>OY728121.1:697342882-698607872 GCA_963277665.1 Viscum album | reverse complement strand
TTAAAAATTAGGTTTTAAATAATAACTCAGTGTTTTTCAATTTTCATCAGAAATTGAATGTTTTTCGATAATTACCACAAATTCACCCTAAGCTAATTACAATATTCCAAATACAAAAATGAAGTCCATTTTGAAAGATAAAATTATAAAATTTAAAAAAGTGGGTATTACTATTCATAACGGCTAGTTTGATTGGATGTGGTGTGTTTAAACTCATTGTTGCGTACAACACAAGCTACTACATTATTCAATGGGAAATGTATTTTGGAAGCTTGGGGTGTTAAATTATCCCCTCCTTCAAATAATTTCATCCTAGAAATTTATTGAATATTATTGCATAAAAATATTTGGGTGGTTCATTATAAGTTCCTCGGGTTCCCAAGTTTCCTCTTCCATCTTATGGTTTCTCTATAGAACTTTTACCAGACGAGTCGTCCGGTTTCTCAAAACTTGTTCTCTTGTATCAAGAACCTTGACAGGATCTTCTCAATAAGACATTTCGGGTTCCAGTTCTAATTCCTCATAGGTGAGTGCATGTGTTGGTTCAAACATGTATTTTTTCAATAGTGATATGTGGAACACATCATGAACTTTGGAGAGACATGGCGGCATTGCCAAATGGTAAGCTACAACCCCAATTAGTTCTAGAATATTGAATGGTCCGATGTACCTGGGACTCAATTTACCCTTCTTACCAAAACGTATAACACCCTGCCAAGTAGATAAATTCAAGAAAACATAATCTCTTACCTGAAATTCCAAATCCTTTCTTATCTTATTGGCATTGCTCTTCTGCCTACTCTGAGCTGATTTGATGTGGGTTTGGATTACCTTCACCATTTCCATCATTTCCTCAACATGTTCTGGGCCTATGAGTTTTCTTTCACCAACATCATCCCAACAGGTTGGTGTGAAACATCTCTTTCCATATAATGCTTCATATGGTTCCATTTGAATACTTTAATGGAAGCTATCGTTATAAGAAAATTCTACCAGTGGTAAATATTGATCTCACATACCTTAAAAGTCAAGTGAGAAATCTCTCAACATGTCTTCTAAGGTTTGAATAGTCCAGTCTGAGTGTCCATTATTTTGAGGGAGGTATTCAATGCTTAAACGAAGTTTAGTATCTAGGGCTTTATGAGGAAATTTCCAGAATATTGATGTAAAACAGGGATCATGATCAGAAACAATCAATAGGGGTACTCAATGAAGTCTTAAAACTTCCTTAATATATGGTCTTGCTAAACGTTCAAGTGTTAAGTCTTCTCTTATTGCCAAAAACATATTCTGACTTGGTTAGATGATCAACAATGACATATATTACATCATTCCTTATTGGAGTCCTTGGTAGCCCCATGACAAATCCCATTGTAATATTATGCCACTTCAACTTTGGTATGGTAAGAGGTTGCAAGAATCCTGCAGGCTGTTTCCTTCTAGCTTTCACTTGTTGATAAACCATACATCTTGATAACAAATCCGCAATCTCCCTCTTCATGTTGTCCCACCAAAAATGTTCCTTCAAATCTCTATACATTTTGGTGCTCCCATGTTGTATAGAGAAATTGGAGCTATTAGCATCATCCAATAATTTTATTTTTAGATCAGATATTTTGGGAACACAAAGTATCTCCCCAAATTTTAAAACCCCATCTTCATATATGATGTCACTCAATCTCCCATAATTCAAATCTTTAATCTTCTTTAGAAACTCATCATCATCAGCCTGAGAACTTTTTATCATTTCTAGTAAAGATGGTTTGACAACCATTTCAAAAAGCATTGATGTTTAACCTTCCATGGTTATTCCCAAATTCATCTTTATTAGATTCATGTATATAGGATCCTTTTCAACTCTCATCTTGTTCAAAACTCCATGATCCTTTCTTTTCAAAGCATCTGCCACCTTATTTTCCTTCCTCGGGAGGTAGAGTATTGTGCAATCATAGTCCTTGAGTAGTTCAATCAATCTCCATTGCCTCATGTTGAGTTCTTTTTGTGGGAAAATAAAATTCAAACTCTTGTGATCAGAATATATCTCACATTTTTCACCATAAAGATAATGTCTCTATATCATAAAATTAAAGATTATAGATTCTGAATGAAGATCATGAGTATGATAGTTTTTCTCATGAATTTTTATCTCTCGTGATGCATAGGTAATAACACTATAATTTTTCATAAGGACACAACCAAGTCCTTTCTTTGAAGCATCACTATAAATAACAAACCCATCATTCCTCGATGGTAGTGTCAATATAGGATCATTGACTAATCTTATCTTTAGTTCTTCAAAACATTATTCACACTCTTTTGTCCAAATTAATTTAACCCCTTTATGTGTGAGCTTGGTTAATGGGTTTTCCAATCAGGCAACATTCTAGACAAAATGTCGATAATAACCTACTAAACCAGTAAATTTTTTTACCTCAGGTATACTCATCGGTGCTGGCCATTCTTGGATTTCCTTTTTCATTAAAGGATCAATATAGATTCCAACCTTAGAGAAAAATTTCCAAGAAAATAAATCTTCTAATGCCAGAATTCACACTTTCTAAACTTACCATATAATTCATTTCTTCTAAGAGTATTCAGGATAATGCGCAAGTGATTTTCATGATCATCATAGCTTTTGGAGTAAACCAATATATCATCAATAAATACTACTAAAAATTCCTCAAGATATTCCTTGAAAACTCTATTCATTAGATCTCTAAATACAGAGGGTGAATTAGTCAATCCAAAAGGAATTACTGTTAACTCATAATTCCAATAACTGGTTCAAAATGTTGTCTTCGGAATTTCTTCCTCCTTCACACACAACTGATGATATCCAGAGCATAGGTCAATTTTGAAAAAATTTGAGCTCCATGAAGTTGGTCAAATAAATCATCAATACGAGGTAGGAGTTACTTTTTCTGTATTGTTATAGCATTTATCTCCCTATAGTCAATGCACAACCTCATAGATCCATCTTTCTTCTTAACAAAAAGGACAGGGTCTCCCCATGGAGAAACACTAGGGAGAATAAATATCTTATTAGTCAATTCCTCAAGTTTATTCTTTACTTCCACTAATTCCATAGTGTCAATTCTATAAGGGGTATTCGATATGGGCCTTAAACCAGGAATTAAATCAATAGAAAACTCAATTTCTTGTTCGAGAGGATTTCCAGGTAAATCATTTGGAAACACATCAACATATTCTTGCACAATAGGTTCATCTTCTCTTTGAAAATTCTTTTCCTCACCCACAGTTATTTCATTCTCTTCCTCCACGATAATTGAATTTATTTGACCTATTGGGGTGGATCTATATAAAAATCTAGGGGTGGCATTTCTTCTATAAATATAAGGTGTTCTTTATCATCCTCATCAAAAATCGTAACCTCCTTCTTCTTACAATAAATTTTTTACATCATCGTCTAAAAGACAATCCATACCGAGAATTATACCAAATTCAATCATGGGTATAATGATGAGATCAGTAGATAAATAACATTTATATGCCCTAATGGGGACTGATTAACAAAACATTGTTACAATGACACTACCCTTAGGAGTTTTGACTGACAACTACCTTGTTAAATAAAATTAAAAATATCTACTTTTCTTAGAAAACTGGGAATATATGAAACAATGAAATGATCCAGAATCAGATAGAGCATTAACTAATCTTGAGGAAACCATTAAATTACCTACCACCATGTCTTTCGGAGCTTCAACCTCAGTAGTAGAGATAACATAAGCTTGGTCTTGATACCTTGGCCTTTTCTGAGGTATGTTTCCTTGGCACATAGGACATTCATTTGAATAATGCCCCTTTCTCTACAGTTGTAGTATTCAACATTGACAACCTCTTTCTTCCCCTTGCAATCACGAGCATGGTGGCCTTTTTCACCACACTTGTAACAGACTCTTATTCACTTCAATAAAGTACCGGGGTGTTTCTTCCCAAATTTATTAATGGATGGATATTCTAATAGTCCCTTCTTCCCCTTATTTCCATTTCTAGAGTGTTCAGTAGATCACTTCTTCCCTTTCTTTGCTTTAAAGTCATAAGACTTAGATAATTCCTTTCTATCACAATGGCGCATGAGACAATATCTCTGTACGACAAGAATGATTGTGAGACTAATGATCGATGGATAAATGGTTTTAACCCAGAAAATAAATGAACAATATTACTTGTTGGGTTACATATATAATATGCATCATTCCTCTCTATCCTTGTAATGTAAGCTTTATACTTTGTGAAATTTTCATCCTCCTTTTTCCTCAAACTCAGAAATTGTCTTTCCATATCTGCTCGATGGTCATAAGGAAAGTATTTTTTTATGAAAATCTCTTTAAACACCCTCCATTCCATATTTGACACTTCCCCATATTCCTTTGTGTTTTCAATCAATTACCACCATTGATTAACATCTCTATTGAGGCGGTAAACTGCCATGAAAACCTTTTACCTTTCAATACTCACAAAGGCGTGGAATATTTTCTCTATGGAATTTATCCATTGATCAGTTACTGATGGATTTGTACTTCCATTCAATGTTTGTGTTTTTTGACTCATGGAGCAATCTAACATTGATCCTCCATGCTGTTGATTAGGGTGCTCCATAGAGTTATGGTTGTTATTCATAACCTGATTGAGTTGTCCCAGTATGGTGATAAGTTAATCAGCACCAGTTGCATCACCTGGTCCACTATAATTATTTTGAGTAGGAGGTAAATCCCTAAATAGATTGCATGCATTGATACGGTTTCGATTCCTTCCACTAGGCACCATTTCTAAAAAATGGAATAAACTAGATTAGTTTATGAATCGAAATACATAATTCCAATCGTGTAAAACACTTAACATAAACTAAACAGTTTATGGATATAATCCATATTCATAAAAATATTTTGTTTGAGGAAGTACATACTCATAAACCCTTCATAATGGTTTGTAAAGAAAATGAGAATTATCCTAAGAATTTCCCCTTGGAGTTTCATAACCAAGAGTGCAGCAAGGCCCATTGTCGTGCACCAGTTCTCGTTTGAGTCATGCTGAAAGCGGTGTTTTTGGGTTTTACCCCTAGGTATATCTATGTCAGAGCCTCCTCTACCTACTCGTATCTAGATAGGAATGTATTGTTTGGAAAAGTCACAAAATCTCTATAGTACCAAAATTCTAGGAAGATCTTCTATACTAATCCCGAAATTCTATCTTAGGGTAATTTTCTCTAATCAGAGTTTATCTAAATCTAGATTCCATATTTTGTTCAAAACTTCCTCTGATACCAACTGTAATGCCCCAACCCCAATTACCCAGAGTTGGTGCATTATTACATAACATTGGCATGATACAATGAATCATGTCCCGAAGGACCAAACTGTTTAGTAGCCTTAGAAATACTAGATACATTCATAAGTTTTACATTACTCCATGAAATGAAAAAAAACAAAAACATTGTCTTCATTAACCAAATTCATATCCCATATACTATCCCTACAGGTCATTCATAAAATACTTCTTCACATCCTGGGAAAAATAATACAAAGGGGTGAGATCAGATGCTCAGTAAGGATAACAACATATCATAAACTTTCATAAATAAGCATAAATATTTAAGGAAATGTATAAGAATAAAACAAAATCATTTCAAAACATGAAATTATGAATTATATGGAAAATATAAAATCAAATAATTCCATTTAATTATTCACATATATATTCTACTAATTGAATAATTACATGCAATATCAATAGCCACTTTTAAAATGATGGAATGCATAATGCCAGACTTCATAACTAGATAGTCAAGGCCTTGTGCCAAGACTACAAATAAGATTTTCTCAAGACCTTGTTCCAATACACTATTTTGTCTCATGAGACCTATCGATGCATCGAGGAGCTATAGCGAGCTCCACTTATCACTTACTATGTCCAATTCATTCCTCATATGAAAATATTTATACATAACATAAAAATTTGTATTAAAAATAGCTTACACAATGTCAATACTATATCCATAAACCATGAATGGTGTAAAAATAAAAAATCTATAGTCAAACATAACACAAAAACTTCAATACAATATGGAAGTTTTGTATCATAATAAATAAACTTCTAATAAGCTTAAAATCCATCAAAGGATGTTGACATAGATGAAATCAAAACCTTTTTTTGAGAAGTATCTCTTTTTATTTTGAAATCATTTAAAATTCATATAATTATAAATGAAAATATTTATTTTTGAAATATTATTATAAGCTTGTAAGGGATGCTTCGAAAATGTTATAATGGTGGAAAATATCCGCACCCGCCATATAAGTTAAAAAACATTCTTATCTTAATTTTGTCGAAAAGGTCATAAAGTACCTTGTTTGGAAAACTATAGAAAAATTCCTTAAAAAACATATATGGTCAAATAAGAGTATAAATGAATTTAACCCATATTATATTAAATAGTAAAAATGTCTTGAAATACATTTTTAAGAAACATGGATGTGGATGATAAAGAGGTCCCAGTAGATAATTACGTATAAACAACCCTAGATAATGATGAGATTGGGAAATTAACCCATACCTTGTACTTTTCCATGGTTGAGGGTAGATTATCCTACTGTATAATAGTTAAATAATTATTATTAAATTATACAATAACCATATACATTAATATGATATCATATATGATCTTCTAATATTTCTTTGTTAATGATATTTCAGTAGTATCATTGTTTCGAGTGTTAACCGATTCGTTTTCCTTTATATGATTTGTTACGTAAGTAATGTTTGTTATTGATATGATGTATCTTATTAATATTCAGAATTATATTAAGTCTTTAAAAAATTATTTTTAATAGTAAAATGAAAATTAGTCTTGAATGGATATGATGGGGAATGAATCTCATCGGGTTTGTGGAGACGGTAATCTGTACGTACGCACGACCGACAATATCATTATTTTGATATTAAAATAATATATAATTGGATGGTATATCATATATAAAGAATAATTACTATGTTATATTTAATATTTTCATCAATTATATATCATTATCATACCCATCCAAATAATTATTTATTGAATAGAAACTACACCACGACTTAGAGACGGTACGTCGTACGTACACACGTATGGTGACATGTATTTCAAAGGATGGAAAGAATAATGAATATTGTTGTAAAATATTTATAATAAAATCAAATTATATATAAGATACTGGATTTATTATTTGACGATGGAATGAACAAATAAAGATGAAGTAGAAGAAGAAAGGAACATGAAAGAGGTGATGAAATATTTACCTCTTCTTTAGGTTCTCCCTTTTGATTTGATCCAAAGGGCTCTTTAGGCTGGCTTTATGAATAAAGAAAGGCCTCTATAATGAAGGGGGGACAATTGCGACGATATTTGGCTAGGGTTTTGCTGAGCTAAATGGATTTGAAGTTGTGAATTTGAGAGAAGAGGAAGTTCCCTTTTATAAGAGGGGTGAGGGGCGCCTTAGGAAAAGAAGAAAATATTATTTTATTATAAATTAATATTAGGTTTATAATGGCTCCAAAATGATTTATTTCAATTATAAGGTGGGTATGGGTATAAAAATACCCAACCAATAGGTTTTTTATAGGTTTGGGTCACTATATTAACCTTATCTTTTAGATATAACTCTTAGTTAATTAGTTTGACATTTACCATGTCTCTTTGAATTTTTATATTATATGGTTAATAAACATACTATAAACTTCCACGAAAAACTCAAGTGGTTCATTAATGAAATATATAATATTATTTAAGAAATTTGGCCGATCCAAATATTTTTATGAATATAATATCAATTAATAATGTAATATTTGTTTTAAAAACTCTTTTATGTCAATTTTGACACTATTTTCTATTTTGTTTTTGTTAAATTCATAAAAGCATTATTACTTCGAAAAAAATTCATTTAATAAACCCTAACATGTCATATTAACCTAAAAATAGTGTAATTCATAAAAAGTCTCAAATTACATTTATTTGGATATTTATAATATCATGTATTTTAATATTTCATTAATAAGGTTTTTACTACATCATCATTGTGTCATAAATATATTAAATTATTTAATGTCTAAAAAATATAAATAAAAAACCATTATGTAGGAAATATTTTTATATTTCTAATGAACATTTATAGTTTAATTTATCTTATGTGTAACCAAATTTTAAAAATGGGTTAATTATTAAACTCTTAATTTAACACTTTTAACACTTCGTTGAATTAAAAAATAATAAATGTCCAAATATAATCCCAGTGGACCTAAATGATCATATTTTATTCCTATGGTTGTTTCTGGTTGGATTACACTTATCCAATAGAATTAGGACATGTTTTAGGGTAATAATAATATCATTTTTAACTTTAATAAACCTATTTACTTTTAACCTTGGTAAATAAACGTCACAAGTTACTATTTACCAAAAATTATTTTCATCTTATTAAACCAAATTTTACATGCTGATATCAATTGTGTCTCTCAGATTTTCGGAATTCAACTCACAAAAGCGGTAAAATTAAGTTTTATGTAAATTTGAAAATGCTCTTAAGAGGTGGGTAAAAGACAGTAAAAAGTTCAATAAAATTTATATATATATAAATTATTATAAACTGATTCCAATGAATTAATTTGAACTTATATAGGTATTATGTATCTATTTTGACCTAAAATAAATTTATGTAAAAAATAATTATTTAAATAAAAAGATAGTTTTAAATAATAACTCAGTTTTTTAGTATTCATCAAAAATAGAAAGTTTTCAGAAAAATACCAAAAATTCACCCTAAGCTAATTTTGATATTCCGAATCCAAAAATGAAGTCCATTTTGAAAGAAAAATTTTATAAAATTTCAAAAATTTGGTATTACTATTCATAACAGCTAGTTTGATTCATTGTGGTTTGTTTGATCTTGAAGTTCCATACAACACAAGCTACTATATTATTCAAAGGGAAACGTATCGTGGAAGCTTGGGGTGTTACATTCTCCCATCCTTCAAAAAATTTCTTCCTCAAAATTTCTAGAATATTACAGCATTAAAATATTCGGGTGGTTCATTATCATAAGTTCTGCAGGTTCCCATGTTGCCTCTTCCATCTTATGGTTTGTCCATAGAACTTTTACCGAATGAGTCATCCTATTTCTCAACACTTCTTCTCTTGTATCAAGAACCTTGAAAAGCTATTCGCAATAAGATAGATTGGGTTCCAGTTCTAATTCCTCATAGGTGAGTATATGCGTTGGGTCAGACATGTATTTTCTCAACAGTGATACATGGAACACATCAGGAACTTTGGAGAGACTTGGTGGCATTTCCAAATGGTAAGCTACAGCCCCAACTTGTTCTAGAATTTCAAAAGGTCTATTGTACCTGGGACTCAATTTACCATTCTTACCGAAACGTATAACACCCTTCCATAGAGATATCTTCAAGAAAACATGATATCCTATCGGAAATTCCAAATCCTACCTTTGGTTATCACCATATCTCTTCTCCCTACTTTGACCTAATATGATGTGGGTTTGGATTAACTTCACATTTTCCATCATTTCATCAACAATTTCTGCTCCTACTAGTATTCTTTCACCAACATCATCCCAGCAGGTTGGTGTGCAATATCTTTTTTCGTATAATTTTTCATATGGTTCCATCTGAATACTTGAATGGAAGTTATTGTTATAGTAAAATTCAACGAGAGGTAAATATTGATCCCACATACCTTGAAATTCATGTGAGAAATATCTCAACATGTATTCTAAGGTTTGAATAGTCCGTTCTAATTGTACATCAGTTTGAGGGTGGTAGGCAGTGCTCAAATGAAGTTTAGTATCCAGGGAATTCTGAAGAATTTTCCAGAATCTTGTTGTAAAACAGGGATCACAATCAGAAACATTCAATTTGGGTACTCTATGAAGTCTTAAAACATCATTAATATATAGTCTTGTTAAACGTTCAAGTGGTAAATCTTCTCTTATAGCAAGAAAATTTGTTGAATTGGTAAGACGGTCAATAATGACCCATATTGCATCATTCCGTCTAGGAGTCCTTGGTAGCCCCATGACAAAGTCCATTGTAATATTATCCCATTTCAGCTCAGGTATGGGAAGAGGTTTCAAGACTCCTCCAGGATATTTCCTTTCAGCTTTCACTTGTTGAAAAACCATAAATCTTGACACAATCTCATCAATCTCCCTCTTCAAATTGTCCCAACGAAAATATTACTTCAAATATCTATACATTTTTGTGCTCCCAGGGTGAATAGAGAAATTAGAGCTATGAGCATCATCCAACAATTCTCTTTTTAGAATAGGTATATTGGGAACACAATTCCTCTTCCCAAATTTTAAAATCTCATCTTCATATATGAATTCAATCAATCTCTCATAATTTAAAGCATTAATATTTTTTAGAAACTCCTCATCCTCATCCTGAGAATTTTCTATCATTTCTAGTAAAGATGGTTTGACAACCATTTGAAAAGGCATTGAAGTTTCACCATCCACAGTTATTCCCATATCCATCTTTACAATATCCATGTACATAAGATCTTTTCAATAATCATCATGTTCAAAACTCCATGATAATTTCTACTCAAAGCATCTCCCACCTTATTTGCCTTCCACGGGTGGTAGTGTATAGTGCAATCATAATCCATGAGTAGTTCAAGCCATCGCCTTTGCCTCATGTTGTGTTCTTTTTGTAAGAAAATATACTTTAAACTCTTGTGATCGATATATATCTCACATTTTTCACCATAGAGATAATGTCTCTATATATTCAAAGAAAACATTGTAGTTGCTAACTCAATATCATGAGTAGGATAGTTTTTCTCATGAATCATTAGCTGTTGTGAGGAATAGGCAATAACCCTATCATTTTTCATAAGGACACAACCAAGTCCTTTCTTTTAAGCATCACTATAAATAACAAACTCACTATTACCTGATGGTAGAGTCAATATAGGAGCATTGACTAATATTATCTTCAGTTATTCAAAAAATTCTTCATGTTATTTTGTACAAATGAATTTAACCCCTTTACATGTGAGCTTGGTTAATGGGTTTTCCAATAAGGAAAAAGTCTGGGAAAAAAATTGATAATGACCTGCTAAACCAATAAAATTGTGTACCTCAGTTATACTCATCAGTGCTGGCCATTCATGGATTTAGATGGCCTTTGAAGGATCAACATAGATTATATCCTTATATAAAATATGACCAAGAAAAGAAATATTCTTATGCCAGAATTCACACTTACTTAACTTCACATATAATTCATTTATTCTAAGAGTTTTCAAGATAATGCGCAAGTGATTTTCATGATCTTCATAGATTTTGGATTTTACCAAGTTATCACCAATAAATAATACTAAAAATTCATCAATATATTCCTTGAAAAATCTATTCATTAGATCCATGAAGACAGAGGGTGTATTAGTCAATCCAAAAGGCATTACTTTAAACTCTTAATTCCCATACTTGGTTTGAAATGTTGTCTTTGGAATGTCTTCCTTCTTCAAACACAACTGATGATATCAAGATCGAAGGTCAATATTTGAAAGATATTGAGCTCCATGAAGTTGGTCAAATAAATCATCAATGCGTGGTAGGGGTACTTGTTCTTTATTTTTATAGAATTGATCTCTCTATAGTCAATGTACAACCTCATAGATCCATCTTTCTTCTTAACAAAAAGGACAGGGGCTCCCCATGGAGACACACTAGAGAGAATAAATCCCTTGTTAGTCAATTTCTCTAGTTTTTTCTTTAGTTCCACTAATTCCATGGTGGCCATTCTATATGGGGTCTTCGATATGGGCCATGAACCAGGAATAAAATCAATAGAAAGCTCAATTTCTCATTCTGGAGGATGTCCAGGTAAATATTTTTGAAACACATCAACATATTATTACCCAATAGTAACATATTATATTTGAAAATTATTTTACTCACCCATAATTATTTCATTTTCTTCCTCACCAATAATTGAATTTAGTTGAGCTACTGGGGGTGGATCTAGATAAGAATCAGGTGGTGATGTTTTTGCTCTAATGATAAGGTGTTCTTTATCATCATCATCAAAAATAATATCCTCCTTCTTCTAACAATAATTTTTTGCATCATGGACTGAAAGAAAATCCATACTAAGGATTATATCAAATTCAATCATGGGTATAACGATGAGATCATTAGATAATGAACATTTATATTCCCTAATGGGGGATGATTTACAAAACTTTTTTGCAACGATACTTCCCTTAGGAGTTTTGACTAAAAACTCCCTTGTAAAATCAAATTGGAAATATCTAATTTTCATAGAAAACTGGAAAGATATGAAACAATGCGATGATTTGGAATCAAATAAAGAATTTTATAAACTTGAGGAAACCATTAAATTACCTGCCTCCATATCTTTCCGAGCTTCAACCTCTGCAGTATTGATAGAAAAATCTTGGCCTTGATCCCTTGGCCTTTTCTAAGGTAAGTTTCCTTGTCCTTTAGGACATTAATTTTCATAATGTCTACTTTATCTACCATTGTACCATTTAAAATTGACAGCCTCTTTCTTCCCCTAACAATCATGATCTTGGTGGCTTTTTTCACCACACTTGTAAAAGACTCTCATTCCCTTCAGGCCAGTACTAGGGTGTTTCTTCCCACATTTACTACAGGATGAATATTAAATCTTTCCCTTCTTCTCTTTATTTCCATTTCCAAGGTGGTTAACAGATCTCTTCTTCTCTTTCTTTTCTTTAAAGTCGTAAGACTTAGAGAATTCCTTTCCTGTCTTGATAGCACATGAGACAATATCTTCGTACGACGAGAAGGACTGTGAGACTAATTTCTGATGGAGAAATGGTTTTCTACCATAAATTAAATGACCCATATTACCTCTTGGGTTACGTATATAATCTACTGCATGCCTCGCTAACCTTGTAAAGTTAGTTTCATACTTTGCGACATTTTCATCCTCTTTTTTTATCAGACTCCGAAATTTTCATTCCATATCTGCTTGATGGTCATGAGGAAAGTATTTTTCTTGGAAAATCTCTTTAAACACCCTACATTCCATAATTAGTACTTCCGCATCTTCCTTTATGTTTTGAATCAATGACCACCATTGATCAAAATCTTTAGTGAGGCGGTAAACTGCAATGACAACTTTTTCCCTTTCATTACTCCCCAAGGCTTGGAATATTTTCTCCAAGGAATTTATCTATTTCTCAGCTACTAATGGATTTTTACTCCCATTGAATGGTGGCAATTTTTTCCATATGAAGAGATCTAGCATTGTTCCTCCACTCTGTGGATCAGGGTTCTCCATACGGGTAAGGTTATTATTCATAACCGGAGTGAGTTGTCCCAGTATGGTGATAAGATGATCATCATCAGTTGCATCATCAGATCCACTATAATTATCTTGTGTATGAGGTAAATCCCTACAAAAATTACATGCATTGATATGGTTTCCATTTCTTCCACTAGGTGATATTTCTAAAGAATGGTATAAACTAGATTAGTATAGGAATCAAAATACATAATTCCAAACATGTAAAACACTTAACATAAATTTAACAGTTTATGGATATAATCAATAATCATAAAAATGCATTATTTGAGAAATTAGATACTCATAAACCCTTAATAATTGTTTGTAAATAAAATGAGAATTATCCTAATCATATCCCCCAATAGTGTCGAAAAAAAGAGTGCAACAAGGCCCAATTTCGTGCACCAGTTCCTGTTCGAGTCTATCTCAAAGTGGTGTTTTCGGGTTTTACCCCAAGGTATATCTGTGCCGGATCTGCCTCTACCTACTCGTATCTAGAAAAAGATGTATTTCTGAGAAAACTCACAAAATAATTACTGTACAAAATTTTTCGAAATTTCTTCAATACTAATCCTCAAAATCTATCTTAGGGTAATGTGAACTAATCAGAGTTTATCTATATCTAGATTCCAAGGATTGTACTAAAATTACTCTAATACTAAATGTAATACCCCGACCCTAGTTACCCAGATTCAGTGCATTATAACATAACATTGGCATGATACAAGGAATCATTTCCCAAACGACCAATAAGTTTTGTAGCCATGGAAATACTAGATACATTCGTAATTTTTAAATTACACCATGAAATGAAAAACAATAACTACATCGTCTTAATTAATCAAATTCATATCCTATATACTATCCCCGCAGGTCATTAATAAAATACATCTTCACATCATGGGAAAAATAAAATATAGAAAGGGGTGAGCTCAGATGCTCAGTAAGGATAACAATATAGTGGAAACTTTTATAAATAGGCATAAACATTTAAGGGAATATATAAGACTAAAAAAAAATCCTTTTTTAACTTGATCTTAATCATAATATGGAAAAGAAAAAAATAAAATAATTACATTTACTTAATCACATGGAGATTCTACTAGTCAAATAATCAATTGAAATATCAATAGCCACTTTAAAAATGATGGAATCCATAATTCCAGACTTCATAACCACATAGTCATGGCCTTGTTCCAAGACTAAAAATATGATTTTTTCAAGGCCTTATTCCAAAACACTAATTTCTCTCATGATACCTACTAATGCATCGAGGAGCTATAGAGGGCTCCACCCATCACTTACTAAGTCCAATGCATTTCTCATATGAAAAGGATTAATCATAATATAAACATTCATATTTAAACTAGCATACGAAATTTCAATACATTATCCATAAACCATGAATGGTGTAAAAATAAGACATCCATAGTCAAACATATCACAAAACCCTCAATACAATATGGAAGTTCTGTATCATAATAAATCTACATCAAATAATCCTAAAATCCATCAAAGGATGTTGACATAGATGAAATCAATACCTTTTTTAGAGAAATATATCTTTCTATTTTGAAATAATTTAAAATTCATATAATTATAAAAGAAAAAGATTATTTTGTAAATATTTTTATAAGCTTGTATGGAAAGCTTCAACGATGTTATAAAGGCGTAAAATATCCGCACCCACCGTATAAGTTTAAAAAAACATTATTACCATCATTTTGTCGAAAAGGTCATAACTTACCTTGTTTGGAAAATGACGGAAAGAGTCCTTCTAAAACATATAAGGTAAAATTAGGGTATAAATGACTTTAACCCATTGTATAGTAAAAAAAAATTGAAATACATTTTTATGAAACATGGATGTGGATGATAAAGAGGTACTAGTAGATAATTACATATAAACAACCTCAGATAATGAAGAGATTGTGAAATTAACCCTTACCTTGTACTTTTCCTTGGTCAAGGGTTGGTTAGACTCCTGTATAATGGTGAAATAATTGTTATTAAATTATAGAAGAACCATACAAATTAATATGATATCATATATGATCTTCTAATATTTCTTTGTTAATTATATTTCAGTAGTATCGTCATTTCAGGTGTTAACTGATTAGTTTTCCTTTATATGATTTGTTACGTAAGTAATGTTCAATAAGAATATGATGTATATTATTAATATTAAGAATGATATTAAGTATTTAAACATTATTTTTAATCATCAAATGAAAATTAGTCTTCAATGGATACGATCGGGAATGAATCTCATCGCAATCGTGGAGACGGTAATCCGTATGTACGCATGAGCGACAATATCATTCTTTTGATATTAAAATAATATATAATTGGATGGTATATCATATATATGGATTAATTATTGGGTTATATTTATTATCTACATCAATTATACATCATTTTAATACCCATCCAAATAATAATGTATTGAATAACAACTACACCACGACGTGGAGACGGTAAGCCGTACGTATGCACGTAAGGTGACATGTCATTCAAAGGATGGATAGAATAAGGAATATGGTTGTACCATATTTATAATAACATCACAGTATATAGAATATACTAGAGTTATTATTTTAAAATGGAAACAAAAAAGAAATAGGAAGTGGAAGAAGAAAGGAACTTGAAAGTGGTGATGAAATATTTACATCTTCTTCGGGTTCTACCTTTTGATTTTATCAAAAAGGATCCTTAGGTTGTTTTCTTGACTAAAGGAAGGCATCTAGATTGAAGGGAGGATAGTTGATAGGATATTTGGGCAGGTTTTGGCTGAGCCAAATGGATTTGAAGGTGTGAATTTGATAGAAGGGGAAGTTCCCTTTTATAAGAGGGGTGAGGGGCACCTTAGGAAAAGATTGGAATATTATTTTATTATTAAATAATTGTCGGTTTCTAATGGATAGAAAATGATTTATTTCAAGGATAAGGTAGGTATGGGTCGAAAACAACTCAACCAATAGGTTTTATACAGGTTTGGGTCACTATATTAACCATATCATTTTTATTTAACTCTTAGTTAATTATTTTGACATTTACCATGTCCCTTTGTATTTTTATATTATATGGTTAATAAAAATACTATAAACTTCCAACCTAACCTCAAGTGGTTCATTAATGATATATATAACATTATTTAAGAATTTTTTTTCGAACTTTATATTTTTAGGAATAAAAGTTCAATTAATAATATAATATTTGTTTAAAAAACTTTTTTATGTCAATTTTGACACTATTTGCTATTTTGTTTTTTTAATTCATAACAAAATTATTACTTCGAATAAAATTCATTTAATAAACCCTAAAATGTAATATTAACCTATGAAAATTGTGGAATTCATAAAATGTTTTAAATTACATTTATTTGGATATTTATAATATCAAATATTTTAATATTTCATTAATAAGGTAATTACAACATAATCATTGTGTCATAAATAAATTATATTATTTAATGTCTAAAAAATATAAATAAAATACTTTTATGTATGAAATATTTTTATGTTTCTAAATAATATTTATATTAGAATTAATCTTATATGTAGCCCAGTATTAAAAATGGTTTAGTTATTAAACTTTGAATTTAACACCTTTAACTCTTCTTTGAATTAAATAATAATAAATGTCCTAATCTAATCTAAGTGGACCCAAAGGATCATATTTTATTCCTAAGGTTGTTTTTGTTCGAATTACACTTATCCAATAGAATTAGGACTTGTGTTAGGGTAATCATAATTTCATTTTTTCCTTTAATTACCCTATTTACTTTTAACCGTGGTAAATAAAAGTCAAAAGTTACTATTCACCAAAAATTATTTTCATTTCATTGAAACAAATTTTACTTACTGATATCAATTTTGTCTCTCGGATTTTCAAAATTCAACTCACATAAGCGGAAATTTTTTTTATGTAAATTTGAAAATGCTCCTAGGAGGTGGGTAAAAAATGGTAAAAAGTTCAATAAAATTTTTATATATCTAAAATTATTATAGACTGACTCCAATTAATTAAATTGAACATATATAGGTATTATGCATCTATTTTGACCTAAAATATATTCAAATAAATTAAACAATTGTTTAAATAAAAAGTCGGGTTTAAATAATAACTAAGTGTTTTCACTATTAATCAAAAATTGAATGTCTTTAGAAAAAATAACAAAAATTTACCCTAAGATAATTCCGATATAAAGAATCTAAAAATGGAGTCCATTTTTAAAGATAAAACTTATAAATTTCAAAAAGTGGTTATTACTATTTATAACGGCTAGTTTGATTGGTTGTAGTGGGTTTTAACTCAAACTTGTGTGTAACACAATCTACTGTATTATTCAAAGGGAAATGTACCATGGAAGCTTGGGGTGTTTCAAAAAATTGTGATTGGTTAGAAAAGGGTATTCAGAAATTGAAATTATTGATTTTGATGAAACCTTTTCTCTTCTGAATTTTTTTGAAACAATCAGAATTTTTCTTACTATTATTTCACAATGAGCATAAAAGATCTTAAAAATAGATGTTAAATCCACATTTTTTATCATAATCTTGTTGATGAAGTTTATGTTTAATGACCTTTGGAATTTATTGTCGGGAAAGATTAAAGTTATGTGCGCAGGTTGAAGAAGGAATTGTATTGGTTAAAATAATCTTCCAGCGCATGGTATTCCGATTTATGTACTGACTTAAAGAAGATGAGTTTCCATAATGGAATAGTTGAAATAAATACTTATACCAGAGAAGGTTAAGAGTATTCCCTCAATGTAATTCTTTATATTGACGACTTTATCTTTGTTACGAATAATGAAATAATTTGTGAAATATTTTCTAAAGATATGAAAAAGGTTTTTGAAATTCACGTGATGGGGAAAATTAAATATTTTCATGGGTTACAAATTATAAAAAAGAAGAAATAATTTTTTCATTATAAAAAAATGTATGATAAGGAACTTCTGAAGAGGTTTTTCATTGAAAAATAAAAACCTTTTTACACAATGATTCCTATGGGAACAAAGTTAAGTAAAGATGTTGATGGAAAAAAAGTATATCAGAAATAATTTTAGAATATAATTATAAGTTTATTATATTTACAACCTCAATAACCAACATTATGTATGTTGTAACCTTAGGTGTAATATTTCATATGTATATGGGGTAGGAAATATTGATGATAGAAGATCAACATATAGTGGATTATTCTTTTTGGGAATGAACTATCTTTGTTGTTATTCAAAGAAATAGAATTTAGTAACTCTAAATATAGATGAAGTTGAGTATGTTTCTACCACTAAATCTGCAACTCAACTTATGTGGATGAAAATTCAAATAGATGAACTACATATTTAAGTGAAGCTACCCTTTCTCTAGTGTTGTGGTAATCAAAGTACAATTAGTCTCACTAGGAATCTGGTTTATCATTTTCATTAAAAACATATTAATATCTAATATCATTATATCAAAGATCCTGTGGATAAGAATGAATTGAAGCTAGATTATGTTCCAATATCTGAATATGCTACTAATATTTTCCAAAAAACTTTATTAAAGGAATCCTTTTCTAAATTGAAGTTGACCATGGTTTCCAAACCTCTTTCTAATTATGTTTTAGGTATGTGTTTCTATACCCTCTCCCATCATAACTCTGGATAGGGCTGTCAAGGGGCATAATTACATTGTTTCATAAATCTATCCATAATAGGCATGTAAAAAAGGGGAGTTGTGGGTATGTTTTGAATCGAGAATTTTATTGTTTGTGAACTATTATAACTCTTTTTTGGAGTGTTTATAGGGAGAAAATTATTCTAGGAATGATGAAAAGAAAGGTGGGATGCAAAAGATATTTTCATAATCACTTATTTTGGATAGCATGGTTTTCCTGTCAATGATTCTTCTATCCCACAATGTGTTAGATCATGTTGGTTTAAATTTTTTGATAAGTAATCCATTTCATGAGAATACAATGTTTAGTGATTTATGAATATTGTTTGAAAAAAAAACAAATGGGGAGATTGTTAGGAAAAAACTAATGATTAATGTGATTGTTTTCAGATATTGTATTTTTATGTCCAAGATGTTTCAGAACAAAGGGAAAATTACATCACTTTGTATTTGTTGAATTTTGAGCTTACTATAATATTTGGATAATTAGACCCATAATTTTTGAAAAGGCCCATCGTTTTTCAGTGAAGTATATGGGACAAAAATACTCATTAGATTCACATTAAATCAAGAATGATAAGTTCAATTTTATTGAGGAGGAATTATGCTGAAAGTAAATAGTCATTAGATTCACTCTGAATCTGGTTTGGAATATGTGATCGTATTAGTCGAATTAGAGTCTATATGAATATGATAAAACAAATGTGATGATGATTTTATGATTTTGTAGTTATCATAAATCATAAGTAGTGAAACATATGATACAATATTGATGGAAGAAATAATAAGTGAAAGATATGCTCTAATAGTATTTATATTGATCGAATAAGGAAGAAAATTGAAAAAGAAATGCTAAAGATTTTTTTTTGATAAATTTTATTAAGAATGGGTTGGATAGAAGGATGTTTTCAAATGAAATTAAGGTTCTGTAATAGCAGATTGTCAATGTATTCAGTGGAATGAGATTTAAAGAAGAATGTTTGTGAAGACATTAAAATCGGCTCATCAGATTCATAAAGGATGAGAACATTTTTCAAAAATGTGTTGTTCCTTCAATTGGGTCAAGAAACATTGTAATTAGATAAATAATTTCTTATATTTATGAATGAATATAGAAGAAAATAAGATGATCAAAAATATATTCAACCATTTAAAAGGGGTTGAATTAGTTTTTCTGATGTTCAAATGGGTCATGAAAAGAGATCAAGATTATGTTTTTTTATTTCAAGTGAATCAAGAGAAGAGATGAAGATAATATATAGATGTGTTGTCAAGGGGTATCTTGTAATAAAAATAATGTTTCTTTCCAATCGGTATAGTGAAATTCTATTGAAGAAATCAGATTATGCCAATGAGAATCATCAATTGAAATAGGATTGAGAAATCGGATCCAGACTGGTGACTAAAAAAGAAAATCTGATGAAGAGATGATGATTGAATAAGATTTGAGAAGATCTGAGGAAGTAATAAATGCACTCGAAATTAAATGGAAATTTAGATTTGGATAAATTTGGTAGAGTAGGAATGTTCTTGGGATTCCCACCAAAATCCCTCATGAGTAATCTATTAAAGAAGAAAGTAATTTGTAATTTATTAGAGGTCTAACGCAGTTGTACTGTTCACAAGAGAAGATACCGAAGCTCTGACTTTCAAGGGAGAGAAAATAATTTTTCCTTATTAAACCTTTGGGGAATAATTTTTGACAGAGTGAAGTGAAAGGAGAAAAGGAATTATCACCACATTATATTGAACTGATAATCATAATCAATAATCCCCACATTCAGTTGTCCATTATATTCATCTTATCACTGTATTTGGATAGTCATCATATATGATTGGATAATCTGGTTATGATTTCCATATTATGATTTATAGACTAAGGAAGAATGAGTTATGGATTTC
Organism: Viscum album; assembly: GCA_963277665.1. Taxonomy (NCBI): domain Eukaryota; kingdom Viridiplantae; phylum Streptophyta; class Magnoliopsida; order Santalales; family Viscaceae; genus Viscum; species Viscum album. The sequence goes on along the minus strand of OY728121.1, from coordinate 698,586,939 downwards.
CTTTATTGTATTTTATAAAAGCTACATAAATCATATAAGGAAATTGGATATGAAGATCATAGTGGGTGGATTTGATTGGGTGATCAGATCTGGAGAATTTGAGTGACTAGATCGGACTTGACAATCGGTCATGAATTCTATATTAATGTTCTAATGTTCTTACCATCTTCTGGGTAAGAAATTGAGGAATTTTTTTTCCAAATAATACATTTTTGGAATATGAAAATAAGCACATGTAACATGAGTTGTTACACAATTATTATTTTACACTATTTATTCTATGAGCGTGCAACCACACTTTTGGATTTCATTCAATGTTCTACATAAGTGAAAGTGTATATCCTACTTATATAATTCAATTGAATTATTTCTAGTAGATTGTGTGGTATTGGATCATTTCTAAACCCTACCAAAGACGCAGATGTTCATATTGAATAGTGAAACTTATAAATACTTGTGTTACATTGAATTTTTGTTTGAATTGATTTCAAGGTTCAATGAAATCATTAATAGGAGGAGAAGTTTATTTCAAGGAAACATAAAGGAAATATTATCATTGATTCACCTCCTCCCCCTCATAATGATACAATCTCCATGACTGGGTACTTTCAATATTGATTGACTACACAATGAATGGGTTTTGATACTTTATTGTGGGCTTTCCTGACCCTACTATGGCATGATTTTATTTTTGTGGTCTATTTTCTTATGAGAGTTATTATGTTTCAATGCTATTATGGTTTATTTATATAAAAAATTAGTTAATTTATATATGATATAGAATGGGTGTTGAATACTTATTCATTTAATATAGGTTTGGGTATAAGTATCAGGATTTGCTATTTTATATTTGATGTACAAGTAGTTAGATATGTTAAATGGGGATGAAATGGTGATAGTATTTTTAGTAGGAATGTATTTATTTTGGGATAATATGTATCAATTAACGAAAACATTGAATGTTTTTGGATTCATTGTATAGTATAACAATGCTTTGGTGTTTTAAATAATTCCAAAAAAAGCTTGGTAGATGAAAAATGTGTATAATAAAAACAATATATCGATAAATTTATGTGATACATCAAATGGTCAAGTAATTAATGATATTTAGTTGAGTTGGAAATATCATTTTTTATTTTTTAGGTACTACAAGTAAAATTAAGAGTGTTTTGAGGGAATTTTTTTTGGAGTGTTAATTAGCTTTCTAGATGAATTTTAAGTATTATGATTAATTTTTCTATTTGTTAGATGATTTTTTTATAATTTGGGAGACTATATAAACACTTTTACTATGTAACTAGCTCATATGGTAGAGTTGGTTTATAGAAATAGACTCTATATTGATTCCAATGATTAATGAAATATAGAAAATGTTGTTAAATATATTGCTAAAATATCTAGGGAAGTGTGTTTTAGGTGAGAACTATCAATATGGAATGATAAAGAAAAAAATTATATTGGATAGTGTAAATAATACTCAATGTTTCAATGGATTTATGAGATAAAGATCATTTTTATTAGGTAAATGGTAATTTTTTTTCTTATTTTTCATCTACTATAGAATTTTGGATAATGATTCAAGTGAAAAGAGTTTTTTAATGAAATCAGATTATTAGTAAGTATATTTCTATCTTGTAATTTTAATTTGATTCACTTTTGGGTGGTCTCCATGGAAAAAATCTCATGATTAATGTTTAAATGATGAGTTTATATCACATTTCGGTTAAACACAAGCTTGTATTGTGAGTACATTGGTTTAGGTTCATGATGGGGTTTATTTATCTAAATATGGTAGTTCTTGAAAAATATATGGTTTATAATTAGGAAATGTCTTGATAGATTAATAGGAAATAAACTGATAGTTACACATGATTATATGGATTTTATTACCAATGAAAATTCTTGATGGTGGGGAGATCAAAATTTATTTTTATGCATGAGAGATAAATATATTTTATCAATATGAATGATAGTTTTCAAGAATATAAACGATGATTGTAGAGAAATTTTTCATACCTTTATTTTTAGTGGTAAATAAATAAGTTTCCTTGTACTGTTTTTTTTTTCAAGGATGAATTTTTTTGAGTGTGAAATGGAGGGGTAATGTTGTGGAAAATAGAGAAATAATAGGTATTAGAGAGTTTAAACCACTGATGAAGGGTTCTATATGAGTTATGTTGTGTTTATAATTGATTTATATTGATGTTTGGCATGTTTGATGGTGAAATTGGGATGTTTTATAAGTCATTGGAAAAATGAATAAGTGGGTACATAGTTGTAATACTGAGCATTATTCCATGGTGGTCATGAAAAGTGTTTAATAGGAGGCAGAAGAAAATCCATATATTGACTTATGATTGTTGGGACCAAGTGTCTTGACCATTCATGTTAAAAAAATCTAATAGGAAAAAATGTACAGTTTCTAATATCATTCATTAGGGATATTCTTTCTCTAAAAAGGGTGTGAAACATTTACTTTTACCCAATATTGGAAATCTTTTTCATATTATTACCCTATGATGTGTGGTTCTTTACCTTGAGAACTTTTTGTGTGATTTTTTAATAGATTTATCCCATAATATCTCAAATCCCTTATATCCTCATATGTTTGGGTTTTATATTTAATATTTTTCATTTCTTGTTTTTTCATTCCCCTTATTTTATTGGATTTAGGTATTTGATTAATAGGTTTAGCTAAATCATGGAAAAACCCTTTTGATTGATATATATTTTTTAATTAATTCTATAGGAGGTTTAAATTAAGAGGTTAAGTATTGTTGTGCGATTTATTGGTTTCATTATTCCACTTAGTAAGAATTTATCTATTTATTGTTGATTTAGGGTTTTTTGAGTTTGTGATTGCAGAATGAAATTTGGGTTTTATTTAGGGTGCTACTAATGTTTTTTAGTAATGTTTGAAATATATGAAGATGGATTTTTAGAAGTGAAATGTTTTCATTGGATTCAATTTCATTCTATTATGTGATGAATTATATCAACTTATATGTTGGAATTTAAAAATAAATATTTAATGTTACTATAAAAAGATATACGAAGGAATATTGATGCTTGTGAAAAAAAGATTTCAGTGGGAGTTTATTTTAATGAAAATAAGTGACGTTCTTCCCGTTGTTTGATTATTTTTTTCTAGAAAATATTGAATTATTACGTTTTTTATGAATGTTATTATTTTTATTTGGTGTATATTATTTGAAATGCTGGTATGACTTATATTGAAATAATTGTTTCGAAATTTAATGTTAATTTTGTATAGGTTTGGATTGGTCTAGAAAAAAACTTGAGTGTGAATCCCTCTTCACGTTAAAAGATGTTGGTTTTGTAATATTTATTTGAGTATAGGCCCCTTTTTGATAAATTAGGTTTTTTTGGAATATCCACTTGATTATGGGAGTTATGGGTTGGTTTTGGAAACTCCACTTGAGTGTTGGGGCCTCATCAGGTTATACGAGGTTGGATTTAGGATGTATAATTCCATGTGGGGTCCTTTGAGGTTGCTTATGAAAACCAATTGGAGTTTGGGTGTTGTTAATAAGACAATTACTGTTACAGATTGAAGATATATTTACCTTTAGGTTGAAATGTACATTTGTGGGGATGTTGGTTAGCATGTTATTAATGGTGTTATGGAATGTATATAGTTTTTATGATATTATTTTTATATAGATTGCGATTGATATATAATCATTTTTATTGATTCATATACATTTTTATGGGTTGGGCATGTTATTTGAAAAAACATACGTGATTATTGGTTTTCAAATAGATAGATAATATAGGAGGACATTGGTGAAATCCTAGTTTGTTATAATGCACACCTCCTTCTTTGGAATATTGGTGCGCATCTTAAAAAAACTTGGGTCATATGTTAATTGGATGTTTTCCTTTTTGGATGAGATGGAGTCATGATGTTTGGATATTGGATACTAGCAGAGTATGTGTTGTTGTTGGTGGGTTGGTATTTTTATAGGTCCTCATTTTCATTCTTTAGAATTTGTATTGTTTTTTTACTTAATATTGTTTGTATTCATTATGTTCATGATTACAATATGTATATTTCAATGTTATTTATATGTGGGGTGAGTGAGTTGGTACACTATTCCCAATTATATGTGTTAGTTATTTATATGTTTAATATTGAGCCTTTAGTGGCATGTGGATGACACCAATTACTGAGTGACATAATAATTTGGCACAAAGTTGTTTTTGAGAGGATATATCATGTAAGGATGTTAGACACATGAATTATGAGTATATACTGGTATTGGTTAAATTATATGTGGTATCCCAGTGTCTTGAATAGCACCGAACATATTGTAATGGGTACATTTCATAAATTGTTGAAAACAATATATAACATTACATCACACACATAATAACTTGTTAAAATCCATATGGTTCATTGGGTTATGAAGGTTTTTAGTGAGATTATTTTTCACCCATATAAATATACACCTCATCTACATATATATTTTATTATTGATAATGTAGGTAAGGGAAAAGGCTTATATAGGTAGATGATGGGTGATATATATGTCAGGGAGGTGTTTGGACGGTGATTTTGGGTACTTTTCTTTGGGATTATTTTAGTTTTATATTTTATATACATTATTTGATATGAATATTGATGTTTACAAGTGATTCATTATAGTACTCTATTTTGATGAATTTTGTTATTGTAGATTGTTTGTATTTTTACTAGATTTATAATGATATTTTTTACCTTTTCCTCTATGAATTACTATTTTGTTTAAATATTTTTGATATTTTTATTCATGAACCATTTTAGGATAAATTTATCTACAATTTATACTCATATACCATCATTGATAGTGGCTAACATTTGGTGATCAGTGAGTGCACTTGTGGTATTTTGGCATTTTTTCCCTTGGTCATAAATTCATGTCAAGGTAGAATATTAAAAATATTTGTTGAATATATTCTCATTTATATGTGTTTGGTACTTGGGGAAAATATATAAATGTGGTTAGAGGTCAGTAGTATCTATGGAATCTATGAATGTTTTCATGGTTAGCACAACCACAGTGGATGTCCAATATTCTAGAGATGTGTAAGATTGGGATGAATGAATTTTTCTGAGTTTTGATTTGGTAATATCCAATGAAATGTAAATTTAAGGTTTTAAATTAACCTATTAATTGGTTTAATAGTGACGTATTAATGAATTAGTTTTCAAAATTTGTACTAGAAATATTTTTGTGTACATGTGAATGTTCTTTTTTTTGGATGGATTCGATACACAAATTTTAGTTAAGAGATAAATTTTTTGTAAACTAATCTGTTTTTTATAATAGGTTTTTAATAATGAGTTTGAAAAAAATTTAATCATATGAGATTTAGAATACACGTGACTAATACGATATGATTTAAAACTTTATGATTATGTGTCATTGGTTGGAAAAAATTTATTCATTCATAAATAATGATAATAAGTAATGAAATATGACAGTAATATAAATTTTGTTAAATAATTTTATGTGATTTTTGGTGTGGTTTTTGGGTAATTTTTATTTAGTTGTAGATGTAAGAATTATAATGTTTGTTAATTTTTAGACATTTGATGTCTTGAGTATGAAATTATGAGAAGATTTTATATGTTCATGACATCAGGAAAAACTAAGGTATTTTTTTATAGAATATGTACTTTTCTCATAGATTTATTATTGTTGTAATTTGTTTAATTACATTTACTATGGGGTAAATGAAATATTATTCCTTGGTTGGGATGGTGTTAACAATGGTTATATTTAAGGTTCAACTAAAAATGGATTTTTTGTTTATGGTTTGAATTTAGTAACATGTTGAAAGATAAATGTTAATAATAATGTGATGTTTAATTACTTTTTTAACAGTTTTATGGAAAAACAATTTCTAGTTACCAAAGAGTTTTTTGTTAGAACAATTGTGTATTAGTGATTAGATATTGAAATAATTAATATTTATCTTTATTTAAATCCATGTTGGGATTATGGGTTTGTTTAAACTAGGTTTGATTTATAGGAAAGTTTAATAAATTTATTTAATAATTTTTATTGCTAATATTTTATATCAAGAAATTGATAAAAAATTATTTATGTATGGAATTTTAATTTAATCTACAGTTTATTATGTTTTATTGAATTTTAAATTATTTTAAATAATATTAAAACCATGACTTAATTGATTAATAGATATTATAGAGTTAGAAATAAAGGGTAAAAATTTGTTTGTAGAATTTTGGAATAAATAATTTCAGTGAAAAAGATTAGAATGAGGAAATATAGAGATTGATTATGATGACAATGTTATGAATTTTAATATATCTTATGATTAAATGAGTGACTGTGGTATTTATTTAATAGTGTGGTTATTCATAGATTCAACTAACAAATAATTGATTTTATAGGGAGGGTGTTAATTAGGGGAATCATGACTATGGATTTAAAAAAATGTTTTTATTAGATTTATATGTTTATAGAATGTGGTATTTATTGGAAGGTAGTATGATATTTTATTTTAATAAATTTTTTATATCATGATTTGAATTATCTAATTGAATATTATATGAATGAGGAAATATATAAAAACATGCACTATGGATTTTGATAAGATGATTTTTTGGATTATGAATAATAAATTTCACAATGTTTTGGAAATGGAATCGATGAATTTTTATTTTACCATGTGGGTGATTTTTATTTCCTGAGAATGATATTATGATTAAATGGGAAATAATTTGGTTATGTGTTTAAGTTATTAAAAAAATGTGAAAATATTAGGATAATGCGTGTTAAATTGAAATAATAAGGCTAGTGAATTTTTTATACAAATTAATTTTATTTTCAATTGATCAAGTATGATGATATTTTATCTTAAATGACTAATTATGTGTTTGGGAACATTATTTTGTTTTTTATGTAAGGTCTGTAGTTAATAATTTTAAGGGTTATAATTCCGTTGAAAATGATTCTTATTACTTAATAATAATTTACAGTACACATAAGAGAATATTTGGGTTCATCCCAATTGATTTAATGTTTATTTTCATTGATGATATAAAATTGTTTTGACCTTAAGGTGTTATTTATATTGATTTTTAATGATTTTTAAATGTAGTTTTAGTACATTTCTTCCATGAATAAATATAAAATTTATTTATAATGAATCATAATAGATAATATAGTGATTTATAAACATTTATGAACTGTATGTATAATACATAAAGGTAATGGATTAATTTATATTTTTTTATTTTTTTATTCATGGATTTTAAACATGTTTCTTTCATGGGTTGAATTTGTTTTTGGGACTTCATTCATTTTTTCTCTGAATCATTTTACACTTTATTTGTAAATGGTATTTCTTAAAAAATAGGGACTTGATAGAAATTTATCAAAACATTAAAATAAATAACATTATTTAGATAAAGTTATTTTAGATATTAATTCCCCCTTTTCTTTATTTAAGAGTGATGTAAAGTGTCTTCTTGAATTAAAAATGGTTAAATTTTTTTTAAATAATAACTAATTTTGGGGTGTGAAGATCCAATTTAGTTGGACTTTAATAAATTTATTTCTTTAATTGATTTATTATTCCATATAAAAATATTAAATTTCATTTTAATTTTTTTTGGGGTTGATGTTAATCTTTAAACCATTTTTGAGTTGTTTTTTAATTGAATTTGTGATAAAATATGGGTTAGGAATGTATTAATGTTTTATGAAAATGAGTTTTAAACGGGTGGACCCTTGCTGTTTTTTTATTTTTAAAAGCCCTTTTCATATGGAATAATTTTTTGTTTGGTATAAAAGTATTTTTTTTGTTAAAAAATATATTTTCTCTATTATTATGATTTTTTGTGATTAATTGTTTCGTATATGTTATTGAAATCATTTGAAATATAAGAGATGGATTATCTTGATATTTTAAGGCTTCTTTGGTAGTACTTGAATTGTTGATCTATATTATTTTTTAAATTATAGCAATAAATGTGTGGTTTGTTTGTGTTTTTCAATAAATGTAATTTTTTTATTAATTTGACATTTATGGATTTATGAATTATGAAAATGGTTTTAAATTGAGTACATTTGGAAATATAATTTTTTATATAATATCATGAACCTTTCCGACCCATTTCATTGAAATCTTTGGGTATTTAAGATACAACAAATATGTTTGATGAGATAAAGGGAAACTATAACTAACTTTTCCTTTAGAATGGGTTGTGTTGTGGTGTGGACCTACGCATTGAAATATGAATGGCCATGTTGGAGTCTATATGTGGTGTTGTAGTTTCAGTTGTGTTATGGAAAATTTTTGTGGAGGTTGTATAAATTTTTGTGGTGTACATTGCGACATGGAATGATTTTTTATAATGAAAACCCTAAGTGGATGGTTTTATGATTTTACCATTTTGAATTTTTTTACTATAGTGATCCATTCTTTCCAAAAATTGATATTACATATTTTTATATGAATATTAATTACATAACATAAAAAACCGTGCCAGAATCATATTTTTCTAGTATCATTGGGAACCTGGATACCTGAAGACCTTGTTCATAAGTGAAATATATTATCTTCCACTAGGTTTTTCATAACAACCACCCTTCATATAAATATTGTACTTGATAAATTTATTCATAACCTATTAAAATTAAACTTAAGAATATGTGAGATCAAATTATGAGGAACGGAAAACATGGGAGATATCCATAATCAATTAAACATAACATTATCATACGGGTATGAGAACATGATCCCAATATTTTAAACCATACCGTATATATCATAGATCATAATATAAAATAATTGAATAAAGCGTAGATGTTTCTAATATGTGAAATATAATATATTTAAATGAACATGAGATATGAGATAATAACATAGACATTGTAATGTGAAAAAACATAATCTTGTAATATTATGAACATGTATAAATAAAAACAGGCTCACTCAATATATTAAGGAGATGAAATCAAGACCTCTCATACACATATTGTCATGACATCCATGGCCATGCATAATATTATCTACATAAAATCCAAGTACATACATAAAACATTGAAATAAAATAAAGGCCCATGTTTAATCTCATGGACATCAAAACCATGTCCACATTGGTAATTGTGAACATGAAATTAGGTTGACTCATATCATATTTAGATCATGAGTTATACATCATTACCCAATGTACGGGAAGGCTATATAATTTAGGCACACCCATCACATAATGAAAATAAATCATATGTGTGCTCTAATATCATAAATATTAATCATATCATAAACCATTAAATGGAATTTATTTTGATAATAATTTCATCCTAGAACAACCCATGGAAGATAAATAGGTTTCATTAAAATTTCATCACTTCATCAAAACATAACCCATGGAAATGAAATGGGAATCAAAAAAAAGTACACCCTAATCATAAACCATCTATATAGATAATAAATATGGTATCATTGGATCACATCCCTTCTGAAAATTAATTATAATCTAGGGTCATTGTTGCTGATGAATAAATATACCATAAAAAGATCATTAAAAACATTATTGAAAAAAATACACTTTTCACTTCTATTTTTGAAAATCAATAAATTTCATAAATATTAAATGAATAATTTTATTGTAAAATAAAACTATAAACATATAACAGAAACATCAAATATTTTGTGGTCATGATGGTGGAAAATTCCTTTCATTTTGTGTACTTTAAAACAAATAATCATTTTACATTTTCAGTAAAATAGTCAAATATACCCCATTTGCAAAATGAAAACAAGATTCCTTTTAATTTTTTTTTCAAATTTCAAACATACATAAAAATTTATTTAAATAATCATGGAGTAATATTAAAATCCTTATTGAAAACATTTAAAAAACATGGACATGCGAGAAAAGTATTTTGGACTAAAGAGTGAAATAATGTTTTATTTCCTTGAAACCATCATTCTAGAATCAAGAGAACTAAATGAGTTAGAAATGAAAGGAAAACAAGTAATATCAAGATATAAACATTGAATAAAAAATTTAAGGAGTTCCATGAGTGCTAGGTCATAATATTTCATCTTTAGCACTAAAATCACAAACAATTCAGCTATATAATAAGATTGTAACATAAACCCCTTACAACTTTGGTAAATTTTGAATTATAAGTCTTGTGAATGAAATAAAATTACATGGATACATATATACCATAATTTTTATGATAATAATAATAAAATTCATTCAAGGGTAGTATATACACAATCGAATGTAATGAAGTGGTGAATATGACATATGCCCACGAAAATAAAAGTTAGAGGAAAATATTATACCTCCAGTCCAAAATTCATTCCTACACATTAAATCATCCTATATAATAAATTTAGGTTTGTTATACATATATTAGAAAACCATAACTATATATATATTACCAAATATTATTTTCTTATAACATTTTATCAACCATTTATTACAAATTCTTTATGAAAATCATTGCTCTGGGTAATAACTCCTTTGTTTTTCAAGTAAGGGTTGGTTCAGTAATTTTAGTCCTTATAATTTGATAATGGTTCCATATCCTATACATATTTAATAATGATATAAAAATAATATAAATTCATTATATACATATTTATAGCCATCCATAAAATATATAGATAAAGGAATTAATGACACCATTCATAGAGATGGTAGGTCGTACATACGCATGAACGTTGTTTCAATTTTTTAACTGATGGAATGAAATAATGATACATAATATTTCATACTTAATCAATAATTTTATTTAGAATATATATCATATATATTCATTAAATCTGTCTTTATTCCTATCCATTTCAAAATTAAATTAAAAACAAATCACATCGCTTCGTGGAGGAGGTAGTTCACACGTATGCACGAATGACGTTATCATTTTCCAAATAGTTGGATGTCAGGAAAGAATATGAGATATGTTAATTAATTAAATATAATTATTTCATAAATATCACACATATATATTAAAAAAATTATTATATCCTTCAATGAGAGGTGTTGACTGAAAAAAAAATACATCTGTTCGCGAAGCTATAACCCACCGTACACACGATCGTCAGTTTCAACTCTCATTTTATAGAAGAGGAAATAGATGTTGGATATTAAATAAACATAATAGAATAAAATTAGATTTGATATAATTATTTTATTATATAATATTTTTTTAACAAAATTATAATGAGGTAGAACAAGAAATAAAATGAAATAACAAAGTGATGAACTTTACCTCTTCTTCGAACAATCCCTTTAGGTTTCCACATAATGCCTTCCTATGATGGTTTTGTGATAAAAAAGGGGATCAATGTTATCAGGATATATGGAAGGAAGGGTTTGGGAAAAGTATTGGGTGAACAAAATGTCTCTTTATGTGTAGATATGATAGTAGAAAAAGTTTACATTCATAAGTGGGGGACCAATTTAGAAATTTCCAACAAGAATACAAAAGGAAAAAGTCATTATCATGAAAAATACATAAAACGGAAATATGATATATGGTTGGATATTATGAAGTAAGAATATGAAAAAATAGGATTTAGATAAGTTTCATGGAAAAACATACCCTTATCTTTTCATTCAACCCTCGAAAAATCCATTTTAACATTAACCACTATAATTAATTATTATTATTTTTACACTTAATTTGGAAAAAAATAAAATTTAACTTATTAAATAATATTAATTATTTTTTAAAAATATGGAATCCATTTTAAAAAATATAACTCAAAGAATTGGTATAATTAAATTTAAAATTAACCCACCAGCATGACAAAAATGTGATTTTCCAAAGAAAAGGTTTTCTTAAGAGAAATTTTAATAGCTAAATTCAGGATAAAATTAATAAAAATTATTAAAATTGGATTGAAAATAATATAATTTTAATAATTTAACATTTAATATTTTTTTAAAAATATGGAGCTTTGTAATTCTTTTAAATGAAAAGTGAGTTTTTAATAAAAGTTAGTATCTATCACTATTCAACAAAAAATATATTCTCATCAGAAAATTATTTAAAAATCGCACTAATTTAATTTAGAAATTATTATTCAAAAAACTATGTTTATTTTTTCAAATATATTTTCTATGATTTAAAAAAATTAATGTTAATTAAGTGCACAAAACAATATAAATCCTCCTTTTGGAAAATATTGTTTTTAACCATAAAACTAAATTTATTCTTATTGCATGCCTATAATAGATATTAGATTAATGATAACAAATTATATTGAATATAATATATAAATATCATTAAAATAAATCATTAATAGTTATTAATTTAATTTATTAAGGTAAAATCACATTCTATGCATAAAAATTTATTTTTTTGAATTTTTTTCCTCCCAAATGATTTTCTATTTTCATTTATAATCAATTGATAATTATTACTTTATTTTATACATGTTTAAACCATATAATTTTTCTTTATTTATTTATTACCATTCATACCTTCCAATTTAATGGCTAGGGTACAGTGGTATACTATTTCAGGGTTCATTTAGACTCGAGGTAGCATGTATCGTAAGCTATAAAAAAGATTAAATTTTTTTAAAAAAAGAAATATACCCTATAAAAAAATATCACTTTAATATAACTAAAAATTCCTTTATTTGTGTTAGAGAAGCACTTACTACTTGAGTGAGATTAAAATACATATTCTTTTATCAGTGGAAAAAAACTCATAATTGTGGTCCATCATCAGTACTAAAAATGTGCTAATAAAGGAGTCATTTATCAACGCTACAAAAAGAACTAATGAAGGGGTCCATTATCAGGTTTTTGATTTAGTGTTGATACAGGGGACCTTTATCAGTACTTATAAGGGAAATGATAATGGTTACCTTGGTAGGAACCTTTTTCACTAATTAAAGACACCTTTATTAGCGCTTTTAGAAGAACTAATAAACGGGCATACTGTTGTGTGTTGTAACAACACACTATAGAACCATTGAAATGTACTATAAAAATACATTGTAGTACCAAAAAAATCACCAAGTACCAATAAAATCACGTACAATTACTAAATTTAAATGAAACAAAATTTTAAACACAAATAGAAGAAAAACATTTTGTTATAGTCATTTCAAACATTGGTTTATTCAATTACATAAGTAAATTTATTAGATAAATTAAAAAACATAGATGTTCCTTTTCCTTTTTATCCTCACCATGACCCTTTATATTGTGGAACAAACCACCCATGCTCGAGAAAAATAACTCCATTGTATAAGAAAACAATTCTTATGTTAGAATTAATATAAATAAATAAATCAGTAGAAAGTGTTAATTTTAAACTGAACATTGAGTCCTACTAGGATCACTGTGTATTATAATGGGTTATAGTTGATTCTTAAATGTCACACCATTTATTATTCATATACAAGCATTATTTAGACTCATTTTCATGGTTTCTCTGATGTGATGCAAGTTTTCAACTAAAATGTCACTTATAAATTGAAAAGAAACAATTAGAGTCATACCGGTCACACCATGTGTTGGATTGAGGTTTGGTCGATTCTTAAATGTCTCAAATGACTGATGGATTTTTTTCTAATGTATCAAAACAATATGAATGTGGTTTCTTAGTTTTTAGTATGTCGCATTTATTTTTTACTAAAATATGATTTTAAATTGGAAATGTGCACTTTGAATCATAATAGTCACATATTGGGTTTTTTGGACATTATACTGATTCCTACTTCTAAAAAATGACTTATGAATTATTTTCCTAAATTATCAAGAGAATCTGAGCATGTTTTCTCAGTATTAAGTGAGTGATACTTTTTGATCTAAAATGTTAATTTAAAACTGATAAGGGATACATTGAGTTATACCAGACACTTATTCTATCATATCAGGGCTTTGATAATTCTAATACATCAAAAATTTCTTAAGGATCATTTTAATAAATTACTAAAACAATACGAAATTATTTTCATGGTTTTGAGTAGGTTAGTTGTCTTTTTTTCTAAAATCGATGTCAATTTTAAGTGAAAAAGGCACACTTTGAGTCATATGAGTCACATCATGGAACATATTGAATTGTGGATGATTAATACAAATATCAAATGACATAAATATCATTATAATTATGTAAAAAAATAGTCTGAATACATTTTATTAGTTTTGAGTACATCACATGTAATTTTTTCTAAAATGTCATTTTAAACTGGAGACAAACATTTTGACTCATACCAATCACATTATTTGTTATTTTGACATGTGACTAATTCCTAAATTTCAAAAATGACAAATAAATCAATTTACTAAATTATTAATAAAATACAAGTGTGGCTACTCCATTTTTAATGAATGAATCTTTCTGAACTAAATTTTCGATTTAAAACTGATTATAGAAACATTAATTCATACAGAGAACATTGTATATCATATTGAGATGTGGTTGATTCTTATTCTGAAAAAATGAATTCTGTGTCATTTTAATAAATTATCAATATAATAACAATTCATTTTCTTAGTTTTTAGGAGATTATTTGTCCTTTTTACTAAAATTGAGGTCAATTTTAAATTGGATGATGCACTTGGAGTCATGCCAGTCACACAGTGAAATAGATTTATGTGTTGCAAATTTGCACATATCTCAAATGACATATGGATCATTTTTTAAATATTTAAAAATAATATAAATGTATTTTATTAGGTTTGAGTCACATATCATTTTTACTAAAATTTTATTTTAAACTGGATACATGCACTTTGACTCATACTGATCACATCATGTATCAGTTTGACAAGATACTAATTACTATTTGTTAAAAATTAATTGTAATCATTTTAAAAAGTTTTCATGAAAATAATAGTGTATTATCTTGTTTTGTAGTGTGTGACACTTTTTGATCTATAATGTGGATTTTAAGATGATTTCAGACACTTTATTCCATGTCGAACACATCATGTACTAGATTGCGGAGGAAATAATTTCTACATGTCTAAAAAATTTATGGACTATTTCCATAAAGTATCAAAACAATATGAATGCATTTGATCAATTTTGAGTAGGCCATTTATCCTTTTTACTAAAACTGATGACAATTTTATATGAAAAAAATGAACATAGTGTCCTACTGGTCACACCATGTGTTAGATTGAGGTATGGATGACTCCTACACATCTTAAATGACTTATGGAAAATTTGAATAAATTAACATGTTTATATAAATTATTATTCTTGGTTTTGAGTACATCACTTGTCTTTTTTTTCTAAAATGTTATTTTCAATTGGAAACACGTACTTTGAATTATATATATTACATCATGTATTAGTTTGACATGAGCCTAATTCATACACCAAAAAATAATTTATGAATTGATATCCTAAATTATCAAGAAAATACGTTCATTTTTTCTTAGCTTCCAATGAGAATCTTTTTTATTCTAAAATTTCCATTTTAAACTGATAACAGCCACTTTGAGTAATATTGGAACATCATGAATCATATTGTCATGTGGTTGATTCAAAAAAGTAAAAAATGACATAAAGATCATTGTTTTAAACTACAGAAACAATATTAATATGTTTTCTCTATTTTTAGTATGTTAGATCAATTTTTTACTATATGTAATGTTAATTTTAAATCAAAATAAGAACTTTGAGTTATACTATTCACATCATGTGTCACTAGTGCAGAAAACGTTTTTTACGTCGGTTATTTTTAATTTTTTACGTCGGTTTCTAGTCGACGTTAATACGTGCAACGTTATAAATAAGGTTTTTCACGTCGGTTATTTAAAAACCGACGTCAAAAACATAAAATCGTGATGTTTATCACGTCGGTTATTTTAGAACCGACGTGATAAAGGGCCTGGAAAATGGTTTATCACGTCGGTTATCGAAGAACCGACGTGATAAATTGCCTGGACAATGGTTTATCACGTCTTTTCATAAACAACCGACATGATAAACTGGGGCGAGGGGGTTTATAACGTCGGTTCATATAGAACCGACGTGATAAAATGGGGTGAGGGTGGTTTATCACGTCCGTTCTATAAGAACTGACGTGATAAACCGGGCTGAGCATGGTTTATCACGTCGGTTCATATAAAACCGACGTGAAAAACTGGGGGAGGGGGGTTTATCACGTCGGTTATTGTATAACCGCCGTGATAAACTAGAGGTAGGGGGTTTATCACATCGGTTAGTCAATAACCGACGTGATAAACAATTGTCCAGGCAGTTTAGCATGTCGGTTATTGAATAACCGACGTGCTAAACCATTCTCCAGGCCCTTTATCACGTCGCTTATTAAGTAACCGACGTGATAAACCATTCTCCAGGCCTTTTATCACGTCAGTTATTTAATAACCGACGTGATAAACCATTTTACAGGCCTTTTATCATGTCGGTTATTAAATTACCGACGTGATAAACTATTTTCCAGGCATTTTATCACGTCGGTTAATAAATAACCGACGTGATAAACCCAATTTTTTTTAAACAGAATGCAGTGATCTTCTCTCCACCAGAATCAACCAGAAAATAAATCAATAAATCATACCACAAAAACAGAAGTACATCAAAATTAAGCATGTACATAGATAACATATAAAACTTACCCACTAGACAACATCCACCCTCATTTATACCCCATGGACAGCCCTCTCCCACCCCGTTGGAGCCCCCACCCTCATGTATACCCCCTGGACAGCCCTCCCCCACCCCATTGGAGCTCCAACCCTCATGAATACCCCTTGGACAACCCTCCCCCACCCCATTGGAGCCCCCACCACACTCCTGGACTGCCCCCTGACCCCCGGACACCCCCAAACACCCCTCGACAACCCCCACCCGCCTGAACAGCACCTCCTCACCCCCTCACCCCACTTGACAACCCCCACCACACCCCTGGACAACCCCCCCACCCCTGGACAGCACTCCCACACCCCTGGACCAGCTTCTCACACCCTTGGACATCCCTGCCACCCCCCAGGACTGCCCCCACCCCACCGGACAGCCCTCCCAGACCGCTGGACACCCCCAACCCCACTGAACACACCGCCACACCCTTGGAACCCCTCCCCCACAGACCCAAATCCCTACCAGAAGAACCATCAAAAGTAGACCAAAACAAGAAGTGGAGCAAAATTAAACATTCACTTATATAACATTCAAAACTTACACTGTCAACTTCGAAAAAAAAACTAAATCAAACCTAAACAACTACCAAATACAAAATTAAAACGACAATATTCAAAATTACAATTTACATTACAAACAACTAAAATTCAATCAAACCTATAAAATAATTTGACCACTCCACTTGTACGTGTTTGATGTCTTCAACAGTATAGGGTTGAGGGTCATCAAAAAGCTGCAAATGAAAAAGAAGATAGTTAACGTGTATAATGAATAAATCAAATTGAAATATGATGGAAAAGTTTAAGAGGAAATCATACCAGGTCAAAATTCACAACTGTCCCAGTTGTTATTATTTCATACATAAATCTTAACATATAATATCCGCATTCGATGAGGCCTTGTTGTAATGACATTTCTGTTTTGAATGAGTGTAAATTCAATATATTATTTTTATGTAATAAATCAAAAAGTACAACTTATAAATGGAAATTTACCTTCTCATTTACATATTTGATCTTTGCATTTCTTTTCTTTGTGTTTTTTTCGAAAGTATACCCATGCACTATTAGAAAATAATACGAATGGGGTAAATTTAAAATTCATTATAATATATAAAACTATTGAGTAATTGAAACTTACTTTTCCAATATATTCTTAAAACATGCCCGCACATCACCATGAACAGAGCATATCCAATAAAGAGCTTTCTCCCTTTGGAAAAAAATCCCTAACATCCAATGATTACTGATAAAAGGAAATTTAATGTTAGTGGTTTTTTATGTTAAAAGATAATTAACTCTTTGAGAGAAATGTGTTTCATACCTCTCACAAAAAGGCATCATCCAACATTGTTGGATTATATTCTTTTCAAATCTTTCAGCAATATAAACCATTCTTTGTTCCTCAGTCAATGCACATGATTCAGGGGAAATTAATTGCGGGTCCATGAATCCATATACTTCTGTCAGTTCATTCCTCTCACAAATTTTATAAAGATACCTAATACAAAACATATATAAGTATACATTTTTAATAAATATAACGCAGGGAAAAGGTGTTAAGACTTACATGGAAAAAATTTGCACCACGTTAATGCCCAACTTATCTCCAGTAACAAGCTCTATGATGTCAGATTTTGTAATCCCCACACTTATTTCACTTCCACAAACATGAGATTCCATTGGAAACTCATAAAAACCCAACAACAAATGTGAATATCTTGACAATCTGTCAAGACCACTGGAATCTGTATCTGATGTCATTGCCTATTGTCTTTGTTGTTGTCTATACAGTATTTCTTTACCTTTGAAGTATTCCTGTGAAAAAAAATTGAGAATTATAGTAGTTTTCAAATGATAAAACAACTTTAATAAAAAAATAAAATAAAAGATATAACATTCATACCTCTATGGTAATGAGTCGAAGAAGTCTGGATGGCCAAACTAATAAATGGCCGATACTCTGTCCAACTGTCGCCACCTCATCTGTATGTATTGGTACCCTAGCTGATCTATCTATAATATCCTGTACAGTGACCCTATGATTCTCTACCTCTAATTGTTGATGATGAACTGTATCTCCTATACAATATACCCACCCATATGCTACTATATGATGTTGAGAATCATCAACATACAACTCGCAATATGTAGGAAGCTGCGGCGGAGGCGTAGGATAAAAAATGGGGTCCGCAGGCTGAGGTGGGGGAGTGGGAGCTACTGGCGGAGGTGGAGGATAAATAATGGGGTCTGTAGGGGGAGGTAGAGGAGTGGGAGCTATAGTATGAAATTGTCTTTGCATTTCTACAAACATAGACTACACCGAATATCTAATCTTGTCTTCCATCGTCGCATTAATATTTTGAACTTCAGCCTCCAAGGATTCTATTTTTTTATAAACCCCCTCAATGTTAGATGTTGAAGAACGTGGGAACACTTTTCTTACCGATACACCTGTCGGATATCCTCTTACACGACCAGGATGTTCGGGCCTTCCCAATGCTGCAAATAAAATATCTTCCCTCCCAGTAGCTGTAAATGTCCCCTCTAAACTCTGCTCCTCAAGGGAGTCCTATATTAATTAATTGAACATTTCTTTAATGATTGAAACTTATATTAAGAAAAAAGTTAACTTAAATAAATTAAATAGATATCTTACAATCCTCTCAGCTACGATTCTCGATTCTTCCGAAAGATATTTCCCTTTTTTCCCTTCCGAGCTCTCTTCAATTTTTCATGTCTAGATGGAGGGGATAGAGGGGCCACCTCTCCAGAGCTTGAAGACACAGCTCTTAGTTGTTGAAATTTTTCCGCTATCATTTTTTCTTCCAATAATGTATACCATCCCCGAGATAAACTATGAGGGTATACATTTTTAGATTGGATCTCCTGATAAGCTTTCCCTGTTTGCTGTAATTTAAGAATAAGAAATCATTAACAAAACTTTAATAAAATCATTTATATAAGAAAGTTTATAAAAGTTTACATTGCCCTTACCAGAAATGACTCTTTTTTTCTACTTTCAAAAAACTGTCTCCATGTGTCTTCATCTATAAAAAGATATATACGACATGGATTGTCATGACTCCTATGACCATAAATGAAATCAGATGAGAGGGTTGATTTGAAATCCCTCCATCTCCTGGCATCCAACGATAAGCATTTCTTCCTGACTCCTCAAGTGTCAGGAATATCAAATGTCATCTGATAAAGAAGAGGTTAAACATATTATATATACTAGAAACATTAAAAGAATGGTCAAAAAATGAGAAAAGATCTTACCAAAATCGTCTCCCACAACTAAGAGATAATCGCTTTATCCACACCTCTCCAATCATCATACAGAATGCTTACTTTGGTCTTAGACTGATTTGCAACAAAACTCTTAAAATCTTTGGAATTCGGACCTCTAGGAATATCATCATCATTAAACTCAACTACTATCCTCTGATCCTGCATATGGCCAAGTGATAATTTTGGTAAACGTGTGCACCCACGTTTACCAACCTTTGAACTCTTTGTCGTAATAGGAGCATGTGAATGTTCATCTCCAGAGGTATGACCAGCAATATGCTCCTCTCCAGAATCATGTGGTTGATCATCTGAATGATCGGTCATTATCCTTCAAATCAAAAAAACAAACGTCAGTTCACAAATATACAAATTCAAATATTTTAATACTACTGTAACCAGAAAATATAAAAGTGTACTAGGTTACATAATAGTAAACATTGGTAATATGGTAAGCATGTTAAACAATGGTAAAGATGGAAAAGATGGTCAAGATGGTCAAGATGGTCAAGATGGTAAAAAATGGAAAAAATGGTAAACCTGGTAAACATTGTAAACATGGTAAAGTAATTGTCAGTGAACAAATATACAAATTCAAATATTTTAATACTACTATAATCAGAAAACAGAAAAGTGTACTAAGTTACATAATAGTAAACATTGGTAATATGGTAAGCATGTTAAAAAATGGTAAATATGGCAAAGATGGTCAAGATAGTCAAGATGGTAAAAATGGTAAAAATGGTAAACCTGGTAAACATTGTAAACATGGTAAAGTAATTTTCAGTGAACAAAAATAAGCATTTTAAAATTCATGTAATGGTTATAAACATGATAAAGTAAACTAAACAAACTTAAAACAAACAAAAACATATACTTATTTTATTTTAAAACATGTTTTAATAAATAAAAAACATACAATATCTAACATTTATGGAAAAAATAAATGTAAACAATAAATAAACATATGTTACCTGTAATTTTAGGAATGTACAGATGGATTGTTTTCCCAAATTCCTTCGTCGTGATCGTTTCTTATGGCACAAACTATGTCTTCAACATGATCGTCATTATGTTCTGTTAATATTTCCATTGAAGTAGGGATCTCACATAAATCAGCATATTCATCAAGTTCATCCTCACCAATATATTGTTTTTCCCTTGTAAAACAACAGCCCACTGCATATCTGATTGACCTACTACATAAAAAATTTGTTTTGCATGTGTTGCCATTATAAAAGAATCAGTTGTGTCTTCCAATCTATTCCGATTAACAAGTGTCATTCCAAATTCATCGTGTCTGACACTGATGTTACCGTTAAACCATTTACAGTTAAAAACGGGAACTTTAATTTTAATTTAATCAACCTCCCATATGTCTTCAATCACTCCATAATATGCATTTGATGCAGAAATTGGGTTTTTTTCCTTAGCACTCGAAAAATGCATTGCTTCTGCAAACACCAATACACCACTATTCTGAACTGCACTTCTGTTGTCCTTAGCTTTTGTATGAAATGTATAACCATTAATGTCATAACCAGACCATGTTATCACATTTAAACATGGACCACCCACTATCCATTTTAATGTCTCTGATACATCTGATCTACCAAGCAAAGTCTTTTTAATCCATGACAAAAATTTTTTGTTGTGCTCATTCAAAATCCACATTTCTTTCTTCTTTGGATGAAATTGTTTCAACTCATTAATATGCAATGTGATATATGGTTGATAATCAGATATGTTATTCAAGATGTATGATTATAACTTCTTCATCTGTTCAACTGACAATGATTTGACTTTCAAGACGCAAATCCCCTTTCCCTCATTATTAACTCATTCATGGAGAGATGGAGGAAAACCTATGTGTTGCGCCGCAGCCAAGTAGCTCATACAAAACTCTGCTACCTCCTCAGAAATATACTTTTCAATAATGGAGGCTTCAGGTTGATATAGATTTTTAACATACCCCTTTAATATTTTCATATACCTTTCAAAAGTATACATCCAACGAAGATATACAGGTCCACAAAGCTTTATTTCTCGAACCAGATGAATCATTAAATGCACCATTATATCAAAAAAAGATGGAGGAAAATACATTTCCAATTGACAAAGTATAAAAATTGCATCCTTTTCCAAAATGTTCAAAGCATTCACATCAATCGCCTTGTTACAAATTGAATTGAAAAAATAACACAACTTCATTATAGTCTTTCTGACACGAATGGTCAATATTCCACGCAATGAAACTGGGAGAATTTGTTGCATCATGACGTGACAATCATGTGATTTCATACCTATCAACTTCAAGTCCTTCAATGAGACAAAATTTTTTACATTAGAAGAATAACCTTGAGCCACTTTGGTATCATGAAGACACTGACAGAAGCTAATTTTCTCCCTCTTCGATAATGTGTGACAAGCCGGGGGAAGAAATGTTCGTCTTAATTTAGGAGTGGGAGATAACTCCAAACGTATTCCCATTGATAGTAAGTCTAATCTTGCATTCAACCCATCTTTATTATTTCCTTTAATATCTAACAATGTTCCAATCAAAGGATCAGAGATATTCTTCTCAACGTGCATGACATCAATATTATGTTTAACTTCATGATACCTCCAATATGGTAGCTCAAAAAAAATTTACCTTTTCTTCCAAATATGTCTATCATTACCAGATTTCTGTGTCTTTCCCAATGTCACTTCAAGGTTTTTCACCCTCTCAAAATACAGATCAGGGGATAAACGTTTTGGAGTAGTATCAAATTCTTGTGAGCCATTAAATGCCTTTTTTAGTCTTCTATAAGGGTGTTCCATAGGCAAAAACTTTCGATGACCCATGTACACTGTTTTCCTCCCATGATGCAATTGACAATAGGACGTCTCTTGTTCGCAAATTGGACTTGATTTATTCCCTCTAACACTGTATCCAGACAAATTTCCATACGCTAGGAAGTCATTTATAGTGAACAGAAGCACTGCATGCAGTTGAAAATATTCCATTTTATAAGAATCATACACCCTAATACCATCAGCCCATAACAGTTTCAAATCATCAATCAACGGTAACAAGTAAACATCAATATCATTACCGGGTTGCTTTGGACCAGAGATCATTGTACTCAACATGACATATTTGTGCTTCATACAAACTTCAGGAGAGAGGTTTTAAATTACCAATAAAACAGGCCATGAACTATGTGTGCTACTGAGTGTTCGGTATGGATTCATTCTATCTGTGCACAACCCTAGTATGAGATTTCTTATTTCATTTCCAAATGTAGAATACTGCGCATCAATTTTCTTCCATTGTGGACAATCAGCTGGATGACATATTTTTCCATCACATACCCACTCTTCAGCATGCCATCTTAACCTTTTTGCATCATGTGAATTAGAAAATAAATGTTTGAAACGATTAATTATAGGAAGATACCAAAATACCTTTGAAGTGATCTTTATAATCTCTACATCACCCTGTGATTTTTCTTTCACCTTATACTGTGATGTCCCACATTTTGGACACTCTGACAGAAATTCATATTCCTTCCTATATATAATGCAGTCATTCGGATAGGCATGTATTTTCTTGTATCCCAATCCCACCGGGCATAATATTTTCTTTGCTTTGTAATGTGAATCTGGAAGATCGTTATCTTTTAGAAGAATGTCTTTCATCAATTGTAGCAGCTCTGTAAAACTTCTGTCACTCCATCCATGCTTCGCCTTCAGGTTAATCAATCTTAACACCGCCGACAGAACCGTAAAATCTATACAACCTGGATATAATGGTTTTTCAGCATCACCATATAGACGTGCAACTGTCGGTTCTATCTCAATTTGTTCTGCTATAATATCGCGAATCATTTCTTCAATTCCATCGGAGTTACCATCTTGCGAATCATCGTCATCAGTGACATTCCGTCCAGTTTCACCATGCCAAATCCAAGGGCTATAACTCAGATTAAAACCATGACATATCAGATGATCTTTTATCTCTCTACTTTTCAACTTCTTCATATTCAAACATTTCAGGCATGGACAAAAAAAATGTCACTACTTGGAACATTTTGTTTTGCAAATTCCAAAAAGGCATCAACACCTTCCTCAAATTCATTGCTCATTCGATGTGACGTAATACAACTTCGACTCATTATTACCTATAACAAATATCAACAAAAAATATATATTATTAAGATAAGACAAATACATGTTTATATGAAAAAATCATAATTTGAATGTAAAACAATTTAAAATATAAAACAAATCTATAGGTATTTAAAAAAATATTCGTGAATATTATTTTTAAAACGAAATATAGTTATATGTAAAAGATTAAAATTTCATTGAATCAAAGAAAACCATGACGCCTAATGATTCTTCAAATAAAATATACATCAATAAAACATAAACAAAATGATTTTTATCTGTAATAAGTGAATATGATCAGATGATACACATTTATAATAATCTCATGCCAATATACTAATAAACATGTTAAAATATAGGAATACCTAATGGATCATATAACATGGGTTATTCATGCTTGTTGTTCAATCATTATGATCTAAAGTACTCAACACTTTTAAGTGCCAAAATCTTGAAAGTAGTAGTAGTTTTCATAAGTACCCAACACCAAATAGCTATACATCGTAAGTGTCATGTTAGAAATATGAATATAGACCATTTGTTTTATGTTTAATAATATTGTCATATTATTTGATCATTCTGATTATATATTAGAATTACTATATCCTTTTGATCCGATATATAATCTAAGGACATTAATATTTCTTTAGAAAAAGTAATGTTAATATCATGGTAATGTAAAAAAAAGTATATGTCGAACTATATATATGTAATACCAATAAAAAAATACATATGTGTTTGGCCTGGGTTTCACACATAAAACAACTCATCTCACAGATTAAATTTTTGAATCATCCTACATAATACTTATTTTTATAACTTAGGGAATGAAAATAATAAAAGTTTTGATTTACGATACTCATTATGGGTAAACATGATATATATAAATATAATATCTAATCTCATAAAAGGATATCCATGGGGGTATAAGAGCATACACAAAGCACATGATCAAAAAGATAAGTGAAACAGTTCTATATAATCATAGATTATAAAACCTGAGTCCAAGTAAAACAATTTTAGCATAACATAAGACATGATTTATATGATAGTGGGAACATGATTTAAAAAACCTTATTCAAAAGATCACAACATTGGTATGTGGAATAACATAAGAGTGTGGCACAAACATAATCATATAAGTCATAACATATGTCAAGGGAAAACATAGTTTCATTCACCTCATATTGGGATATGTTAATCACCTTTCCTATAATTTATTATAATATTTCTTACGAGACACATCCCATAACACATTGGACATGGTATAACCATCTGTATCCCATATTGATCTATGATATATAATGCATTGTCGAATGCATTAGAAGGATATTATGGACCCAAATGTCACATATTGACTAACCATATATATGGGTGAATCGTGATCATCAAATCATTTATAACACTTTCGTAGATCAATTAACTAACAAAAATTAAATGGGGGTCATAATTGTTTTTACAAAACATAATAATTATTAATACATAAAAATGTGTTTGGATGGTAAGATAAGATAATATACCTAATTCAATCTAATTATCGTTAAATTATTTCTACCTAGATAGAAAAGACCTTTATAAAAAATATAATTTAACTTGAGAATGAAAAGAAAGTACCCTTTACCTTTTTTATAATGAAAAATATGAAAAGGATGATAATAATATTTAGGTATTATAATTTTTTTTATGAATTATTAATAATAAAAGAAATCACCTCACTTGGTTTTGTTGAAAATCAGACATACCATCGTATTCAAGAAATCAGATACACTTTGCATGAAAAGGTCCATCATTTTTAGGAGATGACTGAAAGAAGAAATGTATTATCAGACTCACCATGAGTCCAGAATGAAATATTTGATTGTAATAGGTATGAATTGATATTTTTATGAATGTAGATGAAAACAGATGATGGTTTTCTGATCTAGGAGTTCTAAAAATCATAATGTTTTGAAAAAATATTATGATGTAAGAATGTTGAATGAAATTTTAAGGATAGGTATTACCTATTGTACCTGGTCCAATTTCATTCATGAAAATCATTTTCTGGACAATCATATTGAAAATATGATTTTAAGAAAATAAGTACTACCAATCTTCATCCAGAAAGACACATTCCAGCTAAGTAGGAAATAATAATGTTGCTGGAAGAATGGAACGTTACAGTAGCACCCATTACTGATTCGTATTTCAGAAGAAAAGATGAAGTATAAGTGGTTTAAGAAGCTTTAATGAATCTACTTTTTCATTGTACTATAGAATCGTAAAGCGTATATCAGAATGAAAATCTAGAATAAGAGTTAAAAATAGTCATATCCAAAATACACCTGCTTGAATGTTGCGAGTTGAATGTTGCGAGTTGAATGTTGCGAGTTGAATGTAGCGAGTTGAATAAACATAATAACCATTTGCATTGACAAAAAATTCCACGAGATTCAAAAATGAACAAAAAGCACATCAAGAATCGAAACAAAAACGAACTAAATAAATTCGTGGAAGGCTTACTTGAATGTCGCGAGTTGAGATGATAGATCCGAGAGGAGTGAAGAAGATAAAAAATGAAGCCAAAATGAGTTTAATGCAGGCGATCGATGAGCCGATTAGGGTTTACCGCGCGAGAGAGAGAAGAGCCGGCGACTGTCAATCGAAAAATCGTAAATGACATAACACGGGCTTTAATTTTTTTAAATGTTTTATAACGTTGGTTACTATATAACCGACGTTATAAACTATTTTTTAGCTTTTTTACGTCGGTTATCTTAAAACCTACGTAAAAAAGCTCCCATGCTTTGGTTTTTTACGTCGGTTATTTTATAACCGACGTAAAAAACGAGATATCTACGGGTTTTTTTACGTCGGTTTCCAAATAACCGACGTAAAAAAACCCGTTATCGACGTGTTTTTTACGTCGGTTATCAAATAACCGACGTAAAAAACCAAAGCCCTGGGGGGTTTTTTACGTCAGTTATTTTATAACCGACGTAAAAAACGCGTCGATATCGGGTTTTTTACGTCGGTTACCAAATAACCGACGTAAAAAACCCCCCGCGCATTGGTTTTTTACATCCGTTATAAGATAACCGATGTAAAAACCCAACAGGCACAATTTGTAACGTCGGTTATTAAAATAACCGACGTGAAAAATCTACTCGCCGCATTTTTAGGTCGGTTATATATAACCGACGTAAAAAATGGTGACGTAAAAAACGATATCTACACTAGTGTTTCAAATTGAGATTCAGATGATTCTTCAACATCATAAAGTATCAAAAAATCATAACTATCAATGTTACAATGATATCCAATTGTTTTATTAGTTGAATTTCCAAAAATGTCTAATGAGCCTTTTTTAGAAGAAAACCCATTCTCATTAATGAATGGATTAAAATAATGGATGATCATGTGCCTATTATATCCTAAGAAGACACCATGATAGGAACATGACATAACTATACTCTTCTAGATTTTAATAATGTGAACGGTTTTTTTCTAAAACATCAATGCAAAATGTAGTGTTTTCAAATCAAGCAAACAACCTCACCTAAAATAAAATAATCCACCAGTATAAGAAAACAATTATTATATGATTAATAAAAAAAATTAATCATAAATATGAAACAATATATTAATTATATGGATCATGATTTTATTGTGAAAACAAAAAATATTACCTATGATATTGATCAGTTGAGGGAACATGAATTAAATTCATAAATTCCAAAACTATAGGGGTGAAAAGGATTTGAGGGAGAAGAAATATGTGGATTTTTTGGTGAATAAATGTATGGAATATGGAAATACCACCCCAAATAAAACAATTTAATTCACCTCTATATGAATAAAATTCTTGTGAGTAATACTAAAAAATAAATTAAACATAAATATAAAGAAATAAATTAATTTTATAGAAAATTATTTTATTGTGAAAACATCAAGATTACCTCTATGATTGATCAAACACAACATCGTTGTTCTTCCTACAATGGTAGTGGAGGAAACTTAAAGGAAATTGATAAATCTAAACACATAAAAATGAAATATGGATAGACCACCCCAAATCAAACAAAATAATCCACCTATATATATACAAATTTATTATGTGATTTATAATAAAATAAATAAATTAATCATAAACCAGAACCAATAAATTAATTACTTGGAAGCTGATTTTAATTTGAAAACATCTATATTACCTCTGTGATTCAGTAATGGCAATGTAGTTTCCCTTATTACAAAGGAAGTAGATGGAACTATAAGTAAATTGATAAATTGAAACACTACAGAAAGAAATGAAATATTGAAAACCACCTCAAATAAAAAAACACATCTATGTAAGAAAAAAAAATATTATGTGACTAATACTAAAAACGATAATGTATATCATTGCATTATCTTCACATCCTCCCAAATGGTTTCCTTTATTATATTTTGTTCTTCAGTGGTATTGGTAACATCGTCATGGGTCAAAGACATTATTTTCAGGAGTATTCAAACATTTAATTAAGATTATATTAATGTAGTAGAGGGCATATAATATTATAAGTAAATATATATTATTTTAAAAACACTTTTACCATCTCATTGAACTCTACTTATTTTTGTAAATTTTTTTGGATTTTGTTCTTTTATCATGAATCCAAATCCCCTCTTTTTGGTCCCCTGTAATGTATAATCCATTGACTACATTGGGACCGACAAAAACTGATTATGATATCCCAATTAAATGGTCATCCTTGATTTAAGATTAATTTGACATGGAATTTTTTTAGTCTCTAGTAGTAAAATCAACTAATTCTTATTTTATGGATTTGAGACACCAAATACATGCACTTTCTATGATTCCATTTTGAACAACTTTTTTTCCCATTCCACAAATAAATTCACCTTCATGTACCCATTTCCTCGACTTTCATATTAGAAACCCATTTTCAATGGAAAATTTGAACTTAAAATGATGTATAAGGCAACTCGTATATCTATTTGATGATTCTAAAATATTACATATTTTCATAAATTGGATTTAAATCCTTGGAAACAAATATGTGTATTGCTTCTACCACAAGCGTACCAACACTATTTTGTATCATACTATATTAATCACATTATTTTTTATATAATGTATAACCATTTATTAAAAAACTTATGTAAGATATAAAATATTCATTTGGTTATATGGATATCCATTTATGACGTTCAAAAAATGAATTTGTATTTTCAGATATCCCCTTATGAATTGGTTCTCAGAACCATCTCATAAAATTTTGATTGTGTGTACATTATATCCATCCTTCTACCATTTATGGATTCAAATTTCTAATAATTTCATTGTGGGATTCAATGTGTGGATCAATATTTGACCTATTATTTAAAATGTAAAGGTTCCCTTTCTCTCACTCTGTCAAGGTTATTGTATAAATGTCTCTTCTTGAAATCCCATCACCCATGAGGTGTCTTCTGTGTTGATACATTGAGAGATGTTATTCAATAATATATCATTCTATTATACAACCTTCTTAATAACGTTGATTCTTGATATATCCTTTCAAAATAATTACACACCATTCAATGGGGTACATCAATCTCTAATGGATATGACCACATAATTGAACCTGTCCACCCATGTGAACCATTATGTGGAACATTATATCAAATAATTATGGTGGGAAGAACATATATAATTCATATAATATGATTTCAACTTCCTTATTCATGATTAGAAACATTATCAAGTCTATAAAATTGCTGGATATGGTTTTGAAAAAGAATCAGAGCTGGTTAATGTATGTCATCCATTTTGAGGAAGAATGAAAAAAATAAACATGAATCAAATATTTCATCACAATAGTACACTAATTTGGTTTTATTCCTTATAACATAAAATTAGTCATTGACATGACATTCTAGATATTTGATGAATACCCCTATAAAACTTTTACACTATTAAGGAAAAGACAAAATTGAAAATTTTCATGTCTGGATAGAGTGGAAGCTATTAAAGGAATAAAATTACACCATTTACCCTTAAATGGTTACAAAACACCCCTTAACCCCATTTCAATCATGTCCAACCTATCTTTGATTCCACATTTCATTTTTCTAGGAAAATTTAGTAATGTGCCAATTAAACTATGAAAATCATTTTTTCCTACATGTGTGACATCAAGAATGTGTCTGATATAAAAGACCAAAATGGTAATTCAAATAAAATTTATCTCTTATTCCAACCTAATTTGTTAAGGTTTTTTATAAATGGTTCACTGAAAATAGTGTCAATATGTTTTACATTATCGTACAGTTGATCTGTAGTTACTAAAGATGATTTTGTACCTTGTTTGATATTCCTATCAAATGTTGTCATCCATGATTGGTATTTAAGTCATAGAGGTAAATATTTATTACATACTAAAAGAATGTCTTGAAGGAATGATTCAACCTAATTGATTGTGTGTGTTTTTTACAAATAGGACCTCCCAATATTCATTTAATGCTATAGACTAATAAATTTCCATAAGATAGGAAGTCATTTATCATCCCATAAACCATGACCCTTAATGTGAATTCTTCACTTATATTATCAACATAAATTTTAAGACTTGTATACCACATCAATTTCATATTTGTAATCAATGGATTCAAATATACATCAATATCATTAGTGGGTTTCATTTTTCCAAATATAAGCATTGAAAACATAATGTATTTGTGATTCATGTATAACCATGACATTAAGATATAATTTACCAACATGATAGGAAATGTACTAAGAGTACTTATTTTTACACCAAAAGGATTTATTCCTTATTTAGATAATTTAAGATGAATTTTTCTGGGCTCATTTCTAAATTAGGCATACTCATAATCAATTTTCTTCCACTGAGGAGAATCTACTGGATGATGTAGGTTCCCATATTTAATTATTATATCAACATTCCATGTAAATTTTCTCACAATTTTTTGACATACATATATTCATATCAACAATTTAATTTTAGGAATGTACTATATATATTTTAAATTACATGATTCATTTTTCTTATATCGATCTGTGTCACACTTAGGGAATTCTAGGAGTGATTCATGGTCCTTGTGAAATAGTAAGAAATAATTTGTACCAGCGTTTATTTTTTTCATAGATCATTCCCATTGAACATAGAATTCATTTAGAATCATATTTTTGACTTGGTTGTTCATTTTCTTATAAAATCATACCATTGAGTAGAATATGTAGTTTTGTCAAGCTAGTGTCACTCCATCTGCTACCAGATTTTAAATTATATAAATTCAATATGGATGAAAATTTTGTGTATATAGTACAAAAAGTATACAATAGTCTATTGGAAATACTATTTTACTTCTCAAACAACTTTTTAGAATCATAAATTTCATCTTCAATTTCAATTTTCATTTTTTCCATGAAAACTCCATCATCATTTACACACATATTCATATCAAATAATCCATAAATCAAAATATCATCCAAATACATGTGTATGTTTAGTTTTCCCCCGTGTTTAGTACAATAATTAAAGATCTATATATTATATAAAAATAAAATATTTTTCAAACTCTTCAAAACTAATCTGTATTTAATGACAACAATGTATACATAGATAAAGGATTTGAGAAGTTCCTTATTCATTCTCAATTTCAAACATGATGAACTCTTTAACTTGATCTCTATATTCGTTTGTCAAATGGTTAGCATGTATCCTTTTTTTATTCAAATAAATATTATTGGCATAATAAAATTTTGATTTTTTATAATAAATAAATAAATAATCATTATAAATTCATTATAAAAGGTGAATGTGATAGAAAATTTTAATATTGAAATCCCATCATTTGACTGTTTAAATGAATTTCAATGTTCTTTGAAGAAAATGGGTAATTGAATTTAAGAAAAGAATTACTCCACTATGGTTGGTGTTATCCTCCGAATTCATTTAGAGATGAAAGTTATAGGCAACTGTCATTCTCATGATCTCGCCTCCTAATCATTTATCATTTTATTTTATTGTTTGAAACACATCCTCCAAATATTGTGGACATGAACCTATGTTTCTTGTAATAATCTAAGTAGTAGTCATCCATGGAATTACTACATACTAAAATATTACATGCAACTTGATGAGTCTCATGAAACAAAATGCAACAACTATCCTAGATATGAAACCGAGGAGGATTCCAGTTGTCTATAAAAGAGATGGGGGGACGAGACTCTAGAAACAAATTGTAATAATAACTGTTTTTTGACACACATAAAGTCTTTCATAAATCTCTTAAATAAATTAAAATATAAAATAGGAAATTAAATAGTAATAAGAAACCCAAATATGATAAACAAGAATAATAAACTCTAATTCAATCTACTAGAAGATATAAAAATATATTGATAAAACATTTTAATAAATAAATTTCTATTTCATATAAATGGATGGTAACTGGAGATTTCATGGCATGAAACCAAAACATGTGGACCTAAAATGATGAATACCTAAAAAAATTCTAATATATTGAATTTGATATCCTGCATTATATTTTTTGTAACATGTGATGTATAAACCAAAGGAATTATTACATTTAAAATTAATGGTATATCAAATATTTGAATACAAATAATGACTTTTGGAATGTCATACAGCTACACTGACCCATCCCAATGACTCTAGGTAGGTCATCAAATCTGATCTACACATCTAGAGGATTCTAGGGAGTCCATCTAATACACATTGACGAATCCTTAAGATTATAGGGAGGTCTATAAAGAAGTTATCATATTGAAATAATACACATAAATAAGATATATCACAAACAAGGGAGAAAAGCACACCAACCCTTGCATTATCTATCCAATACATGCTAGCCTCTAATGATATGGAATGTCTCATTTGAGGTCATATTTTCTATGTGAACTACACTTACTTCACCAAGAAATATAAGTGGAATCACAAAATGTATAGATTTATAAATTATCACACCACATTTATTGTACCTACAACACAAATACAAAAATAACTAATTAGTTTAATATTCCAGGAAGCAGTCTCATAGGCTACATAACCACCATACTATAAATTGGTACATACATAATTATATAGATGATGTAAAATGGGCTGGGATTTCTACCATATGGTTAATTGCAATATTTATCCAACCAAAATAAACCAAGATTCTTCTAAACCATCATATAAATAAAAGAGTATCTCACAAATCCTCATACATTAACTCACAACTACAATTAAGAGGGAAGGAGATGCTTGTATGGATTGGGAGGGAAGTAGGGAAGGCTTGAATATAGGTTTTTCACACTCAAAAAAAATCCATACATGAAATTAGATGATCTCTACATTCAAATCTCCAAAATGGATAAATATAAACACCCATAGTTGGAAACCAGCATCCACCATGGCTTGAAAACATTGATGTTTTACACCTTGAGTTCCACAAGAGGCAATATAGAAAGACATATGTTCAAGAGAAATTAGATAAAGACTTACACTAGAGCCATAGATTCATTTGACCATTGAACTATTAGAGCCCTTTATTTGAGCCTTGAAATTGTTCGAGACTTTATTTGAGGATTGATTCACCGAGGAGGGGTGCTGGTAAAGTGTGTATTTCATAGAAAAAACAGAATATCAAGGTGAGTTTGTAATTAGTTAGTTCTTTTTAAATAGATCCAGATGTATTTTTCATCACTTAAAAAAGCACTCATAAATATCCCTTTTATCATCACTTAAGTAATAAGCGATGATAAAAACGCATCTTTATCAGTGCTTTTTAGTGCTGATAATGATATACCTTTATCATCACTAAAAGAGAACTCATAAAGAAGCCTTTTATTAGAGCTTCTTACTTAAGCACTGATAATAGATTTATAATTAAAATTATAAATAAATTTTTTTAAATATATTTATACAATTATATATATATATTTATTAAGTATATATAAATATAAATATAATAAATATATTATTTATTTAAATATATTTATTATAATTTTATAATTATTTAAATATATATATTTATAATCATATAAATACTTTTTTAGAAAATAATATTTGTATCATTATATATAATTATATATATAATAAAAATAAATATAATATATTAAATATCTTCATTACTTAAATAAATTTATTATAAATTTAATAATTAATTAAATATATATATAATTATTTATTTATAATTTTACAAATAATTTTTTTTGAAAATAATATTTATTTATTTATAATTATAGATATATATATATATAAATATAGTAAATGTACATTTATAAATATTTTTTAACAATATTAATGAATATTTAATCACAAGTGCAAGCAAGTAAAATATGAGTGAAAAAAATAAAATAAAAAATGGGTACGCTAACAATGTTGAAAAATGGGTAATTTTTATTAATTAATTTTATATTATTAAAAATATATGGGTATACATTGAAATAAAGATGAAAACATATAGAAAATATTAAAACCTTGTAAAAAATATATATAAAATAAAAATGCATTTATTTTGTATAAGTGAAATCAATATAACACGTCAGATCTATATTAAATTGAAAAATGAAATGGCACTTAATTATTTCCATCACTTGATACAATTAGTCATCATTTTTAATTCATAGTAATTTTTAAATATAAATTATTTTTCACTAAATATATGACTATTTATTATAATGCAAAATAATTTTGTATTATAGAAAACATATTTATATGGATTCATATATATATATATATTGAATATATAGTATTTTTTAACATTATAAATAATTATTTAATTAATAAAATATTGAATATTTTTCTCAATTTACATTTTTTTTAAAATCGTTTAATTTTTATTTTTTAAATTTTCATTTTTCATATATCTATTTATAAAATATATAATATTTAGCATTATTTATAATATATATATATCATAATGAATTTATTAATTTTTATCAATAAAAAATTAATTAATAATTTTTTAAATTTTTTAATAAGCTCATTTTTTATTTATTTAATTATTTAATTTTATTTGGCCCTTTATCGGTGCTAAAAAACGCTGGAAAAGAATCCTTTCATGAGCACTAAAAATAAAGCACTGATAAAGGGATCCCTTTATCAGTGCTAAAAATAAAGCACTCATAAAGGGTTCCCTTTATCATTTCTATAAAATGTGCTCATAAAGGGTAATATTTATTAGTGCTAAAAAATAACTGATCAAAGGTACCATTTATCAGTGCTTGGTTTAGCACTTATAAAGGTTCCCTTTACTAGTGATTTCTTCTAGCACTGTTAAAGTATATTTTTGTAGTGATATCATAAAATATTATGGCTTAACATTATGTCTCCCTTAAAATGAATTTCTCCATTGAAATTGGATTACTTTAATAGAAACAAATTAGGGTACTTCTTCTCCATCACATTCCTTGGTTCTGACATAGCTTCTTTGAATTTCTTATTCCTCCAGAGAACTTTAAATAGATGTGTTGTTTTTTCTATAGCCATTTATCAATATGATCCAATATTTCTACTAGTTTTTCGTCATAGGAAATATCATGATCATGTGGTATGATCTCTGAGTTCAGTACATGTCAATGATTAGTCATGTACTTACTCAAGAGAGATTCATGGAACACATCATAAACCTAAGGGAGGTTTGGTGGATGTTCCAAGATATAAGATATAATACCTACTTGATCCATAATATTTAAGGGAACAATATTATTAGATATCAAACATCCATTTCAATGACTATCATTACATTATACAATGGATAAATTCATAGAAACACCTTATGACTAACATTGAATACTGGATGTCACCAATTATTATTAACACAATTTTTTTTTCTGGCTCTAAGATGACTTGATATGCTTCTAAATTGATCTAACTTTATCTTCTTTTTTCTCACATAGATCTAGTCCCAAAAGCTTTCTTCCATATACTTAAATCTATAATGTTGGAATTATACAAATATTTATATAGAGTTATTCATAAGGATCTATTTTAATTATTGATTAAAAGGTATTATCATAAGAAAACCCAACTAAAGGATGGTGTTGATCACAACCAACTTTGAAATCCATAGAAAATGATTTCAGAGTATCCTATAGGGTTTTACTCGTTCTCTCATACTAATCATATGTATCAGGATGACATGTAGTGTTAAAATACAACTCCATCTTTAGAGTATACTGAAGACTTATCCACAACTTCATGGTTACCCTCATATCTCAATTAGATACAATAGAGTTTGGTACTCCATTGAACCATACCACATCCTAAAAATTTTTCTTATAAAGATGATACATAGAGAATTATTATATGATAGTAATTAAATGAGGTGAACTTGTATGGTGGTCATCTAAAACCTAAATAAAATTGTATACATATACATTTTCGGGAGCTCATGGACAAAATCAATGGTGCTTTTATCCCAATTCCATTCTGGTATGAATAATAGTTGAAACAAATCCTTTGATTTTTTTTCTTTTTGACTTATCTTGCTGACATACTAAAAAGTGATATAAAAACTCTACAATATCACCCTTTATCTTTAATGCCCTGACCCTAGTTACCCAGAGTCAGTGCATTATTATAATAGATTTTCATGATTACAAGGAATCAAGTCCCGAAGGACCGATCAGTTTTGCAGTCTTGGAAAATAGATTACATACATAAATTTTACATTACAAATCATAACATAAAAAACAACATAAATAATCCTTTATGAATTCCATTATTACCTTGCCTTAACCTTGTATATCAATCACAATACACTTCTTGGAATCCTAGGAAAAATAAAACATATAAAGAGGTGAGCTCAAAAGATTAGTAAGGGTAAGAAATACAACGAAAACATTCATAAATAAGCACAAACATTTAAGTCAATGTATATCTAAAAAAAATCTTTTTAAACATGAACTTTATCATAATGTGGAAAAAATAAAATGAAATAATGCCATTTACTTATTCACATGGATATTCTACTAGTCGAATAATCACATGCAATATCACTAACCACATTCATAATGATTGAATACCTAATGCCAGACTATCATAACCACGTATCCAAGGTTTCGTGCCAAGAATACAAATAAGATTATTTCAAGGCCTCGCGCCACAACACTAGTTTGTCTCATGAGACATACCGATGCATCGAGGAGATATAGTGGGTCCACCCGTCACTTACTAAGTCCAATGCAATCCACATATGAAAAGGTCTAAACATAACATAAACATTCTTTTTAAAAATAGCATACGAAATGTCAATACTTTACCCATAAACCATGAATGGTGTAAAAATAACACATCCACAGTCAAACATATCACAAAACCTTCAACACAATATTGATGATTTTTATCATGATAAATCAACTTAAAAACAAGTTTAAAATCCATTACAGGATTTTGATGGTGATGAAAGTGATTTGTAAAACACATTGAGAGAAATACCCCTTTTTCATGAAAACATTTAAAAGTCACACAATTTGGAAAAGATATCATTTAAAGAAATTTTTGAATCAAAGTGTCCCATGCCACTTTAAAACTTCTGAAAGGAATTAAAATTTTAAAAAAATTCATGTCCATATAAATAAATCCTTAAAAACTGTTTTGAAGTCATAGAAATTAATGAGAAAGATTTATAAGAATAAATATTTAAAACATTTGAAATTATGTTTTATTAAAAGGTACCTTAAAATAATCCCTTTGAAAAATCATTCATAAAACATGAACATGGATAATAAATATGTCCCAGTAGATACTTACGCAAAACAACCTCGGATAATAATGATATTTTGAAATTAACCCATACCAATTTGATAACTTACGAAACATACACCTCGTGAAAGAGGTATCATAAAATGAATATGTAAATACACATAAATTAAAGTGTATTACATAAATAATATAATTATGGGCAGTACATACTCCACACAAAAGGTAATAGTGGAAATATGGCATGAATCTCACAGGAATAAGGAGTGATATGAAAACCCCTTACCTTGTAATTTTCCTTGGTTGATTGTAGGATAAACTCCGGTATAATTGTAAAATAATTTTTTATTGAATTATACAATAATCACATATATTAATAAGATATCATATATGATCTTTTAACATCACTTTGTTAATAAAATCATAGTGTTATCGTCGTTTTGGGTGTTAGGTTACCCGTTTTCGTTTATATAAGCCGTGTTTGTTATGAATAGGCTGTATCATACTCATATCCAGAATGGTATTAAGTCCTTAAATATTATTTTTAATCATCCAATAAAATTTTATCTTGAATGGATATGATGGTGAATGAATCTCATTGCGTTCGTGGAGACGGTAATCCGTACGTACGCACCAGCGACAATATCATTCTTTTGATATTAAAATAATATATAATTGGATGGTATATCATACAGACAGAATCATTATCATGTTATATTTATTATTTATATTAATTATACATCGTTATTATACCCATCTAAATAATTTTATATTTAATATCAATTACACCACCTCGTGGAGACGGTAGGTCGTACGTACGCACATATG
The DNA here is from genome assembly GCA_963277665.1 of Viscum album. Lineage (NCBI taxonomy): Eukaryota > Viridiplantae > Streptophyta > Magnoliopsida > Santalales > Viscaceae > Viscum > Viscum album. The sequence continues at coordinate 698,548,338 of OY728121.1, read as the reverse complement.
GTGACATGTCATTCAAGGGACGGATAGAATAATGAATATTTTTTTCCATAATTATAATAACATCAAATTATATAGATGGTACTGGAGATATTATTTTATGATGGAAATAACAAGGAAAGAAGAAGTTTAAGAAGAAAGGAACTTTAAAGAGGGTGTTGAAAACATTACCTCTTCTTCAGGTTCTTCCTTTTGATTTCATAAAAAGGGAACTATAGGATGGATTTATGATCAAACTAAGGCCTCTATGTTTAATTGAGGGAAGTTGAGAGAGTATTTGGGCAGGGTTTGGACGAACCAAAAGGCTTTGAAGTTGTGAAGAATTGGTTATAAGTTGAGTCCTTTTATAAGGGGGAGGAGGGACTCTTTAGAAAAAAATTAAATTATTAATTTATAATAAATTAATATTCAGTATATAATGGCTCCAAAGTGCATTATTAAAAGTATAATGTTGGTATGGGTAGAAATAATTTCAACAAATATATTTTAGACAGGTTTGGTTCATTATATTAACCTTATCTTTTAGTTTTTACTCTTGGTTAATTAGTTTAACATTTACCCTGTCACATTGTATTTTTATAATATATAGTTAATAAACATACTATATACATCCAAGAGACTCCCAAGTGGTCCATTAATGATACAAAAATAATTATATAAGTTCTTTGGCCGAACCTTTGGTCTTTAAGAATAGAATATAAATTAATAATATAATATTTGTTTTAAAAACTCATTTATGTCAATTTTGACACTACAAAATAATTTTTTTTAATGCCATAAAAACTTTATTAATTCAAACCAAATTCATTTAAGCAATAATAACATGTCATAGTAACCAATATAATTCGTTTATGTCATCAAAACATTAAAATTATATTTATTTAAAAATTTATAATACCAATTATTTGATTCTTTCATTAATAAGGAAAATACTGCATCATTATTGTGTCATAAATATTTTTACTTTTTCAATGTCTAAAAATTATACATAAAATATAATTATGTATGAAATATTTTTATATTTCTAATGAATATTTATAATCGAAAATATAACATATATAGCCCTATGTAAAAATTGTTTTTCTAAAAGATATAAGCTTATGCCATTTTTGTATTTACTTTATCTTAATTAAAATATACTGTCCCTATCACCAACAAGTGGCTCCATGGGGTCCCAAAAATCTACCCAAAGATTACTATGGTCGGACATGTATCCACCAATAATTTTAGGACACGTTTTAGGGTAATTTATTATTATTATAATATTATTTGTTAACCCTTATTTACAGGATTTACCCTTTATCCATGGTAAAAAAATATTTACCGAAGTAATTATTCAAAATGCCTAAAAATAAAAGTTACCTATTTACCAAATTTGGACATCCTGATTCCAAATATGGAATCCATTATTCGAAATTCAAAATACATAAGTGGAAGAAATTTATTTAAAATTCATTCCCGCTGTCAAAATAAAAAAGCGTGTTTTTAAGATGTAATAACTATCAAATGATTGACACTTGTTTATGTCCGGTTTAATTGTGAAATTATGTCCACTAAACAAAATTGTATTAAATCGTAAAAATATATTCTAAATATACTTTTAAACCACTCAAATTCTTAATTTATCACTATTAGTAATTTTGATTAAAAAAGTTGTTTTTACTTAACATTTTGTAATTTTCACTATTCATGAAAATATTAAAGTAATCTGAAAAGTACCAAAATTTCACCATAGGATAAATTTGATATTTTGAATCCAAAAATGAAGTCCATTTTGAGAGATAAAATTTATAAAATTTTAAAAAGTAGATATTACTATTCATAACGGCTAGTTTGATTGGTTGTGGTGTGTGTTACAACTCGATGTTGCATACAGCACACACTACTGTTTAATTCAAAGAGAAGCATACCGTGGAATCTTGGGGTGTTTCATTGTAAATTTTTGATGTACCCATTCTAAAAAATAATTTTATTTAGTCAAATTGAATATATAAAAGTTTAAAATATTGGATTTAAAAAGGGTTCACTATTAAAAGTTGGTAAAAGTGCATTTTTGAAACATACTTCTTTTATCTGAAAAAATGAATTTGTTCATACATTATGTCTAAGAAACTCATAATATGGATTCTAATATAATAAGGATTATATAATGTTCAATGTTTAGTTAATACTATTCATAACCTTTTTTTAATGGCTTTTTTGGTATGTCATGGTGCGCTTGAACTCGGTGTTGCGTGTAGTGCAAGTTATTGAATTATTTTGAAGAAGTAACACACTATGAAATCTTGGAGTGTTACATTCTACCCTCCTTCAACAAATTGCGTCCACGCAATTTGATATTGTTTTTCGATAATAAAGGTTGAAAATAGAAAATATCTTTGTGGGAAAACCCACATCGAAAATTTGGTTAATAAAATTTAGTCTTAATTAGAGGAAAAGAGAAATGAAAGGGTCACCACCAAATTATGATCTCGATAAGGAGAACATTGGTGGAAATTAGATAAATTTAATTCGAAAAAAACATAAATATTTATAGGTATTGATTGAGGTCATCAATCACAAACAAGTTTAAAACTGTGGTCCTTAAATTCATCAATCTATGATGATTTAAAATACCATCGGTTCAAAACACATTTTTGGTTTTAAGATCCCTTAAATAAAGTTTAATAATTAATTTTTTCATAGAATAAGATGAGAATAAAAATATATACTTGACAAGTAGAGTTCCATCCTTTAACTAATTTCTACCACAAACTCATATTTCACTCTATAAGATAATAGAACTTAAAAAAACCATTCTATTTATCCTATTCGTTTGGGGTTAAAGAAAATGAATTTATAATTCATCTACTATACCTTCTTAAAATAAAATACTTTATTTAATTCAGGACATCTCGTGGGCCAGCGGTAGGTGATACACCCTTGTCACCCCTCGGTTGCGAGTTCAAGTCTCACGACCTTGCCGGTCGCGACGGGTTGCCACCCGACCACCGAGTTGTCCTTTTATAGCAATCCAAAATTAATCTCAAACTATAATTATCCAAAATACTTCTGTCCAAACTCACAGTCCAAAATTTATAAGGAATTTAAACACAATGAAGATCCTTTTTTCCACGTAATAACATGTGAACACCTTCATCATGTATTCTTTTAAAACACTACAATATCATGAATTACCATAAAAACTTATTGATTAGATTCATGATCTTTTATTCCTTATAGAATAATGGATATACTCCTATCCAAAAATATTTTAATTCCAACAATTATGGGAATAGAAATCATTAATTAGTTTCAATGTAGTCAAGAATATCCAATATAATTTATTCAAATCAACCATATCTTATTCCTAAATCACTACATCATTATCAGAGCCATATTATGATTTATCTTTCTCTCAACCATATATTTTCTAAAAATTTAACCAGATATTGAGCCACTTTTCGTGGTTCCACACAATCTCAAGTCCTTAATGAAATAGTACTGCAGTACAATCCTTATATACTCCATAATTATTATAACCATTACATTGTTGATACAACACTCAAATGACATAATTCTCTAATAACAACATAATAACTCTAATAATTCCTCCTTATATGTGGTAGTATCATAACATTATTATTATCCAATAGCATCATTTGGGGCATATTATGATGATTTGGACATTGGTTCTCGTAGTGTCCCAACTCTTTGCAGATAAAGCATTGCACATTTGAAACATTTTTCTTACAATTATTGTCACGTACATGGTGTCCTTTTTCTCCACACTTATAACAAACTCCCATTCCTTTTAGGAAAGTTCCAGGGTGTTTCTTCCCATAATTATCACATATGGGAAAATTCTTCTTTCCCTTATTCCATTTATCCATCTTTCCCTCTTCCATCCTTTTCTTCTCTTGCTTCCAATAAAAGCCATAGGACTCAGAGAACTCTTTACATATCTTATCAACACATGATATAATTTCTTCATATGATGATAATACGTGGGAGACTAGTTCCCTTATAAATAATGGCTTAATACCATGAAAGATATGATCCTTCTTACTCTTTGGATCATACGTATTGCTGGAGTTCACATTCCTCATACTGGGAACTATTTCAATACAATAACATAAACTATGCCAGTTTATGAATTGCAATGAATAATTCCAAACATGTAAAATACCTAACATAAATTGTGTAGTTTATAGATATAATCCGTAATCACAAAAAAAGTTTCTTTGAGGAGGTTTATACTCATAAACCCTTCATAGCAGTTTGTAAAGAAAATGAGAATTATCCTAAGCATATCCCTCAGGAGTGTCGTAACCAAGAGTGCAGCAAGGCCCATTGTCATGCACCCATTTCCATTCGAGTCTAGCTCAAAGAGGTGTTTTCGGGTTTTACCCATATGTACATCTGTGCCAGAGCCGCCTCTACCTGCTCATATCCCGATAGGGATGTATTTCTCGGAAAACTCACAAAATCTCAACAGTACCAAAATTCTAGAAAGTTATTTTATAATAATCCTCAAAGCCGATCTTAGGGCTATGTTCTCTAATCAGAGTTTATCTAAATATAGTTTCCAAGGTTATTTCTAAACTTCCTCTAATACCAACTGTAACACCCCGACCCCAGTTACCCAGAGTCGGTGCATTATTTTAATACATTGGAATGATTACAAGGAATCAAGTCCCGAAGGACCGATCAGTTTAGAAGTATTGGAAAATATATTACATAAATGAATGTTACATTAAACATCATAACATACAAAACAAAATAAATAATCCTTTATGAATGCCATTATTCCCTTGTCTTAACCCTGCATATCAATCACAATACACTTCTTGGGATCCTGGGAAAAAATAAAACATAGAAAGGGGTGAGCTCAAATGCTCAGTAAGGGTAAGCAATACAACGGAAACATTCATAAATAAACATAAACATTTAAGGAAATGTATAACTAAAAAAATCCTTTTAAACTTGAACATCAGGAAAATAATGCAAAAATAAAACGAAATAATTCCATTTACTTATTCACATGTATATTCTACTAGTCGAATAATCACATGCAATATCACTAACCACTTTCATAATGATGGAATGCATAATTCCATACTATCATAACCACGTAGCCAAGGCCTCATGCCAAGACTACAAATAAGATTTTTTCATGGCCTCGTGAAAAGACACTAGTTTGTCTCATGAGACCTACCGATGCATCGAGGAGCTATAGCGGGCTCCACCCATCACTTACTAAGTCCAATGCATTCCTAATATGAAAAGGTATGAACCTAACATAAACATTTGTATTAAAACTAGCATATGTCATGTCAATACTTTAACCATAAACCATGAATGGTATAAAAACAACACATCCACAGTCAAACATATCACAAAACCTTTAACAAAATATGGAAGATTTGTATCATGATAAATCAACATCAAAACAAGTTTAAAATCCATTAAAGGATTTTGACATTGGTGAAAGTGATTTGTAAAACTCTTTGAGAGAAATAACCCTTTTTCATGAAAACATTTAAATGTCACACAATTTGGAAAGGAAGTCATTTAAAGAATTTTTTGAATCAAAGTGTCCCATACCACTTTGAAACTTTTGAAAGGAATTAACATTTTAAAAACATTCATTTCCATATAAATAAATCCTTACAAACCATTTTGAATACGTGGAAATTAATGATAATTATTTAGAAGAATAAATAGTTAAAACATTTTAAATGATGTTTTAGTAAAAGGTCCCTTAAAATAATCCCTTTGAAAACTCTTTCATAAAACATCAACATGGATAATAAATATGTCCCGGTAGATACTTACGCAAAACAACCTCAGATAATAATGAGATGTGAAATTAATCCTTACCAATTTGGTAACTTAAGAAATATACACCCCATGAAAGAGGTATCATACAATTAATATGTAAATACACATATATTAAATTGTATTATATAAAGAATACAATTATGGGCAGTACATATTCCACACAAAAGTTAATAGTGGAAATATGGAATGAATCTCACGAGAATAAGGAGTGAGATGAAAACTGATTACCTTGTACTTTTCCTTGGTTAATGGAAGGTTAACCTCCTGTATAATGGTGAAATAATTGTTATTGAATTATACATTAATCATATATATTAATATGATATCATATATGATCTTTTAACATCGCTTTGTTAATAAAATCATAGTATTATAGTCATTTTGGGTGTTAACTTATTCGTTTTCTTTTATATAATCCGTGTTTGTTATGGATAGGTTGTATAATACTCATATCCAGAATGATATTATGTCATTAAATATTATTTTTAATCATCCAAAAAAATTTAGTCTTGAATGGATACGATGGGGAATGAATATCATCGCGTTCGTGGAGGCAGTAATCCGTACGTACTCACGAGCGACAATATCATTCTTTTGATATTAAAATAATATATAATTGGATGTTATATCATATATACAGAATCATTACCATGTTATATTTATTATTTATAAGAATTATACATCATTATTATACCCATCTAAATAATATTATATTGAATAACAATTACACCACAACATGGAGACGGTAGGCCATACGTACACACGTATGGTGACATGTCATTCAAGGGATGGATAGAATAATGAATTTGTTTGTTCCATAATTATAATAACATCATAGTATATATAAGGTACCGGATTTATTATTTTATAATTGAAATAACAAGGAAAGAATAAGTTGAAGAAGAGAGGAACTTTAAAGAGGGTGGTGAAAACATTACCACTTCTTCGAATTCATCCTTTTGATTTGATCAAACGGGAACCATAAGATAGGTTTATGATCATGATAAGGACTCTAGGTTGATGTGAGGGAAGTGGAGAGAGTATTTGGATAGGTTTTGGCCAAACAAAAAGGCTTTGATTGTGTGAATAATTGGTTAGAAGTTGAGTCCTTTTATAAGGGAGAGGAGGGGCTCTTTAAGAAAAACTTAAAGTATTAATTTATAATAAATTAATATTCGGTTTCTAATGGCTCAAAAGTGGATTATTCAAAGTATAAGGTGGGTATGGGTCTAAATACATTCAACCAATAGATTGTAGACCGGTTTGGGTCATTATATTAACCTTATCTTTTAGTTTTAACTCCTGGTTAATTAATTTAACACTTACCATGTCACATTGTATTTTTATAATATATAGTTAATAAACATACAATGTACATCCAAGAGACTCCCAAGTGGTCCATTAATGAAACAAAAATAATGATATAAGTCCTTTGGCCGAACCTTAGGTTTTTAGGAATAGAATATAAATTAATAATATAATATTTTTAAAAAAAAAACTCATTTATGTCAATTCAGACACCACTCAATAATTGATTTTTGTTAAAGTCTTAACTACATTATTATTTTTAACCAAATTAATTTAATCAATCCAAACATGTCATAGTAACCAATAAAATCTCTTTATTTCATCAAAACATTCAAATTATATATATTTTAACCTTTATAATACAAATTATTTGATTCTTTTTTTAATAAGGAAAATACTGCATCATTATTGTGTTATATATATTGTTACTTTTTATATGTCTAACAATTATAAATAATATATCATTATGTAAGAAGTATTTTTAGCTTTATAATGAAAATTTATAATCTAAAATATAACATATATAACCCTATGCAAAAATTGTTTTTCTAAAAGATATAAGCTTATGTCATTTTTGTATTTGCATTATCTTAATTAAAATATATTGTCCCTATCACCTACAAGTGGCTCCATGGGGTCCCAAAAATAGACTCAAAGATGCCTATGGTCAGAAATGTATCAAAAAATAAGTTTAGGACACGTTTTAGGGTAATTTAATATTATTATAATATTATTTTTTAACCCTTATTTACCGGATTTACCCTTTAACCATGGTAAATAAAATATTTACCGAAGTAATTATTCAAAATGTCTAAAAATAAAATTTACCTATTTAAAAAATTTGGAAATCCTAATTCCAAATATGGAATCCATTTTTTTATATTCAAAACACAGAAGTGGCAGAATTTAATTTAAAATTAGTTCCCGCTGTCAAAACAAAAAAGCGTGTTTTTAAGATATAATAACTATCAAAAGGTTGACACTTGTTTATGTTCGGTTTAATTGTGAAATTAGGTCCAATGACCAAAATTGTATTAAATGATAAAAATATATTATAAATATACTTTTAAACCACTCAAAATTTTAATTTATCACTATTAATTATTTTGATTAAAAAATTTGTTTTTAATTAAAATTTAGTAATTTTCACTATTCATCAAAATATAAAAGTTACCCGAAAAGTACCAAAATTTCACCCTAGAATAAATTCAATATTCCAAATCCAAAAATGAAGTCCATTTTGAGAGATAAAAGTTTTAAAATTTCAAAAAGTATGTATTACTATTCATAACGGCTAGTTTGATTGGTTGTGGTGTGTGTTAGAACTCGAAGTTGCGTACAACACACGCTACTGTTTTATTCAAAGAGAAGCGTACCATGGATTTTTGGGGTGCTTTATTGTAAATTGTTGATGTCTCCATTCTAAAAAATAAAATTTATTTAGTCAAATTGAATATTTAAAAGTTTAAAATATTGGATTTAAAAAGGATTCACTATTAAAAGTTGGTAAAAGTGCATTTTTGAAAAATACTTATTTTATTTGAAAAAAAATGAATTTGTTCTTACATTATGTCTATGAAACTCATAATATGGATTCTAAAATTATAAGGATTATATAAAGTTCAAAATTTAGTTAATACTATTCATAACCTCTTTTGAATGGCTTGTTTGGTAAGTCATGGTGCGTTTGAACTCGGTGTTGCGTGTAGTGCAAGATATTGAATTATTTTGAAGAAGTAACACACTATGAAATCTTAGAGTGTTACTTTATCCCATCCCACAAAAAAAAACAATCTTTCAGATCTTTTAACATATCTGTAATTTGTGTATTAAAAGATAATGAAGAACTATGAGATTACTATAGAAACTCCTTAATTATATCGGGAATGGATTGTGATGTCTTGGAACCAAATGCCACTAAATGGTTCCCTGATCTGTGTAGGTCACATGAACTCATGCGCATCTCCCTGAAATCCAGATAATACTATGTAACATCAAGATCTTAGGGTGTATCAATGGGGAGACTATTCACTCATTACTAGAGTGGAACAGAACAAAAAAGGAATAACATATAAATAGAAGAATCATAATATAACTATATGGAACAGTAGAAGTAGAAACTATAATGATTGAACCAGTAACATGGAACAATGTGAGAAAATATTAACATCAAAAAAACAAATAATGAAATTTTAACTCAAAAATAAATCATATAAAAAGTTATGATAATGTATGTCATGTGTCTATAGAGCAGGAAAACATGGACATAAGTAGCAGGTGTTAGTATTATACATTCTATAGAAAACAATCCAAAATTATTTCCAAGAAACCCATTCTCTTTCCGGTCCATCTGCTACCCAGATCCATCTTGTCTCCCATAAGAAGTCAAGAATTTATAATAGGATTCCTCCCCTCATCTACACATGAATTCATATAGTATTCCTAGGAACCATATGATTCATATATAGAGTGTGAGAGAAATAATAGAAGTATACCACCAATGGTTTCTATAAATATCAATTCTTTGTATATAATATATATTTGTGTAGATATAGTAAATCAAAATAGTAATAATAACTATTAAAGGGTCAAATCTGGTTCCTGAAGGAATCTAGGATGACCCTATATGCCTCAGCATGTGTTCATATATCTCTGAACAAGTAACAAGGGACTCAATGCCTAGTATCATAGAATTAAGGGACTCTAGACTGAATATCATAGTAACAAAGGGGACTACATGCCTAGTATCAAAATTACTGGGGACTCCATGCCCAATATCACAATAATTAATTCCATGCTCGTATAGTATCACAAGGGATTCCATTACTATATTATAATCACAAGGTATTTAATGCCTATACAGTATCACAAGGGACATCATGCCTATATATTAATCACAATTATATAATGGGTTCTATGCCCATATCGTATCACATTTATATAAGGGTCTCTATTCTTGTATTGATATGACATGTTCAAGTATTGTCATGCACATTTATTTTAAAGCAAGAGGGACACTATTCCCATTTATATAAATTATACGTATAGGCTACCATTCCCATTTATGATATTCATCAAGGGGAGTCATTCCCACACATCTTTAGTGATAAAAAACATTGGATTTAAAACTAACCAACAAATAATTCATGATTAATTTAAATTTAGTAATGACACGAACATAACCATTAATCATTTAATTAGTTTACATAGGGTGACCACTCAACACTGTTCAATTAAATTTTTTATAATTGTCAATGGGACCATCCATTCCACATCATGACATTTACTCTATCAAAAGTACATCACCATTTTGAAGCAATTCCAAACACACCGTTAGGTATTTTGGGTGTAAATGCCTAAAATACAATTAGGAATAATGAGGGAAACCAAAAAGGGATGTCTCACTCCATGTTTGAACACCATGATATAATTTGGGTTCTAATATGACAACCAATTCAAAGAAGATGAAATTTTAGGAAACACATAGTGAAACTGAAGTTCTGTGAAACAAAACATATTATAAAACATCAAAATGTGAGGGATAAATTATAAACCACCTAACTCATCCTCATACAACTATATTTATCCATTATTAGCCTTTAATTCAATTTATATGGTAAAATAATTTACTAATGGAGGAACACATTGAAAATTGGGCGTATGAGCCTACTACTTGATATGTTCTCAAGAGGAATAAAAACAGTGAATGATGAAAAATTAATAAAGATCTTACCGAGATGAATCTAAAGAGATAAAAAAATATTGATTTCAAGATCAGATGAAGGATTTTTCTCTAAACCAAACATTTTCTAGAGGATATCTCAAAAGGGAGGACAACCCCACTTCTCACTAGAAATGAGATCAAAGGAGATAAGGGGTAAATATTATACATAATTATGGCCAAAATAGGAAATTCACAAAAAATATCTAGGTCGCACGGTTTGGTTGCATGGTTGGACAAGCCATTCAATAAACATGTGAAGGCCACTTCATTAAGATGAGACTCACATGGTTATGCTACACAGTTTGAGAATCCATGTGATTACCATACCATTATCACATACTAAAAAAATGGAGGTTTCTCTTATGTGTGCTGCCCTTAGCGCATGGTCAGGGAAATATATGCACCCTTCTTCACCCCTTAGTCCATCCCCACACATTTAGGGATAACCACGGGGGAATTTTATTCATAGTTTCCCCTAACCATGAGGTCATTATATTTTTTCCATTGTCCAGGGTTTTGATTCTCTAGTAATCCCCACACATCCACATATCCTTTCTAACCAGAAAGAGAATCAATATTTTCTCAATAAAAAAGAATGTGACTAAATTTAATTTTGTTGGTACCTTAAAAAATATTTGTTTCCAACATATTTCAACCCTTAAAGTAACTCATCCCTAATTTCACCTTATAATGAAGAAAAACATCATCTCAAAACAACTCTAGAAACTGAGCATATATTTATAACACCCTCTCCAAAGTATCATCATATAACTGATCGTGTAGCCATAACACCCATACTTAAGGGATAGAAATACCTCAAAAATCCTTAATGATGTGATCAATGATGAATTTACGATACTCAAAAAAAGAAGAATCAATATCTAACACAACATATTTGGGATCAAAAGTATGATATGTGTCGGCGTGATACCATTTAATATGTGAAACGTGGAAGATGTTGGTCATGGTGTTGGTCGGTGTAGAGTACTCAAGAGGGGGGGTGAATTGAGTATATATTAAAGTTTCTATTAAAAAAGTTTTCTTAAAAATATTCCGCAATAAAAATGAATACAAGCCAGTTAATCAAGGAAATACAGTTATATTAGTTTTAACATTCAAATATCCTCTTAGAAGATTGATTAATTCTCAGTATTATAAATATGAATTATTGATACTACTTTTGAAGCTATTCTAATAAGTAAAAACAATTATAACTTTTATCCAAGAATAACTATAAAATTAATATCTAGTGTTTTCTAAAATATACAATAAAGTTGAGAAAAGATAAATTAAATAACAAAGAAGATAATACAAGTGGTTCAGTCTCAAGATGAGACCAATCCACACCAGTAGGTGATCACATGCCACCATGCAGTTTATATTAATAAAATTGATCCACACCCTAAATTTGGGTAAACAACAGTGTAGAGGACTATCTAGGTCACACAACCTCTTCCTCTATTCTTCATAGGTATAATCTACCAGGTCACACAGGGACCTATTCCACATTTATCCATGATATTAAAGATATGTAAAAAGATATGATATGAAGGATATCTTGTATCCCTCAGTTTAGTATTGGAGACAGTGTTTTTTGTAATACATACACACAAATACTTCTCGAAATCTAAAAAAAATTACACAATAGAGAATAGATTATGAGAATAGGTTAGAGGTTCTCTGAGTGTTATTATATTCATCTTTGTACATGTATGATGAAGAAGATGCAAGTATCAAGTCCTCTTGTGAAAAATAGAGTATCGCAAGTCTGGTGCTATGGTTTCTAGTTCGATGGTGTAAGGTATATAGCTAATGTTATTTTTGAAGGTAGTACTGTGAAGATGTTTTTGGATATGATCTATGGTAGTATATATTCTTGGAATCAAGAGTGCTTCATGTTTTCTTATTTTTTTCCTTGTTTCATGTATTAGTTCAATTTTCAAATGCTTGAGCATTTTTTGCTCTCTTTTTCTAGTGATACGCTTTTCTTTTTATTACTGAGTGTATGTGTCTGAGAAAACAAGATAAATGTATTCTACACCTTGTACCTCATACTATCAGGTGACATGTCTACAAATAAACATTAATTATGTCAGTTCCTTTAAATGACTAAAATATTACTCTTAGAAATTAAATTTGAAACGATAAAAACAATTAAAGAAAGGTGTCACGGTCAATCTTGATATGATATCACTTGGAAACAATGTCACCATGTAACAATGTCTTCTTTTTTTCCTTTGAGCAGTGATATAGTCATGATTCTACAATTGTATTGAGATTAGAATCTATTAGCACAAATGTAGTGTTAGGATCACGATGTCTGGTCCTTTTCCAAACATCGAATGGTGTCTTGGTGATGGTAGCAAGGAACTGGTGTCATAGACTCCATGAGATTTGAAACATGTTATAGTGTTTGAATCATGATGTCTAGGTTATGGTGTCTGGGTTACGGTGTTTGGGTTACAGTTTCATGATTATGGTGTCAGTGTCATAGTGTATGGGTGACGGTGACTAGATTATGGCGTATAGATTACAATGTCTGGGTCATAGTGTCAGGATTACGATGTCTTGATTACGGTGTCTGGGTCATGGTTTTTGGGTCATTTTCTAGAAATCTAGAAATGGTGGAAGACTCACGATTTCTCAGACTTAGCCCAATATCTACAAATATATTAAAGCATTAATATTCACAGATATAATTAGACATTATCATTCATGTTAGGAATAATTATAGAACAAAATTAAATATAGTTTACAATACTAAAACATGATTTATTGGAATCAAGATATTGTGAAAGTTTATTAAAATCATATATAAACAATATTCACTTGATTTAAGCTAGATAAATCAAGATTAACAGGATTTGTGATAATTAAAACATGATTAAAATATAAGGTGTCCCAAAATATCCCCCTTTTGATGATGACAAATCATATGAATTAATTTTTTTCTTAGAGCGCTTTCTCCCCCTTAATTCCTTAGTGTGTTTTTATGTTCTCATCTTTTTTAGATTATCAAAAGGAGGATAGAAAAAGATAGAATAAAGGTAAATAAGAGAATAAACCACAAAAATTCACATTAAATTAGGGGGAAATGATGTGTAATTTCAAAAAGTGGGAAAAAGTACAAAACAACCCTATCGAGATACAATTTTCATTTTTCTACAGCACTAGATGCCTCCTCTTTTCCCTTGGAAGAAGCATCAGAAGGAGCCATAAGGGAAAAAGTCGATGTTGAAGAAGAGAGTGAGCCAAATGTCAGAGATGGAAGAGGGAGTCCTTCAAAAATAGAGGGTGCTAAAGTGGGTTTGGTGGAAGACCGGAGAATGTTTTGATCAAGGATAACATGACTGATCTAGCTTAGAGCCTGAGATACAAACATTGAGGTATAGGAAAAGGTAGTTAATGAGGAAGAAGTTAAAATGGGTCACAAATGTGTAGCTATAGCATCCATAATAGCAGTGCTCTTCACATGAAGATTAGGCTTCATCAACTGAATGAATTCGGTAATGATCTCACCACCATACTTCATTTTTTTCTTGAAATCAACTTTTTTCTCCATGAACTTGTCCAAAATTGGAGTGAACTATTTAAACTTTTGAACTTCAGTCTTTAAGTCTTGAGTGATAGGAAGAATTTTAAAATTATCTACAAGATATTTTAAGTGATTAGTCATGTCATGATTAGTGAATATCCTATTAAAGTATAAATCCTCTTTATTAGTAATTTCATCATAAGCATCATTCGAACTCATGGAATGAATCCTTACTAAATCAAGGACTCTATCACTATTCTTTAAAAATGTAGATAAAATTTTCTTTGTTAAAACCACTAAACACTGATCAAAGTTCCTTCTTAACTACAGTTCTGAGTAGATCACTGTCAAAGGGTTCAGAAGACTATGCAGAGGCATTCAAAACTGATACAGTATAATTGAGGGATCTAAGATGATTGCGAACTTTATGTAGACATCCTCTATACTCATCAGTCAGTTTGTTGAGACCAACAACAAGCTCACACATCTCATTTAATATCTTAATTTTTATATCATCCAATTTGTCAACTATTGAAGTCAGGTTTGGTTGAATCAGGGAGGAAAAATTCTATAGAATCTGACCACTAACATCCTCAATAGAATGTATAGTAGGAGCATGTCCTAATTGCAACACATTTTGAATATGTTCATCCACATATCTTAGAGATTTCACCATATCACTCAACTTCTTGTTCTCAATTCTAACCTCTTGTATTTCATGAAGCATTTTTGGTTGTATCTGCTGTATTAATTTCTCTAAAATCAATGAAGCATATCTTTCACTGAGATTTTTTATATGATCAGGATGTGTGTTCATAATCTTTTCAATTATATCAAATAATGTAACTCTAAAAGCATTCAAATCACTGTGACTTAAAAAATAAGAAGATTCATATGAAGGTTTAGGAATAGGACCTGAGTTAGGATCAAGTTTCTTTGTAGAGATTACTTCCAGAGTAGATACTAGTTTCAATTGAATCACAGTAGAAAGGTATATGACTTTAACTAAGGCATTCAAGTAATTATTCACATCAAAGTTTATAGAGAAATTATACCATGTATCCACAGTGCATTAATCAACAAGATTAGGAACATCAAAATTTTCTAGACTAGGTTCATTCTCCCCCTAAACAAGTAAATATCTTATAGGACAATGAGATTCAGTTCCTTGATTAATTTATAAAATTTCATCCCAAAAAGCCTCACCCATTTCTTTTCTATCCATCTTGAAGGATTGTTCCATTATTTCCTCAATAGATAGAATAGTTTCAGGATCATCTTGTTCCTTTAAATGTTCTTCAATTGCATCCACTTTCTTAATATAATGTTCTTCTTCTAGATGCTACCCAGAAATAACCATTTATTTTACACTAAAATCAAATTCCTTTCTAGAATCAGGTTCTTTTCTAAATCATCATTTTCATTAGTAACAGGTGATTCCTTCTCAACTATATCTTGTGGAACATGTAGAAAGATGGCTTCCTTATCCAGGATAGTTTCTTCCATAGGATCAACAACTTTCTCTTCTTTCTCTTCAGTAGGATAGTCAAAAATTTCATCTGGTTCCAAACCAAGATTAGATAGGTTCTTAGGTCTTGAAGGATGCTTTACCAGATTAAACTTTTCATATATCCTTCCATTATCCTCTATGCAAGACTTTTCCCACAGATTCCAACTTATTTGCATCCTTTTGAATGTAAACATTGGGATACGAAATTCATAGTCTTTGATGACTTCTTCATTCAGTCCAACCATTCCTATAGCATAAAGCATAACAGAGATTAAACTTGAATATAACAAGGAGGGGGACTTTGAAGTTGTCTTAATCAATTCACACATGTGAACTATAATATACTTACACATGTTAATATTGTTTCAATTTTTCATAATATCTATCAAGAATACATCTTGATATTTCAGATTAGAAAAATCTCGTTTCTTGGACTAATCATATTTTAGATAAACATAAACATCAAACTCGATTCACAATCTAATTCAGAAGTAATCTATCTTCTCTTCTTTTTATTCCTAGTCAATATTCCAAGGGTATATTCTAAAATAAAAATATAATAAGGATGATTATTACCTCTCTATTAGTCCTAAAAAATTACTTTATCACTCTTGGATGAAAGTTTTTCTTGACTGTCCTTAGTATTAGGGATATTGACTTTGCAACCAGAGGCTTTAAGTAGCATAATTTAGGTATTCTATTGTTCCATAACTAATATGGAGTTATTTTAAGAATAGGTCTAAAAAATACCCTATCAAAATATAACATGTTGTATTTACAGCTTCATCCCAAAAATAAATATTTAGGTCATATTCATTAATCATGGTTCTAGAAATCTCTTACAAGGTCCTATTTATTCTTTCTATAACTCCATTTTTTTGAGGTGTTCTTGGCGCAGAGACGCTATGAGTATATTAATTTTTTGAGAAAAAGGATTCAAACTCTATATTTTCAAACTCATGGCCATGATCACTACTTAGAGACTTAATTTTAAGTCCACTAAGGTTTTCTATAGTTTTAGCATATTTGGTGAAATGAGATATGGCTTCACTTTATGAGAAAAAAAGAAGGTCTAAGTATATCTAGAAAATTAATCTACAAGAACATAATCATAGTGCTTGATATTTATTCTATAAACTATAAATGGTCAAAACAAATCCACGTGAACCAATATGAGATTTTGAGAAGTTGACACTTATTTATTTGGTTTGAGGGAAATTTTTTGTTGCTTAACTTTTTGACAAGGATTACACACTTTATCATTTGGATACTCATGTTAGGGTAGGTATTTGACTATAAATTGTTTAGCTAACATTCTAAGGGAGTGAATATTGTAGTTTCCTAGTCTTCTATGAAAATGCCAAGTCTTTTGTGAAATACATTTAAACATGAAACATTTTGATAAAGTAAAGAATCTATGTTAACACAATATATATTCTCAATTCTTATTTTAGAAAAAACTAATTAATTTTTAGAATTAGAAACATTCTAAGCATCATTTTAAAATTTAAAATGAAATCCATCATCACATAGTTGTGAAATATGAAGTAGAGTATATTTTAATTCATAAAAAAAGTACTTTGGAAATTATAACTAAGATAGAATTACCAATTTGTCCAAGGATAATGATTTTTCCTTTGGCATTCCCAACAATGGTGACATTTCCACAATCAATTTTTATTAATTTCCTGAAGCATGAATAGTCTCCGGTCATGTGTCTTGAACACCAACTGTAAAAGTACCATAAGATTTTAGAGGAGATCTTTAAACAATTTTCTTACAAATAGTCAAATAAAAATAGACTTCGGTAACCATATTTGTTTGGGTCTAGTTATATTAGTAAATAGTGCTTTAGGAACCCACATCTTACTCATAGGTTTCATATAAGCATTATATAAAGTATTTTAAAAATAAACTATATTTGGTCCAAGAAATCTTGAAACAATTGAGGTTGTATCATAATTTAAACTAGAAAAATATTTTCCTAAACTAGGAGTAAGGATTTATGTTCTATATTTAGAAACAAAATTGGTTTTTCTAAAATTTCTATAACTAGGTTGATAGCCAATACCAATAATGTATTTAGGTGAAATGTTTTTACCTATCATATATACTAAGGTATCTTTACCATTAGTAAACCATTCAATGTGATTTTTCAATTACTTATTAGAAATCATTAATTCATTGATTTATTTTATTAATTGAACATTTTTCTCCCTTTTTACAGTAAGTTTAGATTTACCAGTTGAGGTAAGAGTATATTGTTTCTTTGAGGAATTGTATTTATATTTTAGTTTATTACATGTCACTTTAATAATATTTCTATACTATAACATTTATTCTTTAGTAATATTTTCATATTCACTTTCATCTCCATAATAATAGGAATTTTGTATAGGATATTCTTGTGTTACCTTATATGTGTTTCTTATAAAACACATATTGGCTCTGTTAGCCTATTCATCATATGAAGACTCTGAGTCACTTGAACTGTCCTCAGGAGAACTCAAAGTTGCATTTATTTCCTTTTTATACTTTCAATATTTAACTTCATATTACATGTTATACTTGAGCTTGGGAAAGTCATATTTTACATGTCCCCTTCTCTTACATTCATAATATACTATCTCATTATACTTGTATTTTTTTCTAATCTTTCTTATAGATTCCCTTCTGATCGTATCTTCCTTTGAAGTTAGTCTTTTTGAAAAATTTATTCCTTTTGTAAAATTTCTTAAACCTTCTGGCTAATTGGTCTATCTTTTCATCATTATTAGGTGATGATTGTTCACTGCTGAAACTTTCTACAAAAACTTATAGTTTCTCCATTTATTTGTGTTTAGAGGTGGTGGTCTTGAATGCCGTAAATTTTATTATGGGTTAATCCTCCTATTACCTAATGAATTTCAGCTCTTCTTCACACATCATTAGTTATCCAATGAGTTTTTTACAGGTGTTTTTTTGATGTCACACAACTCTATAAAAGATACAGTGGGTCCTCTTTTTTTCAGGTATTCATATAAGAATCCTCATAATTTTTTTTGGCTATGACTTCTCTTCCATGATAGATCATTCTGTTTAAAATTTCATTGATCCTGAGGTACATGTCAGAAATAGGATTATGAGGAATCATTTTAAAGTTATTATATTTAATGGTATAAGTATTGAGTCTCATTTATTTTACACTAGAAGTTCCTTTATCTGAAAAAGACAAGGTATCCCAAATTTCATTGGCAGTTTTACCGATATTCTGTTAAATTCCACATCACCTAAAAAGAAATATAAGGAATTCATTGAATTGCAATTTTTATTGTAGGAAATCTTAGTTGGGTCATCCGGAGTAATTATATTAGTAGAAGGAATCTTTTAATCATCTATAAATGAAGACAAAATTTCAAAACCCATACTTTCCAAATGTATTTTAATTTTAGCTTTCCAATGTTCATAATTAGTTCCGTTAAATAATGGAGGTCTGTTTGTTTCATCCCCTACAAGTCTACTATCAGTAATAAAGAAATAATTTTAAAGGGAAAGAAATTTATAATTAAAATAAATATATATATCTTTAAAGTAAAACTAAAATCACAGTTGAACATATTTAAAAATAGAGTCTTAAAAAATCCATTAAAACCAAATTTTTCTTGGTGTATAGTAGTCAAGAGGGTGTGAATTTAGTATCTATTAAAATTTCTGTTAATATTTTTTTCTTAAAAATCTTCCCCAATAAAAAGGAATACACCTCAGTTAATCCAGGTAATACGGTTATAATAGTTGGACTATTCAAATAACCACTATGAAGATTGATTAATTCTCAGTAATATAAATATGAGTTATTGATAATACTTTTGAAGATATTCTAATAAGGAAAAATAGTTATAACTTCTAACCAAGAATAACTATCAAAGTAAAAAACTTGTGTTTTTTGAAATAATCAATAAAGCATAGAAAAACTAAATTAAATAACACAGAGGGTAAAGCGAGTGGTTTATTCACAATCTGAAACCTAATCCAGTTCAATTGGTGATCACCTTCCACTAAGTAGTTTATATTAATATACATGATTCACACCCTGGATCGGGGTAAATAACAGTGCAGAGGACTGTCCAGGTCACACGACCTCTTCCACTTTTCTTCATGGGTATAAACTAACAGGCCATGCAAGGACATCTTTCACACTTATTTGTGGGAGTAAATAGATGTAAAATGATATGATAGGAAGGATATGTTGTATCCCTTAGTTTTGTATAGGATAAAATGTTTGTTTTAATACAAACACACCCACACTCCTCGAATGCTAAAAATAGTACACAACATAGCAATGATGGTGAGAAAAGGATATAAGTGCTTTGAGTATTATTCTACGTATCTTTAGACTTGTAGGATGAAGTAGATGCAAGTATCTAGTCACCTTGTGAAAAAATAGAGTGTCACATGTCTGGTGATCTGGTTTCCAATTCGACGGGGAAAGCAATATAGATCATGTTATTCTTGAATATGGTACTGCAATGATGTTTTTGGCTATGTATATGTCAGTCTAGCCTCTTGGAATCAAGATTGCTTCATGTGTCCTTGGGATGTTTCTTTTTTCATGTATCAGTTCACTTTTCAAATGATTGTGCATATGCTATTATCTTTTTCCAGTGCCATGCTTTTATTTATAATACCAAGTGTATGTGTTGGAGTCGAGAATATTCATGTATTCTACATCATGTACCTCATACTATCAGGTGAAATGTCTACAATGAATCATTAATTAGTTCAGTGCCTTTAAATGACCAAAATATGACCATTAGAAATGAAATTGAAAAATGAAAAATAGATTAAAGAATGATGTCACAGTCTTTCATGAAATGGTGTCACCATTAAATAGTGTCTTCTTCTTTTCCTTTGAGTGGTGAGATAGTCATGATGCTACAATTGTATTGAGATCCGAAACCGGCAGCACATGTGTGGTTTTACGATCACATTGTTTAGTCCTTTTCAAAACCTCGAACAGTGTCTTGGTGATGGTAAAAAGGAACCAATGTCACAGACTTCATGAGATCTGAAATTGGTTATGGTGTTTGAATCATGGCATCTGGGTTATAGTGTCTGGGTGATGGTGTCTTGGTTACGATGTCTTGATTATAGTGTATGGGTCATAGATTCTGGGTTACGGTGTTTGGTTTATGGTTTCTAGATTATGATGTCTGAGTCACAGTGTCTAGGTCACGGTGTCTTGATTATGGTGTCTGGATTACGGTGTCTTAGTCACGGTGTCTGGGTATTTTTCTAGAAAACTAGTATAAGTGGAAAACACACGGTTTCTCAGACTTAGCCAAATATCTATAGACAGTCATAAGCAGTAATATTCAGAGAGTAAATTATACTTAATCATTAATATAAGAAATAATTATAGAACAAGATTAAATATAGCTTATAATAATCAAGAATTATTTATAGAAATCAATATTTAGTGGAAGATTATTGAAATCATATAGAAACCATCTACACATTATTTGAAAAAGATTAAACAATATTAACAGGACTTGTGATCATTAAAACATGATTAAAATATTAGAAGTCCAACATATGGCATGATACCTCTGATGTAATAGCAACTAATAGGCTATCAGACTGAATCACACCAGAATATCAAATGCACTGAAAAAAGGAATTGATATCTCCCATTGTATTTTTTTATCTATGTCCAATACTATGCAATGCACTGAAGAAAACACAATACCCAAACTCAAACTCTATAGTTCATTGAAATTTATCAATATAATATTTCTATCAATGCCGTGTAGTAGATATCCACCTCCTAGTAATCTAAACATTCCCAAATGTATCTTGAACGAGATCAGGAAACAATAGTTCTACCTCTCTTGCCTAAAAGCATCATATGGTTTAATGTCAAAAACTACCATGTAGGGCCTCAAAGGGATCTATCTATATCATCACCCAATAAATGTTTTTATAGGATATGTATATGAGAGGGATATGATTGTCTCAAGAAACAAATATAACATAGACTATATTTTATAGCATGTAATCTAATACCTCTCTCGTCTATCTTGATGTGACATCAATCTAAGGGTGAGAGTATGTGCTCATAAGAATTAGTGTACCCATAGACTTTTTCAATCTCTTCTATAACCTTGATTTGAAGTGAGAATATCTATCTGAAATGGAAGTATGAGGGACCCTATGTAGTCGTATGTTATAAAAGTCATTGATTATCCCAAACTAATCAACTGAGAATGTGTCCCATAAATAAATTAAGAGGGATTAATTTTTTAGTCTATCCACGATTATACAACTATGTTTCTACCTTGAGGCAATCTCTGTAAGTCAACTAGAAAATACATAGCATCATCCTCCCATTTCCATTCCAATACTAGTAGCGGTTGTCGAAATCTATAAGGCCATTTTTATTTTTCCTTCAGTTATTTATAAGTGGAACACCATGGGATATAACCTGATATCATACACTTCATCCCTTAACATCAATAGCATCATTACACATCTCAATATTTCTTGGAGATACCTAGGTGAAAATCCCACTGAGAATAATGTGGATCTAGAATTAACTCCTCTCTCATATCTTTGTGGACCCAGACACGCCCATGTGTACATTGGATTTCATTATCATCAGTAGATCAATCCGAATGTGGGTCCTCTCCATACATACTCTATTGAACGACCAATACTTTAAAATCAAAAAAAAATCCTCATCTTCAGCTTCTGTAGAAGTGAAGAGGTCATAGATAGTGATACAAGTACATACATTCCTTGAAGGTCATGAACCTGAATGCAATGGAAAACAAGTACATAAGATGGAATTTTCTATTAACCTCTTGAACTCTCTAGTTCTGACTCCCCTTTCTTAGAGAATCAACAACAATTTTCACCATTCTAGGCATATCAGCAAGATAAAAGTCAAGGGACTTCATATATTCAACCCTTCGTTGTTGTATGATATTTAAGTCTCGCTATGTAAAAATATTCTGGAGGATCCTATGGTCTATAAAAACCATAAAATTCTATCCCCGTGTTAATGCCTCTAATAGTTAAAGGCATGTACAACAACAAAAAAACTCAATATCATGAATCAGGTAATTTCTCTCATGAGGCCTAAATTACTAGGACCAATATAGAAGGACCCAATACTCTTACATCAAAACCTATCATAGATCGATACCTAATGTGTCATAATAGAATTTATAGCTATTTCCCAACTCTAATAGAATCATGATCAAAATCGATGTTAATCTCCATTTTATCTCTTGAAAGGAAATATCATAGGATTCAGTCCATATAAACTTCACATCCTTCTTAGTGAATCCC
The DNA here is from genome assembly GCA_963277665.1 of Viscum album. Taxonomy (NCBI): domain Eukaryota; kingdom Viridiplantae; phylum Streptophyta; class Magnoliopsida; order Santalales; family Viscaceae; genus Viscum; species Viscum album. The sequence goes on along the minus strand of OY728121.1, from coordinate 698,525,112 downwards.
ATAAGAGGTGCTTTTAAGCATGACAAGTACTATATAAATCACCTATAGTAATCGGGGTTCCCTAGGAAACTTCGTATATCAAATATGTTTTTTGGATACTACTAGGTAATCACAACTCTAAACTTCTCCAGGTCAACTGAAACTATCGTCTTTGAAAAAATGTGACCTCTGAAATGAAACTTATTGATTTATAAACTAAATTTATAGATCTTATCGTATATTTGGTGGTCTATCAATGTATTAAAAATTATCTCAATATGAGTGGCATGGTCACTTTATGAATCTAAATACACCAATGTTTCATCTAAAAATACCACCTAAAAGTTGTCTATATTGGGATGGAAAACCCTATTCCTCAAGTCCATGAAGATGGAAAGAACATTAGTAAGACCAAAAAATATCACAAGATACTAATATTATCCGTACAAACTACAGAGAGTTATACATGGTATATCTAAAGGTCTGACTCAAACATGATGATAAAAGGATATTAGGTTGATCTTACAGAATACCCTCTATCATTATAAGGTCAAAACGATCATCTATGTGAGTTAAGGGATACAAATTTTCACTATAATATGATTGAACTTCTAAAAATCCACACAATGAAAAATGATTATGTCCACCTTCATGGTAAAAAGGACCGGTGAACCCTAGTGAAAAGTACTATGTTTTCTAAAACCCTTGGACTCTAGATCCTCTAGCTACATTTTTAGGTCCTATATCTTAGTGGTATCCATTATATAATTTGGAAAGGATACCGGGGAAACTATAGGAACTATATTGATAGAAAATTCTACCTCTCTTTGGAGGTAGTCCAGAATAGTCCTAAGGGAAGAACTCCATAAATTAATCGACAACAAGAGGTAACTTATTATAATGTAGTCCCCGATCCTTCATGTAAAGGATATAAATATAGGTGATAACTCCACCAATCCCATGATTATTCGGTCTAGTTATAATCACATGAAAGTCCCACTCTCTATTTTGAATGTATGTATCACCCTTTGGTGCTATAGACGACACCATCTGATGATAAAAATCCATATAGGGGTGATAGGTAAACAACTCGTCAATCCTGATAATGATTTAGAGGTATATCATATTGAGGTTGAAGAGGATCCATTATAAATTGTGGCTTCCTACCTTAATAGGATTATAATTTCACTAGTGTACTCTCTCTAAATCTATACCCAAACGTGTTTCAAGAGTCATAAAACCACAATATTAATCAACAGAAAGCCTAATGCTCTCCGAAAAAATGCACAAATATAAAACAGTTTTATAAAACTATATTAAATAAGGTATAAAATATAGTAGAGGCTACTAGAACTGTACTCCAAACAACACATGGCCAAAAATATTGCTTCTTAGGTATAGGGTGCACTGAATAGATATGGTCTGATCCGCATCTGTGTGCTACATCCAAACTACCTGGAGTAGGTCTGCTTTTTTGGCACTGTATATCTAAAGCCTAGATACCATGGACATAACCTCATCCTCTGTATATACATACAGTATTACTCCAACTACCTACCTGTAGAAGTTCTACAAAACATTATTTTAATGGTGAAGCTTGCATGGATCCTCCCCTAGTTGGAATAGATGGGAAGGTCATTTAGAATTATTGTGGATTCCCTAATCTTCGACAACCTTGGCACATGATGGGGTATCCCGGATATATGGGATTATTTTCCCCATTTTTCCCAAACTGGTGACATATCATGTAACTATCTATGGAATTCTCATTGTTTTCACTTCTCATGAATTTAGTCTCAAACTATCACTTATAATCGATAGTTTAACCCCTACTTTGTCTGGTTTTGGAACATCCATGTCTCATACCATCTTTTTCCATCAGGTTCCACTTAGTAATGAGGTTCTATTTCACTATTTCAGATATGGTAGTACACAAGAAAATGTGTACCTAAAAATTAATAAGATTCCCTAGGCCATCCCCAAATCATCTTGCTTTCTCTGGCTCATTGGCAGTGTGAATAGTCTTGAAGCATTGAAGGTCTGTAAAATTATTAGAATAGTCCATTAATATTATTAAAACCTATTGAATGACCATGAACTCCATGGAAGGATCATCCCTAATGAAATATAAAAATAAATAGATAAATAATCTTGAGTGACAATCCCTCCAAGTCACCTCCCAAAACCAAATTGCCTAATTCAGTATATCCCACCAACATTTTCCGAATCCTCAAGGAATATAATTAGTTGTTTTCACTCTAATATTAGGAGGTTTATCCATATTCTAAAATATAGATAGAATTGTCTTGTTTTATAACTATTTATCTTGTGGTCCTCTATCCCCTAAAAACAGGGGCATGTGCTACTAGTAGAACTCTAGATTCAACTCTACCATAGAAGGGGTCGAGCACGGAGCTCCCTATAAGGTTTTCATACGACACATGAAATATAACTGAAATTGGGAATCATATCCCACGTCAAAAATATTAATGGGTTTCATAAGTGGTACTAAAAGAGGTATAATGTGTGGACAAGGGACCACCACCTATGGAGGATGGCCATTACAACCCTCTAGGAATACGACCAAAGGATGTCGTGGGAGTATTGCTCCACAAATTCCAAACACACACCTTAGAAATGATTCAATAATGAAATTATCCACTAATGTAGAAAATAAAAAAGGTATAAATTTTTTATATGTAATAGTCACACCACACTTAGAGTTAAAATAGTTAGTTCTGAGTGATAGGAACATTTATATCGAACTACAGAGATGATTCCTAGTTCCCACTACTATAGTTGGGACTTGGTCAAGCTCTGTTTTATAATGTTTCATTTTTCATTTAAATTTATGTGCATATTATCTTTCAAATTATATGGATTAACCAAATGGTTCCCCAATTCAGATCCATAAGATCCCATACACATTGTGATAAAAAATGGTTCATCTATTTAGCCAATACCACAACACGTTCCAGTCCATGTGACCAATGATCCATTACTCACGATACCATAGTTTACTACTAAATCATTCTGCAATAGCCTAATCTGGAAAACACTACTTAGCTTACAGATGGTACTATAATTATAAAATATGTTTTTTTCAATTCCCATCAAGAATAATTATCCAAAAGCAATTCTATTTATAATTGTCAAACACTCATAGAATGCACATGCTATGTAACTAACACAATTCTCTTACATGGAATGGAATATGCTTGTAAAGTGAATTTCATACAGGGAACCTAATTTTATTATTTAGAGTGTATAAACACATACCATTAGATTTCAATTAATAATATAACCCTCATGAATTTTAATGATAATATCAAAATTCACGCGTGTCTCCCAACAGTGGAATCAAGTAAGCTATAATAGAAAAAAAGAACAAAATAGTAGTTTCTTTTTAAGGAAATTAGGATTGTCTCTATACATCATTTATCTACTCTTAGGAAAAACTTATTATTAATTCCCAATTCATTAAAAATATCAGGATTATTGTCTCAAAATAGTAATGGAATAAAGGAAATCCTCTGATACCACTTTGTGACATCATATACCTGGATGCCACTTAATGGTACCCCAAACTCAATTGGCTACACGGCCTCAACAATATTTCCCAAAATTCAAGAAGATTCTGGCTAGAAATGAGGACCTAGGGTGTTTCAATAGGGAGACTATGCCCTCATTACCATGGTGAATCAAAGTGGGTAAGGAATAGTCGTTAAACTGGGGAAGAATAATATAACTAGATGGAAAAATAGAAGCATACACTATAAATATTCGACCAATAACCTATTATTTTCTAAGCATATACAGATATAAATAAATTTATTATTAACTACTAACTATAATCAAAATCATATAAAAAATGATGATAATATATGTTATTTATCTATAAAGTAGGAAAACATGAATAGAAGTAGTTGGATGCAGTACTATACATGATATAAAAAATAATACAGAAGTATATACAAGCATCTATAGCTCCTTTTCGGTCATATGATACATATCCCCATCCTAATTCATGAAATATGTCATGAATTTATAAGTGGATGCTTCCCCAAATCTACAATTTTAATCATATAGTCTTTTTGGACATCCTTGGTACCCTTAATTGGGTGTCAAATAAATCCCAGTAGGCCACCACCAATGGTGTCTATAAATATCCAGTACTAGTATATAATATGGGAGTGTATAGATATAATAAATTTAAATAGTAATAATAATTATAAAGGGTAAAACTCTAGTTCCTAAAGGAAACTAGGCTAACATTACCTTATTTGGTCCATGCTAGAATATATATGAACAAGTAATGAAGGATTCAATTCCTAGTATCATAGTAGTAAGGGATTTCATGCACATCATCATATTAAAAATGGGGACCACTTTCCCAGTCTCACATTTATAAGGGACTCCATGCCCAATAAAACAGTTAGGGACATGATGCATGTATAGTATCACAAGGGACATCATTCTCATATAGTAATCATAAGGGATTTCATTCCTTTACAATATTACAAGGGAAGTCATGCCTGTATAGTAATCAAAATTATATAAGGGTCACCATTCTTGTATCATATCACATTTATATATGGGCATCAATGATTTTATCATGATAACATGTTCAAGGGTGTCATACCCATTTACTGTAAATTAGTTGGGATGTAATTCCCATTTATATAAATTATGTAGAAGGTTCACCATGACCATTTACCATATTTATAAAGGGTAACCATTCCCAGACATATTTAGTGATAAAAAATCATTGGATTTAATATGAATCAAGGAATAATTCAAAATTCATTAGTATTTAATAATTAAAATGTCATAACCATTGTCCATTTATTTAGGGGATGTGGGATTACCACTCACCTATAATCATTTCAATTCATTATAATTATCAAGGGTTCTGGATATTCCAAAAAACTACATTTACTCTATATTAAAAGGGAATCGTCATTTAGAATCCAATACAAACACACCATTAGGTGTTTTGGGTGTAAACAATTAAAATAAATTTAGGAATATGGAGTTCACACCAGAAGTGATTTCTCACACTATGTTTGTTGACCTTGAAATTATTTGGATTCTAACAAGTCAACCAATTAATATCAGATAAAATTTATGGAAACACATGGTGAAACCGGCGAGCAGAACAAAAAAACATATTATAAAAAATAAAAACATGAGGGATAAATTATAGGCCAATAACCTCATCCCCATACAACATTCTTCATCCTGTATCGACCATCAGTTCATCCTAGGTTGAATGAAATATGAAAAATGGATGAACACCCTACAAATAGGTTATATGATCTTTCACCTTGATAACCAAATTGAGATGAATACAACTAGAGAATGAAAAAAATAAGAATTAAGATCATACTGAGATGAATCCAATGAGAGAAAAAAGATAAATTATGAGTCGGGATAAAGGATTTGTCACCAAACCTAGATTTTGTTTTTGGAGACTTCACAATGGAGGAGAAACCCACATCCCACTATAAATGAGAGAAAAAAAAGACGGTAAATATTATACTTTAGTTATGGAAAAGTGGTCAATTCACTCCAAATATAAAGGTTTCATGATTTTTCCACATGGTTGGCCAAATTTTTCAAAAACCCTGAAAAGTTCACTACCATAAGAGGAGACCTGCATGGTTAAGACACGTATTCTCAGAAATTATTTTCCAACCATTCTATTATCCTATACTAAAAACTATGGATAATAGGATTTGGAATGTAGACCATAGTGAATGGTCAGGGAAAACCATGTGCCCTACTTCACCCCTAATTCAATTTGTACACGGTTAGGTATAACCATGTATCTTTCCCCATAATATTTCCCTTAATAATGTAGCGAGTCTATTTTTTCCACCATTTGGGGTTCCGAGCAACAAAAAATCATCATACATGCCCATAACCATTCTATCCTTAAAGATAATCCATATAAGGTTCATAAAAAAGAATTAAACTAAATTAAAAAGCATATGTATGTTGAAAAAAATACCAAGTTCTTACATATATGGAACACATACATGATTATTGAAAATTTTAATTCCATCATAATCATCATTAAACTTCAGAACATTTCAAATATTATTATACAACTCTATATCTTCATTAAACATCCACTTAATATTCACTTGTATAGATGGTTGAGAAGTCATTTGAGAAAGAAAATATGTATCCCCTTCCTTCAATATTGTAGATAAATCCTTCTAAAATACATAAATATTTGATATTTTTTTGATCTTTGTCATTGACATGCTATCATGATCCTTTTGAATCATAGCATCAACATTCTTATTCACTTTACCAGGGTGGAAAAGTAATGAGAAATTAGAATCTTTAATCAATCCAAATATCTTTTCTGAAACATATTCTACACTTTTTATGTGAATATATACATTAGACTTTCATGATTTGTATATATAGCACAAATTTATCTTTAACAATAATGCCCCTTTATTTAAATTAAAAATTTCCACAACTACTCCAAATCACATGTTGGGTAACTTTCGTCATGAACCTTCAATTTACAGGAGGAATAAGCTATCACTATATCATTATTCATGAGAAATAATCTCAGTACCTTCTTAAATGAATTACTATAGATTAAAAATCCTAATATAATATTTTGTAGTGTCAAAATTGGTGAACTAACTAACCTTCGATTCATGTCCATAAAATTTTTCTCACATTGATCTGACTAAATGAATTTTCCCCCTTCTTAGTTTACTTAATGACTGTATTGGACATACCGAGAAAATTTTAAAAAAAGGATCAATAATATCCAGGTGAATTAATAAAAAATTGGATCTTAGTAATGTCAGTTGGTTTGGGATAATATTCCATAACATCATCCTTTTTTGGATCCACTGATATAACCTCCCTTGAGATTATATTACAAAAAGATGACACTATCTTGAGCCAAAATTCCCAATTGGTACATTTTTCTTATATATTTTACTCCCTTAGAGACTTTAGTAAAATCCCTAGGGGATCTTCAATCTATTCTTATCTCTTTGAATAGATATAAATATCATCTATAAAGGAAACCACAAACTGATCATCATAACCTTGAAATAATACATTCATTAAATCCATCAATAAATCATGGAAATTAATAAGGCCAAGTGGAATCACCATATATTCATAGTATCCATACATTGTATAGAAATTTTCCTTGGGTATATCCCCATTCCTAACATAAAATTGATGATATCTAGAATGAACATCAATCTTGTAAAATAATTTATCGCCATGATGTTTATCAAACAATTAATCATTATCTATTAATGGATACATGTTCATTATTTTCATTTTTTTTAGTTCCAAATAGTCAATGTAGAGTCTCATCGATCCATATTTCATTTTATCAAAGTGAATAGGAACATCCAAAGGTGACACACATTAGTAAATGAAAACCAGGTAATTATTTTCCTAGAGTTTCATATATAATTATTTCACTTAAATTTTGTTTTATAATATATGGTGTCTTTAAAATTGGTGTATCACCTGGTATGAGTTCTTTTGGGAACTCATATTCATGATTTAGCATAAGATTGAAAAAATCTACCGAAATGCCATCAAAAAACACCTATAAAATAAAAATATCATTGAAGTTGAGTTTCTACCAAACCATCTAAGAAAAAAACCATTTTGAATTGGAATCAAAACCCAAAAAATTGATATGATATCCATCATGAGCTTTTATTTTTTTCATACTAATATAAGATTATAGGCTAGTTTAGAGTATCAATCATGACTTTCCTTCCTCAATAAATGATGTTGTATTTATAGAGGAAACCAATCTAGGCCTAAGATAACATCATATTCAACCATAAAGAGAATTAAAATATTTACATGAATAAAATTTCCACAAACATCAACCATAGAATATTTATAGACTACAGATGTGATCATTATACTATTTGGGGTTTTAACTGCTAATTTGACTTCTAATTATTGAGGATGTGAATTAAAATTCCATTAGAATATTCTTGATAAACAAAAATTCATATAAATAATTTCAAATAAGGAACTTAAATATTTGGGTGTACTTATTACCACCTCAAAATCGTCATTCTATATTTAATCTCGTATAAAATAAAAATGGTACTCTTAAGAATCCTTGAGCAAAGTGATGAATATTGAAAAATAATTAATAGGATGTATAAATCATGTAAACTAATTTCAATACATATAACACATTTGGTTCAATCATGGTCATCCATAGTCATCATTTATTCAAATACATCATATTAGTTTATAAGGAAAATGTGAGTTATCTAATAATATCCACCAGGAGTGTCAAAATGGGTTTTAATAAGGGTATAGTCGTCATAAACATGAAACCTGTAAAAGTTAAACTTTACTAAATATATTTAGTGTTATAAACCCTAGATGCATATGTCCCAAAACCATATCCACTTGTAGTATCTAGAAAAAGGATGTATCAATAGGAAAAAAATACATCTTTCTTTATCATATCATATGATATTCAATTATACTTAGGATTATCCTAAGGGTTATCACTAATTTTTTCTCATCCTAGTTTCCAAATGTTTTTTAACCCTTGGTCCGGTTCTTAGTATAGTGATCCATAATTTTTATACATAAGTATTAGGTATTACTGGATGAATTTTCATTACATAATATATTTATCAATGATGGAATCATATAGGTTTAATATCTTTGAAAAAAATAATACAAGAACAATCCGTTCATAAGTGTAATATATCATCTCCCACTATGTTCTTTACAACTAGAACCCTTATTATAAATATAATACTTCATACCTTTATTACTAACCAGTGGAAAGGAAACATTAGAAATTTTGAGGTCATATGGTCTACAAGGGTAAAAAAGGTATATATCAATGAATAATTAAACCTAACATGATAATAAGGGTATGAGAACATGATAATAACATTTGAATCCATACCATGAAAACCATATATGATAATATTGAATCATGAATTAGAGCTTGGAAGTTCATAAGACATGAAACATAAATGAGTTCAATGAACATGATTAATAAGGGAATATCATAGAAAAAGGAATGTGGTAGAAAAACAATCTTATATCATTATGAACATGTATAAATATAAACTATTTCACTTAATAAGTTATGGAAATAAAATCAGGGCATCACACTAACTTTTGGACATAAAACCATGTCCATTCATAATCTAACAGAAATGACTAATAGATCCATGGATAAACTTATGGACTATAAATACAGGTTCATGCTTAATCTTATAGACATGAAAACCTGGCCCATGCATCAAATTGTGAACATGAAATCAGGTTGTTGCATAATATATTTACCCCATGAGTTTTCCATAGTTTCCAAAGCCATTCAGGAGATATATAATTTTGTTCCATCCATAACATAATGAAAATAATACATATGTGTGACATAAGATCAAAAAATTCATCATATCATTACCCATGAAAAGAAAATGGGTTTCATATACATTTCATCACACTATAACCTATGGAAAATAAAAGGGTTTAATAAACATTTTATCATGACATCATAGCATAACAATTGGAAAATGAATAGGGTTCACAAATATTTTTATCATATTTGTAAACCATGTTGAGAAATAACAGGTAGGGTATCATTGTATCATTTTCAAATTAAAACATAAGTTTAATGAATGTTCAGTGTTGTTGATGAACACAAATACCATAAAAAGATTATTGAAAACATTATTGAAGAAAATATCCCTTCCACTTTGAAAATAAATTGTCAAAATACATGATTTTCACAAATGTTAAATGGAAAAGTCTCACTGAATACAAAATTGAAATCATTTTTAAGGGCTTAAAATAATTTTGTGGGTATGGTAGAAAAAAAATTCCATTCTTGTCCTGTACATTAAAACAAGGAGTCCTATCACATTTTTGGTAAAAAGTCAAAGGTATATCATTCCAAAAATTAATATAATATTCCTTTTAAACCATTTAAAAAAATTAAAACATGGTGAAAAATTCAACAAATAATCATTTAGTTATATTAAAAATATTCTTAAAATCATTTTAAATTACATGGATATGTATGAAAAGTATTTTAAGATGAAGATAGAAATAAAGTCAATTTTCCTTGAAAACATTCTTTCAGTTTCTTAAATACTTAAAGAGAGGAAAATAAAAGAAAAACATGTTATATCTAGATATAACCATATTTAAATATTTATAATGAGTTTCTTACGATATATATGATAATATTTCATAATAATAATAATCATCATAAATAATATGGATAAACAATGAGATTATGACATTAAACCCTTACCACATAAGTGAGTTTTGAATCATGAACCCAATGAAAGAAATAAACATATATGGTTACATATATCCCATAATTTTCATGATAATAATAATAAAATAAATTCATTTAATGTAAATACACCACACAAAATAAATAAGTGTTGAATATGTCATGTCTCCGACAGAAATAAATGCTACATGGAAATCCATTTAATCTAGTTTGGAAATCCTTCACACATGTTCAAACCAATAGTATAATAAATATAGGTTTATTATAACTATATTCCATAACCATAACCATATATTATTTAATTATAACATTTCATCACCCATTTATTAACAATTCCTTGTTAAAATAACTATTTTGGGTAAATATTGTTTTGTTTTTTCATGTATGTTTTGTTTTTGTCATTTCAGACATTGTACACTGAAAATGGATATATCATATCTAGAATATACATAATGATATAAATAAAAATTTTATTTAATATATACATATTTATCTTCATCTAGAAATTATTGAGATAATGAAATGAATTTCACTATTTATGGTGACGGTAGGTCGTACATATGCATAGATGATGTTTCCAGTTTAAATAATCAGAAAGAATGAAATGTAAATAACATTTCAAAATTAATTATTTTATTATATCATATTTATCATATTTATTCATTAAATATATTTTCACAACCATACATATAACAATTACATGAGAACCAAATTGTATCACTACATGGAGGTGGTAGTCCCCACGTACTCATGGAGGATGTTATAGTTTTCTAAAACAATGTAATCAAAGAAGTTAGATTTAATATTATAATTATATATGTATAATTATGTCATAAATATCATATATATACATTATTTTCATCATTATGTCTAGAATTTGGTGTATATGACAGAAAATGAATTACATTTGTATGCAAGGTAGTAATCCATTATACACACGATTGATGATTTCATTTAACATTTCATGGAAGAGGATATGGATGTAGGTTACTACATTAAAATAAGAAAAATAATTATATGTGTTATAATTATTTTTTTATATCATCTTGGATTAATAATATTTTAATGAGGTATAATAAGAAATAAATAAATAATGCATGGTTAAGAACTATACCTCTTCTTCGGAAAATCTCATTTTGATGAACCCTAGAGCCTTCCTACGAAGATTTTATGATTATAAATGGGATATTGTTCTTGGGGGGATTTCTCGAATGGTTATGTTTAGGTATTATATGAATAAAATTCCTCTTCAAGTGTGTAGAGGAGAGGAGAGGAGGTTTCCTTTAATAAGTGGGGGGACCCAATTGAACCTTAACCGTAATAAATACTTTTTTATTTTTTTTTATTATTAAGTATGAAAAAAATATGGTTACCTTATAACATAATATTACGACTTTTATTAAAAATATGGAATCTATCTTACCAAATTGAATTCTCATAAGTGGAAGAATATAATTTAAAATTAATCCTACTTGGGCGATGAAAATGTGGGTTTCCAAATAAAAAAGTTAATTATGTATAATTTTTATATATATATATAAATTTAACATAAAATTTATTAAAATGACATAAATTGGGATAATAATAGTATAATTTAACTAATTTTAATTTTTAAAAAAATTAAAAAAATTGATCTTTTTAAATTCATTCAATGAAAATATTGTTTTGAATAAATAGAGTATTTTTCACTATCAAGAAAAAACATAATATAATTATAAAATTATAAAAACATAACTATAACATAATATAGAAATTATAATTCAAAAATTGAAGTTAATTGTTTCAAATATAATATCTTAAGTGTGAAAAATTAATTTTAAAAAATGTGCTCAAAACATGATGAAGCCCCTTTTTATAAATACTTATTTATTTTAGCATCAAACCTGATTTATTATTATCCCATGCCTATAAATGATTTCAGATGAATTATAAAAAAAATTATATAATATAATATATAAATATAATTTAAATCATTCCCTAATAGTTATTAATTTAATTTATTAAGATAATACACATTGTGTGCCTAAAAACATTTTTTAGGAAAAACATTTCTTTTACTTTCAATTTTTTTTCAACTCTAATCAATTGATGATAAATGATTTTTTATATATTTATAAACCGTATACATTTCATAATGTAGTTAGTCATATCCATACCATTTAATTTAATAGTATGGTTAAAAGAGTACTCTTTGTCATGATTCATTTGGACTCGTAGTTACAAATATCCCATGCTTTAAAATAGATTATAATTATTTTTTTAAAAAAAAATATACCATAAAATATCAAGGTGTTATAGATGATCCATGGTTCTATTGATTCACCATGGGTTTTTATAGGTCCATTTCCTTATATTTTACATTTTGGGGTCATTACACCATGGGGTTTCAATTCAATTATAATCCTTACTTTGTTATATTGAGTACATGATTTGTTAAAATTTATATTGGAGAAGGATAATGTTAACATAAAGTGATTTATAAATATCAGTTAGACTTAACCCCATTGTGTTGGGGTCCTTGTCACTGTGTCATGGATTTGAGAATTCATAGAGCTATTATAAATTCAAACTCCCATACAAATTTATCCACTTTCCATCATTCTCCCTGAAGATTGGAGATCATATATTTCCTTTCTAACACTATTGAGTACCATTAACATGGATTTGGTATTTAAATTTAAGAGATTCACTTATTGTAATATGTGGAGAGTTCACCTTATATTCTCTTGGCACCCTCAATATTTTTCTTTTATGGAAATGATGTGTAGTAGGTTTTTTTCAGATTGGGAAATTTTGGGTATTGGATTGATGGGAGATTTATGACATTTAGAAATTTTATTATTTTCCTACATGATTTCAACTTGGTGATCATATCTTTTATCGCTTGTTCATGTATTGTTGTTGTGAAACATCAATTGAGATATGGGTTTCATGAAAACCCTTTATTTATGTATGAATTATTTTTATTTTTCATTCATTTGGTGTATGATATTGATTAGGTAAATAAGTATAATAAAATAGATTTAATTAAGTGGAAGGGAATGGAGTGATACACATTTGTTTACATACCTTCAAAATAATTCTTATGTGATTGATTTATTTCTTTTTTGTCACACACAATATTTTTCTTCTAATATATACATATGTATTTTTAGTGTAATTGAGTTAGTAGAATTATCGTTTTTAAAAGGATAATTATTTTAACATTGAAGTGAAATGTATGTCTGCAACCAGAATTCTCTGTAATGTTGCCTTTATGGAGGAATTGAATTATCACACCCGAACCTCTGTAATAATTTTATTTTATAATTTTATCTGACATTGAAATTTTTTGTTGAGGTACAGGATGAGGCTAATTATTATTTTTTCATTTTTTAATACATTAGTGTTTTGGGTGTGATAGTGTCTGGATCCCGGGTAGGGCACGTTAAAAACCATACAGTTTTTTCTGGTCACCGTGCAACATCACGATGTTCAAAAAAATTAATTAATTAATTGTATAAAAGATAATGTGAACACAAAATTAAATAAGAAAAATAAGTTGAATTAAATATTTTTAATAATAATAATAATATTGTTTAAGAATGTTACTAATAATAATATTATTATTTTAAATAAATTATTAGTTTCAATATCATTAATTAATAATAATAATATTATTATTTTAATTAATTTATTATTTTTAGTATCATTAATTATTAATATTATAGTTAATAATATTTTAATTAAGTTATTATTATTAATAATTTTAAGATTATTCATATTGTTAATATTTTATTAAGTTATTATTTTTATTATTGTGTTGTTGTTATTATTATTATTGTAAATAATGTTATTATTAATGTTATTATTATTATTATTAAAATTAGATTTTATTTTTTAGGTTTTCTTTTTTCCCTTAATTCTTTCCTTTTCTTTCCTTTTTTAATTTTATTTTCTCTTTTTTTTCTTTCCTTACCTCTTCCACCATTTCTCTCTGATATATCATGCCCCCTTGTTTCACGCCGAAACCCTTCCTCCTCCGCCCCATAGCCTCTCCATTGGCCAGTTCCCCGCTTCCCTCTTGATGAACAACCATTGATCTAGTTCCCTAATCCTCACACAGTCCTTGCATACCCCTCATTCCACTCTCAAACCACTCATCCTCTTAGTCAAACCTCTCATGGCATGACTTCCTCCAGCGTGACCTTTCATTGCCGGTGCAACATCCGGTGACCCTCCTTAACACATGACTACCCTCAAAAATCCCCTATCCTTTCTTCATAAGTGAAAATCACCATGGTATGTTTATTACCATCTTCTTAGGGTTTTAGGTTCCAATTCCTTTCTCTATATGGTTCTGTTTTGATGTTTTGGGGTTCGATTACTTGAGTTAGGTTCAATTTGATCCATGTGTTTTGCGATAGTGGTATGATTGAAGTTTCCCACCAATGTTTTATAAATTTGACACTAAAGGTAGGTGGATCCATGATTAAGAATTATTGGGTGAATTAATTTACTTGATTAATTAATTTTGTGTGCTCCTTCATTAAATTATGTGGTCAAAACATAGTTCTTATGAGTGTTTGTTGTGCAATTGATTTTTAATGTAGTATGTTCATATGAAATGTAGTGTATCATAGATGAATATCCACATTTCACCATTAAATGGTGTTTTATAAAATGTGAAGTTGGTTTATTAAATGATTCATGGGATGAAAATATTATTTTATTGTGTTATTGGTTTGTGTTTGACCATAGAAGAAGACTTTGAGTGGTGTTTTGGGTGCAAAGTCCAGTTATACCTCTTGTAATTGTTTTATAATTTTTTTAAATGGTTTATTAAATCATATAAAGGGTGTCAATCATGTTGGGATATTGTTTTCATGTGAATATTATTAATAATAGATTCTTTACAAGAAATTGGTAACATATATCACATGAAACTTGTTTAATAAAAAATGGGAAGCCCATGTATCTAGGAGGCAGACTAGGAGTAGTGTGCTAGTGATTTGGAAGTGAATTCATCCTCGTTTTACTTAGTAGGATTCATGATGAAAATATTTATTAAACATGTGATATGGTTAGATACCATAAGTCATTGGGATGTGATTCCCACCTAGTGGATCATGCATGAGAAAGCAGTTAGTTGTGGTTCCTTTACAACTTTTTACTAAGATGTGAGGTTTTATGGTACCATTGCAAGGTAGAAACCATGGGGCCTCTACCATTTATTTTGTACTTTTTTATTATGATTCACTCACCATATAATTATGATGGGAAACTTGAGAGTTACCTCAATGGAGAAGGGTTTTTTATTTAAATTTTCATTACTTTAAAATTTGTTTTCATTAAAATTGGTTTCCCTTAACTTATTTCAATATTATTTTTTTGTTAATATTTCATGTTTATATTACATATAATGATTAGTACATGGAACCTTATCATGGGTGGCGTACAAGTGTTCATTAATTCAAAAAAACTACTTACACCTTTTCTTGTATGTAGATTTGGTAATGTGTGATATAGGTAAGGGGGAAGCCTTTGGAGATAGAGGTTTAGGTGGTTAGATGTCCTTCTTGTTGCGATATTGTTAATATAGCTTGAGGGTGGTGTCCTTTTACCAGGTGGTGGTTTTTGAGTTATTTTTTGGTCATCGTACTTTGTAGTAGTTTTTTGGGATTAGGTTTGAACATGTAACTCAAATTTGGTTTTTGGTTAAAGGATTGTTTGGTTGTTCTTTCCAGTTTTGGTTTATATATATTGTTTGTTATTTTATATTTATTTATTCAGGTAAATCTTGCCCAAACATTATTATTGATACCCATGCACTTTTTCTAGTATGTAGGGATCAAGAAAACCCTTCAGACCATGCCACATACTAGTTCGGGTGCTGGTTTGGAGGAAGACTGACTTGGTTTAAGAAAATTTGGCATCGGAAAGAGGTTAATCCCTTTGAGTCGTTTTAATTGGGATGAGTCTGGTTAGACGTGATCTAGGACTATTGGGGCTTGGAGTTCTGGTTATGAGTAGGCTTCCTTACCTGCACACATCATGATAGATTGTGAGCTGTCATGAGATGTTTGTATGATTGTTTTACTTCATCTCCAAGTGGGACATGTAGGCTGTAGACTTCACGTGGTCATCGGGTGGGAGTGAAGTGGTTTGTTTATTTTGTTTCTTCAACATTTTTGGTTAATCGCTGTTTTTTTCTGGCTGAAGTTTTATTTTTTAGACCATATATAATAATGATGTTCTATGTGACTGTTAATTTTTTTAGTAACATGCCTCTCTATAGAGCTCCCTCACTCCCACATGAGGAATAAAAAGAGAGCTTTCTCTCACTACTTGATCATATGTAGTTATAATTCATTGTCTAGGCTTTTCAGGCTTTAGGAAAAGGGTAGAATCATTCTAGTATTCCTAATTTAGTTAAATATGATGGATCTGGTCCTAAAAAGAAAAAATACCAAGATTTTCTAAAGAACAAAACACCTTCATTCTGAGGTAGTAGGGAGCCTCGGGAAGCGGAATAGTGGCTTGAGAATATCGAGCACGTGTTTGAGTTTCTTGACACTCTTGAAGAGGTTTGAGTGAAATTTTATTCATTTCTTCTTGAAGAGAATAGTTGATGATGGTGGGACTTAGTGGTCCAAGATTGGAAGCATGAGTAGATAAAATAGAAGGACATCAAAGAGATCTTAAATTATCAGCATGCTCTTGAGGCCTGAGCATATGCTAGATCCCGGGTGTTTATAGATCTTGTTTAGCGGGACTAGATAGTGATGGAGTATTCCAACCGCTTGTCTGAGATAGTCTATTATGCACCATAAATAGTCTCTAATGAACAGATGAAGTCTCAGAGTCTTGAATAGGGTTTGATACTAGAGATCTATTCTTAGGTATTCCTCTTCAATTTGAAGATATATGTTGAGGGTGTTGATAAATCTTGTATGGTGGAAATTAACCATAAGGGAAGGTCTGGTTCCTTTGGGGATATGCTACTATTAGGAAGTAGCATTTCATCTAAGAAGAAGTGGAATCATGATATGCAAGAGAATAAGGGAGGTGGTAGTTTAGGGAATCCTTCTAGGTGGACTTCATCAATGTATTCTAGTGTAGGGTCTATTGTGTGCCATCAGTGAAGATAGGTAGGGAATTCCCAACATGCATGTACATTTCATCATAGTTCTTATCACTAATATGGGATTATGGGACCTCTACCGCATTTCTGAAACGTGGAATGATCATATTAGAGTAAGCAAGGATATGTGGCTTTAGGGGAGTGTTAGTTTAGTCAAATCCAACCAGGACAGTGGGGTCTCGATTTTGTTTCATGGTGGCAGAACAAAATCATCTTCTAGGAAGATCTAGATCGAGGAAGAGGTATAACAGAGATGTTGTTCTTAGGTGGAGATTAGGAAACTTCATACTGTGGAACATGCACAAGCTGGATCATATGAAGGGGCTTTGATAGATCGAGGTACCATCCTAATTTGATTTTCTATTGGAGCTATTTTATATAATGATGGTTCATCTATTTCTTTTGTCTCTGCCCATCTTGTAAATTTTTTGAAATTACCCACTAAGATAATGTCTTTTGTAATGGAGTATGTAACACTGTTGGGTACGAAGAAGGGGCAAGGACTCAGGTTCCCATCTTGTGCACTCTCTGTGTCAAGGGTTGATATATAGTGTGAGTTTCTGTTCATGGATATGGAACATTTTGACATAATCATCGACATGGATTGGAAGGTGGAATTTCATTTCCATAATGATTTCTATAGGGTACAGATGAGTTTCATTGAACCTGATAGAAGTCCTCAGGTATTTCTTGAGGAATGTGAACTTTAGTCTAGTCGCACTGGACCTCCACTCTCATAGATTGGATGTATTACCTTTCAGTTTTTTTCACTTGCGCTAGAGGAAGACAGTTGTGTTCTAAATGGTGGATTTCCTCATATAGTGGATGAGTTCCATGTGGTACTTCTAGATGATTTTTTTGGTCTTATCTCTTGAGTGTGATGTAGAGTTATTGATTGAATTGGTACTAAGAACACAACCTATATCTATTAACTCATATAGCATATCCCATACTGAATTTTTTAAATTAAAGATAAAGCTGGACGATTTTAAAACCAAATGGTTCCTTCAACCAAGTGTATCTCCTCGGCCCGCTCTTATTCTATTCGCGAAAAATCCTAATGTATATCTCCATTTGTGCATCAATTAATGGATGTTGAAAAGTTAAACATTAAATATAAATTCCCTTTCCACCGAATTGATGATCTATTCAACCAGATGAAGAAGGAAAAGTGGTTCTCCAAAATCGGCTTGCGTCCAAGTTACAACCAATTTAGGGTGAGATAGGTGGACATTCCGAAGACGGATTTTTGAAGAATGTATGTCCACTTTGAGTATTTTTTTCATGCCTTTTAGATTGGAAAAAGGATCTATTATTTTTATGGATTTCATGAGTAGGGTGTTCCACTAGTATTTTGACACCTTTGATGTGGTATTTTTGGATGAAATCTTGGTTTACTCTAGATCTGAGAAAGAATAGGACCCTCATTTGTGGACTGTGTTGGGCACCCTGCGGGATCATTTCCTTTATGAAAATATTTCAAAGTGTACCTTATAAATTTGGGAAGTGAATTTTTTAGGACACATCATTTCATTATATGGTGTTTAAGTTGGTCCTAATAAGATCAATGCAATTATGTCATGGGAAAAGCCTAATAATTTGTTTGAGATCATTAGTTATCTTGGTCTGTAGGTTATTACAAGTGATTTGTTTGGTTCTTCTCACTGATTGTTTTCTCTATGACCACACTCACATATAAAGGGGTGATGTTTGAATGGATCAATATGTTCTAGTCATCATTAGGATTAATTATCAATGATTCATGCTTTAAATACATGGTGTCACTACGTATTTGGGGAGAAATTTTTGGTCTAATCTAATCATAAGAGCTTAGCCTACATCTTCTAACAGAAGGATCTTAATCTGCGGAAGTACCATTGGATCATGTATCTATAGGGGTTAAACATTGATATCATATATACCTTATTAAAGGGAAATGTGGTGGCTGATTTATTGAGTAGAAACGTTTCAGTGAAGGCTTTGAGTTAGTCTCCCGATGAATGAGCTTTGAAGGTGATCTTTACCCAGATGCCCTCAGATACCATGTAGCATAGTGGAGGTGAGTTATTAGAGAGAGTTTGGTTGAATCCTTCTCTTCTAGAGAATATTTAGTTGGATAAGCCTGATGAATATATGTGTTATTAGTATAAGTATCTTATTCCTGGTGGGGAGAATTTTTTTATTGTTGTTTGTCACCTGAGGGGATCTTGTACTTTAAAAGCCGTGTAGTGGTGCAGTTGTATCTAGGGATGGTGGTGATGTTGGATAACCAAAAGTCTTAGTGGTTCATCCATCTTACTACTACCAAGATTCCTTATGATTATTGTTGATAGTTTTGGCATTAAGGATTGAGGTAGGAGATATCTGATTTTATATCAGGGTGTTATACATGTTAGTATGTAAAATTTTAGCATCAAAGGACATTTGATTTGCTTCAGTCATTACCAATTTATACCAAGATTTTGGATGAGTTTTCCATGGATTTCATTATTTTATATCCTTGTAAACCTCATGGAATGAATTATATTTGGGTAGTGATTGATTTTTGACCATATAAAAACTCTCATTTTCGATCAAAGATACAACTAAAGTGGATGAGCGTGGCCAATTGTATATTCATGAGGTGGTCAGACTTCATGGTGTACCATCATTGATTGTTTTTTAATGAAACCCCTAAATTACCTCTCAGTGTAGGTAAGGCCTTCATAGGGCATTGTGATCACAAATCAAAATGAGAATGGCATACCATCCCCAAAAAATGGTTAGATGGAGTGGGTAAATCAGATTCTAGAGGACATGCTTCATGCATGTGTTTTAGAATTTTGAGGATCGTGGGATAACCATTTGAGATTGGTTGAATTTGTTTATAATAAAAGTTAATAATAATATATTTTAATAGATCCTTTTGAGGAACTTTATTGTTGACCTTTTCTGTCTCATTTATGTTGGGATGAGGTCGATGAGACCTCACTTTTTGGACTGAGCCTAGTGCAGTATACATCAGAGAAAGTCAAGTTTTTGAGTATGTGGTTATTAAAAGCTCTGAGTCACCAAAAATCTTATGATTATTAGAGACATCATGATAGTGAGTTTTCTATTGTTGATCGGGTATTCTTGAAGGTGGACCCACATTTAGGTCACTGATGTTTGGGGAAAGATATAAGGTTGGCGTCAAGGTATGTCGGGCCTTTCGAGATCACTGAGCATATTGGCAATGCGGAATACAGGTTAGCTTTACCTTTATAGTTGACATCAATTCATAACGTATTTAATGTCTCCCAATTGAAGAAGTATAATCTGGATCCGTCTAATGGATTGAATTAGGAAGATTTAGGTATAGAGCATGATTTATCTACGTTTGAACGACCAGTACAGATAGTGGATTCCCAAGAGATGGTACTTCAGGAAAAGTAAATTACATTGTTCTGTATCCTTTGAGGGCATGGGAATGATTATCTTGAGACTTCGGATCCTAAGTCATGGGTTGAGTAGGAGCGTCAATTTTTATTCTTTGATTAGGCTTCGAGTTGACATTATGAGGGAAGAAAGATTTCATGTTGGGGAGAATTATCGCACTCGGACATCTGTAATAATTTTTTTTATAATTTTATCTGAAATTGAAATATGTTTTAGAGGTGCGGGCTGAACTCAATTGATTTTTTTTCATTTTTGTTGATACATGATTTCTTTGGTGTGAGAGCATCCGACACCCCGACAAGGCATGGTCAAAGCCATAGGGATTCACTAGGTCACCATGTGGCCTACCTGATGATCAAAAAAATTATTATTTATTACTTAATTAACAGGATGAATGATAAAGTGATGAAAAAATTAAATAACAAAAATAAAGTGATTTAATTTTTTTAATAATAGTATTAATAATAATATTATTGTTTGAGAATGTTTTATTATTATTATTTTTTTAATTAAGTTATTTTTATTAATATCATTTATTATAAGTATTATTATTAATTTTTTAATTAGGTTATTATTATTAATATCATTAATTATTAGTATTATTATTGTTAATATTTTAATTAATATATTATTATTAATATTTTTAACATTATTCGTATTATTAACATTTTAGTAAGTTATTATTATTTATATTGTTAATATTATTATTATTAATGTTATTATTTTTATTTTTATTATAATAATAATTATTATTATTATTATATTTAGAATTTAGTTTTCATAGGTCATCTTTTTCCCTTCTTTATTTTCTTTTTCTTTCCTTTTTTCCTTTTCTTTTCACTTTTATCTTCCCTTCGTTCATCCTAACTTCCTTCCTAACCTGTCTCCCCCCTTGTGTTGTGCTGCAACCCTGGAGCCTCCCCCCCTTGGCCTCTCATTTTTCTGGTGTCCCACTTCCCTCCTGGTGAACCTCCATCACTCTTGTTCCCTACCCCTCATATTTCCCTCATATACCCATTGCACTGCCCTCATGCCACCCCTCTATTCGACCTGGCCTCTTCTAGAGAGACCTACTCTGGTGAAAACTTTATTTTCCTACATGACCTCTGATGACCATCCTTAGAACATAGATCTCCTATGACATCCCATATCCTTTCGTGACAATTGAAAATCACCCAGGTAAGTCTCTTTCTTTCTCCTATGGATTTCAGGTTAGAATTCCTTTTTATGGTTCTATTTTGATATTTATGGGTAATATTTCTTTAATTATGATCAATTTGATCCTTGTGTGCTTCCATTGTGGTGCGATTGGAGTTTCACACAATTTTTTGTGAAATTCGACACCAAATGTAGGTGTCTCTGTGTTTAAGAATTATTGTGTGAATTAATTTTCTTTCATAATTAATTTAGCATGATCCTTGATTAATTTATGTGTTGTGAAATTAGTTTTTATGATTTATTTATGCGTTCAATTTTTAAAGTGGTATGTTTATATGAAATGTTTTTCATCTTGGATGAAAATCCATATTGCATCATTAAATGGTGTTTTATAAAATCTATTGTTGGTTTTTTAAATGATGCAAGGTATGAATATCTTATTTTATTGTTTTAATATTGTGTTTTTTACCTTAAACAAAGAATTGAGTGGGATTTTTTTCGAAAAGACCTGTGATACCTCTTTTAATTGTTTGATAAATTTTTTAAATGGTTTATTAAATCCAATAATGCATATAAAGCTTTATTGAGTATCTTTTCATGTGAATATGATTTATAAAGTGATTTTTTATGTTTAAGTGTTATTATATATCAAGTGACACATTTTTTATCATAAATGGGAAGCCCGGGTAGCAAGGAGGGTTGACTAGGACTAGTGTGCCAGTGGTTCAGAAGTGGCTTCGGCCCGGTTTCACTTAGAAGGACTGGCGATGACAACATTTATTAAGCATGTGGTATAGTTGGAGACTACTACGCCTTGGGACTTCATTCCCCACTAGTTTATTGTGCATGAGAACATAGTTGCTTGTGGTTCCTATACCACTTTTACCAAGAGATGAGGTACTAGGATCCCATTACTAGCTTGTACCCATGGAGCCTCTATCAAATCATTTGTGTTATTTAATTATGTTTCACTCACTGTCCACATATTTTGGGACACTTTTGAGTTACCTTAATGGTAAATGTGTTTTTATATAAAATTTAATTCCGTTAAAAATTGTTTTCATTAAAAAAAATTTCCCTTAAATTATTCCAACATTATTTTTTATTTATCTTGCATGTTTATTTTCTTTATAATGTTTAGTACATAGAACATTATATTGCATTTCATCCTGATGGGAATTATCTCACACACTAATTACACCTTTGGTTTTAAGTAGATTTGGTAATGTGAGATATAGATAAGGGGAAATCCTTTGTAGATGGATGTTTGGGTTGTAATATATCATTCATGGTGAAATGTTATGGAAAATGGTTTAGGGTTGTGTCCTCTTGAAATGTGGTGGTTTTTGAGTTTTTTTAGTCACAATATTTTGTAGTAGTTTTTTGGTTTTTGTTTAATCATGGAACTCAAATCTAGATTTTTGTTAATGCCTTGTTTTGTAAGGACTTACAGCTTTGGTTTATTAATATTTATGGTTTTATATATTTAGGTAAATCATTCCAAAACATTATTTTTGATAACTGGGAACTTGTTCCGGCCCATGAGGATCAAGAACTCCCATCATTCCTCAGCATAGACTGGGTCGGGTGCTAGTTCATATGACAACCCAAATTGGTTCATGGCATGAATTAATTTATAACTATTTTCTATATATTACTATATTGTACTAGTTAATATTTGTTGTATTTTTGTGGTTTAGGAAGAAATTTTGAGGGCTGTGGTGTAGTAGTTATTATGGTGCGTTTTGGTATTATTGCATGGATTGTGCAAAGGTATATTAATTCCTTTCAATGGTATGGAAGAGGATATATGACTATTGATGTTGGTAGATTGTGTGTTTTTTTATATGGTTGATAGATAGTTTTGTGATTAATTTAGGAATCTGATATTGTGGGGCGGCTTTGCGATGGTTGGTTGATTTTTAAAGGGGAGTTTTATAAATTTTTAGAAGTAGATTATGATTTGTAATAAAAAAATATTTAATGGTTGTGGGATTGAATTTAATTAACTATTATGATCAACAAAATTATTATACATTAATTCAATGGGTAGTGTATGGAATTTATGTGGGTGATTGAGAAGGGGTGGTTTTCATTAAATATAAAATTTGAAAACATTATTAATGTAATATGGTAGGAAAATGGTGAATAAATTAATAAATAAATGATGTTATTAAATTGGAAACAATAAATGATTGTTGTGGTTGTTTTATGTGGAATGTGTGGTTGAGTTGTGTAATAGTAACTGGATGAAATGGTAATGCATGGTAGAAGTAGATTGGTGGTTCTAAAGTAATGGTGATGCTATTTTGGTGTGAAACATTAAGGCTATGATCGTATGTGTGTGTTTATATATATATATATATATATATCAGATATTATTTATGATTTCTATACAAACCCCACCCAAATAATATATTCTTACCAATTTGAAAATGTTTTGAGTTCTATGAGTTTTCCCCCACATCTAGGTTGGAGAGAGATAAAATTATTGATTAATCTATCTTATCCACTCTACATTCTAGGATTCCCATGGGATGTGATTTCTTATAGTATAATTGTTATGTTGTTGTGGTCATGATACATGGTGTGGTGGTGAATGGTAGGTGGAGGAAACAAAGACTATTTCCATCATATTCATGATGCCCCACTGATATGGATATGCGATAAGGATATGATGTGTGGTGAAGATATTGATATGTGATATAAGATTAAGGTTATGGTATATTTGATATTTTATTAAATAAGAACTGTGGACCTGGTGCTTGTTGGGGTAGGTTGGTCTATGGCCTAATCCACATTAGATGTGATGAGATCGGTACGCTGTGTTGTAGAATGACTATAGAAGTGGTTGGGAGAACCAAAATGTTTCCTGCTAGGGAATGTGAGTGAAAACCCAATGTGGAAGTTGTTGTAAGGTATATTTTTTCAAGTTTATTTAATATTATTTTATCATAATAGTATGATTTTTTTACGAGTGATCCTTAGTGTGTCTAAATGATTGTTGAATTTATCAATCCCTATTGGTTATGGTATTTATTCACTAAAACATTAGTATGTTACTTTCGTATTTTCTTGAATTCTCTTGAGGAGTAATGTAAAAAGTATACGTTTATTCTCATGACAACATATAATTTTTCTTTCATGTTTCCAAGGTGAGTTTGGAGATCGAACTAGAAAATTCTAGCTCAAAGCTGGGAGTAGCGGTTGATGTGTCTTTCATAGTTCTTTTTTTCAAGATATATCTTCAGACTTGTATTTGTATGATATTTCATTCATCGTTAATATTTTGGGACCTTGTTTTTTATTTATATTCATTCATGTATTGGTTGATTTATTATTATGTTCATAGGATACATGAGGATGATTCCTCTCATTTTTTATTATATAACCTCTATTCTAGTTGAAAACTCAGGGCCTATTAAAGGATTCTATCTGAGGTCATTCTCACCTTTATTGTAGGCTCAATAGGGGTTTCCAATTGTAGTGAGTTATAAAAAAGTTGTATTAGATCTTTTATTGTGAGATAATATGGAGTTTTTGAGTTATAAACTAGTGAGGATTTAATGGGAATGGAAGGTAAATAAGGTTATTCAAACATGGTGTGTAATATAACATGGTAAACTGACTAGGAAATATGTGATTTCACCCACCTATGATTCAATATAAAGACCATAATCTTATAGAACACCATAGTAGAGAAAATGTTGACTAAGTATAGAGAACTAAGAGATGTATACACATTATATGTGTTTATTATTGTTCTTTAATTAGAGTGATTAGTGTAATTGAAATGAATCTATTAAAATGAATTATAAATAAAGACCATAATAATGTTATTTTAAGTTACTTTTATTGCATGCATAGGTGCTTTATACTCTTCAATCTCATGTGTTTCAGGTTGGTGAGTCCTAGCAGTATGATCAAATTAAATTCTAGTGTATAGATCATGTAGTGTAGGCTGTTATGATTAGGAATATTTTGTGTTAGTTTTACATCAAGGGTTAATAGAGTAAGAGGGAAGCATCATTGATTTAAAGACATATTACATATTAAAGGATCCTGAGATAGCCTTCAATTTGATTTGATATAGGGAAGAGTATCAAGTTCCATTACCCATTATCTAATTTTATGCATTATAATTTTAGCGGAATATTCTATATCATGGTGAATCAAATGAGTCTAGTGTTTCAAAATATGATTTTCAAATGATGTTTTGTGCTAAATTTCCATCATTGAAGAAGTGATTAATGAAGGGGAAATTTTTTTTATCCTTCTAATAGTGGACCCTATGTATGTAAGATCTCATGATTTACTTCATTGACATTATTCACTTCTCTCATTAGTTTTTCATTGATGATGAGTCTAGAGTGTGGTGTTTGGAGGAGTGCTGCATCCTTTTATTATGTACATAGTCAACACTTTTATATTACCTAGGCATATCCAGGAATAGATGAAGGATGAGGTGATTGAGAGGATGAATCCCATTTCAATATCTTCATGATAGGTGAGTTGTTAGGGATCCCTAAAAATTAGAGATATTGTGGTAGGATTGAATATGTTGGGGGAAGTTGAGGTTTCCATCGCCAGGGAGTCAGCCTCAGAAGTTTTCTTCCCAATTCTCTAGATATGGTAGCTCTTGTGATTTCATTTGGATATCAATATTAGTTTCATTTTCATATGGAGGTTATGTTCAATGTTATTTTTGGTGCACAACCATTCTCCAAGGTTAATGTAGGGAAGTCAACCAACATCTATTCCAATATTAATAGATGATTCCATGGAGGACTTATCAACATCACAGAAAACCAAAATTTATTCCATCAAGAGTATATGAAGTTAGTTGACAATAAAACTATGGTTTTGGCTACCCTCAAAAAAATATGGTTGAGTATAGCCATGGATGTGGTCATTAGTATCCAGGATGAGGGGATATAGAAGGGTAGTTTCATATTATAGTAATTCCAATGATATATGGGCTAGAGAATTCTCAAGGTAAAACATTCATATCATATAATTAGGATATTGATTTATTTGATCCCATATGTTCATAAATAATTATTTCACCATATTTATTCCACTCCAAGAGGCTCAATGTAGGGAATATTCCAGTTCTCCTAATGTTGACTATGCTTGCTAGATGTCACACATGTTTTCTTGATGCATTCCAGGGTTGTGAGCCAATGATGGGAAACATCTGTTGTCTATGGATTTTATTTTCCTAAAAAAACATTTTATGGAATCCTTATCAATGACTATTAGTATTTCATTAATTAGATGAATGATTGTTTTAGTGGGATAGTTGTATTTTTGTGATGAAAAGTTTTAATATTACGTGTATATGAGAATAAAAGATCATTATATGGAAAATAGTTATATATATACATTCTCATATCTATGGGCAGTGTTGTATTTGGATTTAGAGGAGTTTTAGGTGGTGGATTTTCCTACAATCATTATGGAGTTTCTGGATGTTCTCATGAAAGAGGTTGGGGACCTACCTTGTTGAAATTATATCAATTTTTTTTGTATGATTTTGTTCCCTGATTCCACCCCCCTTTTTGATTTCTCCTTGCTGGATAGAAACATATGAGATTCCAATTTTGAGGATTCATATTGATTATTTGATGTAGAAGAGTTTTATATGGCCCAATATGTCACCATGGGGTACTAAGATATTATTCACTAAGAAGGGGGATGGTGGTATGATATTGTGTATAGAAAACTAGAAGTTGAACCTGGTGACAATCAATAACTATTAACCCTATTAAGGATTGATGACTCATACAATCAGCTGGTGAGAGCTAATTGGTATTTGAATATTGGTTTATTGGATAAGTATCATACAAAGAGGTTATATTGGGAGGTTATCCTAAATAATAATTCCAAATTCTGTTATAGGAACTATGTGTATATAGCTCTTCATTTAGTGTCATGATTTCCCCAACTATTTTCATGGGAATCATGAAAATTAGGTTATGTGAGTTCTTGGAATGGTTCATGGTAGTTTTCATCAAACACATACTCATACACTCTATGATAGAGGAGGAACATGTTGGTAAACACAAGGATATTTCACAAGTCCTTCATCTCCATCATTAATTCCGAATGTTCACCAAGCTAATGTTTTTGATGTATGGGGTGCATTTTCTTGGTCATGTGGTGTCCCATTGAGAGTAATAGTTAATCCTAAAAAGATTGAGGATATTTTTTATATTGTTTTTCTAATGAATATTTCATAGGTTCATATTTTCCATGGCCTTGTAGTATTTTATTAGAGGTCCATGTCAAACTAATATAATATTTCCACCCTGTTTATAGCCTTGAACTGGAAGGAATATTCATTATTAAATACAAATCAATGTCTAGAAACATTCAATAACCTAAAGGATATGTTGAAATTTGAACTCATTCAAAGGATTATAGATGATAGCGTGACTTTTTTGGATTTATTTGATACTTCTCCTCTTATGTTTAGAAGAGTATGGATGTAGAATAGGGTAATGATCTCAGTTAGATCTAGGAATTTACTTTTCAACTAGAATAAATATGCCACTAATGATCACTTTTTGGTGGTGGGGGTGTTTTCATTGAATATATGGATAAATTACCACATTAGTGAGTGATTTTTGGATTTTACAGATTACCATAGACCAAAGTATATTTTCTCTTAGTGTGATATAAATATAAATTAATGCAGGTGGATAGTTTTCCTATAGGTCTATGACTACGAGATAACTTGCACCCTGGGAAAAGGAAATGTTGTAGAAGATCAGCTAAGTAGAAATTCATGAGAAGATGTTTTTCATATATCTAGAGATGTTTTGTGGTTAGGGGAGGAGTTTCCAATAATGTATCATTTTTAGAGGATTTTAATGTTAGGGGTTTCATATACTATATTATAATGTAGTCATCCTTGTTGCATTAGATAAATGATTCTTAGTTTGATGAATAAAAGATAGACATGATGTGAGATCACGCAATGCATAGACATGACCATGAGGGATGGTCAATGGATTATCAACATCAGATGTTGTTCTAGGGTATATCATTTATTTCATCTTTAATGTGTAAGGAGTGTATTCGAATGATTAATAGATAATATTTGGTACTGCATAATAGTATATATAATAGGTATCATACCCAAAGGATCATGTTTTTGTGGATCATGTGTATATCACTTTCTGATGGGTTAGTTTACTTATGAAAAATTCTATCACTCCATCATTAAAATGGATCCTTTGGTGTCACCATATGTGCAGACTTTAAGATCGATATCATGTTACATTAAGGTTGGGGAATTATTGGTCCAAGGACTAGATGTGGTGTAGAAAAGAAAAAAAATATCATATGATTCAGAAGAGGATATAAGTGGCATACGTCCTCAATAAGTATTATTCTGATTAGAGGATGCGACCTCTACAATTTGAATGTAAGTATCACACATAATTATTGATTTCCCCTCATAATGGTATGTGGAGGCATAGAAATGGTTGTAGACTCTCTTCTTACATCATTATCCCTTATTAGGTGTTTGGGTGGTGTTGGTTATAGTGAGCATGTATTCTCATTTCCCACATAACTGGATTGGATCCTCGATTAATGTGTTGTAATTTTTTTATTATCTTCACGATGATTCTAATTCCATTTACTATGGAGAGTTGGTTGTTGGTGATGATGTTAAATATGTGTAGTTTCTTGTGTAGATTCATGATCATCGAGATAAAGTTTTTATTGGTAGTATTATTCCCTTTGTGTATATTTTGTGGAGGTATGGTGGATTAGAAGAATGTTTGTGCGGACATGAGTCACATATGCATTATTAGTATATTATGAAATTTGTAATATTCTATTATTATGGATGAGATGTTTTATTTAATGCTTATTATTTGTGATTAACTATTTCTTTGATGATTGATTTGAGTTTTTTTATTCACAATGTTTTTTAATTCTGGGGTGGTTAAATTTTTCTACTTAAGAGGAATCTATTGCGGATTTTTGGTTTGGAGGTTTCTCTTTCTTTTTATTGGGTTAGTTTTGATTCTCAAGGATGGTAATTATTTTATATGTATCTAATTTAATGGAATATAACTTTATGTACCATTAAATTGTGTTTTCTGGCTATCAACAGTGTTAGGAAGAGGTTGGAGTATGAGAGGAGCTATTGGAATAGATATTTATTTTCGAAGGGGGTGTTCCATGATGTAAATGAATGCATTGTGCAGTGATTAGTTGAGTTGGATCCTATTTTCGGCATGGAAGATTAATCTGTGGCATAGAAGTGGGTTAATAAGGTTGATCTATTTTCCATATTGGATTTTGAAAAATAGTCTCATTTACTGTTGCACTATCCATATAGAGATGTTTTAAGGGTCATCTATTTTATAGGTCAATATTCCATGATTACTGAGCTATTTCATGGGGTTTCAAAAGTTAGGTTCCTTAGATCGTCATTTTTATAGTTTGTTTCATCATATAGTTTTGGTTATTCCACAAAACATATTCCATTATATTGAATTAGGTGTTGAAAATGATTAAAATTAGGGACTGGTAGGGGTAAAATCTCAAAATTTCGAGAGATCAGTTAGACATAACCCCATTCATGTCCCTTAACATTACACTATAGTTTTTAGAATTCCTAGAATTAGTATAAATTCAGAATCTCATAATAATTCTCCAATTTTATATCATTATCCCCAAAGCCTATATTTCCAAGGGATCCCCTTTTTATACACTTGAGTAACCCTAACTTTTCTTTGGTAACTGGCCTCAATATATCAAATGATTGTGATCATAGGTAAGTGTTACTTCACCATTCATGGATATATCACTCTATTTTCTTCTCAAAGTGGATTCATATTAGGATGGATTTATTTGGGATAATGTTGGGTCAATGATAGGTGCATGATTTTTGTGAATTTGATTATAGAGGATTCTCCTACATGATCTATACCTGGTGATTGTACCTTCCTCGAATTTTTCTTTTCTTAGTGGTTGTGAAGCATCATTTGATGTTGGGAATCCTATAATTGTCTTTATTTGTGTGTTTATTATAGAAATTTCATGCATATTCATTCATTAGATGGATGGTATGGATTGGATAAATGGATATAATTAACCATATTAAATGAAATTGATGGAAATAAGAAATACACATGTTTTTATACACTACCATTATATTACTTATGAGATTGATTGCAACATTTTTTGTTACAAAAAATATTATTCTATTTAGATATCCATATGTATAATTATTTTAAATGCTTCATTGTAATTACACAACCATAAAGGATATTTTTCTAATGTTTGTAATTAACTGGTTATACGATATCTTTAATTGAAGTAATAATTATTTTATAAAGGAATTCAATTGATGTGAAAGTGACAATTTCATGAAATTGTTGTTGTCTGTTGTCAAATGATTTTTTTTACTATGGTGATTTGTCTATATATTAAGAGGTCTATTGTGTTTTGGTTACTATGTTTGGTTTTGAGATATTTTAATGGATTTCGTAGCATGGTTTCAACTTCCTTTCCATGGCTAGAATGTTGATTTGTGGTTTTTGATGTAGGATAAAAATGTGGTTGGTATGTGGATGAAAAATGGTTTTGTATGATTGTGGGACTAGTCATCCCATGTTATGGGATAGATTTTTTGTATTTGGGGATGTTTTTGGTATTTTTTATAATTTCATGGTAGTAATGGAATGTGATTGTTAATTAGGAAAATGGTAAGTAAGTATGGTATGGAATTTAATGAACTATGGTTTTGAATGAAATTATTATACATAACATGAATGAGTAAAGGGTGGAATTAATAGTTTTGATGTATTTGTAAAGGGTTTTTCATAAATATAGAATGAAAAATAATTTTGAATGTAATATTTTGGGTAAACAATAAACTTATTAATAGATAAATTATGTGATTAAAGGGGAAATTGTAAGTGATTGTTGTATTCAACTACATCAGGCTGATCTAACATGTCACCCAACCTGATACACAATTAGTCTCAAAGGTATTTCCCAATATGAAAATTCATTGAATTTTCCGAAGGTATCATGAACATACACTTGGGATTAATTTCCAACATTTTACAATAACATAATGAAGTAGTGAAAACTAATAAGCATCCGGCATGACCCATCCATGTGTTGGACACCCATGAGTATAAATAAATAATACAATAAAAACAAAATGACAAAATATAGAATGACAAAATTATAATAATAATAATAACTCCCGACTAAATCTTTTCATAAACTAATCATAAAAAAATTAATCATCACAATAAAATGAAAACCGAAAATTAATATCTAGGCTGGTAAGATCGATATAAAATAATCCCTAAAAGAAAACACAAACCCAATCCACAACCAATCACTTACATATGACCCCAAGACACTCATCGTATACCAACAATATCCATCATAAAACCACACAATCGTAAAAATCAAATGATATTAAAGTCATCAAACCTAAAAGAAAACTCAAGAGTTGCATACTCCCGTCAGTGCATGGAACCTATGAGATAATCATTCCCAGAAAAAATTCAATAAATATTTTATGAAATTTACATTAAAAATCCATTTTATTCTTTTTATTTTGAACGATAAATAAAAAATAGGTCTTTTATATGAAAATATAATAAACCCAAATATCCATCCATAATTACATATATAAAACATCCCTATTCATTGAGTGAGAAATGGAGGAACCAAAAATGTTTTATTAAAATACATTAAAAATAAGGAAAGTGGATCCATTAATAATTACAAGAAAACAAGATCAGACCCCTTTCTTATTTCCTAAAAACCTTTAATAAACTTCTGTTTATCAAATATACATCACTTTTCTTTTTAAATCACCTTTTATAATTTTTTGTAAAATTATTTGAAAGTAACCTAAAACTATAACTGAAATATAATAATATAAAAACATAAAAAAGGTATCAATAAGGAAAAAAATAACAAGAATAATATTTTTATGATTTTAGAGGAAACTAGGGGATACAAACAAGGAATATGGTGAGATCTCCAAAATAACCCCTAATGGGAACAAATTATCATGGTCAACTCACTAAGAATCATATAACATGAACATAAATAGGTGATTGGAGCCCTAGGATAGTATAAATTAACCATCCTAAAATCTAGGTAGTCCAATTGGAAAATATAATATATATAATCCATCCAATGAGTTATCTTGATACCATGTGTCATAATCCATCCCATGAGCTCAGAGTTGCAAATTGAGTAATATTCCCTATTAAATACACAATATACACAAGGGCTTTCACTCATCTAGGTCATCAACAAACTCTTGAGATTTCCATGATAAAACTCAATAATTTAGGTGAACATAAATATAAGACATAATACCATAAAATGATCAATAATAAAACATGAAAAATAAGTCTCACATATCAACTACAACACTCTCTCATGAAACAACCCCCTTTTTACATGTATTAGCATAAAAAATATAAAACGAAAAAAAATTTCCTTCTAGGGGACCAAAATTTACATCAATAAGTATAAAGGTATGTGGCTCATTAGAGGGGTACACATATATCATGAAACACATTATAAAATTCCAATTAGGACTTTCATTCTAAAATTAATTGCGAGTCTAATACATTTTCCATGAATTGAAATCCCATTTCAAGAAATTCATGAAATTAAACCATGAAAAATAAATCATAAATCCATTTTAAACCAAATTATTAAATCCCTCATCTGAAATCAAATTTGGAACAAATTATTGTGTCATTTAAAACATTTGAAAAGTCCCCAAAACCCCTTTCATTTTCAATGAATACTTTGAAAACCAATCGTTCATCTATTTCAAGACCCCAAGTTTCAAATTTACATGACTATAAAAATCCTTTTTAATATTCTATATAGGAACTTTTCTAAACACATGACATTTCAAAATCATTTTATAAAGGATAAAAACTAGGAAATAACCATTATTCCAAGTGATAAAACCCTTGAAACATCTATTAAATCCACAATAAAAATGACATATAGGATTAATCTAACAATTAAGGTCTTATAAACCATAAATAATTTAATAAAATTCTATTTCAAGGAAAAATAGGAAAACAAAAAACTCAAATGAAGTTGAAACAAGATGAAACATGTCATATTTGATGGATAATTCATGACCATATAATGAGTCTTCCTATAAAATCTATAGAAACATAAAATCCAAAAAGTAGAACATCTATGAACCATAATCTTGTCCATCACATGCTGTAGTTTTTTAGTGGTACAAACAAATCAAATAGAAATGGGAGTAGGGAAGAGGATAAAAATTGAACATGTATATAAGTGATTTTACTGTTAAAATCATGTTGATATCCGAAGAAAATAGGTTATAAATAAATAATGAGGTAGGTATATTCCCCTGAGGTATTCCTTAATATATAAAAAAATATGAAGGTAAGATTGGGAGTCTAAAATACCTTATAACTAATAGCTTAGTTTAGGAAAATAACTTTTATATTAGTCTTGGAGACTCACACATTTAGAATTTATGATTTAAAAAATTGCACACAAACCTTCTGGGATACACTAGGAGGAACCGACAACACTAATCATATATGTAGTGCATGTTTTCTCATAATTTTACTAATGTCACATTCCAAAACTGCAATAACTAATGTTTATAGATAGTTTCAACTGAAAAATTCATGGGTTGGGACATACATTGCACAAACTGTTCACACTAACCATTCTATAAAAAAATTAATTAACATTCCCCTACATAATAATTCACACATGTTTTACCCTAAACATGGAACATTAATAATGAAATAGAGATAAAATCCCACAATCTCTAGTGTTTCAATCCCAAAATATCAAAAAAATTTATTTACCCAAAAAAAGTATTAAATATAATACAACTGTGACATTTGGGTTATCACAATTCACTTCTTTATGAAAATTTCCAAACCTATAAATTCATTGATAAAATTAGAGGAGAAAAGAACCAAAAACAAAAACACCCTCATAAGAGATAAAGAGATGATAAATTTTAATATTGTTCATTTGAGAGTGGAACACTAGAAAAACATAAAAAAAATCCACAAACTCCAATTATCTAATAGTAAAATGACAACTAAATTCTCCAAGAACAATCAATTAATAATTACTAGGAATATATCTCTAAGAATAAAAATACGTAGAATTAGTCTTCCAAAAAATTATAATTCCCTTGAAATGGCGAGACAGGGGAAAACACTCCCAATTGAGTAACACCGCCAATGAAACCACAATATCTTGAAGAACGTAATGGAAATAATAATGTTCCATAATCTATAATATTCATTTGATAATATACCTCATTCTACCAAAGTAAATAAAACCCAGAGAACATCTAATGATTAATAGAAAACATGACTAAATATACTATATCCCAGATCAGCAGAATAAGAACATGTACATCAACCAAAGACATGACTTAGTATGACATGAAAAGTATCCTATCCTTGGGTCATAAAACAAAGTGAACATGGTGATTATAGACCTAATTTATAGATCACCATCTCATAGTGAACCCAATGATATCTATACCAACACCATCTAGTGAATAACCTAATCTAGTTCAATATTCTATTGAGTCTTGTGAAACATTCCCCCAAGTCCTTACCATACTCAAACCATAAAATCCCTATAATAGAAATCACCACACACAATCCACAATAGATTGGATCATAAAGTGATACATTAGCACATACATTAAAATAATGAATAACTCATAAATGAGAATCCAAAAAGTATCGAGTAAAATATCTATAAGAAAACACCTCAAGGGCCTCAACCCACTCTAAACACAAAAATCTCAATACAAAAATATTCAATAACCCAATAATACTCTATATAATTAATCATGTGATATTTACAAAAACAACATAACCATATCACTAACCCAAGAGGAACTCGATCAATCTGGAAGGGAAAGGGTGAGTCATGAAGTCTTAGAGAAAAAAATGTTATAGAACTGCCACTCCATTAGGTGTTTAGACAGAGTTAAAAAAATAAGCATATCTAAACAATAAGATAAATAACCTCACAAATGGTCCTTAGAGATATACATTCAATATTATTTCAAGACCATTATATGAGGAACAACTACGAAAAATGAGTCATGAAACTAACCCATACATGTTTCACAAATTAGATCAAACAATCATGATACACAACCTAGAACCAATACAAACCAACAAATTAAAAATGTAAAAAAATATTTAAAACATATATTTTCTCTAGACCATACCCCTTTCCAATAGGATTACCAAATTCCTTATCGAATGGCATGTAGGATTTGAAAACAACTGAACCACCTTTGGAATCATTTCAGTTCAATTTAAAAACTCACCAAAGATATCAATATTTAAAATCAAAAAATTTCAAAAGGTTTTGAAAAACTAACTTCATAAAAGAACACACCTACTTAGAAATATAAATCTTTTAAACATAACCAAACATTTACATCATACATTTCCATTTTATTTTCCAAAACACTCAAATAGTTTCATTATAAAAACATTATCATGAATCTCAGTTTCAACTCAAATCATTTCTATGAAAAATAAATGTTATTAAATATTATTTCCATTAATTCAAAAATATTTTAAAAAACCTTTCAAAAATTCTAAATTGAAATCAACCACTTTATAAACATCCCCTGATAATAAAATTATATTACAAATAAATCATAAAATTAAGATTAAAATGCCAAAAAAAATCAAAAAATCATTATCTTGATTTTAAAAAATTATTCTAAATCATAATTAATTGATAAGGTAAACCCCCTTTAAAAAATATTATAAACACAAACAATTACATTCATTCACATCATTTAAAAATAGTTTAATGAAAAAATCAACACATAAAATCTAATTTTTATCCAATAATTTGTTTTCCCAAAACCTAAACCCCACATTTGAAACCACATAACCTAAACAAAAGGTTAAAAATAATATAAAACATAATAACATAAATACACCATAGAAAAACCATTGTTAACTTCACATCAATGTAAAACAAATTTTACTTCATGTCGATAGGTAAGTATTAAAAGATAATAGATATTTTTGAAAATAATGATTATGATCAATTTGGAAGCATGAGTTTGAATAAAACTGGACATCCTTAAAGAAAACATTAAAAGGGAATACTGATTCATTAGCATGGGCTCCCCAATATTTTACACACTATACATGCTAACCATGAATCTCTATTGTTTCCTATATCTTCACGCAAATGCTCATGAAGACCCCAAAAATCACTTAGATTCTCATTTTATATTAAAATACAACATTATAAAATTTAATTGCATCTGGAATAATAAAAAATAACTCATATTCAAGATGGAATTCATGAATCCCGTGATAACTCAACTCTCATGGATATAAAGAGATATCTATAAATTCATAACACCTACCTATCAAGTCATAATGTTCCCATACTGATACATCAAAAAATAACAAAAACCAAAATTTATCATTAAAAAATAGTCTATATTTAAAACCTATGATCTAATACCATTTTTTATGAATCGTTATGGGTTGATCTGATATGTCACCCCACTTGATTCCCCATTTTTTCCTCATATTCATGG
Organism: Viscum album; assembly: GCA_963277665.1. Classification (NCBI taxonomy): domain Eukaryota; kingdom Viridiplantae; phylum Streptophyta; class Magnoliopsida; order Santalales; family Viscaceae; genus Viscum; species Viscum album. The sequence goes on along the minus strand of OY728121.1, from coordinate 698,487,510 downwards.
GCTAGAAACTAGTGCATGGGTACCATGAATAAACAATTAGTACAGATTTCACCCATATAGAATAATGTTAATAATGAGTGGAAGATACCAAGAATATTGCATGATCAATCCATGCATTGGATGCCCGTGCATATTAATAAATAGTGTAATAAAAATTAATCAACCAAATAGAGTGAAACAATAAAATAATAAGAATAATTACTAATAACTACATCAATGCATAAATAAAACATACAAAAATAAATATCACCATGTAAATAAAAATGAAAATAAATATCCAAGAAATAAAACATGATACATAACCATCCAAAAAAGAAAACCAAAACTGAAATCCAAACCATAATAAATTTCCTCACTGGGATCCACAATTACTCAGTATATAGAAATACCATGCATCGTTGGAAAACAAAGACATTAAACTAAAAATATATTAAATCCTAATTCCATAAAAGAAAAAAAGTTATTTACATATACACATTAGTGCATCCAGGATTTGAACTAAACATTCCAAGTATGATTTCACTAAATAGATTACATTATTTGGTTTCAAAATAAATTTCTTTAATGATATTTTGAATAATTAATTTTTTTAACATTTTGGAATAATAAAACCAAATATATTCCAATAATTACATTTATAAAACTTCTCCCTTATTGGAGTTTGCAAAGATATATCTAGTTTTTTAAAAAACACATTCAAACCATGGAGTGAAGATATTTTAATAAATTTTGGAATACAAGAGCAAAACTATTTCCTCTTTCCAAAATAATTTTCCAAAATACTTTCTATTAAATATACTTTAATTTTATTTTTAAATATATTTATAAAACATTTTTTTAATCTATATAATCGAAAACAATAACCATAACTAAAATTGAATAATATAAAAACATACACCAATGTTCCTATAAGGAACAAAAATTAAAAGACAAAATATTGGTTCCAAGATATGAATGCATAAACTAAGAGTTATAAAAAAAATATTACAATATCCCCTAAATAATCCCAAATGGGAATAAGGAATTAGGATAATATCCCTAGGAATCACCTAACATGAACTTAAACATATTATTTGAACTCTCAGCCGACACTAAAGAACCCCTCTACAATCCCAAATGTACCATTTAACTATCAACAAAATATAATCCATACTAGAAGTGCTCATACTTATGTGGTCCATAATAAACCCCATTATACCACTTAGACTTTTTGTGTAACATTTATTAGTCAGTGCCCAATCTATACTGGTGTTTTCACTTATACAAGTCAAATTAAACTCCAAGTATTACCATAATAAAACAAAACAAATTAGGTGAGCATACAATAAATCCAATGAACCATTAAATTATTAATAATGAAATACAGTAAATAAGTACCACATATGAACACCAAAATCCTCTCATAAAACAAACCCTTTTATCGTGTATAATCATTAGAAAATGTAACATTGATATAACACATCTCCCATGGGTACTAATATTTACACCAAGCAGTATACTGGGAATGGATCAATGAAGTGTAATAGATATATCATAAAATACTTGATAATGTTTCTACTTTGCCTTTCATTCAAAACTATATTTAGATTCCATGAAATTTTATACCACTTGAAATCCAATTTCAAATCATTCACTTAAACTAAACCATGAGAAATCATTTTTAAATTAATTTAAAACAAAAAAACAAAACATTATTTCACATAAATTGGTGAAAAAAATAAAATCTCATTTAAATGATATTAAAATTCCTCAAAAACAATTTGTTTTGAACAAACTACTCTCAAAACCCAACCTATATACATTTTAAGACCAAAATGTGTGGTCAAATTCCCTTAACCACTAAAATACTTTTTTAAAAACCATTTAGGTGATTTTTCATGAACATGGATTTTCAAAATAATTTTTTGGAAGGATAAAAACCATGAAACATCCTTTATACAAAAAGGATAATCCCTTGAAATAATTATAAAATCAAAATAACCACCACATATAAGATTAATTTAAAAAATTAGTTGATAGAAAACAGAAAAAAAATCAATGAAATTACCTTTGATAGAAAAAAACATCTTCCTCAAACTAACAAGAAAAAATTTACATCGTCTCACCCTTGATGGAGAACTCCAAAACATGAAATGAGGAATCTTCTACAAAAAATAGACTCCCAAAATCTCAAAATTAAAACCAAAATGAAATATAATATCAAATATCCTAATCCCTAGAGCTTGTAGGTCATAATATAACAAAATATAAAATACTTTTTATAAGAGGAGAAGAAAATATCAGACGAGATTTGGGATCTTTCAACAAGAATATGATTGAAATCGAAAGGACATAGGTTATAAATACATGGATAAGATATTTGGGGCTCCCTTGGGTGTGCCCTTGGTTCGATTGAACAAGGAGGAAAAAGGAGAGGGACACAGATCCATTAAAATTGATAGAGTTAGTTGAGGAAAATAACTTTTAAGTAATTCTGGGTAACTCACTTGGTTAAGTTTCATGGCTTACCAAACCATTCACCAATAATAATTGAGTGGCTAAGAGGTACCAACATTACAATACACATTCTGAACACACATTTTCTTCAAAATTTGTTCAATATGTTCACTAAAACTCCAATACTAAAAGGACTTACTAGGTTTATAATAGAAATATCGTGGTTTATACTAAGCAACGTCCCACCCTTGTACATTAACTATGAACTGACAAAATAAACTTGAAATTCCCATATATAAGACTTCACATATGGTTTCCCCCAACTAGCATAAACTAACCATGAAACATATATAAAAATATTGAATTTACAATGTTTCAATCCAAAAACATACAAAATTATAAATTACACCAAAATAATATAAATTATATTACCTAGTGACATGGGTATGTGATAGTTTTTCACCAATTTTGTATTTAAAGTGGGTTTAATATTTATGATTAGCTGAAATGGGTTTTTCAGTTGTAGTGTAGTGGTTTTGACAATATGAAAGTGTGGTTTTGGTGTGAACCATTTAGGTTGGGATTGTGTGCGGAAATATATATGATGTATTTACCAGTAATTTATATATGAACCATACCCAATTCGGATAACTTTACTGAAACCAAAATTTATTGGGTTCCTAGAGTTCTCCTCAACATCCATATTGAAAAGAAAATAGTTGATTGAATACAACCTCCCCCCCTCTACAAATTTTAGATTTGTAATTAGTTGTGATGGATTACAATAGATTGGTTATCCCATTTTGGTGTTTAATGGGTTATGATGGATCATAGTAGGATGGTTATGTGGTTGTGGGGATAATAATTGGTGTGGTTAAGGTATGGTAGGAGGAGGGTTTGATTTTTATGCTCTTCTAGTTAATGTTTCCTTTCTGAGATGCATGTGTAATGAGTCTATGATGTATGGTGTATATATATATATATGTGTGTGTGTGTGTCTGTGTGTGTGTTTGTGATATTGGATTGTGGTTATTTTATAGTTTATACTACTTCTAATGGAAATGTAGGACCCTAAGAGAGTTTTGGTCCAAGCCAGATCAAGTGTGAAGATATTTTTATGGTGTACTATCATGTAGATTTGAAATTGGTTTGGAGTATAGTGAAATTTTTCATTGGGTAATGAGTGTGAGAAAATATTGGGTACGTGGTTCCATGGTACCTTATTGTTATATTCTTTAATATAATTTTTTAACACTTTTATTTGTTATTTGGAATGTGAGCCTTGGTGAGGTTGGGTAATAGTTGAAAAAATAGGTTCTATTTGGATCTATTAACTATTCACTAAATAATTTATATTCTTATTTCACATTTACACAAGTAGTCTTTTAGAAGATCCTATTAAGTATAAATGTACTTTCAAAACTACTTATATAAAATGCTTTTTATGTATATAGGGTGAGTTTATAGATTTTTTAAGACTGTACTAGCTTGGACCTTTGAGCTACGGTTGGAGTTACTTGATTAAGAGGTTCATTAAATTATATTTTTAATTAATTTTATTTGTATGGAATTATATGAATTATTTTGATTTTGAGATCTTTGTTTTACTTTATACAATAGTATTGATTTGTTTATTTCTCATTATGGTCCTTGTATAAATGAGAGTAAATCCTCTCATTTGATGGTTATATTTCCTTGATGAATGTTTCCAACTCAGGGCCTCTCCGAGTCATGCATTAAGGGTTATTCTAATCTTCACCATATGTCCGAGAGGGATTAATAGTGGGGGTAGGTCAAGGCAAAGTGGTATTAGGGATTTAGATGAGTGTTAGTTGGGATTTTGGAGTTTGGAACTGGTGAGGATTTCATTATAATACTAGGGAAACGATGTTAGTCAAACTTATTGTGTGATGTATCAATGGTGACAAGATAAAAAGGATATTATAGACCCCACCTTTTATTGCGTACATTGACCATAATCTTCCTAAATATTGTAGGAAATAAAATGGGGATTTTAGGGTAGAGACATAGGATACGTAGATATATCATAATTTTTTAATATTGTGTTGAAACTTGGATGATCAAGATAATTGAAGTGAATATAATTAAATAAATCTTCAATGAATACAATGATACCATGAATATGATGTTTTTCTTAATTTAAAAGATTCCTAATAGTCACCATTCACTCTTAGTTATGGTTGGGTATGTATCTTAAGATCATTTGGGTGACCTTCAGAGGATTGAGACACCTATAGAGGATGAATTTTAGAGGATGATTATTTTTGAGTCCTAGTGTTTTAGGATAGAAAATTATAAGGAAAACATGTTTTATTTGGAGATGGAGAACTAATTAGAGGTTACCTATATTTCATTCAGTTTGATCTATGTTAGGGGGTATCATGTTATTTTGGATATCTACCATATGTGAGGAGTTTCATATTAATGATGGATTGTATATAATTTTTAGTGGAAGGAGGAAACTATTTTATAAGATGATTATTATAGATAATTTCATGTTGATTTCTTGTCATCAAAAATGAGATCTAAGAAGAGGCATGGGTTTCTCCCTATTCAACACAGTAGATTGACTATGTAGGATCTCATGATTTGATTGAATGACCTTAGTCTCCTATTTATTGATATTTTCTTTAATGAGGAGTGAATATTATGGTGGTTAGAGGAGGTTTAGTGTCCTATCATTTGTAATACAATTACACCATTTATGTTGCTGATGTATCTTATGGTACAAAAGAAGGTCAAGTAAATTGAGAGAATTCATGAGTATCAAGGGTTTTCTCGATAGGGGAGTCATCAGGGAACCCTAAGGAGATGTTCTATTGTTAGAGGGTCAAAGATATCATGAAATTTATGGTTTTCAATAGAATGGATTCAAACATAATAGCTTTCTTCTCACACCCCTAAATCTAATACCAATCATGATTTCACCTAGATATTTTTCCACGTGTTTTCTTGTAAAGGTGGGTGTAACCTTTCGTAAAAATGTACGAATGTTCTTGGATTATATCATGGTATAGGTGGTCATATTCCATTAGATCCTTATTAGTAGCTAGATTAAAGGTTTTATTAAAAAATATGACATTTTTACTTGTTAAACTAAAAGGATAAGGATCTTGTAGGGGAAAAACACATTACTATCCCCACCTATAGGGGAATAAGGCTTGGCATGGCCACAAAGGTGGTCATCACCATTAGTGTGGGTGAATCAGATGTGTATAGTTTCATTCTATATAGATTCCATCACCAGATTGGATAACTTTTTTTGGAGGTCCCATCCACTCATTCTATATTTTAGTTTTCTCATTATTTGATTATGGTGATTTGGAATACTGTATTACACCTGCCATGGTTTATGCCTTGAGACTCAAGGTGGAGTGGCTTATAGTTACCTAAATGTTGATTCTTCCGATATAGGAATCCCAAAAGTGGGATATCACATGATAATAGTCATTAATGGAGGTGATTTATGTTATTTTTATATGTATGGATAATAAATTCCATGATTTCATACTATAAAATCGATATCCATAACCCAAGGCTTGAGAAGAATTTCAAAAAAACCACAGACTCACTTCTTGATTTCTAAAGGATGGTATATATTTTGAGATATACATATGAAAAAATGGGAATTGATTTTTCCTCATGTATAATACTAAATCAATAATAATAATACCCATTATCAATATATATTAATTAATAGGATATATATAAGTTCCATCAATTACAAATCATTCCTAAAATTGACATCCAAAATCATCATGAAGGGGAATTCATGATAAAAAGACACATGATGGGGGAAATTGTGTTCTATATTCCCATTATTCAAAATGTAAAGAAGACACAAATTTCGTTCTATGTATAAGATAAACATCACTCACCCAAAAAATAACAAATATTCCTATCTCTGAGAGATATCAAACATCACTAATATCTTATATTACATTGCATATATCATATATAAATGTTTGATTCAAATCCTATGGGAAATATTTAAGGTGTGATTTCAACATACCAAGTAGGTGGTCACCACCTTTGTAGTGCCCAGGGGATTTCACATGTTCACTGAAGTGTGGGGAATATGTATACCAAACATTTATGATGTTTTACTTTCTTTTTATAAACCATTTAAATACAATTTTTTATTCACAGAGTTATGTATGAATAATAAAAAACTAGTTTTACAAATTAAAATAATTTCATTAACTAGCAGGAGGATAAAGAACAATATGATGGTTTTCTATTTTATGAGACTTAAATAAGAACAATACCTATATATTTATGAGAATTACACATTAATATCAACTTCTATTAAAATATTTCGATCTGCAAGAATATAATGTAATGCCATAGGAATGTGGGTCCCTTATTCTCAATCATATTTATTTACTCCGCATATATTTCAATTTTTTTGTTATGTGGTATCTGGTATATATGTGACATTCATGTTTCATACATGATAGGTCCAAATATGGATCGATATCCATAATTCATGATGTATAGTTTCATTAATATTACATGTATGATGAGCTCATCATTCATGGTCGATTAATTGAATGATATGATATTGTAAAGAATATGTACGACATGAATTTCTTCTCAAAAATGAATTTACCAAAATCCACATGCAACTTCAAACATGGATCAATATTTCAATCTCATATATCCGTAAACAAACTATATGATGCATGAATAACGTCTCACCCAATGTTTATTTTTTTATAGAAGTAAGAACTAACACTATAATTCTTATTGTGAGTATCACATGGTATGTATCATTACATATGGTCACTTAGAATGCACACATATTCATGGTCAATCTCATTACTCATGGTTGATCGAACGTATGGTAGGTCCTTGTTTGTATGTGTGGTCATCCCATTTAACACCCTAGTTTTTGTAGTTAATAGTGTCCAAGTTTTCTTTATTTCAACCCACACCACACAATTTATTTTATTCTTCATTCTACCAGTTAATCTAATATTATGGTAGGTCCATCTCATTGTAGGCCCATGTACTATAAAGAAACACATGGGTGGTCCTAAGATGTCTGTTTGGTTGGTCCATCTACCACACTTGTGTTCAACATCTATTGGTTTCCCTAGCCAGTCCATCTATCACGATGGATCAAATTTGATCAAAAATGATGGCCAAACATGTGGGTTACATGGCATATAAACAGAAAAAAATATTATTACCTTGTCATAGTAGCCTAACTTTTAGGTAGAAGGTGAAAATTTGAAATTATTTCATCTAGAAGAATGTACTGTCTATAATTTTAATGACCTCATACTATCAATTCACATTCATGACTCTTATATTGAAACAATGATGGAATATGAACTAGTTAACAATACAGGATGATCTATAAAATTTCTAGAAAAATTCAGATATATATTTAGTAGTATCATTTTACCTTATATTTCTCCCCATACTAGTGAGGTTAACCACCTTATTCTTACCTTCATGTTGTGTTTTCCGATAAGTTCATAAGACGACCTATGGATGTTTTCTCTCACCTGTACAATCCCTCAGCAAGGTTTAGGAAGGCTTTGTCTTACGTTTTACATAGTATTATCCTAGGCTACTTGGGTGGCCTATATAAGACATAACTAATATTTTTATTATAGTAATAATTCACACAATTAGTTAAAACAACTAACATTATAATTCCAATCCACCTCAAATAGTTTTTTTTCATAATTCTCAATGATTTTACTTTCATAAAATAACCTTAATTTTAATTAAATGATCTCAAATTCTCATAAATTCTTATAATTCATTTAATTTGATGATGCTTTAAAAATCATGGGATAGTTCATCATCACTTCTCACTTAATGTATATAATGTGATTTCTCTCAAAATTATTACCATGTGTTTATATCATTAATAAGAACTTAAAAATCATCATATGTATCATCACTAAAAACATACAGACTTCATAAACATATTCACATAATTATTGAACAAAATAAATCGTACCACTTTGAAACTTCAATGTCCAAATTTTTTTTCACTATCAATACCCTCAAAAAAATATAATTCAATATGTGACTTTTATTCTACTTTTATTCTTCCCCATATTGATAACTAATATAATGATAGGGTTATGGAATTGTATTTAACCAGCTTATATTTAATCCTTATATTTTCTATTAAAATCAATTTAAAGTGGATTAGAACCACATATACATATGGATAAGATCCAAAAGATACAAATATTTAATTATATATGGGATTAACCTGTATAGAAAACTAGATTGAGTAAACAATGTATTAAAAAAATATCAATTAAATTATATTACATGTGATATGATATCCAAAAATATATTTTGAGGGGTATAACATAAATTTCTCATGAAATAAATATTTACATTGTATAAAATTCTATATAAAAATTAAAAAGATCTTATACAAGATATAAATAACCCCATTTGGCTCAATTTGCTCATCAACCAACACTATCCATATGCAACCATTTTCATTATAAAAAATGAAATGTGGAGAAAGGTGATTGGAATACCTCACTACCTAAATACATGTGATTATATATAGATTTTTGATTTTCTCATATATGTGTTTTTTGAAAAACCTACTCCTTTATAACAAATCCCCCTTTAAGGAATAACTTTTTAATATTTTATAAAGTTTGTTATAATGATTCCAGTTTCTTTCTAATTATATTTATATCTAGTTTTGATATAACTCTAACCTACAAGTCTCACCTTTAATTCCATTATTGAAAGAGAACATAAATTGAAAAAAAATAAGGGAATAAGGTGGAAGTCCTTGTTCTATAATGTGAACAACAAGATGAGAAGTTTTTCTCATCCAAGTTACTCCTTTAACTCCATCCTTAATTCCTTCACTATTGATCTTCACTTCTATAATTTCATTAATAAGAAGGTAATATTTCATATTTTCTTTTTATTTTTTGTGGTAATTAGTCCAATTGTCCTTTTCTAATTAATCACATTAAGATATTTGTTTCTTTCCCTTTTCTTCACTCATTTTCAACATTTTTTCTTGGGATGGAAGCATATCCATATATTTATTTTCATTGCAACCATAATTGTTTCACCTTACACACATTATTAAAATTACTCTTTGGTTGTCATCTATTGATAAACTCTCATAAAACTCAACACATTCACATGGAACTTATTCTATTCCAATATAGTTGTATGTTTATTCTAATATTTATTCTGTTAAAATATCTACTAGAGAGATAATAAAATGATCTTTTAGAAACTTGTAATCATATTTTGAATATTTACAAGGATTGTTGGAATAGTTGTTTTCCAAAAAACTATAACATTTTAGTTTTTATTAGAAAAATATCATATTTTTCTTTTTATTGATTCTACATATACAAACATAAATATCTTGTTTACATGTTTACATGGTGTTCCCTTTACAACCAAATCATAATATGCTATATTTTTTATATGTATCACCTCATCAAGAATTATTTGGAGGGGGTTATTAAAATGTTTTTATTAAAACCATTAATTTAAATGATGTTCTCCCAAAAATACTTCATGTTTTCTGCATACTAAATTCAATTTTTGTATTGATTTTATTTAATTTTTAATGTATGATTTTTTTGTTGGAATATGATGACACTCAACATATTTTTTAGCATATATATTTGAAAAGTTATCAAATCTTTTTAAAAAAATTATTTTGGATAAATAGATTACTCTTTTTGTGAATTATTCCTTTTCACTATAGATAATATTCTTACTTAATTTTTACTCCCCCAAACTTGAATCCCTTTTTTAACTTCATCTATTGATACATTGTGGAAAAAATGAAATGAATTATACCCAAAATTATAACAATACCAAAAATGACCAATAAACCATTTTTATTCATTGGTGTATATGATGTTAAATATTTCCAAAATGAGAGGATAATTTTATTTGGGTATTATTATAATCTTATTGAGCTTAACATATAGAGGAATATTTCCATAGACTCTTCTATCCACCCTTGAAAAGTTTCTAGGATTATCTCAAATTTTAATGATCCATTTTTTTGTATAATTTTCATTTAATACAATAATGTTAAAGTAAAAATATTTTGTATAATTATTAGATGTACTGTTGGTTGGTACCTTATAAGTCCCCAGCCATAAACCTTACTTAATCTTGAGTTATTACAAGATTACACATTGAGGATCTTTTCGGGTTTAGAGTTTTTGAGAATTAGATCATAAAACTTGCATTACATTCCACATATAAACAAAGTGGTTACATAAAGATAGTATTCTTCTTTACCATCAATGGAAGAATATTTAAAATAAAACATGGATTCTTTCTTGACACTTCCTTGACTTTATCTTCATATCATGTACCTTTCCCTTGACCTGTGAAAAACATTTCAAAAAAACTTGGGATGAGCATAAAAAGATCAGTAAGGGATATAAAAATACGGAAAGGAAACATGGGTACATATATACATAAGAATGAAATCATAATTTACCCATAAAACATAAGCACTTTAACATACCTAATCAAATCATGAATAAATCATAGAAATCATAAGACATAAAGGTAAGTTGAGGAATTCATAACTTTCTTACGGAGGGAGTGACCCTCTTGGTTACGTTTGGAATACCCATCACAGTATATTCCCTAAATCTCTTCGGAGAATCCTTAAAGTTTCACTCATTTGCGTTACCCAATGCATTGGAGAGCTATATCGGGCTCACCCGCCCTTAGTCTATCACGGATCCACCCGTCTTCATAATAATGCCCAAGAACCTCAACATAATCGTATCACATAAAACATGCATAAAGGAAACATAACATTTCCACCTTTCAATCACAAGATATCAATAAAACACATTGATATAAAAACATTATGAAAAAAATTTTCAATACCAAAATAAAAGAAAAGTAAAACATGGTATTTATTTTTCTTTTTTAAAAAAGGTATGGCTTGTAGAGGAAGCCGAAAATCAAATAATGGTCATGGCGGCGGAGAAGTCGTTGTCGCCACATACGTACGACAAAAACATTCCCTTTTGTCGTTTAGTAAATGCTTCGTATAAAAAAGATTTCTTTTGAATAAACGTAAAAGTCAAAGGTGTTTATACACCGTATAAAAGGAGGTTGTGTATAAAACAAAATATGCCTCAATGAAAGGAGATTGAGACGAAGTCCCATACCTCGGGTACGACTTGACTCGGTCATTCTTTAATGTCCTAAATAATAAACTTGAGTTAATTTCTACTTGTTTAAGAACATTTTTCAAGTTCATTATTCCTTTTATATCACTTAATTCCATGTCATGAACACTATGTAATTATTTAAGTTAATAACGGTCGTTTTAACGATCATTGGTACTTGAGTCAAAAATAAGCCCTTAATAATTACAAGTTGTTCATGTATCCATTATATCCAAAATGGTATTCATGATGTACATATCATATATTTCATATATATCCAGTACATGCATGCATTTATAATATTACATAATCATTTAGAGGTAAGAAATGAAATGCACCGTTCATGGAGACGGTAAGCCGTACGTACGCATGAACACTACTTTCATTTCTATTTCATATTTTATAGAATGGAATCATAATGATATAAAGTTATATTATAATTCCAGTATAATATCATATATAATATCATAGTTCCATCCTTTATACATCCCGCATATGGTATTTAACGAATCAAATCACTTTGAGGGGGCGGTAGTCCGCACTTCCGTAAATGAAGATATCACGTTTACCCATAATGGAAACCATAAAGGTATTCCCAAAATGAAAAATACAGAAGCTTAAGGAAAACATAAACATATTATATATCATATATAAATATATTGACATCTTAATGGCCACCTTTGAAGGTGTTAAAAGAATTTTGAACAATCATCGTTTCGGGAGGCATAAATTCACCATCCACGGAAACAGTATGTCCTTTAACCATTAGATGTAGGTGTGTGTAAGTGTAGCTCGAATACTTCTTATAACAACATCCTAGTATATTGAAGATACTGTATTTGTAACAAAAGAAATGAATAAAAAGTGTTTAGGGGGTTGGAGAAGAAAAATAAAACAAAAGGACTCAAGTGAAGACATTACCTTAAAATCGGGTAACTCCCTTTGGTTTGAGCTCAAAGGCTTCCTTGGGAAGACTTCTGCCCAAAGTTAGGCTTCAAGGAGTAAGAGAGGGATGTGGAGAGACAAAATGGGAAGGGTTTGGCCGAGCCAAAGGCTTTGGGTGTGTGGGTAACGAGGTAGAGGTGGGGGCCTTTTATTAGAGGAGAGGAGGGGCACTCTTGGAATGTAAAGAAATGTTACTTTATTTTAAAATGCGTCTAGGATTAAAAAGGCCCCAAATTGATATAATTTGAGGTTAAGGTGATAAGGGTTCTAAATCCACCCATAAAATAGGTTTTTGACATGTGTAGTTCATAGATTTTACATTATCATTTCATTTTATTTAAATCCTTTATTAATGAGGTAATCATTGCATCATCATGATGTCATAAATAATTTAATTTCATTAAAGTATAAAAATTATATAAAAAGTACTATGATGTAGGAAATATTTTTAGATTTCCAATGACTATTTATAATCCGAAATCGGACTTGCATAACCCCAAGTAAAAATTGTTTTAGTAAAACATCTCATGTTTGTGTCATTTTTTACTTTAACATTAAATAAAAAGTTTTTTATGTCATTTCCCAACCAAAGTGGCTCCATGAGGTCCCCAAGTTGACCCATGGATTGTCTTGGTCGGCCATGACACATCCAATTAGGGTAGGACATGTGTCAAGATCATATCATATTATTAAAACAGTATTTTTACCTTAAACTACACTAATTACCACTAATCGCGATTAAGAACTTAAAAGATACTATTCCCCAAAAAATTATTTTAATATCATTGAACCACATTTTAATTCATAATGAAACAATGTATGTCGGATTTTTGAAAATCAAATCACAGAAGTGGAAAAGTTTCATTTAAACGAAAAATCTGTTTCTTTAACTACCACTTAGTGGTTTCACTATTCATCAAAAATTGAAGTTTTTCAGAAAAATACCAAAACTTCACCCTAAGCTATATTTGATATTCCGAATTAAAAAATGAAGTCCATTTTACAAAATTCAAAACATATAAGTCACATTAATTAATTTAATAATTAATTCCCGTTGTCAGAGCAAATAGTGTGTTTTTATGAAACAATAAGTATCAAAAGATTGACACTCGTTTAAGTCTGATATCAAAGTGAAATTAATTCTAATGACCACCATTGGATTAAATGGTAAAAATATATTCTAATTTCACTTCAAAACCAATTCAAAAGATAATCTAATCATATAAATAAATTATATTAAAAAGAGGTTTTGAATTAAAATACAACATTTTTCATTATTCATTAAAAAATGAACTTTATCGGAAAAATACAAAAAATTCACACAAAGTAAATTTTGATGTCCCAATCATAAATAATAAGTTTATTTTAAAAAACATAGCTTATAAAATTGTTAAAAGATATATTTAAAAAGGTTTTTCCATCAAAAGGCAATAAAACAATCTTTTAAGAATATTAGTGTATTCCATGCATAAGATTGTATTTATTTTCATTTTAAGCCTCTAAAACACTATCTTAATCATTAATAGACATAGATAAAAATATCTATTATTCATTACTTACCTGGGATGTTTCATCCTTCCCCCCTTTAGAAAATTGCATCCCCGCAATTTATTTACTTATCGAATAAATGGGGGTACTTATCCCTCATTGCATTTTCAGATTCCCATGTTGCCTCTTCCATCATGTGGTTTTTCCACAAAACCTTTACCTGATTAATCACCTTATTTCGTAACACTTGCTCCCTGTGGTCAAGAATCCGGACCGGTTGTTCCTCATAAGATAGTTTCTCTTCCAGCTGAACTACCTCTGAACTCAAAACATGAAATGGATCTGGCATGTACTTTCTCAGCATCGAAACATGAAAAACATTGTGTATATGAGATAAACTCGGAGGTAAAGCCACTCGGTAAGAAACAGATCCAACTCTCTCTAGAATTTCATATGGTCTAATGAACCTTGGACTCAGCTTTCCTTTCTTACCAAATCGCATCACACTTTTCCCTGGAGAAACCCTGAGAAAAACATGATCACCTACCTCAAAAGAGAGATCCTTCCTCCTATTGTCCGCATAACTATTTTGCCAACTCTGAGCTGTTCTCATGTGTTTCTGAATCAGCTGAACTTTTTCTGCCATCTCTTCTACCAATTCTAGTCCCATCTACTTCCTTTCACCCACTTCATCCCAGAAAGCAGGACTTCGACACCGCTTCCCAAATAATGCCTGAAATGGTGCCATATATATACTAGAATGAAAACTGTTATTATATGAAAATTCAACCAAAGAAAGATGTTGGTCCCAACTTCCCTGATAATTCATTGAACAAGCTCGTAGCATATCCTCCCCGGTCTGAATTGTTCGTTCTGACTGCCCATCTGATTGAGGATGAAAAGTTGTACTAAAATTTAAATCAGTACCCAATGACTTCTAAAGGCCTTTCCAAAAGTTATAAGTGAACCTGGGATCACGATCAGATACAACGGAGAGGGGAACTCCATGTAACCTGACTATCTCTTTACGATACAAACGGGAAAGTTGATCTACAGAAAAAATATCTCGTATAGCAAGGAAATGAGCAGATTTAGTCAAGCGATCAACAATAAACCAGATTTCATTATTACCTCGAGATGTCTTCGGTAATCCTACAACAAAGTCCGTGGATATATTCTCCCATTTACACTTTGGCACTGGTAAAGGCTGAATCATCCCTTTCGGTAACTGCCACTATTCTTTAACCTGTTGACAAGTCAAACACTTCACAGTAAAATCAGAAATATCTCTTTTTATTCCATCCCACCAGTAATACTCCCGCAGATCTCTGTACATCTTAGTACTGCCAGGATGAACTGAAAACGGAGAACAATGAGATTCACATAAAAACTCTATCTTTAACTGCGAATCACAAGATACATACAATCTCTTCCCAAATCTCAAATCATAATCATTATCAATGTTGAATTCAGGAAACTTACCTTTCTGAACCAGCTCTACCTTTTTCTGCAACTCACTGTCTTGCTTCTGTGCTTGCTTGATTCTGTCTGATAGAGAAGATCACACTGATACCTGAAACAAAATAGAAGAACATCATGCACCAACAACTTCTATGCCAAAGTTCATCAAATCCTTAACCAAAGGATCACGTTCCAAATGCAACATTGTTAATGAAGAATTACTTTTTCGAATCAAAGCATCAGCCACTTTATTTGCTTTTCCCGGATGGTAATGAATTGTACAATCATAATCCTTGATTAATTCCATCCATCTTCTCTGTCTCATGTTTAACTCTTTCCGAGTGAATATATACTTTAAAATTTTGTGATCAGTATATATTTCACACTTTACTCCATACAAATGATGCCTCCAAATTTTTAAAGCGAATACAACAGCAGTTAATTCCAAATCATGTGGAGGGTAATTTACCTCATGAGTTTTCAACTGCCATGAAGCATAAGCAATTACCTGATCATTTTGCATTAGGACGCAAACATGTCCTTTCAATGAAGCATCATTGTATATAACAAACTCACCATTCCTGGAAGGTAGTGCCAAAACTGGAGCACTCACCATTCTTTTTTTCAGTTCTTGAAAAGAATCATCACATTCCTTTTTCCAGATAAACTTAACACCCTTCCGAGTTAGCTTAGTCATTGGACTAGATAACCATGAAAAATTTCTAACAAACCTTCGGTAATAGCCTGCCAAACCAAGGAAACTACGAATCTCTATTACATTTGTGGGTCTTGGCCATTCATCAACAACCTTTGTTTTTTGCAGGATCAACAGTTAACCCATCTATAGAAACAATGTGACCAAGGAAAGAAATTTGTTGCAACCAAAACTCACACTTTCTGAATTTTCCATACAGTTTCTTTTCTTTTAAGTTTTGCAAGATAACCCTTAAATGTCTTTCATGATCCTCTTTACTTTTAGAAAACACCAAAATATCATCAATGAAAACCACAAAAAACTTATCCAAGAACTTATGGAAAATTCTATTAATTAAGTCCATGAATACAGCAGGTGCATTGGGTATCTCAAAAGGCATTACTACAAATTCATAATGGCCATATCTTGTACGAAACACAGTCTTCGGAACATCTGCTTCCTTTACCTTCAGCTGATGGTACCTCGATCTTAGCTAAATCTTTGAAAAATACTGAGCTCCCTGGAGCTGATCAAACAAATCATCGATACGAGGCAAGGGATATTTTTTCATAGCAGTGATGTTATTCAAGGCTCTATAATCAATGAAAAGTCTCATAGAACCATCTGTCTTTTTAGCAAATAAAACAGGAGCACCCCATGGTGATGTGCTAGGTCGAATGAAACCTTTCTCTAATAAATCTTGCAATTGATCCTTCAACTCTAAAAGTTAAATTTGAGCCATTCGATAAGGGGGTTTTGAAATTGGCTTATCATCAGGAACTAAGTCAAAGGTAAACTCAACTTCCCGATCTGGTATTATTCCAGGCAACTCATTAGGAAAAACATCAGGATACTCATTTACCACTGGCACATCATTAATATGAATAGTTGCTTTATTTTCAATGATGTGTGCACAGTAACATTCATTTCCATATTTTACAAGTTTCTCGGCCTATTGATATGTAATCAAAAGTAAGGGTTCATTCTTGTACACAAACTGAAAGTCTTTCGGAAAAGAAACTTATTTAGCTCTACAGTCAATCTTAGCATGGTAAATAGAGAGCCAATCCATACCCATGATAACATCAAACTCTACTAGAGGTCGAACAATAAGGTTTGCAAGTAGGTTCTTTCCACAGATAAGGATAGGAAGATTTCTTATAAATTATTTTTTCCTCAACATTTCCCCCAGGTGTTTTTACCAAAAGTTCAGGTGTCATTTCTTGAGATGGTATTCCCATTTTACTAGAAAAGTTTTCAGAGATGAAAGAATGTGTAGACCCCGAATCAAACAACACACTGGCATAATCTGAAAAAACAATCAAAGTAACTGATACAACTTAATTTGATGGCCCGACATCTGCTGAAGTAGTTGTAAAGGATTTCACCACCCCTTTCTGCTTGTAGTCCAACTGCTTCCCATCACTCAAGCTCTTTGTCGGACACTCGTTTGCATAGTGACCCAAATCATTTCACTTATAATATTTCACTAACTGTAAATCAAATTTGGTCTTACCTTCACCTTGATCCTTTTCAGTGCAATCAGGAGCCTTATGTCCTATCTTACCACATCGGTAGCACTTTCTAGAATTCAGAAGACATTCCCCTGCATGCCTTTTTCCACATTTATCACAAACTGGAAACTTAGTTTTCTTACCATCAGACTTTTTTAAAGAAGTATTACCTTTCTCCTGCCACCTCGGTCTCTTCTTATGTTGGTTGTTATAGAACACTTGATCATCGCCAAACTCCAATTCCACCTTCTCAGCACATCGAACAAGCTATTCATAACATTTAAAATCACGAGAAGCTAATGCCCTTCAATATTTTGGCTTTAATCCTGAGTAAAAACGATTGATTTTACTATCAAGGTCTCGGATAAAATTTGGAGCATACCTTGCCAATCAAGTTAACCTTTCATCATAGGTAGCCACTGAGTCTTCCTCCTGCCTCAATTCCAAGAATTGATTTTCCATCCTAAGTCGAACAGCCTTCGGAAAATACTTCTCAAGAAACATACCTTTGAATTCATCCCAGTCAAGAGCATCAATCTCATCGGTGTCCCTGATATTTTTAACCATCGACCACCACTGATCTGCTTCACCCTCCAAACGGTAAATAGCAAGACTAACCTTTTGATTGTCTGAACACCCCCATGACATCGAAAATCTTCTCTAGTGCATTAATCCATCCTTCAGCTAACACATGGTCAGATGATCCTCTGAATGATGTGGGATGTTGCCTCATGAAATGTTCCACCACTGACATGTTCCTCTGCGGTTGATCTGGCTGATCTCGTGCATGGATACCACCACCATTTATTGCTTGAGTCAATTGCGCCATTACTGCAACAAACTGTTCAGTTCCAATTCCGACCATCTCAGTATGCTGATTCAGAAGGTTATTTACTTCTTCATGCCTTCTTAGCACTGCTTCCCTGTTTCCTCTGCGGAAAACCATTCTGAAAAAACATGTCTTAGATGAAGCAACATGGTAATCTTCAAATACTATATCACTTCAATTTGACCATAAAAAAATATTTTTGGATAACCATTTAATATAATTCTAACTCCTAAAGTTATCTAAACCGACCTTTGATACCAACTATAAGGCCCCAGCCTTAAACCTTACTTAATCTTGAGTTATTACAAGATTACACATTGAGGATCTTTTCGGGTTTAGAGTTTTAGAGAATTAGATCATAAAACTTGCATTACATTCCACATATAAACAAAGTGGTTACATAAAGATAGTATTCTTCTTTCCCATCAATGGAAACATATTTAAAATAAAACATGGATTCTTTCTTGACACTTCCTGGACACTATCGTCATATCATGTACCTTTCCCTTGACCTGTGAAAAACATTTCAAAAAAAACATAGGATGAGCATAAAAAGCTCAGTAAGGGATATAAAAATACGGAAAGGAAACATGGGTACATATATACATAAGAATGAAATCATACATTACCCATAAAACATAATCACTTTAACATATCTCATCAAATCATGAATACTTCATAGAAATCATATGGCATAAAGGTAACTTGAGGCATTCATAACTTTCTTACGTAGGGAGTAACCCTCTTGGTTACGTTTGGAATACTCATCACAGTATATTCCCTAAATCTCTTCATAGAAACCTTAACGTTTCACTCCTTCATGTTACCAAATGCATTAGAGAGCTATATCGGGCTCACCCGCCCTTAGTCTATCACAGAACCACCTGTCTTCATAATAATGCCCAAGAACCTCAACATAGTCGTATCACATAAAACATGCATAAAGGAAACATAACATTTCCACCTTTCAATCACAGGATATCAATACAACACATTGATATAAAAACATTATGAAAACAATTTTCAATACCAAAATAAAAGAAAAGTAAAACATGGTATTTATTTTTCATTTAAAAAAAGGTATGGATTGTAGAGGAAGCTGAAACTCAAATAATGGTCACGGCGGTAGAGAAGTCGTTGTTGCCACATACGTACGACAAAAACATTCCCTTTTGTTGTTTAGTAAATGCTTCGTATAAAAAAGATTCTTTTTGAATAAATTTAAAAGTCAAAGGGGTTTATACACCGTATAAAAGAAGGTTGTGTATAAAACAAAATATGCCTCAATGAAAGGAGATGGAGACGAAGTCCCATACCTCGGGTCCGACTTGACTCGGTCGTTCATTAATGTCCTAAATAATAAACTTGAGTTAATTTATACTTTTTTAAGATCCTTTTTCAAGTTCATTATTCCTTTTATATCACTTATTTCAATTTCATGAATACTATGTAATTATTTAAGTTAATAACGGTCGTTTTAATGATCATTGGTACTTGAGTCAAAAATAAGCCCTTTATAATTACAAGTTGTTCATGTATCCATTATATCCAGAATGGTATTCATGACGTAGATATCATATATGTCATATATATCCAGTACATACATGCATTTATAATATTACATAATCATTTAGAGGTAAGAAATGAAATGCACCGTTCATGGAGATGGTAAACCGTACGTACGCATGAACGCTACTTTCATTTCTATTTCATATTTTATAGAATGGAATAATAATGATATAAAGGTATATTATAATTCCAGTATAATATCATATATAATATCATAGTTCCATCATTTATACGTCCCACATATGGTATTTAATGAATCAAATCACTTTGAGGGGGCGGTAGTCCACACTTCCTTAAATGAAGATATCACGTTTACCCATAATGGAAACCATAAAGGTATGCCAAAAATGAAAAATACATAATCTTAAGGAAAACATAAACATATTATATATCATATATAAATATAGTGACATCTTAATGGCCACCATTAAAGGTGTTAAAATAATGTTGAACAATCATCGTTTCGGGATGCATAAATTCACCATCCACGGAAACAATATGTCCTTTAACCATTAGATGTAGGTGTGTGTAAATGTAGCTAGAATACTTCTTATAAAAACATAATAGTATATTGAAGATACTGGATTTGTTACAAAAGAAATGAATAAAAAGAGTTTAGGGTGTTGGAGAAGCAAAATAATACAAAAGGACTCAAGTGAAGACATTAGCTTAAAATCGGGTAACTCCCTTTGGTTTGAGATCAAAGGATTCCTTGGGAAGACTTATGACCAAAGTGAGGCTTCAAGGAGTAATAGAGGGATGTGGAGAGACAGAAGGGGCAGAGGTTGGCCGAGCCAAAGCCTTTGGGAGTGTGGGTAAGGAGGTAGAGGTGGGGTCCTTTTATAAGAGGAGAGGAGGAGCACTCTTGGAAAGTAAAGAAATGTTACTTTATTTTAAAATGAGTTTCGGATTGAAAAGGTACCACATTGATATAATTCGAGGGTAAGGTGATAAGGGTTCGAAATCCACCCATAAAATAGGTTTTGGACATGTGTAGTTCATAGATTTTACATTATCATTTCATTTTATTTAAATTCTTTATTAATGAGGTAATCGCTGCATCATCATGATGTCATAAATACATTAATTTATTTAATGTCTAAAAATTCTAAAAAAAATACTATGATGTATAAATTTTTTTTAGATTTCCAATGACTATTTATAATAAAAAATTTGACTTTTGTAACCCCATGTAAAAATTGTTTTAGTAAAACAACTCATGTTTGTGTCATTTTTACTTTAACATTAAATAAAAAGTTTTTTATGTCATTTCCCAACAAAAGTGGCTCCATGAGGTCCCCAAGTTGACCCATGGATTGTCTTGGTCGGCCATGACACATCAAATGAGGGTAGGACATGTTTCAAGCTCATCTCATATTATTAAAACATTATTTTTACCTTAAACTACACTAATTACCACTAATCGCGATTAAGAACTTAAAAGTTATTATTCACCAAAAAATTATTTTAATCTCATTGAACCACATTTTACTTCTTAATGACAACCATGTATCAAATCATATAAGTGGAAAAGATTCATTTAAATGAAAAATCAGTTTCTTTAACTACCACTTAGTGGTTTCACTATTCATCAAAAATTGAAGTTTTTCAAAAAAATACCAAAACATCACCCTAAGATATATTTGATATTCCGAATTCCAAAATGAAGTCCATTTTACAAAATTCAAAACATATAAGTCACATTAATTAATTTAATAATTAATTCCCGTTGTCAGAGAAAATGGCTTGTTTTTATGAAACAATAAGTATCAAAAGATTGACACTAGTTTAAGTCCGATTTCAAAGTGAAATTAATTCTAATGACCACCATTGGATTAAATGGTAAAAATATTTTCTAATTTCACTTAAAAACCAATTCAAAAGATAATCTAATCATATAAATAAATTATATTAAAAATAGGTTTTGAATTAAAATACAACATTTTCACTATTCATTAAAAATGATCTTTATCGGAAAAATACCAAAAATTCACACAAAGTAAATTTTGATGTCCCAATCATAAATAATAAGTTTATTTTGACAAACATAGCTTATAAAATTGTCAAAAGATAGATTTAAAAAGGGTTTTCCATCAAAAGGCAGTAAAATAATCTTTTAAGAATATTAATGTATTCTATGCATAAGATTGTATTTATTTTCATTTTATGCCTCTAAAACACTATCTTAATCATTAATAGACATAGATAAAAATATCTATTATTCATTAATTACTTGGGATTTTACATACCTTTATCAATTAAATAATTTTGAATTATTCTTCAAATGATCCCAGTTCATTTTTCCACTATTATAATAATATTTTTGAATAATATACAATTGTGAAGATTTTGTGGAAGAATCTATTTTAAAAAGGGTTTGAGATGTTCTAGTTTATGTCATTCCATGATTTTTTAGTTTCATCCCATACTCAAGGAACTTCATGTTGTAGAAATAGTTTTCATCCTTATCTTATCTCAACATGAAATACCAATATCATAGTATTATCAATATATTCCCGTTGAATTTTTATATTTTCTTTTTTGGAATAATTATGGTAATCAATCTTATTAAATATGATTTTTAGTTTTTCATACATAACATTCATTGATGTTTTGTGTAGATTTTAAAAATAAAATATAACTTCATTAAAAATAATTTTTGTTACTTCATTCTCATAGTTATCATAATGTAATTTTTTTACATTATTGAAATATTTTCATTGAAAATTGTTATGAATTCATACTTGAATTCAGGTAGTTCTATGATAGAATTTCAAATTTTTAAATTTCCAGTTATTGGTTATTAAATTTATTGTGTTTATTATTCAATATATTCATTTTCAATTAGAAGTACCATGAAAAAAACTATCAACAAAACAACTTCACTAGGAAGATTATTCACATACCATTCAATTTTGGAGTATAAAAATAAAATAGTTACTATAGACTCATATTCTTTATAGTCATTATAGATTAACCATTAATCATTAAAAGGATCACTATCAACATATTTAGGATATCAACGGTTATTGGATCAATCAAATTCAAATAGTGATAAATCCTTATTTTCCTTATTTGGGATTTTTATTAATCTTTTTACCTCTCATTTTTTGCAGTTCTTCAGGGTTATGTTGGAGAAATATTATTTAGTTATAATAGGGATGTAACATAATTTCTCCATCTTATTCAATTCAAAATTCAATTAAAATATACACTTTATGTATAGTTAAAAAATGGATATATTTTTTTATCCAATAAGCGGAAAACTACACTCTAATAATATATTTCATGCCCTCTGGATGAGGTAGGTACACAATAAGGAGGGAGGGAAAACATAATTGAGTTTTACATTAATTTAATAAAACACTATTATATTCAAACCTCTATCATGATATTCTATCAACCCTAATCATACTATTCTATGATGAATAATGAGTAACAATAGTTTTTTACAGGGTTTGACCTCAATGTGAGAGCCTAATCACATCTTAGTTCAAGTTGAGTTTTCTGACCTAGAGTAATCTATAAATTTCATAGAGTGGTTGAAATTGAATACGAGTAGTATGATTCCAAAAATTATATTAGTTTCCTACACTATGATATATAAGTGTAATTCATGATAAGGACATAATTATTTATTAAGTCTCCCAACAACAAACACATACCTATATTTATTTGTCCTCCTATTGGATGATACACTTATTTTTATCAGTACCAATAGTTCATTAAATTCCATCCTTTACTCTTTTATTAATCTCGCTCTTCAAAAAAGTAGAGGGTGTAAGAAATCATGAATACTTTCTGCTTCTAAGAGAATTTGACTGCTCAGATATCTTCATAATTATACCAAGAAAATCACCCTATCCTCAAAATTATCACGAGGATATATTTTTTTAATGAGAGTATGTATACATGAACACAATCTCTTTTCTCCTTATAAAAGGCCTCAATAATTAATGTTTCAATTATAGAAGTTGACCTCTTCTAAATCCAATAAATCTCTTCTTCTTTGATACCAACAAGACAAAGAGGGGGATCAACCAACCCTATTTTCTTCTTCTTATATTATATCTTCATATTCTTCTCTCATACAGCTTCACAGAATATATAGATTCATTAGAGACAAGATTATATTTATCCCTATCTCTCTCAATATCTCATTTTTTACTTGATAAATGTATATAAAAAATCATAGAGTCACAATTTATTTTTTCATACTAATGTTATATTTATAATAAATGTGTTGTGTGATTATTTTTATCGCATTATTTAGTTTTGAATCTCATTAAATATTAGAATTTAATTCTCCAAAATTCTCATCATTTTATGATATAAATGATCCATTATTTATTATTCATAAGACCCAAAATGTATCATTATGATATTTAAAATATCATGGAATTCAAATAAAATATTTATCAATATTTAAATCATCCCACATACTCAGATGAATTCAATATTAATGAAAATCTTGTCCTTAATATACATTTCTTTCAAATATTTAAATATTAATTAATATTTAGTAAGATCACATTATTATGGATAATTTTTTCTCATCTATATTTATTTACTCGAAATCTAATTAAATTTTTTTATTTCATGACATCATATTTTCACAAAATATGCATATTCCATGTATGAAAGTTTTAGAAGTATATTTACCACCACAATTCATGATATATAGTTTCATGAATGGAAAACTTATTATGATATTGTCTTACATTTTAGATCACCAAAATTACCTAGTGGATTACTCATCTGATATGAAATCAACACACACATGTACAACAAAACTTTCTTTTATTAATGAATTTATATGCATGTATGTGGAAATCCATGCATAGATCAATATTTCAATCTCATAAATACATGCATAGATGTATAAAATCTCAGGTTATTTCCCTATTTTTATATTTTCTATATCTAACCGTGCAATTTGTAGTGTCATAATCTTATGCGGATAAATATTTCAATCTTATAAATCTTTTCAAAGATGATATCATTAATTTATTACATCTTGCTCTAGTTATATATTTTTACCTTTAAAATTAGATAACACTACAATATTTATTGTGAGGATCATATAATCGGTTTCATTACTCACTATTACTTGACATGCACAAATTATCATAGTTTTTATTATAACACATGATTGATCCAATATACATTAGTTACTAGTTTGTAACTAATTTCGGTCCTTCTACAATACTAGTTCTGGTGGTTAGTACATTTTAACTCACAAGACACAATCATTCTATTCTTAATGTGCCCAGTTCATCTAATCTTAAGATATGTCGTTCTCATGGTAGGTCCATATACCATGAAGATGATTATGGTTAGTCTATCTATTTTACTAGTGTTCACATTAAATCAATATCCATGGTTATTCCATCTAAATTAATAGATTTTAGTTAATTAAAACTCATTATTGACCATTTGGGCCACTTGTAATAGATTTGGTCATATTTCCTAATACCCAACCATAGTAACATAATAATGAGTTTGAAGGTGTAACATCCCAGGTAATTAAAGAATAAATAATTTTCATATTTATTAATATTAGAGAATTAAATATGAATTTTAATTAAAAGGGGTTGCTATGTTCGATAGCATACCCGATACGCAACGATGAGTTTCTTTGAAACTTACGTAGCACACTAGTAATAAAATAATATTATTTTAAATTTTAGTTAACAAGTAGCCGTTGTACTGGCGGGAATGAATAGAAATAACTAAAATATGAATAGATATGTTTTTAGATGTTTTTACATTTACCCAATAAAAGATAAAGGCTTAAAATACGCAAAGAGTTCAATTTTAGGCTTTTATACTCTAATTTTCACTAAAGGTTCACTTATCACCTTTTAATGGTGAACCGTCATTAAATATAGTTTTGATCACTCTTATACATTATTTTGGACCAAATAAAACTTTTATTAAGAATCGGGACATCAAATTTTACTTTGTGTAATTTTTGGTACCTTTCTGATAAAGTTCATTTTTTTTATGAATAGTGTAAAATGTTGTATTTTACATCAAAACTGCTTTTTAATCTAATTTATTTATATGATTAGATTATCTTTTGAATTGGTCTTAATGTGTAATATGAATATATTTTTACCATTTTATCCAATGGTGGTCATTGGAATCAATTTCGATTTGAAATTAGACTTAAACTGGTGTCAATCTTTTGATACTTATTGTTTTGTAAAAACACGCTATTTGCTCTGGCAGCGGGAATTAATTATTAAATTAATTAATGTGACTTATATGATTTGAATTTTGTAAAATAGACTTCATTTTTGAATTCGTAATATCAAATATAGCTTAGAGTGAATTTTTGGTAATTTTCTGAAAAACTTCAATTTTGATGAATAGTGAAACCACTAAGTGGTAATCAAGCAAACTGATTTTTCAGTTAAATGAAAGTTTACCACTAATGTGTACTGAATTTTGAAAATCCGACATACATGGTTGTCATTAAGAAGTAAAATGTGGTTCAATGAGATTAAAATAATTTTTTGGTGAATAGTAACTTATTAAGTTTTTAATCGCGATTAGTGGTAATTAGTGTAGTTTAAGGAATAAATAATACTTTAATAATATAAAATGACCTAGACACATGTCCCAACCTCATTGGTTGTGTCATGGCCGACCAAGACAAGCCATGGCCTAACTTGGGGACCCCATGGATCCACTTTTGTTGGGAAATAACATAAATTACTTTTTATTTAATGTTAAAGTGAAAATGACACTAACATAAATTGTTTTACTAAAACAATTTTTAAGTGGGGTTATACAAGTCCACATTTAGATTATAAATAGTCATTGGAAAGCTAAAAAGATTTCCTACATCATAGTATTTGTTTTATAATTTTTAGAAATTAAATAAATTAAAGTATTTATGACATAATAATGATGCAGCGATGACATCATTATTTGGCGATTTAAATAAAACAGAAAGATAATGTAAAATATAAAACCTACACATGGCCAAAACCAATTGGATGAGTGGATTGCTAAGCCTTATCACCTTATCCACGAATTCTATCAATGTGGGACCATTTAAAACCGAAACACATTTTCAAATAATGTAATGTTCCTTTACTTTCCAAAAGTGCCCCTCCTCTCCTCTTATAAAAGGCCCCCACCTCTACCTCATTTCACACACTCTTCAAGCCTTTGGCTCGGCCAACCCCTGCCCATTTGCTCTCTCCACATCCCTCTCCTCATCCTAGAGGATTCCCCTTGGGCAGAATCCTTTCAAAGGAAGCCTTTAGGCTCAAATCAAAAGGAGTTACACTTTATAAGGTAATTCATCCTCTCATGCTCATTTGTTTTATTTTGCTTCTCCAACCCACTAAACTCTTTTTATTTACTTCATTTGTAACAACACCAGTATCTTCAATATACTAGGATGTTGTTATAAGAGTTATTTGAGCTACACTCTCACACAACTACATCAAATGGTTAAAGAACATACGTTTTCCGTGGATGGCGAAATTATGCCTCCCGAAACGATGATTGTTCAATACTCATTTAACACCTTCAAAGGTGGCCATTATGATGTCACTATTTTTATATATGATATATAATATGTTTATGTTTTCCTGAAGCTTCTGTTTTTTTCATTTTGGCATACCTTTATGGTTTCCATTATGGGTAAAACACGATATCTTCATTTAAGGAAGTGCGGACTACCGCCCCCTCAAAGTGATGTGATTCGTTAATGCCATATGTGGGACGTGTAAAGGATGGATTTAAAGTTATTATATATGATGTTATACTGGAATTATAATATACCTATATATATAATTATCATTTATTTCCATTAAAGTATGAGATAGAAATGAAGGTAGCGTTCATGCGTACGTACGGACTACCGTCTCCATGAACGGTGCATTTCATTTCTTATCCCCAAATGTAATTTATTATTAAAAGTACATGTATATAATGGATATATATAATTAATGATATATCTAAATGATGAATATAATTCTGGAATTAAAATATACATAAGTCCCATTTAGTTTTAATTCCATCAATATGACAAAGAAATGAAAGTAGCGTTCATGCGTACGTACGGCTTACCGTCTTCATGAACGGTGCATTTCATTTCTTACCTCTAAATGTGATGTAATATTATAAATGCTTGAATGTACTGGATATATATGACATATATGATATCTACATCATGAATAATATTCTGAATATAATGAACCTTTGACCAAATTAACAACATGTAAGTGTAAGAAGTCTATTTTTGACTTAAGAACCAAATACCGACAAAATGAACATTATTAACTTAAATGATTACATGATGTTCATAACATGGTATAAAAGGAATAATGAACTTGAAAAAGATTCATAAGCAAGTAGAGATTAACTCAAGTTTATTATTCAGGAGTTTAAAGAACGGTCGGGTCAAGTCGGATACGAGGTATTGGAACTTCTTAACCCAATTTCCATTCTTTGGGTTAATCTCCTACTTTCAAATTATGTCATTATATTATTATGTCGTATCTTGTATTTGTACTTTATTTATGTGTACTTATAGTGAATACACATAATGTATCTATTTTATTTTAAAAATTATCTTTGTATGGGACTTCGTCTCAATCTCCTTTCATTGAGGCATATTTTATTTTATACACAACTTTCTTTTATACGGTGTATAAACCCCTTTGACTTTTACGTTTATTCAAAAGGAATCTTTTTATACGAAGCGTTTACTAAACGACAAAATGGAATGTTTTTGTCATACGTATGCGGCGACAACGACTTCTCTGCCGTCGTAACCGTTATTTGAGTTTCGGCTTCCTCTACAAGCCATACCTTCTTTTTTTAAAAGAAAAATAAATACCATGTTTTACTTTGGTATTGAAAATGGTTTTCATAATGTTTTTATAACAATGTGTTGTATTGATATCTCGTGATTGAAATGTGGAAATGTTATGTTTCCTTTATGCATGTTTTATGTGATATGATTATGTTATGGTTCTTGGGCATTATTATGAAGACGGGTGGTTCCGTGATAAACTAAGGGCGGGTGAGCCCGTTATAGCTCTCCAATGCATTGGGTAACGCGAAGGAGTGAAACGTTAAGGTTTCTCCGAAGAGATTTTAGGGAATATACTGTGATGGGTATTCCAAACGTAACCAAGAGGGTTACCCCCTACGTAAGAATGTTATGAATGCCTCAAGTTACCTTTACGTATTATGATTTATATGATTTATTCATGTTTTTATGAGGTATGTTAAAGTGCCTATGTTTTATGGGTAAAGTATGATTTCATTCTTATGTATATATGAACTCATGTTTCCTTTCCATGTTTTTATAACCCATACTGAGTTTTTACGCTCATCCCAAGTTTTTGAAATGTTTTTCACAGGTCAAGGGAAAGGTACATGATAAGATGATAGAGTCAAGGATGTGTCAAGAAATAATCCATGTTTTATTTTAAATGTGTTACCATTGAT
Organism: Viscum album; assembly: GCA_963277665.1. NCBI lineage: Eukaryota > Viridiplantae > Streptophyta > Magnoliopsida > Santalales > Viscaceae > Viscum > Viscum album. The sequence goes on along the minus strand of OY728121.1, from coordinate 698,457,900 downwards.
GGGAATGAAGAATACTATCTTTATGTAACCACTTTGTTTATATGTGGAATGTAATGCAAGTTTTATGATCTAATTCTCTAAAACTCTAAACCCGAAAAGATCCTCAACGTGTAATCTTGTAATAACTCAAGATTAAGTAAGGTTTAAGGCTGGGGCCTTATAGTTGGTATCAAAGGTCGGTTTAGACAACTTTAGGAGTTAGAAAAGTGTTAAATTATAATATGATTTAAATGATATAGCATTTACAGATTACCATGTTGCTTCGCCTAAGATATTTCGGTGTTCAGAATGGTTTTCCGCAGAGGAAACAAAGCATCTATGTTGGGACGACATCAAGAGGAAGACAACCTTCCAAATCAGCAACCTGAGATGGTCGGAATCGGAACTGAACAGTTTGTTGCAGTAATGGCGCAGTTGACTCAAGCGATAAATGGCGGTGGTATCCATGCACGAGATCAGCCAGATCAACCGCAGAGGAACATGTCAGTGGTGGAACATTTCATGAGGCAACATCCCCCATCATTCAGAGGATCATCTGACCCTGTGCTAGCTGAAGGGTGGATTAAAGCACTGGAGAAGATTTTTGTTGTCATGGGCTGTTCAGACAATCAAAAGGTTAGTCTTGCTATTTACCGTCTGGAGGGTGAAGCAGATCAGTGGTGGTCTATGGTTAAAAATATCAGGGATGCCGATGAGATTGATGCTCTTGACTGGGATGACTTCAAAGGTATGTTTCTTGAGAAGTATTTTCCTAAGGCTGTTCGACTTAGGATGGAAAAGCAATTCTTGGAATTGAGGCAAGAGGAAGACTCAGTGGCTGCCTATGAAGAAAGGTTCACTCGATTGGCAAGGTATGCTCCAAATTTTATCCGGGACCTTGATAGTAAAATCAATCGTTTTTACTCAGGATTAAAGCCAAAGTATCGAAGGGCATTAGCTTCTCGTGAGTTTAAAAGTTATGAAAAGCTTGTTCGATGTGCTGAGAAGGTGGAAATGGAGTTTGCCGATGACCAAGTGTTCTATAGCAACCAGCAGAAGAAGAGACCGAGGTGGCAGGAGAAAGGTAAGAATTCTTCAAAAAAGTCTGATGGTAAGAAAACTAAGTTTCCAGTTTGTGATAAATGTGGCAAAAGGCATGCTGGGGAATGTCTTCTGAATTCTGGGAAGTGCTACCGATGTGGTAAGATGGGACATAAGGCTCGTGATTGCACTGAAAAGGATCAAGGTGAAGGTAAGAACAAATTTGATTTACAGTTAGTGAAATGTTTTAAGTGCAATGAGATGGGTCACTATGCAAACGAGTGTCCGACAAGGAGCTTGAGTGATGGGAAGCAGTTAGACTACAAGCAGAAAGGGGTGGTGAAATCCTTTGCAACTACTTCAGCAGATGTTGGGCCATCGAATGAAGTGGTGTCAGCTCCAGGGAGCTCAGTATTTTTCAAAGATTGACTTGAGGTCGGGGTACCATCAGTTGAAAGTAAAAGAAGCAGATGTTCCGAAGATTGTGTTCCATACTAGATATGTCCATTATGAATTTGTAGTTATGCCTTTGGGGTTAACCAATGCACCTGTTGTATTCATGGACCTTATGAAAAAAAAAAATTCCATGAGTTCTTGGATAAGTTTGTGTTTGTGTTTTGAGGTTTGTGAAGAGGTTATGTGTGCCTTGTGATTCACAGTTGAAGAATGAGTTGTTTTTTCATCCTGGCAGTACTAAGATGTATAGAGATCTGCGGGAGTATTACTGGTGGGATGGAATGAAAAGTGATATTGCTGATTTTACTATGAAGTGTTTGACTTGTTAGCAGGTTAAAGCAGAGCGGCAGTTACCGAAAGGGATGCTTTAGCCTTTACCAGTTCCAGAGTGGAAATGGGAGAATATATCCATGGACTTTGTTGTTGGATTACCAAAGACATCTCGAGGTAATAATGCAATCTGGGTTATTGTTGATCGCTTGACCAAATCTGCTCATTTCCTTGCTATACGAGATACTTTCTCTCTTGATCAACTTTCTCGTTTGTATCTTAAAGAGATAGTCAGGTTACATGGAGTTCCTCTCTCCATTGTATCGGATCGTGATCCCAGGTTTACTTCTAACTTTTGGAAAGGCCTTCAGAAGTCGTTGGGTACTGAATTAAATTTTAGTACAGCTTTTCATCCTCAATCAGATGGGCAGTCAGAACGAACAATTCAGACATTGGAGGATATGCTACGAGCTTGTTCTATGGATTATCAGGGAAGTTGGGACCAACATCTTTCTTTGGTTGAGTTTTCATATAATAACAGTTTTCATTCTAGTATACAGATGGCACCATTTCAGGCATTATATGGGAAGCGGTGTCGAACTCCAGCTTTCTGGGTTGAAGTGGGTGAAAGGAAAGTTGAGTCCAAGGTTCATTGGACCATACGAAATTCTGGAAAGAGTTGGATCAGTTGCATACCGAGTGGCTTTACCTCCGAGTATCTCTCAGGTACACAATGTTTTCCACGTTTCGATGTTGAGAAAGTATATGCCAGATCCATCTCATGTTTTGAGTCCAGAGGTAGTTCAGCTGGAAGAGAACCTATCTTATGAGGAACAACCGGTCCAGATTCTTGACCATAAGGAGCAAGTGTTACGGAATAAGGTGATTCATCAGGTAAAGGTTTTTTGGAAAAACCATGTGATTGAAGAGGCAACATGGGAATCTGAAAATGCTATGAGGGATAAATACCCCCACTTATTTTGATAAGTGAATAAAATTGCGAGGACGCAATTCCCAAAAGGGGGGAAGGATGTAACATCCCAGGTAATTAAAGAATAAATAATTTTCATATTTATTAATATTAGAGAATTAAATATGAATTTTAATTAAAAGGGGTTGCTATGTTCGATAGCATACCCGATACGCAACGATGAGTTTCTTTGAAACTTACGTAGCACACTAGTAATAAAATAATATTATTTTAAATTTTAGTTAACAAGTAGCCGTTGTACTGGCGGGAATGAATAGAAATAACTAAAATATGAATAGATATGTTTTTAGATGTTTTTACATTTACCCAATAAAAGATAAAGGCTTAAAATACGGAAAGAGTTCAATTTTAGGCTTTTATACTCTAATTTTCACTAAAGGTTCACTTATCACCTTTTAATGGTGAACCGTCATTAAATATAGTTTTGATCACTCTTATACATTCTTTTGGACCAAATAAAACTTTTATTAAGAATCGGGACATCAAATTTTACTTTGTGTAATTTTTGGTACCTTTCTGATAAAGTTCATTTTTTTTTATGAATAGTGTAAAATGTTGTATTTTACATCAAAACTGCTTTTTAATCTAATTTATTTATATGATTAGATTATCTTTTGAATTGGTCTTAATGTGTAATATGAATATATTTTTACCATTTTATCCAATGGTGGTCATTGGAATCAATTTCGATTTGAAATTAGACTTAAACTGGTGTCAATCTTTTGATACTTATTGTTTTGTAAAAACACGCTATTTGCTCTGGCAGCGGGAATTAATTATTAAATTAATTAATGTGACTTATATGATTTGAATTTTGTAAAATAGACTTCATTTTTGAATTCGTAATATCAAATATAGCTTAGAGTGAATTTTTGGTAATTTTCTGAAAAACTTCAATTTTGATGAATAGTGAAACCACTAAGTGGTAATCAAGCAAACTGATTTTTCAGTTAAATGAAAGTTTACCACTAATGTGTACTGAATTTTGAAAATCCGACATACATGGTTGTCATTAAGAAGTAAAATGTGGTTCAATGAGATTAAAATAATTTTTTGGTGAATAGTAACTTATTAAGTTTTTAATCGCGATTAGTGGTAATTAGTGTAGTTTAAGGAATAAATAATACTTTAATAATATAAAATGACCTAGACACATGTCCCAACCTCATTGGTTGTGTCATGGCCGACCAAGACAAGCCATGGCCTAACTTGGGGACCCCATGGATCCACTTTTGTTGGGAAATAACATAAATTACTTTTTATTTAATGTTAAAGTGAAAATGACACTAACATAAATTGTTTTACTAAAACAATTTTTAAGTGGGGTTATACAAGTCCAAATTTAGATTATAAATAGTCATTGGAAAGCTAAAAAGATTTCCTACATCATAGTATTTGTTTTATAATTTTTAGAAATTAAATAAATTAAAGTATTTATGACATAATAATGATGCAGCGATGACATCATTATTTGGCGATTTAAATAAAACAGAAAGATAATGTAAAATATAAAACCTACACATGGCCAAAACCAATTGGATGAGTGGATTGCTAAGCCTTATCACCTTATCCACGAATTCTATCAATGTGGGACCTTTTAAAACCGAAACACATTTTCAAATAATGTAATGTTCCTTTACTTTCCAAAAGTGCCCCTCCTCTCCTCTTATAAAAGGCCCCCACCTCTACCTCATTTCACACACTCTTCAAGCCTTTGGCTCGGCCAACCCCTGCCCATTTGCTCTCTCCACATCCCTCTCCTCATCCTAGAGGATTCCCCTTGGGCAGAATCCTTTCAAAGGAAGCCTTTAGGCTCAAATCAAAAGGAGTTACACTTTTTAAGGTAATTCATCCTCTCATGCTCATTTGTTTTATTTTGCTTCTCCAACCCACTAAACTCTTTTTATTTACTTCATTTGTAACAACACCAGTATCTTCAATATACTAGGATGTTGTTATAAGAGTTATTTGAGCTACACTCTCACACAACTACATCAAATGGTTAAAGAACATACGTTTTCCGTGGATGGCGAAATTATGCCTCCCGAAACGATGATTGTTCAATACTCATTTAACACCTTCAAAGGTGGCCATTATGATGTCACTATTTTTATATATGATATATAATATGTTTATGTTTTCCTTAAGCTTCTGTTTTTTTCATTTTGGCATACCTTTATGGTTTCCATTATGGGTAAAACACGATATCTTCATTTAAGGAAGTGCGGACTACCGCCCCCTCAAAGTGATGTGATTCGTTAATGCCATATGTGGGACGTGTAAAGGATGGATTTAAAGTTATTATATATGATGTTATACTGGAATTATAATATACCTATATATATAATTATCATTTATTTCCATTAAAGTATGAGATAGAAATGAAGGTAGCGTTCATGCGTACGTACGGACTACCGTCTCCATGAACGGTGCATTTCATTTCTTATCCCCAAATGTAATTTATTATTAAAAGTACATGTATATAATGGATATATATAATTAATGATATATCTAAATGATGAATATAATTCTGGAATTAAAATATACATAAGTCTCATTTAGTTTTAATTCCATCAATATGACAAAGAAATGAAAGTAGCGTTCATGCGTACGTACGGCTTACCGTCTTCATGAACGGTGCATTTCATTTCTTACCTCTAAATGTGATGTAATATTATAAATGCTTGAATGTACTGGATATATATGACATATATGATATCTACATCATGAATAATATTCTGAATATAATGAACCTTTGACCAAATTAACAACATGTAAGTGTAAGAAGTCTATTTTTGACTTAAGAACCAAATACCGACAAAATGAACATTATTAACTTAAATGATTACATGATGTTCATAACATGGTATAAAAGGAATAATGAACTTGAAAAAGATTCATAAGCAAGTAGAGATTAACTCAAGTTTATTATTCAGGAGTTTAAAGAACGGTCGGGTCAAGTCGGATACGAGGTATGGGAACTTCTTAACCCAATTTCCATTCTTTGGGTTAATCTCCTACTTTCAAATTATGTCATTATATTATTATGTCGTATCTTGTATTTGTACTTTATTTATGTGTACTTATAGTGAATACACATAATGTATCTATTTTATTTTAAAAATTATCTTTGTATGGGACTTCGTCTCAATCTCCTTTCATTGAGGCATATTTTATTTTATACACAACTTTCTTTTATACGGTGTATAAACCCCTTTGACTTTTACGTTTATTCAAAAGGAATCTTTTTATACGAAGCGTTTACTAAACGAGAAAATGGAATGTTTTTGTCATACGTATGCGGCGACAACGACTTCTCTGCCGTCGTAACCGTTATTTGAGTTTCGGCTTCCTCTACAAGCCATACCTTCTTTTTTTAAAAGAAAAATAAATACCATGTTTTACTTTGGTATTGAAAATGGTTTTCATAATGTTTTTATAACAATGTGTTGTATTGATATCTCGTGATTGAAATGTGGAAATGTTATGTTTCCTTTATGCATGTTTTATGTGATATGATTATGTTATGGTTCTTGGGCATTATTATGAAGACGGGTGGTTCCGTGATAAACTAAGGGCGGGTGAGCCCGTTATAGCTCTCCAATGCATTGGGTAACGCGAAGGAGTGAAACGTTAAGGTTTCTCCGAAGATATTTTAGGGAATATACTGTGATGGGTATTCCAAACGTAACCAAGAGGGTTACCCCCTACGTAAGAATGTTATGAATGCCTCAAGTTACCTTTACGTATTATGATTTATATGATTTATTCATGTTTTTATGAGGTATGTTAAAGTGCCTATGTTTTATGGGTAAAGTATGATTTCATTCTTATGTATATATGAACTCATGTTTCCTTTCCATGTTTTTATAACCCATACTGAGTTTTTACGCTCATCCCAAGTTTTTGAAATGTTTTTCACAGGTCAAGGGAAAGGTACATGATAAGATGATAGAGTCAAGGATGTGTCAAGAAATAATCCATGTTTTATTTTAAATGTGTTTCCATTGATGGGAATGAAGAATACTATCTTTATGTAACCACTTTGTTTATATGTGGAATGTAATGCAAGTTTTATGATCTAATTCTCTAAAACTCTAAACCCGAAAAGATCCTCAACGTGTAATCTTGTAATAACTCAAGATTAAGTAAGGTTTAAGGCTGGGGCCTTATAGTAGGTTTTGACATGGTTTTGACTCATTTAAGACATAATTGTATCTATATTTTTATTGATCAATCATCAATACATCATGATAGTGAATCATACATCAACAGAACCGTTGAATCTTCTTCACATAATAATTTAGGATGCTGAGTAGACCATCCAAAACAAGATTGATGCAGATTTAGTGGTCTCCTATAGACTCCCATGGAACTTTTCATTGGAAAGGATAACTACCCAATGAATAAATTCACTATGTGGCTACCTTTGTGTGAATTATGATTGACTTACCATGTTTTCCCTCACATATGCACTCATACAACTAGGTCTTGGTGGGGGTTTCCTCATGCTTGGCCTGATCTTGTCCTAGGATGCTTGGGTGGAATAACTATAACATGGACCATATTTTTTGAATAATCAATATTCTTACACATAAAAAGCAAAGAGTATAATACCGAGCCTCCTCAAATATTCTTTTTTCATAATTCTCAATGATTTTTTTTATGTAATTAATAATCATTAAAATTCAATGATATAAACAGATTATAAATTATTTGAATTAATCCAATTTTATGATACATAAAACATAAAGAGATGGTTCATTATAAATTATCACTTTTTAGAAATAGTTCTCGTTCACTGTGAATCATTAGCACATGTTTTTATTATTATGTATTATTCAATAATCATCTCAAGTATCATCACTCAACACATATTTCATTGAGCATATTCTTCACATCCTTATTGAAAATTTATAAAGCTTATTCACTTTGGAATGTAAAATTAGGCCCTATATTCCATAATATAAAATGTTTGTAGTATCTAAAAAGTGTAGTAAAAAAATATAATTGTAATTTTTTTATTAAAGTTAAAAAATAAAATAAACAAGTACTATAACACCCTGAGATTTTGGAATACATATTTTTCTATATATTAACACTATTTTTGATATCTTATCTCAGACACAACGTATAACTAAAATGATATGATGATTCATTAATATAAAATTATTAAATAGGCCTTTGTAATATTGTAGTAAAACAAAATTGTATAAAATTAAGAAACCATATTATGAAATCTAGAAACAAAAAGGAATGAAATGGAACCAAGTAATGAGAGTCTCTCTTATTAATATAATTTGTTTGATATTTATAAGAAGTTAGATTCACAATGCTTTTACCTAGACCAAAACCCATGAAAACTCCATCCATTTGTGTATGAGTGAAATTTAATGCAATATAAATTTAAGCTAGTGGGAATTACCATTAGATATATACTATTAGAATCACCACAAAGGAATTCAACCGGATCTTACATTATGTTGGATTATACATAGATATCATTTTGGGATATATACCTAGAAATTAGGCTGATATAATCATGGAACTAAAAATATTTTTTTTTGTTTTTCTCATGTATATTATTAAAAATAAATTTTATTTACGGATGCATTAATAAAATTAAAAGGATCATTTTATTATCAATTTTTTTCAACTATAATATTATGAACATTATAAAGAATATATATATTATAGTTAATATTTATAATTTATATTAATAATTTGTTAACACTAATCTAATTAGTAATTTATATCAAATAAAACTAAGAATGGATAATTTTTTTAAAAGGAAATTTTTTTAATAAAAATAATTTTCACAATATATTTATATTTTATTTTAATAATTAAATTTAATAAATTACAGAATTTTAATTTGAAAAAATTACATTAATTTCTTGATTAATCATGTAAATAATATGTTATAAATTTTTTTATTTTTCTAAAATATTTTATATTTAAGTGAGTCGGGAAAAACATAGTTTTTAAAAAAAATTAAATTTTATGTCTTAATTTATACATAAGAAAGAAATCATTTTTAATAAAATAATAATTAATCATTGATTTATTTAAGGTTTATAATTATTCAGAACTTATCAAACCTGTGTTTAATTTTTAAAACATAGGTATCATTTTATTACAATTTAAAAATAGTTTTAGATATTTTCTTTTAATAAATATTTTATGCTAAAACATGATTTTGTTTAGATTTTTAAGTCTAAAAACATTTATTTTCTTATCATAAACCAATTTATGTCATTGAAATTTATAAAATTATATATTCTAACCTATGTAATAATTTTAAATTTAAAAACCTATTTTTTCATAAAAATGATTTTTTGTTCCATTTGGGTTAATTATGGAATTAAAATTTTAAAACATAGAGAATATTTTTCAAAAAACATATATTTATACTTGAAGTAATAATGTTTGAATTTTTTTATAATCCCAATTATAATTTTTTCATTAAAAGTAATTACTAGGGATATAAACATAAGTTTTAGAGTAAAAGTAAAAAACAGTAAAAAGAGTTTGACAAAGTGTAAAAACGTAAATCATTTAAAAAACATGAATTAAATTATTTTTATGAGATTTATATAAAAATTCCTACCCAAATGTTTTGTAATATTTTGTTTCCTTGAACTAGATATTATGGCATACACTTATTGAAAAGTAATGGGTACTTCAAAAATTACCCCTCTCATCACTTGTGAAACGAGATCACTTCCCCCAATTCGTGATATATATATTCCATTGAATTAAATCCAAAATATATTCCATTATTATCCTAAAATAATACTCAGGCAATTTCATAATCCAATGTTCTTTATTAGTTTGGTTATTTTATCTATTTTAAGGATATTTCCAATAAAAATCCCAAGTTTTCAACGTAAGTACTAAATTTTATCTAGCCTTGTTTGTTTTCTATATTTTTCATTAAAATATATTTTAACCAATATAATATTATGAATTAAATATTTATACTATATTTAATGTTTTTATATTTTTTTAAATAACCTTTATCCACCATTCCCCTTTCCATTAAGAATATTGAAAATGCCATTCGTGTATTTGTGTAGGCAACCACCTAGACCGAGTTACGATTATCATTTTTCGTAAAAAATAATTATTATTTCTTTAAATATCATAAAATATCATTATAAACATCAAAAATATATAAATTATATCATTATTATACTTTATTGTTGATATTATTCCCAATAAAACCAATTTCATGACCATACACATCCATTATATATGTTATGTTCCTGTTTGGGTTGGTATAACTACCTACTTGAAAAATGATATAAAATAATACCATGGATGGGTATGAAAACATAATTAATGATAATATATGATATAAATATGTGGATAATTATTTTTTTCATTATCTTATCATTAATATAAGATCCCTTAACTAAGATACTAATGTGTGTGTGTTAAAAATCACTAAAACGTGCTCATCACTCATTTATTCTTTAAGGGTCATAAAAAACTCCCATTGAATGAAATTATAAAATTATAAATAATCATAAATAATAAATTATATATCCTTTTATGATCTATTAAAAAATAAATTCAGAATAATCATAAAGACCAACACTATAATTACGAAACTAGTTCAAAATGATCTATATTACTCACACGAGATTTGGAAAATAGATAATAACCAACTAATATAAATATAGATAATTATTAAAAATAAAATTTAAAAATATTATATATATGAATAAAGTGATTAAATATTTTCAAAAGATAGTTATTTTTTGTACAAGATATTTGTGTGCTTTAGTGAATTTTGTGAATTAATGTAAGGGGTTCTTTGTATAAAAATTAATTTCTTGAGATAAATTTCATATTGTGAAACATGATATCAATTATATTGTGTGATTACTACCTAGTTTATTACTCTTACCATATCCTTTAAATTAATGAGGTTTTGAGAGATATATCATGTTTTTTATTTATATGGATTTTAATTCAATGGATAACATAATTGTAAGGGTTTTGGAATTTCAATTTTAGTACATTGAGATATGATGTGTATTCACCAATTTATTCGTTTTTGTAGTGTATATTTATATTTTATACAGACATAAATTAAAATAATTTTATATTCAGTATAATGGATTTCAAAATCCACCCAAATATCACCTTTTAGGATTTTACATTCCAATATTACTAGGTCTATACAGTATTTTGATGACTGAAATTTCCTTCATTAGGTTATAATGCCACATATATAATTTTATTATTTTAGGATATGATTCTTATAGGTTAATATTTTTTATTAAATTTTATATTTCTATTTATTGAAAATGACACTTTTGATTCAACTATTCCTTCTTGATGAATTTATTCACCATAAAATTATAACATTTTTAGAATAATTCTCATCCTTTCCTTGATATATCTATGTATTCCTTTCCACGATTTAAATTTTTTTCCAATTGATTTTAACCCTTGATGATTTGGAAAAAAAAAATTAAATAGTATTCTATTTTTCTAATGTAAAATTCTTATTTTTAAAATGGATTCTTTATTTTAAAATGGATTTAAAAATTTTGTGTTTTAAGGAGGAATTATTCTAATTTTTAATGTATTATATATGTTTTTTTAAAGTATATATTTTATATAATATATATTATCATAAAACATTTTTTTAGTTATAGTGAATAATTTTTAAAATGTTTTTTCATTCTCAAATTATTTCATTTCATGGAAGTTTTTTAAAGGGGCCTTCAAGGATTCCAAAATGGGTTTATCAACTTATTATTCGATTGATATTTCCAATGTTCTTAGAAAAGTTTTTTTAAATTATATGACCATCCTTAATTCTATTTATGTTACATTGGTTATATTTTTATACCTCCGTAGAACTAAATTCTTTTAATTTCATATGAAATGTTTTATAAATTGTTTCTTGAAATTCTTCACTTTTACAGAGGTTAATTAAGTGGTGTTTGAAATATGTGTGATTGATTTTAGTTGGCATAAATATGTTTGGGTGATTGATGAATGAGGTCATTTGTTTCCCTAAAATTCATTGGATAAGTCTATAAATATCAGGATATAATAATTTTTTTAATGACAATAATTATGGTATGATATTTTCATAAATATGTGTGTGGACATGATAACATTATTCTCTTTTCATGAAATAATAAATGGAACAGATCCTAAAATGTTTTGTTCAAAGGATGATGTGTAGACATGATAACAAATAGATTTTTTATATGATGGTTCATAGAAATGATTTCATATTACATTGTTCACATTACTGTGTATAGACATGATGATGTTTTACTTATTAAAAATATTTTTCATGGACATGATTTATCTTAACCTTTGTTATAATATTAGGATTTATTATTCCTATACATATGTCGTAATTTTATTTCATATTCCTGTGATTATTCCCAATGGAAGATGTTTATTATATCACACTCTTATTCCACGGTACATGTTTTTTCAATTGATATTAAATTCCATTCTATCATAAATTGCGTAAAAAACATATTATTACTTGTTCTATTAAATAAGATGTTCCTACATTGATATTTTTTTTTCATATTCTTATTATCTTACACATGATGAAATATGGTTGTGTTTTTTCACTATTGAGTTTTAATGATCAACCCTTTCTTATTTTTTCATTCCATAGTTTATGATGATGACTATAACTTATGAAAATTAAAAAGGTGTGTCTAGTTTTGTTCAATTATATGGAAATTTTCAAAATCATTATAAAATAAGTTTCTAATATTTTTGATCCTTAATTAAAATAAACATTATAGTCTTGGGATTGTGAGATTATCAGCAGATTTAATGTTTATCTTATGAAAATTATATAAAATCATGACACATTTAGATCGGTTGATTGTATTTTGTTTCAGAGAAAGGTTTAGTTTTTTAAATATTAGTGTAGTTATTTTATTTATTTGGATGAGATAAAATTTTTGAAAACCCTAAGGAAATGTTTAACTATTGGTCAATATGTTAATTATTTGGTAAATTAGATATTTTTTGTTTCATAGTGATTTCACCCGTGTTTGAATATTGGGAAGGTCATATAGTTATTTCACAAACACAACTAGGTGTAATAATCAAAAAATGGGTGGTTTGGTATCCAATCAAACATCACTTGTTGAAATATGATTGGGCTAAAGATTGTAAACCTATATAGTCACTCTCAGGGAGTATTATTTGGTGATTCACAAATTATTTACAAACCATTATGAAGGATTTATGTCTAATTTGAGGACGTAATGTAAAACTAGTTAGGTTAGAAAACCTAAAATTAAGATAACAAAGGATAACCTAAGTCAAACTAATGGAGTTATTGGTTTATCCATTTATATCAAAATTTAAATAAATATATAATGTGTTGAAATGATGGTTTCATGGGAGAATACATCTTCATATTGAGTTTCCATACTCGTATAATATTTTAATCTTGTTTTATTGGATATTATAATAACCATATTTGTTTTATTATTTTTGTAGACAGAATATATTGAAATTGAATTTGTGAATTATATTCCCATAGAAACTGCTACAACCGACGGAGAATGTGTATTTTGTATTCTTGAGATAAAAGAAGATCTCAATACATTAAATCATGCATGAAATGATGAGTCTCTTATATGTATGATTATGCAGTTGATATCTCAATTGACAAAATATATTGTGGTTTTATGGATCTCATTGATTCTTTAATTTGTGAATTATAAATAAAATTGCGATGACACAATTTATGTAATCAAGGGAGAATGTAATACACTGATATTTTCGAATATATATTTTTCTCTAAATTAACACTATATTCGATAGCTTAATTAACACACAATGGAAAATTTAAATGAAATTTTGATAAATTAAAATATTTTTTAAAAAATAAACCATTATAACAAATTTGTAAAATTAGTAGGTAGAAAATGAATTAACGATAATATGAAATCCACAAAAAATGAATGAAATGGAAACATGTAGTGAAAATATCCCTTACTAAGCTCATTTTTTTGATATTTAGAAGGAATTAGTTTCACCAGTATTTTATTAAGAACAATCCCTTGATGATATCAAACAATTAGGGTATGATATAAATAATATTTTTCAGAAATTAAATCTCATAGAAATTTCCTTATAATCATTGTTAGCAGAATGACCACCTGTGATTTCCACAAGAGAATAACTTATACATAGATATTATGTAGTGATATGGAGGGGCTAGGTAACTATATAATATATGATATAATAATGTAACAATTAATTTTTTAAATTTTTTATTAAATTAATTTTTTATAACATAATTTTTATTTACTAATGCATTGATAAGATTAAGAAGATCATTTCCTTCATAAAACATATTCTTTTTCAAGTTGAATTCTTATAAACATTATTCAATGAAATTAAATATATTATATACTATATATATTGTTGATATATGTATAATCTATTAACACATATATAATTATTAATTTATAGGAAATTAAAGTTGTAATTATTCATATTTTTAAAATGTTATTTTTCTATGAATAAATTTTCACTATATTTTTATGTTCTTTATTTTAATGATTAGTTACTAAATTATAGAAATTTAATTGAAAAAATTAAATTCATGTTTATATTACTAATTTCAACAAGAAATTATTTTTTATTTTTATTTTTATTAAATAGTTGACTTTTTTGTGAATAGTAAAAAAAATATCATTTTACCAAAATTATAAATTTGATGAGATTAACATTATATAAGAAAGGATTATATTTTTTAAAACATTTTAATTAATAAAATTTGTTTTAATAGTTTAAAATTACTCATTTTAAATATTATTAAAGGCATATAAAATCTATTTTTAATTTTTAAAACTCAGGAAACGTTTTATTCCAATTGAGGATCAGTTTTTTTGAAATTCATTAAAATAAAAGTTTTAAATCTATTTTTTATGATTGATTTTAATTATATTTTTTTATTTAAAATTAAATAATTCATGTCAATTAAATTAATAACATTAAAAATTCAAACCAATTCATTAATTTGAATCAAATAAATATACTTTTTTATTAAAACATTATTACATGTCATGTACGTTAATTTTGAAATTAACTTTTCTAAGACATAAATATTTTATTTAAAAATTTATATTAATATATAAAATTATTATTTTATAATAATTCAATAAGGCCTATTTTAATTTTCTTAAAATAAGAGTATTTACTGAGGATAAAAATATTAGTTACCCTAGTAAAAGTAAAAAGTGTGAAAAAGAGTTTTCCTAAGTGTAAAAGAACCTAAAATTCAATTAAAATGAGTCCAAGTGTTTGTATGAGATGTTTCTTATAAAAACCACATCCTATACATTATTTTGATATTTTTTATCCATTGAACCCTGAATATAAGAAGACCACTATTGAAATGTAATGGGTATTTCTAAAATTATCATTCTCTTTACTTAATATTGGGGATCATATCCACCGCTTTTTGATAAACTCAATCATTAAAATTTTATCCAATAAATATAGAAATTTTGTCCTAGTATAACCATATCTTAATTTTTATAATCCTATTTTATCAATTATTTATGATAATTCCTCAATTTCCAATGATATTTCTATGATAAATCCAAAGGTCTCAATATAAGAAAGACATTTTCCTTAACATTGTTTCATTTCTATATTTTCCATTAAAATATTTTTTATCAATATTATATGATTAATTAAATATTTATTTTATACTGATTTTTTATATTTTATGAATAAAAATTGAATATATTCCCCCTTTATCCTTAATAAAAACCTAAATTTCATTCGTGTATTTGCAAAAACTACTGGCTCGACTAAGTAACATACATCATTTTTCATCGAGTTTATTTGATATTTTTTTAAAATCTATTAAGAAAAGTTTAAAAACAATATAAATGTAAAATATCATTTTATCATTTTATTAATGATATTACCAAAAAATAATGTACTTTTATATCCATACTTATTTATTAATTATGTTGTGTTCATGTTTTGGTTGGTCAAAACACCAACCTGAACAATTCTATAAAATATTATAATGGATGAATATTATAACTTAATTGTTGATAATATGTGATATAAATTACTAAATTGTGATTTTTTTTCTATAATTGTAACACTTCTATTAAAATAATTAATTAATATTCCAATGACTATTCATTACAAAACCAAAAAACACGGTCATTGCCAATATTATCATTAATGATCAATAAAATACCATAGAATAAAATTATCACATTATAAATAATTATAAATAATTAATTTTAGTAAATTTTATGATCTGGTAATGATAAAAAATGGGATAATAAAGATGATAAACCATACTATTATAGAACCAGTTGAAAATGATCAATATTACTCACACCTTATATTTAAAATAGATAATAACTAACCAATATAAATGTAGAGAATAATTTTCAATAATGTTTAAAAAAGTTTATATATATGAATAAGGATATGAAATATGGGATTAATAATGTTTTTTATAGATGATATCAACATTCATTTATGGAAATAATGAATTAAGGAATTGTGTTCTTTGTCTCGAATTTAATTTCTGGAGACACATTTCATATTATGAAACATACTATATTTGATTTGGTGTGATTGCTACTAAATGTATTTATTTTACCATAGCCATGTACATTATTATTTTTTATGATCCATATAATTTTATTTATTTAGATGAATTTTTATTTAATGGATACCATCATTTTTAGGGGTTTTAAATCTCAATTTTGCTTCATTAAGATATGATTCCTATTCACCAATTGTTTCCTAATTATGGTATATAGATATTGTCCATGGTTTTATTTTATCATATTTTTAGGAAATCTAATGGATTTACAAATATATTTTGCGATATCCTTTAAATGGATTTTGATTCCAGTGTTACTAAAGCTATAAGGTATTTTGTTTACTCAAATATCCTTCATTAAGTAATGACACTCCTTTTATCACTTATTTATTCTATGAATATCTTCATCCACCCAAATATTTTATATATAATTTTCAATTTCTATGTGGGTTAAATGATTCTTTTTATTCACATCATTATCCTAGATGAATTTATTCTCTATTAAATTATAAATTGTTTAAAAATAATCCTCATCATTCCAAAAAAAAGCACTTTGGGTATATATCCATGAATTAAAATTGTTTCAAAAATTATTTAAACTCGTGATATTTTTCAAAAAATGAAATATATTTATATTTTTAGAAAGTAAAATAATTTGTTTTGAAAGTAATTCTTGATTTGAAAAGGTATTTTAAAGTCTTTTGTTTGAAGAAATAATTCTTCAAGTGTTTTTATGTTCTCTGAAATAAATGTTTTGTAATCATATTTATATTATAAATTTTATTTCTTAAAACATAGTTTTTATTTCAAAGAAAAATTTTCAAAAAAAAACTATCAAACTCAATGTATTTTTTTAATAAAAAAATTTAATGTGTTTTCAATCCTTATAAAATAGGCGGTTCCCCTTATTTTACAATTAATTTATTCCATGATATTTAAAATGAATTGTTTATATATATGATAATCCTTAATTATCCTTATTTTATAATTAGGATATTTGTATGACATTATCTAACTTATTCCTTTGGATGTCTTAAGAAATTTTGTATAAATGTATTCATGAGACCCATCTCTTTTCCATGAGTTAATTAAGTGATTTTAAAAATACTAGTTATTAATTTAAATTATAACTCATATTTATGGACTATTAATGGGTGGGGTACTATATTACCCTCAAATTGATTGGTTAAGTCTTTAAATCTCATGTGGTATGAATATTTCATGTGGCCATTACTTCATTTTGATTTTTTCATTGGTTTTGTATGGACAAGATCACATTATTTTTTTCATCTTGATAGTCCATATACATAATAAAAAATTGATTTTTTAATATTTTATTTCATGGAAGTGATTATAAATATCGTTTTTCACATTATGGTTCAAAAACATGTTCACATAAAGCTCTATTTATATGATTGTGTGTGGACATGATCATTTTTTTATTTCTTCAGAAGGTTATGTCTGGACATGATTTATACTAACCTTGTTCGCTATATTTTGATTTATTGTGGATATTCTTATGAAACATTTTCTAGAAAATTCTTATTATTATTCTCTATGTATCATTTTTATTATCTCACACTCTTATGTTGTGATGCAATTTTGTTTAGAAAACATTATAATCCATTATCACATGAATTTTTAAAAATCTTATTGTTCAATATTCTTTTTAATATGACATTTATCCATTATTCATGTTTTCTCATATTCTTATGATCTAAAACTTGATTTAATTTTGATGATATTTTCCATTAATAAGTGTTTCATATCATCCATTTATTGGGTTTTCATTCCATGGGTTATGAAGATGTGTATAACTTATGAGAAGTCAATAAGGGAGTCTTGTGAGGTTTTATTTTGAATAAATGATTACAAGTACCATAATTTGATATTCTTATATAGTATATCCTAAAATACACATAATCTTTAATTCATGGGAATATTTTATTATTGTGAGATTTAATTTTTTATCTTATAGAAATGATGTAAAATAATGATTTGGTTAACCTAGGGAACATTACAAATATCTTAGATGTTTATTCACATGTGATTAAAAAGTCACACTAATAACCAACTAGACCATATATTATTTATTATTAGTATGAAATCTTGTGAAAATTGGAGATCCTATATAGTAGGGTTATAACTACGCACACATACACACACATCCATCCCCATATATTAGGCCCCTGTTTTTATTTAAGGAATGTATTCATAAATATATCTATATTCATATACATATTCATCCTTATTTATGTGCCCCATCTCTTAAGAGGGATGTATATGAAAACACACCCACACAACTATATATATATATAGTAATTTACCACATCCAAAACCAGAATAACCTTTATAAGTAATATATAAAATACTGATGATCTAAAAAAGAATATATCATAAATGGAATAATTTACACATAATATGAAAAATAATAAATTATAATAATTGGACTATGGAATCATACAAAATAATAAAACCCATTATAGCATATAATAACAATAATTTATTCAAATTTATTTTGGTAATAAAACACATTTTGGTTTTTTTAGAATATTTTTGTTTTTTAGGTCATCCTTTAATCTACCCAATCACATTTCTATCCAAATCACTACAATAACATAGGATATAACATGGGTAACTATGTAAATGGCTTACTAAACCAAAAACTAGAAGTTATAGGAAGATACTATGACCTCTTATCGATGGATTTTAAAATATATAATATATGGTTTTAGGAATTAAGATTTATTCCTTGAGAAAATAATAAATTCATGTGAAAAGAAGAAATACCTTCCATATGTACTTTGAATAAAGGGTTCATGAGCACAATGGAGTCTGGTCTAGATCAATATCAAATGTGTATTCACATGGGAGAGGATATATTGAATAAGGGAACCAAAGGGAAATATTTTAATGATATTTTTCTTATAAATATAAAATATTGGAATTAATAAATTTTTAATAAGATAATTACTATTTCACCCCAATGTTATCTGAGCACACCAGTCACCAAGTTGGTACACTTTGAGAGGAAAAACTAGAACCTTATAGTTTACTAAGTGCCGATTGAAAAATAATAAAGTACATATATATTAATCGCAAAGTGGTTTCAATCCATATTTAACACTATCAGGTTCATGTTACTAAGACACTAGATACATGGTTCCACTCCTACTCGGAAACTAATTCTCTTCCCATCTTCTCATCCTATGTTTAAATTCTTTTAAACATATCATTTCTTTATTTATGTAGTAAAAATCCAAAATTAAAAAAACATCACTATCATTAAATAATGTGGGAAATTAAAAACATCCAAAGATTGGTTTTCTAATCCTTGAGAATCATAATCATGCATCCTGAGGGAATAAATCATGACCCTAAAATATAAAATCAGTTTCATATTAAAAAATATATCTTAAAGATTACCATGATTATATTTTTCATAATTTAGTGGAATTAATTTACCATTTTAGAATTTATTAATTTGATTTAAGATAAAAATATGATTCCCCATTTACAAAACATCAACTTCCAATTATATACCATCAAGCTAATTAACAAGTGTAGGATTATGTACATATATCCACAATTGATAGATATGAAATTCATTGTGCATGTTAGTAAAAAATGAGGTAATTACAATATATAATATATTTCTATAATAAACTATAGGATATCAAATAGTCTAATAAATCAAGGAGCTAGTTTCGCATTATTCGACATCATTGAGTGAACTAATCAAGGAGAAACTCAAAAAACCCAATACCACAAACCCATTATTACAGAGGCCTTTACCTATAAATAGAATATAAATTCTTATAAATATTTGTTATAGTTAATTATTTATAAATTCATTTCTCATACATGGTTATATTTTATATTATACTAGTTCTAATCATTTACGAGTTACTAATTTCTTCTGAGTATGGGGAAGATTTATAGGGTTTACCATTCGGTGTTTCAAAAGGATATATATGAATAGATGTTTTATGAATATTATTATAAGGAAATACTACGAATAATATATTTTCATACCATGGTCCATTGAAAAAAAGTATTCAAGACTAAATCATATCTTCCATAATGAAATCAGTCCTCATTGATTATCCATGGAACTTAGTTTGATAATATGTGATCAATTGTATTGGGTACTATGGGTCAGTTATAACCTTCTATATAATTGGGAAGATAACCTTTGTTCTCAATAAAAAAATTCTCATAGGAACCCTATAATGATTCAATATCCCAACATATAATATTAACCCAAATCACCCAAGGAATCTATTTCTTCTATATTAATGAAATGATATATCTTGGTTATGTGTTTCGAAATCACCCAAAATATATCCCAACCTCACTGGGATTGAGGAGATCCTGTAAAAAATATCATTATGTTGTACTTTTCACATGTTAGTATAGGTAGTGATTTCATTTAACTTATAGGGAAATTATGTTCAAATTTCACCAATTGGAAAGTGGTGCACATATAAACAAAACTAGTTATCTCATATTTTAAACCCAATAACTAGAATTTCCTATGAATATCTTGGTAAATGTGGGATATTACTCAGTAAATATCCCTTCTTAAAATATAATAGCCCCTCTGAAAACCTTCCTCAAGGTTGGTTATAATTATAACCCTTCCTTTGTCACAATTTAATGAATCTAGATTCCGAGACAATCCCTAGAGTACCTCCCCACCATAAAATCCTTCTAAAATAATGATACAATAAATATCGGAGAATTTGGAGTCATTTACTCAAAACATAAATGATTATGTGTGAAAAATAATATATAAATGTATCCCAATTAAATTTTTATAGATTATATGAGAAATATCATCTAAGAAATATATATTTATCAACTAGTCCTTGTCCTTATACACTTTTGAGACAACATCCTCATACTGATGGAATCAACTATTAATTTTTGTTTTCAAGTAACATACAAGTGTTTGTAATTTGGAAGTAGTACATTAACATATTTTTTTGTCTTGATAAATTAATATTTAATGAAATTTAATTAAAATAAATATGGTTTTCAAAAAATTTAAATAATTATTCATTTAATTCTCCTATTCTTTAATGAAAATTATATTTTTTATTTTATCATAGTGTTGACAATTTTTGTTAGTTTTTTCCTAACAAAAAATTTGAGCCATCATGGTGAGCCCCTAAGGCCAGCCCTCAGCAACCCTTACGGTACCCAATGGATCAACCTCATCTGAGGGCATAACATAGGAATCCTACTTGAGTCTTGGTATATTTTGATAAAGCATGATTTATGAATGCATGCCAATGTATAAGGCCAACAAGAGAATGGTCGTAAGAGGTGCATGATTTTGCTTCATAAGACCACTGGGCCCATCTATAAGGCCCGTGTGTGTGAGTATTGGGCTTCATGTACTGATTACCCATTAAAATGTTTGGGTGAGATAATAATGGCATGTATGTTATAGTGGTGAAACATGGCACAACATATCCGATGTAGGATAGAGATATCTGTTTACAGTTCATACATTCTTAAAAAACATAGACTAACATTCCATTGTCTGATCAATCGCACAAGAACCATTCGATATCATTTTGATCTCCCATACATCTCCAGTTTGAAATTTTATATCAAATTCTTCCTAATAATTCAACCATTCTCCAGTGCATCGATGATTATCATTGAAATGTAGACCAATCAACATGAGCTTTTGAATTCATGTAAATATCATGGTACATGTTTGACCTACCCTATCCATCCCATATAGTTCATTGTTTTTAAATAGGTATTTCTGTGTTTCAAAAATTGTGGATCATTGTTCCACTATTGGATTAATCTTCACTATAAGATCTTCATTAAACAGAATCTTCATTCATCCCTGTGAATGCGTGTTCATTCAAAAGTGGTACCACGATCCCCTTAAAGAATAACCATTTGGTCTATAGTCTTTAGTGTTTATAATGGAAGCACTATTTTTCAATGGTGGATCATGGTCCACCTGTAGTTTTTTCATCAAAATCCAACTGTTGGACTCTGATGATATCACCAATAATCAAAATTGGATCATTTTTTCACTAGTATAATTTTTTAACCCAACACTCTATATTTTCCCACCATTATACATCCATTGGTTTATCATCTTCAGCCATTAGACTAAAATGGTAGATACCCTATAAAAATACAATTTTACCATTCTATATCCACCAATTACAGTTATTTTTATTCATTGATATTTTTTAATACTTGTTGATAGTGATGTGTTTCCATCACTGATTGATCCCTTCTAATTTCAATGATCATCTCCTTTACTTCAGCAGCGACATCATCATCTTCCCATATAACCTTCTCCTTGCACTATGGTTGTTCCATATTAAACCAATATAATATATTATGTTTTTTCTTCTTACATCAACTTTATATATTATATACCATTATAATCCAATTTTATATATTTTTTCCTATCATTGGAATCCAATGGTAGATAAGCTGTTTTTATACCATTAGACACCCATTATAGATTCTTTGTTCAAACGGTAGAGCAGATTCATTTAATCCCCCAATAGTTATATAGTATTTTGTGAAATTTTTATTTTTTATTTCTGAATGAGGTCATTAAAATAATTTTTTTTGAATAAATATAATTGTATATTTTGTTAAAAAATAATTGTAAGAATTATTCTATGTACATGTACATAGGAAGGTGAAATTGTTCACTTTTCCCTTTCTAATTACAATTTTATTGTCTGACAAAGTAGAATATTTTAATTGTTATTTAAACTATTTTATGAAAATTAATTAAAATATATTAGTATTCTTTACATGTAATATGTTTTTATGATATTTTTTAGAAAAAATAAAGAGTGTGAAGTCATAATATTTATCTACGTAGATTTTACAATCAGGTAACAATAATATTATTTGATTATTATACACTGTAATATTTAATGAAGCTATTGGACATATATATTCTCTTAAAAATTAATTGGATTACTGAACCTAGATCAATCAATTATAAAAGTGATCAAGCGGTTATATCAACTTGTTATTAGATAATTTGATAGACAACTACGATACAATTTATAAAACATGGATTTTATCAAGAAACTTCTTCGACTTTTGTTATTTTTCTCTGATGATTGAAGATATTTCTCATTTTCATCCTATATCATTGAATATATCAATTAAATAAATAAACATCGAATTTATATATCATCTTCTTAGTTGTTTTTTTATTAATTTTTTATATTATTTTTTCATTGTAATTCATCATACCTCTTGTTTTCCCTGTATAGTTTGGATTATGAATTTTCAATCTGAAGGATGTCTCATTGGATTATTCCACACATCTAAAAAGAATTTTGGGGTTTTCCTCCCATTGAAAAGGATGTTAGGTTGTGACTTCTTCCAAATTCAGGGGTTTTAACCCCAGCTAAGAAAAAGGTATGTTTCATTTGTTTGTAAAAGTGTAATAAATCCCTTTTAAAATTGAGGATCTAGTTAATACCAGTCAGCTAACAGTGTAGAGAAGATTTATGAGAGGACTAGGATTTTTGTGATCTGAACCTCTATAAAAACATAATGTGTTATCTATTTTTATTTCCACTACACGTTAAACAATTTTATAACTTTGATATGATAGTATTTCTTTAATATTTTTAAAATTACTATTCACCACCTCATATCCCTACTTCTATTCCAAGGGACCTAAAAATTGTTATCAGAGTGTGGTTCCTTTTTAAAGATTTGGTTATACTTGTTTTGATATTTTTTTCAAACTCACCTTTATCCTATACTTAAAAGTTGTCCAAAAATATACACTTATTTAGTATAGAATGTTAGAAATTCAAGATATTGAATCCCATTAGACCACCTTACTTAATTAGAAGTGAAATGTTTACTAGAAGGAAAGGATGGAGGTATTTCTTAGAAATAGAAGTCCTAGTTAGTCAGATATAATTTCAAAACTATATAAACTACCAATTTAATATTTATAAACCCTTACTAAGAATGATTCTAAACAATGAGTTTTAAATGATAATGTAATTAATTACTTATACTATTTCTTATGTTGAAATCTGTATAGGCATATCTCTTGATATAAAACTACTTCGGACATCTAGAGGTCTTTAATAGACACTAATTAATGAATTGATAAGTTATAGAGAACCATTATAGGTACTA
Organism: Viscum album; assembly: GCA_963277665.1. NCBI lineage: Eukaryota > Viridiplantae > Streptophyta > Magnoliopsida > Santalales > Viscaceae > Viscum > Viscum album. Next base: position 698,433,391 of record OY728121.1, on the reverse strand, counting down.
ATAGAGCTCAGTTCCAATAACATATAATGAGTGGTCGTGAAAGAATAAATGAGATGTATAATTGATTCACCAAAATTTTCAACAGTGTGGTTTCAATTAGATTGATAGCAAGAATGAAGATTCTATCGAAAGATAACATTGAGATATACACAATAGATGGCATTCAAATAAATTTTCTATTGAATAAAGTAAATATCTCAGTGATAATTTAATGGACGAGATGATTGGATCACTTCTTCAATACGAGATGGAAATAAACAAGGAAAATGCTAATGATCATGAAAAAGGACAGGTACATTATTTAAATATAATATATATTTTATTATTAATTTATCTAATTTTGAGTTAAAATAAATTGAGAAGGATGAAATATTGAATACTAGTAAAGGATTTTAAAAGTACATGAATGGAAAGAAAGGATTTAATATGTGTCCCAAAAGAGATCATCAAAAGGATGATAGTGTTGGAATTAAAAGATATTAAAGAAATAAATATGATGTTTCTGAATTAATATTATATGAGTGTAGGAAATATGTAAATATATAGGTAGATTATCCCAAACTGTAAGATTATGTAAAATAAAATCAATACATAAAGGATCTAACAAATGCATATCATACTGGATAGAGTTGTACAAAGGAGTCAGACATAAGTATTGATTATCCTGAGAGTGAAAAAGAATATTCCAATATATTCTTGATGGAAACCCATGTAAATGGGGTAAAATCTTATTATAATAATATTTTTGGAGAAGAATCTGATATTGAAAATGAAGATACAGAATTAGCTATTCAAAATCTAAAAGTTCAAAGTGAATTTTTGAATATATGGATTGTTTAGGGAACTGCAAAATGAAAATAAGAACATTAAATAATTAAATAAAAAATAGAATGTTTTTATTTTATGTAATATATAAAAAATGTGTATATAATGAACTATTAAAGGTTAGATATGAGAATAAAATAATGATGGATTTCATGTTAATAAACAATGAAGATAAAAATAAGATATTTAAATTACTGTTTAATGATTTAGATCAAATTGAAAAGAAATGTAAGATCATTAAACATGAAAATAAGAGAATAATAAAAATAGATCCTATACAATTGAGAATATATGTTAAAACTTATAAGTAATAACAAAATAGAATGAAAAAAATAAATAACTGGAATAAAAGAAGCCTCATCTATTTTTTGAGTCTAAGAGATATTTGATAAGATAGTGGCTATAAACAAACCCAAAAAGGAAAAAATAGGTTATGTTTAGAATAATCAGGTTCCTAATATATACATGGCCACTTTTTTAAAAATTAATAATTGTAATATTTCAAATTATACTTGTGTTAGATGTAACATTAAATGGAAATATGAAAACCAATGTTCTTGAATTTTTACTCATTCACTAGGATATACTAAGACATTTTTTCTAAAAATAAGCCTTCAAGATTACCCTATAATAAACTTATGAATTCTATATGAGTGGCTAAATTTTTTTATACTAATCTAGTTGGATCCAAAATTTCTTAGGATCCAAAATAACTATCTTCTTGATTGTGTTTTTGGAATCCTTTCGAAAGAGTTCCAAAGTAACATGGTATATGGATAGTGGAAGCACAAGGATGAAGGGTAGTGATATCCTAAAATTTTTATCTTTTAACACTTATGTTGGAGGCACTATCACATTCATTGATGACTCTAAATTTATTATTAAAGGATTTGAATAATTAGGTATAGTTACTTTTGTTATAATTTTTAAAGTACTATATGTAGAGGTATTAAAAAATTTTAATTATCAAACTACGTTTTTGGGTTGATAGTATCAGTTTAATGATTGAATATAATAATTGTTTTGTTTATATAGATAAAATATTTTTTTATTCTAATATAAAAATAAAATATTTATTCTATTTATTTTCCAGTACTAACTTGGAAGAATGTGATATTCATAAATGATATACATATAAACCACATTATATGGAACATAAGGCTGGACACGTTCATCGTTAACAATTGTACATGACAGATAAACAATAACAAGATATGAAACTTCCAAATTATCTATAGGTAAGTACTATGTATTTGATTATTTTCTAAAATGTATGCATCACACAGAGTAATTTAGATCTATTAATGTTTTTAAAACTTCTAGATTCTTATATTTTTTTCACCTTTATTTTTTTTGTACCAATGAGAACTAATATATTGGGTATGAAAAGATGTGTTTTTGTAATGGTATATTATTTCAGTTGATTAACATGGAATTTTTTTTTTATTCCATAAAACTGAAACCTTAAACACATTTTCTAAAAAATTTATGTAAATTTAGAATAATAAATTTCATGTTGTTTCATAAATAATAATTAACCATGAAGGATAATTTTTAAATTATAACACGAAAAAACCTATAAAACTAGAGGGTATTTTCATAATTTTTCCACCCTAGAACAGCACAACAGAACGAGGTTGTAGTAAGGAAAAATTGGACTATTTTTGAAATGGAAGGAATAATTCTGAATGAATTAAACCTACTAAAATATTTTGGGTTGAAATTTTTACACAACTTTTAATATCTTAAATAGAGTTTATATGAGACCCTTATTAAAGAAAACTCGTAATGAATTTTTTAAGAATAAAAAACCCCAAATTTTTTTCTTTAATGTTTTTGGATATAGAATATATATTTTAAACACTTAATATGATCTAAAAAAATTTATTCGTAAAGTGAATAAGGAATATTTTTAGGATTATCTAATGATAGTAAATATTATATGGTATATACTAAGAGAACTATTTTAATAGAATAATATATCCTTGTAATGTTCATTGAAAATAATGAAAAACATAGTCCTCATTCTATTTTTAATATTGACGAATTTAATGGATTCAATTTTGATAAAGATAAACCAAAAAATTTATAATTCATTAGTTGAGGGGGAGTATATATCATTTTAATCATATTTTTCAGAATGGAAAATTGACAAGGATCAACCTTCAGAAACTATTTTAAGAAATGTTAGATCTGGAATCCAGGAAAGAAAATCTATTTTTAACATATTTTTTAATTCTTCTATTGAAGAAGATTTTTTTTCCTGCTAATATTAAATAATTCATAAAATATTCTTACTAGATTAAAACCATGCATGATGAACCTGACTAATTTGATTAAAATAAGGCCTTTTATCTATTCATGTTACCTAAAGATAAAATATTTATATGAGATAAATGTATTTTTCAAAATAAATTGGATGAGACTTGTAATATTGTTAGAGAGAAGTAAATATTAGTTGACCAAGGTTATCTTAAATAAGAAGGATTTGAATTTAATGATTGATTTTCACTAGTTTCTAAATTAAAATATGTTAATATTTTATTAGATTTTAGTTGTTTTAAAATTTGAAAATATTTTAAATATATTGAAAAAATTAAATTTTAAATGGTGTAATATCCTTAGAAGTATATGATAATCACCCTTATAATTTTTAAAATAATGAATTTACAAATCATGTTTCAAAATAACTAAATCTTTATATGGTTTCAATATTGCTCATCAAGATTGGTATGAATAACTAACAATTTTTCATTCAAAACAGCTCTATTAAATGTATGCTATATCCTACCATATTTATAAAAATATCTTAAATTGATATACTAGTTATATAATATTTTCATTGAAAATATTGAATTTGGTTCTTGAAATAATATACTTGTTAATGAGTTTTCAGAATTAATGATAAATGAATTTGATATGAGCCTAATGGGGGAATTAAATTTTCTCATTGGTTAAAAAATAAATCATAGGAAAGATGATATTTTCTCAAATAAAAATAAGTGTTCCAAATAACATATAAAAAGGTTTGGACATTATTCACGTAAAACTATTATAACTCCAATGGGAACTAGCTCTAAACTGAATGTGGATGAATCTTTAAAGTCCGTTGATATTATAATATATAGAGGGATGATTGGGAGCCTATTGTTGTTCGCTAGTTCTAGACCTAATATTGTGTTTGTTATCTACATGTGTGACATATACCAGTCTAACCCCAAATTATGTAATCTTATATTCATTAAAACAAAAATTAGATATAAAAAGGGTATTGTATCTACTATATTATTCTACTATAATGAGAATTTATTTAATTTAGTATCTTACTCTAATACTATATATGAAGGTAATAGACTTGAATGGAAGGGTACTAATGGTATGTGTTATTTTCTAAGTAAAATTTTAATTTTACGGATTTCTAAGGAAACTATTCCTGTAGATTTATCAAAAATAGAAGTTGAATACATTTTTGGTGTTATTTGTAATTCACATAGTGTATGGATTAATCAAACACCACATGTCATTAATATTTATTATGATAAAGATCATATTTTGTGTGATAATTAAAGTGATATTTCTACTTCTAAAATCCATTTTCAATACTATGGAAAAAAATAGAAATTTTATATTTCATTTTCGTAGGGACCATGTTTATAAAGGTGATATATGTTTAGAAATTTACACCCCTGAAAAAAACTAGTAGTAATTTTCCCTAAAACATTAGAATTTGTTAAATTTGAAACATTGAAATTTTAATTTGGTATGATGAAAGCATAAAATTTATATTTATGTATATTTTATTTAGATAAATATACTCACTGTCATTAAATATCATTGTACACATGTTGTATTTTAAAATGTTTTATTATAATCTTATTATTTCTAATTATAGCACACTATTTAATTCTATATTGTAACTATATATTAACCATAATTTAAATTATATCTATTGCTTGTTAGAAGTTATTGTTTTATTGGAAAAGGGTTTAATCATGGGATTCTAGTGTACTTTTTAATAAATTTGAAAAGGGGTAATTTTTTTTAAATTTAATAAATGTTTTGTAAAGATGTTAGAAATTTTAGTAAATTTTATGCTTTTCTATTTTAAATAATGTGAATATTTTTTCAAATTGGGTATTAATAAATTATCATATTTCATTATTTTGATAAATTACTCATTCATCACATTTAATTAAATTAAATATTTCCTTGAAAAAATATCTCTTTTATTACATGTTTAGTGGTTATATTATTTTTATTGAATATCATTTTTTTTATTTCAGCTTAATTTTGATAATTTCTATAATTATTTTCTTGAAAAAGAATTGGCCCATCCCCGTAAGCCGGTAAGGCTAGCCCTGAACCAGCGTTAGGGGTCCCAATGGGTCAACCCCATTCAAGGGCCTGATATAGGTATCCCACAAGAGGATTGGGATCTTATACATAGTGAATGTTTTATGTGTGTGGACCTATGTATATAGAATCTAGAGAAATACTATAGGGGACAAATGGGTTGGGATAAGTAAGCACATTGGGCCTTTTTATAATGTTCATTTGTGCGATTAGTGGGGTACGAGTGCTAATACCCCACTAATAGCACGAGGTGAGTTAGGAGTGATTGGTATGTTATAGTGGTGGAACACAAAATTAAATATCTGATGTTGGAAATGGGAGTTTTTTACCATTTATCCATTCTTTAGAATCTCATAATCACTTTCAAACATCTCATTGATAAAAAATGAACCATTCCAAACCATTTTGATCTCCCACATATCTTTTGATCTTTTTCACTTCTCCAGGATGAAATTTTATATCATCATCTTCTACAGATATCCTCCTCTCTTCAACACACCGATGATTTTCAATGAAATGATGACGAATAAAATTGATATAATGAATTCATTTCAAGATCATGGAAAATTTTCAACCACTTTATTCCATTGATGATAGTTTAATGGATTTTCATAGGTAGTTCTATACGTCAAAAATGATGGATCACTGTTCCACTTTAGGTTTACTAGTCACCTGAAGATCTTCCTTCAATGTAAGCATTGTTCATCCCTATGAATGGCTTTTCCTTCAATTATGGTTCTTCCATCCCTTAATAGAATCATAATCAGGTCTAAAATCATCAGAGCATACAACTTTCTCAATGGTGGATAAAGGTCCTACATATGTTTTTTTGAATGGTTGACCATTATACTCCAATGGTAGAATATTTTCTCAATGGTGGATCATTTTTTCACTTGTAGAATTGTTTCATCCATGACCCTCAATTTTTCAACCGTTTGACATCAAACAGATGATCATATACCATATTTGGACTCCAATAGTGGATACTCTATGACACTACAACTCGAAAATTTCATGTCCACAAATGATATTTCACATCCCTTACTTTTTTTAACTTATTTGGAGTGTTTTGTTTCCATTTCTGATTGATCCCTTCATCCCTCACTACTCATATATTTTAATTAAATAGTGTTAGAATCGACTTCTCTTATCATCTTCTCCTTACATTGTAGTAACTAATACTTGAACCTCAGAAACACATTATTATCTATATGTTCTTACATCAACTCTAGATCATTTATACATTTCCAATAAAATGGTAGATACTCAGTTTTTCACCCATTGGACTCCAATGGTAGATACATTGTTTTCTACCATGGGACACCAATTTTAGATGCTCTGTTCCAATGTTAGAACATACTTTTTTAATCAACTTATATTTCTAAATATGTTTTTAAATATTTTATTTATTATTTTTTAATGAGGTCATTAAAATAAATATTTTATTAAATATTTTATCATTTTATTGAAATATAACAATATGTTTTGTAAAAAATAACACTAAGAATTAATTTATGTGAATGTACAAATACAGGTAAAATTATTTACTATGCCTTGTTTTATTACATTTTTATTTTCTTACAAGATATAATCATTTTAGTATTATTTAAATTGTTTTGTGAACATGATTTATATATTTTTTCTTGAAATGTTGAATTTTTTACCTGAAATTTCAAGAAGAAATAAAAAGTTTTAAATTTTTATGTTTATTATTGTAGATTTTACAATTATGGAATGATTATATTATTTTATTAGTATACGCTTTCATATGGCATGAATTAGTTGTACACAAAAACAATTCCTAATGTTCATGGTATTTATGAACTCAGATTATTCCATTAGATAAGTGATGGAGGGGATAAATTAACTTGTGATTAAATAATTTGATAGATAACTATGATAAATTTTATACTGCTATGAATTGATCACGAAACATCTTGAACTAATGTTTTTTGTTGTGATCACTAAATATATTCTTAGTTTTCATCTTCCACAACTGAACAGATCAATGAACTTGAGCTTCACTAAATTTCTACATCATCTTCTCGCCTATTGTTTTTATTAATTTTGTAATTTTTCCATTATAATTATTCCAACTTTATATTTTTTCTATAGAGTTTGTTTTAATAATTTATAATCCAAAGGTTGTATCATGGGTTATTACTACCATCTAAATGGATTTCAGTTTGTTCCTACCATACGAGCACTACCACACATATTCTTCTTCATTCTTTCTTTAGTATCCTCTCTCTTTGTACCCTCCCTCAATTTGAACATCGATGTTTCCCCTGTGTTTAGTGATCTCTTATGATAAGGAACTCCTATTCTACTTGGAATAATTTCATCTCTGTGGGATTCATTCATGATCGTTAGCTTCCCTTTTTTATTGAATCATATTTTAGGCTATATTTAGGACCCTTATCAACGATGTTTTAGGGTGTTTTGGGTCTTGCAAGTGGTGGATAATGGTGATATGTCTTTTATTTTGGTGGTGGTTCTTTCCATGTTTTGTTTCAATGCAGTTGTGTATTTGTGTTGATACAATAATTTTGTTTTTTATTCTACACTTACTGCCTCTTCCCATGTACTTGACCCCTTATTTATTCTAGTTCATAGTTCTTTCAGTTCTATTTTGGAATTGTTTAATGTTTCTTCATAGGTAGCCTAAGTGGTTTGACTGGTGCAATTTTCTTGATTTCCATTGTTTTTTGGAGCTAGTCTTAATGCTAGGATTTCCATCCATTATATGATATGAATCACTATTAAGGGATTATTCTGCACATCTCTCCTATATCATCATTGTCCAAATAATCCTTCATAATCAGTCTAGTGTGATGGTCATCAATGATTCTATGGGAGGTGTTGATCAAGCGCCCAATGTTTATCTAGGAAGCATTACCAAAATCAAATCCTCCCACATTGGGTCCACATTGAAGTTAATATTTCATATTTATTGTTGTCATAGTTGTGCTCAACAAATCTTCCCATTGTATGGTGGCTTGTTATGATGTTTGTTTTGTTGTTTGATTGGAATTGGAGCTTCAGTTTCTAACTCTATCATTTATGGGGAGTCCATTTTTGGTTTCTTCTGTGGTTTCATATGAGATATTTTAGTGGGATCTCATTGGATATTTAGTGCTATCGATATTTTTATCTTTCATCTCAGGGATTGGCTTGAGGTTGGTAGAAGATCAGGATATCGGAACATATGGATTTCATCATGTTGAGTTCAAGGCATGGATTGATTTGTTTTTTGGAAATCATGATCAATTGATGTTTTTGATTGATGGAGACCTAGTGGCTAACGACCTGTTTATATAGATTTTGAATTTCAATCTATTTTTGTTGCCTATTTTTTGTTGGAATGTAGTAATAGTTTTTTCGTGTCATCTTCAGTTTGAATTTTGTCTCATTGGTTTTTCAACACGGTTTCCCCTTTTTTAGGGATCACACTTAACCTAAAAAAGTGTTTTCAAAAAATAAAAAAACATGGCTCTGGAGAGAGAAATAAGGTTATCCTTCTATTTCAAAATTGAGGATCTAGTTAATTTTAGTCATGCCACATAGTACAGGAGACTAATGATAGGACTAGGGTCTTGTTGATTTGAACCTATGAAAAAAAATTGTGTGTTTTCTATTTTTATTTACGCTACAAATTTTACATAGTTATAACTCTTATATAACATTATTTATTTACATTATTTATAAAGACTATTAACCACCATCAAGTCACTACTTTCATTCTAAGGGACCTATGAAAAATCACTCAAAAGAAAATTATTTTAGGTATTCAAACCACTGAAACTACATTGGATATAAATTTCATTAGGAAAATATATATTTGGGTCTTTTATGATTAGTTAACAACATAAATAAATCCATGAAGATATAGTTCCTTTGGAACATCAGAGAATTAACTGAAGTGGATATATCTAGAATATATGTCATATTTTACTATTCAAGAGGCCAAATATTCTGAGAACCAAAGATCTCCCAACAAATATCCTATATAATCATAGAACCATTACCTATTAAAAAGGAATCATAAAAGACTTTAAATTACTAAATTATGTAATGATCATGAATGGGTAATTATAAATTCTCTTCATTAATTCATAAAATGATACCTAAAATTGACTATACAAAATTAATATTTCACCAATCTTCATCAATGTGATTATATGAGGCACAATCAAATAAAATAATAAATAAATAAATTATAGTATCTAATGACTCCAAAGAAACACAAAATCTATAAAATGTACTTTGTTAACTCAAATGAAAACAACAAGACTAATTTTTCAATATCTATTTAATTTTGATCCATTAATGTTGCGTGATCTCAAAATTTTACTTCATAAATAAAAAAAGATCAGTTTGAAATAATTTCATACATATACTGATTTGAAAATTTCCCTAACACAACCAATATATCTAATAATATCTTCTTGAGATATAGATTTTATTAGAGTTTCATCATCAATAATGACCCAATTCATCAGTTTTTAGTTTCCATTTTAACATTTTTTATTCAAATGTGAAATATGTGATAAAGAAATTAAGTTGAAAATTTTGTATAATAGAAAAATATAGAGGGTTAATAAATGTTTTTCATTATTATATGGTTTCAAAAAGGAAAAACATGTGTGTATAAATGTGGGACCACACACATATAGGGGTTAGTCTTTGCTTTGTGTAGGCATGGGGAACTAGGATCTAGACCAGTTGTGTATAGGATGGGAAAAGGGGAATAAATTCAAATATCCAGGCAGGGTATCGTAGGTTCTAATTCTGGGTGGGACAGGGTGTGCATATAATTTTAAACCCTGTGATTGTTTAACTAATTATCTTATTTAGTATATATTGGATGGGGATCCATGGGAGTGATGTGGGTAGAGAAAATTGTACGAGTGAAGGGGTATGTTTTTAATTATCAAAAGAAAAAAGCTTTTAAAAATATATATCAATTGAAAAAAGGTAACTAGAAATGGTTATATGAATTCAAAAGAAGGGGGTTCTTTGAGGGGTCTTCAAAACAAGGGTTACATTATCACTCTCTCCCTATAAAATTCTATAATATTATTTCTTGAATGTATCCTTTAATTTTGTTCCAAATTCGATTCCATTAGTGGTGTTGGATTATTCTTGATGGGTAAATTATGAACCCTTGGGTTTTTTTAAAGTTGTGTTGAGTTATTTTTTCTATAATTAGTAAAATAAAAATTTCTTGTTCTAAATGTAGGAAAATAAATATTTATATGATTGCAAATTTATTTGGATTCATTTCATGGTGTAGAATCATCAAATAGTATTCGATAGGTCACCTCTATCCTTTCGTGGTGTTTAATATTTGATTTTACTATTATACTAAACTATTTAAATGATTTAATCAATACATAATATATAAAAATTTTCCAATACGGGAATATATACTTGTAAAGGTATATATCTAGTTTGTAAAGTGTTCTACAAATAGAAATGTCTCTATAGATAAATTGTTTGTTGAAATTTATTGTTAAATGTTATTGTGAAAAATCAAATAGACCTATTGTAATTTGTAAGAACCCTATTTTCCAGTCATGTATGGATCCATTAAATTTTTTTCTATATATTTACTTTGGACCTAATACGGATACCTAATGATATAGAAAAGGGTATCAAGGGTGTCTGGGGAATGTTCGGATCCTGAAACCCATATATTTGGGGAAATATGATATATCGCATGGTTGTCGCATGGTTTACCTAACCGTAAAGATAGTCAATTTCTAAACAGAACCACTTCACACTATTTTCACATAGCCTTTTGGCCAAACCATGAAAAGTGCACTTCTTCCCAGGTAATCGTGCATGGTTGGCACACAGTTTTTAAAACCATGGGGATAAACCATGAACATGCCATTTTTTCTGGATAAAAAGTCAAATTTTACCTCAATGATCTAATTAGATCTCTCTTTATTCCCTAATCCCAGAACTAGTGGGATTAATCTAAATTACTCTCATCTTGGATCCTTTTAAAGATCTAATTTAGGAAAAAATATATCTCCTTTTCTAGGGATCCGATTGAGCTTCCGATCATCATTTTGGATGCACAACGACATGTACTCGAGTGCTCTTGGGCTGTTATCCTTCTCTCTTACTCTTGAAGGAGTTATCAGGGTATGATCATTTTTATATTTTTCATAGATCTAATCTAATATGTTTCAAATTTAGAGCCAATAATAGAGTAGTAGAATCATACAAGCCTATGGTGGGAGGTCTATAACTCACCCCTCGTGTTTATTGATTTTTCTATTCCCATGTGGGGCCCACTGACATCATCAGGTGACGTTAATAGAATTTTTATTCCATGATTATATTTATTATAAATGTATGGGTATTATCCATCTAAATATGCTATTATTTGTTATTTTTTACACCCATAATTACATCCATTCCATTTTATAGGTTATCCCATGATTGGGTTTTCCGTGTTTAGACACGTTTGTTCCACCGTTCGGGTGTGAGTTGGCTTGATATTCCAAAGGGTAATAATTTCTATATTAATTGGTTTGATATATATTTGGAATCTCACAATAGAAAGTACCATTTATTCTCACCACTAGACCTACCTAGGGTATGTGGTTGAATTTGACAATAAAATGTGAAATGTGAATCGACAAGTATACTAAGAATATGACATTTTCTTAAATGAAAATGCATATTAGGTTTCATATCCATATCACCCTATACAATATTAATGGAAGGTATTAGAATTAACAATGGATATGGAATATTATATAAATGGATTAAATGAATGGTTGCATGCTATATAGCCTTTTCATACTAATGAATGGTAAGGGTTAAACCAAATGACGTAATTAAAAGGATGCATGCTACTTGACCTTATCGCACAAATGAATGAAAAGGTTTGAACAAACGGTTTCCTGATACATGACTATATCACACTAATGAAAGGAATGTCTTGAACCAATTGAAATAATACGTCACTTTATAATCAAATAGGAATGGTCTGACTCATGTTCACTTTTGATTCCATTCAAGGAATTCCATGAGAACATGGGAACCCCATTACATTTCAAGGATACATATTTATTATGATTAGAACCACCTAGATCTCTATCCTTGTCTATTATTGGATGCCTGATATGACATCATATGATCCCTCTATATTATTACAAGATACATGAGATACACTCCTTGGATCCAGCATTAACAAGTAGGTTCCATGGTTACATCCCATAGGGCCCTGTCTATGCATAGCCATGTCTTACCTTGGAAGATCAGCTTGGATTAGGTAGGAATATTACTATGGAATCCAATGGAATATTCTCCTTGGATTAAACTCTCATAATTATTCAACATACAGTTAAAACTATGTTGGTGACCCTTGAGGTCTACATTACATTGGTTATTACCATATAACTTCATTATGAAATATAATTATAGGTTTCCTTATCATTACTTGGACCCTTCAAAATGATTGAAATGTGAGTCATTTATAAATTGGTAATAATAAATAAATGGACTGGTTACATTCAGACTCTAGCCGAGGGCTGAAGCAGGTAATTGGTTATTCAGTGACATTATACTGCTTTACATTATATATGAATGTCTGCACACTACTACATTTCCATTACACAAGCCATATATTATATAAATCATTAGTGGTTCCCCATTGATATTTATCTCACACCCTCTTTGGGTGCCATTTAGTACCCGAAGAAGATTACATGGTTGTAGGTGTTGATAAAGGTAACCATATGACTTCAATCACTTGATTGATTTCTATTTAGTATAGAGCATGATAGAAGAGGACCAAGTTTGAACTCATGATGGTTGTGATAGTCTTTTATTTAGATTTTACTTATGTGGAAAATTTTATGCCTTCTATCTTGTATACATGTTTTCCAGTTTTTTAGTGACATGAATATCACCTGTTGTTGAATTTTATTCCAGTTTTTTACATTATTATTACTGTTTTCTCTATTTTTCTATTGTGCCTTCTATTTTCTTATATTGAATTCACTATTTAATAATTCATACAACCATAATCTATGAAAAAACTTAGGTAATGAGTTAATATTATTCCCATGGACACAACCTTGGCCTTCACTGCTAGTTAGAAGCCTCTAACATTTGGAGATATGTCCATGAGGCCATGCAGCCCACTGGGATTGGGGTACCATTAAGTGGAATCCAAGTCTGAGATGTCACAAAGTGCTATCAAAGCGGGTTTCCTTTATTTCTTTAATATTTAGAGACAATATATTAGAGATTATGAATGCTTGGGACTTGGTCATAATTCATGATTTGGTGTCATGAACCCGTTTCCGGGGTAAAAACCTAGTTACCTAAAACAATAATTGTTGTTCTAGTTTTTCCTATTATTCTTGATATTATTTAACCTTTTTGGGTGAAAAATATTTTGGGTGGAGTTGTTGATTATTAATACATTTGATGATTTTCTTTCATCCTTGGACCTATGATATGAGGGAAAGGATAATTGTTACATGAATCATTATAGGGACCTAGAATTCACATGTCATACATATTTCCATTCCATACAGGTTCATTTCAATGCCTTTCATTTCTTTATATGCATATGATTACTGAGTGATGTTGTGATACTTACCTTATTCTTGTATTAATCCTAGCTATTATTGAGTGTTTTCTTATCTCAAATCATGAGGAGTATGGTTTCTTATGGGTCCAGTTGAGTAATTTACTGAGTCGAGCCATTGTGATATAAATAAATGGGTTTCGTTTCTAGTGATAGTTGTGTGGAAACTGATTTATGAGGAATGGATATCCATTATAATGTAAAATATGAACTCTAAAATGAATTGGTTTCACATCCTAATCCCACATTATCATTTTTATTAATGGTAATGGAGTGAACTTGTTTATTAAATATTATTGAAAAGAAACTTATACTTGAGAAATTACCAATACCTAGCTACCTAAGTGGGTAGTTGGGGTATTATGCTTTAGGTAGTGGGCTTTCTTATGTTCATCATTCTCTAGTGATGCTATATTTTTTCCTTAATCTTGTTCCTAAGGAGTGTGCTTTGATATTATAGAACAATGTCGGCATGATTTCATTGTATCATATGCTAGGAGGGTGGTGATGACCACGCTCTAAAAATGGTGGGCCCCGGGCCAACAGAATTACCTCTAGGAGTGTCCCTCGATGAACCACCTATTATAGCTAATCTGGGAATTGATTTCCATGTTCATGATTGTTTCCTACGTCTGAAGTAGTCCATGCATTGTTATCCATGAGTTGCACCTATGATGGATGGTTAGACTCGTGAGTTCCAGCTGCAGCATGGACCTACTTTCTCAGGTGATGGTAGTCTATAGGCTATTGAGTCTTTGATAGAATCCATTATATCTTTATTTGACCAACTAGATATGACTCCAAATTGGAGGGTCAATCTTTCCACATGCATGCTTTGGGAATTGGATAAGTGTTGGTGGGATGTGATTACCAATGTCAGTCGTCAATAAGGCATGTTAAGGGTTGAATTACACACTATCTTCTATAAAAAGTCATTTCTTCAGATGCTAAGAGATGACAGATTCAGAGAGGTCATGCATCTCTTGTAGGGTTCTATATCAGTTAGGGAGTATTCAGTATGATTCAGAGAGTTACAGTAATTTTAATCACTTCAAGATGGTGATGAGCTTACGCATTCTAGATGTTTTGAGGATTCACTTTAGAATTCCATTTGTATGCAGGTAATTTTTTTTATCCTATCTAAATTTTCATAGATAGTCAATCAGGATCTTATCATTGAGAATAATGTGAGGGACAACAATAGAATCAGGTTTAAGGTATATGTTTCGCATCATGTCAGCAGTTCATCTGGTGGCTGGAAGCATTCCCTCAAGGTTTCTCGTTATGAAAGTGACAACCAGAGTGGCTGTTTTTAGATCTCTAAAGAGTATCATCAATTTGGATGATGGATAAATTCAAAACCTCAATGTGATAAAGATCCACTTGGGTGCCGAGATTTGTGGCCCTATTGGGAATCTTTACCATTTTTTAGGACCTTTCCACGATCTTCGAGTGGTAAGGGATCAACAGGAGCTCCAACATCAAGAACATGTTCTTTTACACCACGTCAGCTAGGGAATTTGAATAACACTGATAGGTCAGGCTGAGGATGAGGTTTTGACCATGGTAGTTAGACCCTTGATCACCAGTAGCACCAACAGTGTAGTTATGATCATGGTTTTCCATATGATGCACAAGGTCGTGGATCATGCTATTGGAATGCACTACAAATGATACATTAGGATCAGGTTGTGGGACCATCTATAGTATGATCTACTATTCTAGTAGCCTCTACTATAGTATCTTCGTTATTTGATACAATTATATTGAACTCTTTTAACTCTGTATCTATCTTGGAAGGCCTCTGACTATAGATACAATATTACTATGGTGTAATGACCCTAGATACCCCATTAGGGGTACAGAAAGAGGGTATATGCTAGTGAAGGGATTATCCCCTTGAGGTAGGTAGTTAACCTTTCTTATGAAACCACTTTTTTCACGAGTTTATAGGCTTAGATGTCAAACTAGAGACGAATTTTTTAGTTCAATATCACACTTTTGTAGACATCTATCACCCTAAGGTATCATTTACATAACCAGAGGATAGAAGTTATCTAAATAAGGGTGAGTGGGTTGTCCAAAACAGTAGAGCTGGACTAAGGAATCCTGGGCTAGGTGGAGTGACCGCTCATATTGAAAGTATCTTAAAATAAGATTAGGGTTTATGAAAAGCTTATTTCCATCCAATAGTGGATCGTTTCATGGATGTATTTCCTAAAAAAATTTCTGGATTACCTCCTGAGAGAGATGTAGAGTTTACAATTGATCTTGTTCTTAGAGTATCTCTATTGTCCATTCCTCTATATGGGATGAAACCTACTGAGCTTAAATAGATCAAGAGAATGTTATAAGATCTAGAGTCCAACGGATTTATACACCCCCGTTCATCCACTTGAGGTTTTCCCATCCTTTCCACAAATAAGGTTGATGAAACCTTACATCTATAAAAGTATTATTGAAGGTTGAACTGGCTTACAGTCAAGAACTGATATCCACTTTCTCGAATAGATGATCTCTTTGTCCAACTCTAAGGAGAAAGGGTATTTTCTAAGATTGTCTCGAGATCAGGTTATTATTATGTGTGATTCAGACCATCAGACATAACTTGTACACCTTTTCATAGAAGGTATGTAATGTATGAGTATATTGTTTTTCCATTCAGAATTTTGAATTCTCCCACAATTCACATGGATCTAATGAATAGGGTTTTCCAATACTATTTGGATTCATTTATCTTTTTCTTTTGGAATGACACCTTGGTGTATTTTCATAGTCATAGTGACCAAAAAAACATCTTGAGATAATTTTCAATACATTGAAATAGAATCATATTTATTCCAATCTTTCTTAGCGCCACATCTGGATTGACGAAGCTCACTTATTTTGTCATATTATCACATAATTAGGAATATATGTTGACCCAAAAAATGTTGTTGTTGTAGTTTCATGGGTTTATCCCAATAATGTGTTTAATATATAGATTTTCATGGGGTCGTCTGGATATTACATGCATTTCATACAAGACTTTTCTCCCCTTGATTCACCTCTTGAAGGTCTTATAAATAATGGTGTCATGTTTATATGGTCAAAAGCATGTGGTAAATCCTTTCAGGATTTGAAAGGGAAGTTTGTATCATCACCTATACTGACTCTTCTAGTTTTATTTATAGCTTATACCATCTTTTGTAATGCATTAGGAATCAACCTAGAAGTAGTGTTGATGCGGGAAGAGAGAGTCATTGCATACAGATCTCGATTGTTGAGGCCTCAGGAGAAGAACTACCCAACAAATGACCTTGATCTAGTAGTAGTATTCTACACCTTATGTTGATGGGTACATTATATGTTGAGTGATCACATTGTGGTGTACATAGACAGCAAGAGCCTCAAATATAACTTTTCCCAGTGTGACTTGAACCTCAAATTGTGGAGATGGATCGAATATCTATAATCCTATGATTTTCACCTTGCCTATATTCCTTGGAAGGTAAATGTAGTTGTTGATGCAATGAGTTGAAAAACTCAAACATGGGACATATGAGATGCCAGTGATGAATGGAAATGGATGGCCCTATTTTCGAAACTTCATATGGAGTTTCATGATAGTGATGAGCAATATAATCTCCCATTCTTAAGAGTTCCCTATTCCCTTCTTGTGAATGTGTTGAGTAGATAGTTTTCTGATCCTGAAGAATTGTTACTCCATGAATGTTTATCAAGAGATAACCCACCTCTGGATTGATTTATAGATATAGACGACACCTTGTGCCTATGTCTATGTATTTGGGTTCCTATCGATATGATAGAGGAGTTGATGAAAGATTCCCATGCTTTTTAGTGGGCAGTTCATCTATGAATTTCTAAGATATATCGAGATATGGGATTCTAGTATTGGTGGATTGGGATGAAACATCCTATAGAAGGCTTTACCACATTGTGTTCCACCTCTAAGAATGTGAAGGTGGTGCACTAAATACCTCTAATTTTTCTACAGTAGCTTCCAGTCTTGGAATGGAAATGGGAAGATGTTTCCATGTAATTTGTAGTCAGATTACCTATGTCACCGAGGGGTATAAATTATATCTGGGTAGTCATTGACCTGTTAAAAAAATCATCCAACATAATTCCTATTTGGGATACTTTCTCAATTGATGAGATGGTAATATTATATGTCTGTGAGATCATACTATTACACAGGGTTCCTTGTTCTGTTGTTTTAGATAGGGATGCTCATTCATGTCACAGTTCTAGTAGGGATTTTAGAAGGCTATGGGAACACAACTTCTTCTAAGAACAACTTTTCACCCTCTAGATGATGGGAAATCGGAACAAAAAATTCAGGTTCTAGTGGATATGCTCCGACAATGTGTCCTTTATTTCAGTGGTTCATGGGTTAAGCATATCCCTCTCATAGATTTATCCTATAAAATATACTTTTAGGAGACAATCCAGATGGATCCTTTTGAGGCCTTATATGGTAAGCTAGGTCATTCATCCATGTCCTAGCAAGAGGTAGGTGAGGGAGCCCTCCTAGGTCTTCATCTCATTCTGGAGACTTTAGAGTAGGTTTAGCTGATCAGAAACAATATGAATAATAATCAGTCTAGAAAAAAAAATTAATATGATCATTGTTGATGAACTCTTGAGTTCGAGGTTTGGATCATGTTTTTCTTTGGGTTTATCCTAGGCTTAGTCATAGATAGTTATGAAATTGAAGAATGTTGTTGCCTCATTATATAGGGAATTTTAAAATTTTAGAGAGAGTCTGGTGGATTATCAGTTGTTATTACCTCAGAAGTACCATTCCATGCATGTCATCTTTCATGTTTCATAGCTTCTCCAATATCATGAAAATATATTACATACCTTTGATACCGAGTAAGTTGAGATAGATGATGATGCTACCTTTGAGGATTATCTTGTACGCATTGTTGAGCAGAGCACAAAGGATCTCTGAGGTCGGTCTGTCCATCTAGTATGGGTGTTTTGGTAGCACAACTGAGTATAGGAGAAGACATGGGAGTGGGAATCCAATGTATGTGCCCAATGATTAGATATGTTCACAAAAAATGTTTCTCTACTGTTGGAAGGTGAACTCTGGGAAGAGTTCTTTTAAGGGGGAAGGATTATAAGAACCCAGTTTTTCACTCAGGCATGGATCTATTAAAACTTCAGTGTAAATATTTACATTAGACCTGATATGGATACCTAATGAGTTTGAAAATGTCTTAGGGGATTCCAAGGCATGTTCAGAGCCCAGAACCCATCTTTTTGGGGAAATAGGACAAGTCGCATGGTTTGCGCATGGTTTACCTAACCGTGAGGATGGCCAATTTCTGAAAAGAACAACTTCACATGATTTGCACAGCGTCGTGTGTCCTAAACATGAAAATTGACCTTCTACCTAGGTAACCATGCATGGTTTACACCCAGATTGTCAAACCATGTGAAAACACCATTCACAATCCATTTGTTGGGAAAAATTTCAAATTTCCCTTAATGATCTAATTAGATCCCTCATTTTCCCTAATCCATGAACCAATAAAATTAACATAAATTGCTCTCATTTTGGATCCCATTGAATATATAAGGTAGGAATCAAGATATCCCCTTAATCTTGGATCTGATAGAGATTCTTTTTATCACGTTGTATGGTCAATGATAATTACTTGAGTCTTTTAGATTTGTTCTCCTTATCTCTTTCTCTCGACTGAGTTTTTAGGGTATGATAATTTTACCTTTTTAATAGATCCACTATAATCCAAGATAAATCAAGGTCCAATACCATAGGATGAGAATAATACAAGCCTAAGGTAGGTGTTCTATAACTCATCCCTCAAGTTTTTTTTTATTTTGGAACTATTATGTGGGGCTACTGATTTCATTGGTTATAGTTAATAGAATTTATATGCCATTCTTATACTAATTAGAAATATATGGTTATTCTATTTCCAAATATGAGATTATTTTTTTGTGGTTACACCCAAAATTACAACCCTTCCTTGTTTAAGGTTATTCCATGATTGGGTTTTTTGTGGTTAGATAAGTTTGTGCCACTGTTCGAGTGTGCATGTGATTCACCTTCTTGTGGATATGTGTTTTTAAGTTATATGTCTTGATCTATATTATGAATTGAATAATTCCATGTACCATGTATGCTAACCACTTTACCCACCTACATTAATTCCTTCAATTTGACAATGAAATGTAAAATGTGAATGGGAAATTATACTAAGAATATGAATAGGCCTTAAATGTAAATAAATATTTGGTTGCATATCCATATCACCACTTACCATATTAATGGATGGTATAAGAATTAACAATGGATATGTAATATTATTTAAATGGACTAAATGAATGGTTTCATGATACATGGCCTAGTCACACTAATGAATAGAATGGATTGAACCAAATTACTTAATTAAAAGGTTTCATGCTACTTGACCTTATCGCACCAGTGAAAGGAAAGGCATGAAACAACAGTTGAATGCTACTAAAAATTATAACACTAATAAACGAAAAGGTTTGAACCAAATGATACATTACATGACTTCATAATAAAATATGAATTTCATGAATTGAGCTCGACTTGGATTCCGATCAGGGAATCCCATCAGCACTCGGGAACCCCATTCTAATTCAAGGATATAACTTTCTTAGGTTTAGAACCACCTAGATACTAGTCCTTTAATATTGGATTCCTATTATTAAATTGTAGGAGCCCTTTATATTATTATAGGATGCCTCGGTTACAATCCTTGGATCCATCATTGACATATAGGATCCATGGTTAAAACCCATAGGGCCCTGTATCTACTTATCCCCATCATACCTTGGACGATCGCCATCGATTCAGTAGGAAACTTATTATGGAAAGCCTTAGAATATGATCCTGGGATTACACTCTTATCCTTATCTAGGAAACAATTACTACTAATTTGGTGACCCTATAGGTCAACATTGGATTGGTTATTACCTTAGAACATCATTATGAAGTATCATTACAGGTTTCCTTTTCATAACATGGAACCTTTACCATGATTAACATGTGACTCATTTATAAACTGGTAATAATAAATAAATGGAATGGTGACATTTAGATGTCATCTGAGGGCTGATGTAGGTACTTGGGTATTTAGTCACATTGTACTGCTTTACATTATATATGCATGGTTTCACACTTCTACATTTCCATTACAGGGGTTGGATGTTATAGACACCGTTGGTGGTGCCCCACTTAGATTTATCTGACACCCTCTTAGGGCACCGTTTGCTACCCAGAATAGATTACATGGTTTCAGGTGTTTAAAAAGGGAATAATATGGCTTCAAACACTTGATTTTGTGTTGTTTTAGTATGGATCTTGATAGCAATGGACCGAATTGGAATTCAAGAAGCTTGCGATAGTCTTTGATTTATTTTTTACTTATGTAGAACATGTTATGCCTAGTATATTGTGTCCATGTTTTCCAGTTTTCTAGTGATATGAAACATCATCAGTTTTTTAAATTTATTATAGTTGTTTTAGTTATTGTTACTATTGTCTCTATTTTCCCTTTGTGCCTTCTATTTTGTTATATTTTTGTCACTATTTATCTATATTTACATCTATCCGCTGCGCTACACTTTGGTAAGGAGGGAATAGTCTCCCCAAATACACACCTTATGGCATAACTATTAATCAGTAGCCTCTAGCATTCAGGGAGATGTGCTTGAGGCCATGTGTCCCACTGACCTCAGTGCACCATTAAGTGGAATCCAAGTCTCGGGTGTCACATAATTATAACAATATTAATGGATAATATATTTTTGGTCAAAATATTTAGAAATAGATTCATGTTAAATATTTATTTATTTATAATTATAATATCAAACAATTATTATCATTATGTATAATTAATATTTATTTTTAAATTATATTTTTTAAATATTATGTTGGTGGTATTCTAGTATTTTTTGTTGAAATTTTAAATTACATTTTTTTAAATAATATATAATATATAATATATTTATTTAATAAAAATTATAGTGTTATCTTATATGATACTCAAAAAAACTAAGCTTTTATTTGAGAAGACAATTTCAAACATAATTTAAAAACGTTTTTATACCTAGAAATCTCTTGATGGTCCAGGAAACATTTTAAAATTATGTTAAAACTCTAATAAACATTACATGAATCTCCCTCAAAATTCATCCATAATTTATTTCTCTCACCCACCAGTTTTTTTTTCATAGGGTGCATGCATACAGTTCACCCACTCAGTCATGACATCGCCACATTAGTGATAATCACATATAGTACGAACACATTGGTAGTGTGAATCTTGTCATCACCAATTTTGGATGAATGTGGCTATATATATCTGATCATCCCCACCCATGTAATAACGTCCCCTTACACTTATGGATAGAATCTGTTGATCCCCAATATCTCACTATCCATAAAATGAAGTTGATTATAAAATAAAATAAAATAATTGTGTGTGGATATAATATAAAATAACACATCATATTAGAAAATTGAATATTCATGTCGAACTTTTTTAAGAATATAATAACTTTTTAATTATTTCATAAAACATCCAACATAACAAAAAGACATTTTGTTGACTATTTTCTAAGAATAGTTTCATTTCCATAAATGTTTCACAAATTATTCTACTATAATTAAAAATTCCTTTAGTGTGACTATCATATAATTAAATCAGGAATCCAAAGTACATATTTGATCCCATCAAGATACCAATGTGGAAATTTTCATCATCAATTTTTTATTTGAAATTGAAATGTACAATAAGAAGTTAAATATTTTATAGAAAATTGATATAACATCTATTCAAGGATAGAGTAAAAAACATAAAAAATAAACTTAATTTGATAATAAAGATATTGGTCCTCATTTAGTGCAATTATTTCCCTCAGATGAAAATCTATTAGATATGTAATAAAAAAATTGAGAATAAACTAGTAAAAAAAATAGAGCAGTTTTAAAATAGTTTCAATTAATGAGAAGTTTTAAAAGGAAAATACATAAAATTATTGGACATGTATTCATAGATGAGTAGTTTAAAACTATATATGAGTAGATGATGGGCTATTTAGAATTTTTTATGATTTACATTTAATTATTTTTCAAATGATGTGTAGGTTAAAACTATATGTTGAAATCATTGAAAATTTTGAGAATATTGACAATGAAAATACATTCAAGTATTGGAAATGTATTCTAAGAAGAAAATTTTAATACTATGTATGACTTGAAGATGAGTAGTATAAAACTATATATGAATGGATTATGACTAATTTAAAATTGGTTGAAAATGATGAGTTGTTTAAATCTAAATATGATTTATTGTTTTTCATTCTCATAATTGTATTGAAAAAAAATTAAAATGAAAGAAAATATATTATGAAAAATAAATAAAAATATGTCATTTTTTGATATGAAATAAAATGTCATTTTCCAGAAATTGAATTTTAATTATATTTGATCTATCACTGTTAAACTGAATATATTGAGCACTATCAATATTAAAAGATTAATTATTCTTACGATAAGATATCAAAAAACATAACAATATGATGAAGGCTACAAACCTATCCTAGATAGTGTTTTAGGAAATTTCATTTAATAAACCCATGAAACACAAATCCGTTCATTCAATATAGTGAAGAGAAGTTGATACAAGATCCTTCATTAATTAAGAAAAAGGCAATGTTTATAATTCATAAAGAAAACTGATCTAATTTTATATGAGTTTGAAAAAATGTTATGATATTTTTTGGAATAATGTGGATTGTAAGAGATATGTTATTTGGGTCAAAGGAGTATGCATAAATTAGGTTGAATGGTTTTTAAGATAATATAAAATATATTATATATATATGCAAGTGGATAATAATTTTTCATATTAGAAGATGTACCAAGAATAAAACAAGTTAAAGAATATATGAATTTTATGAATAAATACATGAACTATATATACTATAAAATTCTCTAAAATGTAATCAAGAAAAAATGCCATGTGTATAACATACTGTTTTGTTGTGTAATGAAACAATATTTAGTATAACATGGAATTAAGAGCTGATACATACTGCACCATGATGGAAATCTATTTTTAGATGATGATGGGATATATTTATCATGATCAAAACCAGATTTTCCCCAAACCGTACATAAAATACTTCTATAAAAACAACTAAAGGGAATTATCAATCCCCATTCATTGGAAACAATTTCCTAGGTATCATCAAAAACTCATTGGGTATGATTTCAAAAAAAAATTAAACAGGCAATGGAGGAATAAATCCACAACATAGAAACTAGGAACTCAAATATAAAAAATAAACCATCCTGAGTATAAGATACCAGGATAAGAGGTTGATGTCTAAAAAACAATGAACAAGGAAGAAAATAAAATGAGACACCAGCACCAAGTCTCTATGTTCATGGGAGGCAGCACCACATATTCATCCATCGTATATATAGAGCCAACAAGTATAGGAATATCTAATACAAAAGATCACCCTACTAAACCTATAATATATAATGGTGTGAGTTAAAATTCTAGTATTTCTCCACCCACAAATCCATAAAATAACTCTTAACAATAAAATCTATTTCATATATGTTTTAAAATATTGCTATAATATAGGGTTTCTGTATATATTTCCTTAAAATAAGTATCAAACTATTTTCCTTGAAACACCCGATTTGGAAAACTCTGAGGTTCTTTCTAAATTGAACCAGAGTTTGAATTTTTTTATCAAACTCATACATAAATTAAATTTAAAATAGTTTTTAGTTTAACTATGAAGGAATATATAAACACCTTTCTATAAGAGATCTAGAGAACCATACATTGGAAAATATATATATATATATCATTATCTTGGAATTATAGGTGATCAAGGGGAACAGTCTAGTATAGATCTATCATGGTTATAAATGAAGAAATGTTCAAGTGCTAGAAAATGACTACACATCTACCAACCCTACATTGACACTCATTCTTACCAATCATAACCTAATAAAGGGAAAACCATCCATAGTTTGACCAATGTCACACCTAGGGAAACTATCTTGAGAATAATTATAATCTAGTACACATGTCTACTTAAAATTTCCACCTCTTCAATTGGTCATCCCATTAAATATAAAAATTGTGGTGATAATTATAGAGTTTAGGCATATCATGTAATCATATCAGAAAAAACCATTCATTTATTTATCTCAATCACAAATTTCATCACCCACATTGGAACATCCCTTTCTATACTAGTAAAATAATACTGTAAAATAACCAGTACATAGTTAGTTATCCCATTTACTTAAAAAAATAGTAACTTATTTAAAATATAATATAAATAAAACTGTAGGGATAGTTATTTAATTGAAACCATAAAAAACCATTAGTTTCTGTTACATATAAAATGGGAATGTCCTATTTTATCTTTTCCAGTTACACTATTACAACATCATATTTTTCATTGGGATGATTTTTCAAAATTGAAGGAAATAAAATCAATTTGAAAAACCAACTTCATATTTTTCATTTAATAACTTCAATAAATAAAAACACTAAAATAATTTCACAAAAATGAAAACCCACCTGATCATTATTAAATAATATTTTCTCAATATTTTTGGAAATCAACATAGTATACAATTACAAGAACAATTATCATGTTATAACTAGGATCTTAAATGTAAAAAACATAGGATTATTTCTTTGAAATAAATTAAGAGTTGATCATATGGAAAAACTTTTTTTCCAATTAACATAAGCTTAAGAAGGCACTATAATTTGATATATATACCCAAATATTAACAAAAACATATAAAGGAGTTAGAATCTCATAATGAAAAAAACAAGAAAACATATATTGAATTTTAATGACAGATGAATGGGAAAACCTCCCTCAAACTATTGGAATTTCTTTGTATTGAAGAAATTCCAAAAGATGAAGTGAAATAGGGGTCCTAGGAAGAATAAAATGAACATAGTCTATGAAACCAAAATCATGATACTAAAATTCATTGAAGTCATGATAAATTGAGAACACGGAAAATTAATTTCCATTCCAACCATAGAATATACACAAAAATATAATGATATATTTGATATCTGTTTCCTCTCCCTTTAATTAATCCACATGAAATAGAATTAAATCATGAAATAACCAATAGATCTATCCATAAAAACTATGATTTTTTATTTTTCTGAGAATAATAGAGGAGATCTATATCAATTGAAAATAATAGATCCATATATTCAATTATATATATCGAAGGACCTTAAATCCGATTGAAAATATTTCTAAAAGAAAGGGAATTTCCAAAATTCTCAAAAGAATGTCTCTAGGTCAAGATCCTTATACATGGTTTAAAGAAAGAGGTCAATGGAAAAATTTACAGTTTTAAAATAAATTTTTATCATTATTAATTCTCATTACATGGTTTAGCCACATTGTTTTGAAAACTATGTATAAACAATGTGCCTAATTTTGTATAGTAGAGAAGAAGAATATTTTTTTCACATAGTTTGCAATATTTTGATCGTGGTTCTATAGATTCGAGTAGTTTTACAAGATGGACACATGTTATGGATAATTGTTCATTGATGGAGTGACATTACACAATCCCAAGCCACCACCAGTTGTATATTTTCTTATAAATTCCAATGGTTTTTCCTAACCATGCACAAATCATGCACTTTCCCAGAAAACTCTAAATCTCCCAAAAACCACCCAAAAGACTAGAGAAGAGGTTAAAAAATATGATCAATATAAATAAAAATTCATACAAGATATTCATACTAGGGGGTGTCAATTCTTCCCATCATATTACTTTATCCCCCCATGAATGTCTCATGGGAAATGGTTGATCAATACAAATAAGAAAATTATAGCTCAATAAGAAAAATCCACCCAAGGATACACTCTCAAACATAAACAACAATTAAAAACCTACGAAACTCAAAAAATACAACTCTTAATGTTGAAAATTGAATTATACTACAATTTGATATGAGAAAATAACAAATAGTGGTATCCCCACCATGTTAAAATTAAATTTCATCTTTGGTCCTCCACAAACCACTAGGCTCTCCCAAATAATTGAAAAGGGAATGACAAAAAAATGAGGAAAATTATATAATAAAAATTCATTGAAAAATAATCCATTAAAAATGTTCGATGGATCCAAAATTAATCAATATTAAATGAAATAAACCTGAAACATCCAAAATAATCATTAAAATCACTGAACTAGATAAATCTCAAACATCAAAATGGAAGAAGAGTCCAGAGAAGATTACTACCACATGAAAATCCATTGAAAATGATTATCCAAGAGAATTACTGATAATAAATATAAATTCATCACAAGGGTTCATGCCTCAAGAAGAAATATATATTATTGACTAAACTTATAGAGGGATAACCCATGGACATGCTTCTAGAGAATCAAATTTTAATGAATGAAATATAATATCATAGTGTAGTCAACATTATCCGTAGTTCACCCCAACACCCACCCAAGATATTCTATGATTAATAATTAAAATTAAATGGTCCAACACAACGCCCACATAGCACCATGCTATGAAAAGTACAACAATCATTGGGTCATGGGAAATATCAATAAAACCAACATCCCACAAGGGGTAGTAATGGGAACTGGAAGAAAAAACCCCATAGAAAAATATCTTATACGGTTTTAACATCCCATGAAACCCATCTTTTCCTTTCTCCAATAAAATATAAAAAATCCCACATGTTTTCAAGTGGAGAATTCTTTTTAACATAGAAAACTCTTTGATGGGGTGGGGGTGGGGGTTCTCTCCACTATATTAGAATTTAACTCATGTTAAAACCCTTCGAACACATCTAATTTAAATTTCATAATTAAAGATGTGATAATGGTCATTTTAAAATCTATATAAACTAAATTCATACATCCATAAGAAAAAATTCAACAATGACACGGGTAATTTGAAATCATCACTGTATAAATTTCCAAAAACTAAAAAAATGCATGACATCGTAAATATGACAAGGGGAAATAAATTATATCAAAGTAAAATTAAAATTATATTTAGTTAAACCTTATAATAATTGATTTTAATCACAGGAACATTAGAAGGGATTGATTCCACGCCACCTTTTTTCCAAGAATCTATTGAATAGAACCTTTCCAAAAGAACTGTATAGATACAAGCATGACATGCCTTAGGAGTACCCTGAAAAATAGGATTCTTATGTGTAATATTTATATATTGATATAAAACTAAGTTAATTTTTACAAGAAAATACAATGATATGGAATAATATGAGATTTTGATACCACTATTTTTAGGGCCTAACATAGCACACCATATATGCCCTTTATGGGAGCTTACTACACCACATCTAGGAATAGGAGAAACCTCCACCACCACTAGTTCTCCAACCAATCATACTTCAACATTGATTTCCTACCTAACCACTACTCTATATGATTAAAACCCAATATATGACATTTCTGATGACATATCTTGTTAAATACCTTCGCTATAATTACTTAAATTCAAAAAGTAATGAAAAATTCTAAATCTTTAGAAAAATACCTTAATGAATGGATTAAACACATAGTTTGGACAATCGTTTTCTAAATACAAAAATTGAAAAGGAATTCACACACACAATTTTCAAAATATAGTGTATATACTACATACCCATGAGATAAGCCATATTTCTATTACAAATCATAAATAAGAAATATTTAATGACTAAAATTCTCAAAAAAAAAACTAATTACCAAACTCCCTCACAAGACAATAAAATCATGAACAACCTTATAAATTTTGATCTAAAAAAGGTGGTTTTTAGGAAACAAATAATTATTTACCCCATGAGTTTGGAAGATCCTAGATCCTGTCTACAAAAATTTACACTTTAATAAGAAAAACCCACTTTTGATTCCATTTTTTCATGAAACATCCTAGATAAAACTCAAAATGGACACTCGACACAACTTTTGAAATACCCTATGGTCATTCTCGATCCCTATAGGATGGAAACAATTGACTGGGAATCAAAAAAAAACTCATGGGGAATGATTTCAGCTGAAAAAATCATAAATTGTTAGCATATGAATAATGAAACAAGAACAAATGTAGGAACTCAAATATAAAAAATAAATCCACCAGAGTATATGATATAATGATATAAGGTCGATGGATAACCTAACCTACAATATCAAAGAAAATCCAAAAATCCACCAACTCCATGTCCCCATGTGCATGTGTGGAAGTTCCAAAAAATCCTCCATCATATTACTAGAACCAAGTGATATGATGATATATCCTATAATAGAGAACCTTGTTGAACCTGTAATTTATAAATACGTGATCTAAAAATCCATTTTGGTCACCAACCACCAAATAAATCATTAAAGGAAAATCTATTTCATTCATGTTTAAAAATATTTATACAAAAATATGATTTATGAATTTTCTTCCATAAAATAAGCATCAAATTATTTTCATTAAAAACACTTATTTTTCAAAATTCTAGGGTTCCTTATAAATTAAACTATATTTCAATAATTTTAAGATGTCCATTAACAAATTGTATTTAAATTATTTTTTGGGAAAACTCTTATGGAAAATAGAATCACCATTTTATAATTGATACAGATAACCATACATTTGAAAATACATAAATATCATCACCATGGAATTTTTGGTGCTCAAGGGAAGCAATATAGTACATATGTAACCTGTTCATCAATGAAGCAAAACCTTCACATCGAAAAAACAACTACATATCAATTGACACTACCCAAACACCCAATATTATCCTTCAAATCCTAACTATAGTGAAATATCCCATAGCTTGACCAATTACCCACCTATGGCCACTAACCTGAGTATTATTCTAAACTAGTGTGCATGTGTACCTAGAATTACCACCTAACTAACCTAATAATCAAATAATATATCATAATTGATATCATAATTTTAATGTAATAATCATACAAAGTGATCCTATTAAAAATGAACAGTCACATATTTAACTTGCTCATACCTCTAAAAACCAACATAGGAACATCCCTATTTATCTAACTATAATAATATAATACAAAAACAACTATATAGGTAGTAATCCCCTAAAATACAAAACATGAATATGTTTCCATATAATATAATATAGCTACCACTACAAGGGTAGTTATCCCATGCTTTCCAAAAAACCTATGAGATCCCATTATATTTTAATAGAGAACTTCCAATGGGTTTACTTTTTAGTTAAACTGTTAAAATTGAAAATTAATACATGGTATCATTCTATAAAAATGAATTCAATGAATGTCTCTTTGTAAAAATAACCACATATTTATCATTAAATAACTTCAATAAATATAAACATTCAAATCATTTTACAAATGAAACAACCCACCAAATCTATAGAAAAAAACAATTCCCACATTACTTTAAGAATAAACATTGTAATAAATTTAAATATTAATTTTAAAGTTCTAACAAGTAATTAAAATTTCAAAAAATAAGGCATTATTTATATAAATCAAATTTTGAAAAAATATCATATGAAAACCCCTATTTTTCTAGTTTCATGAATCACCAAAATGTAATTTTATTTAATATAGCTACCTGTATATAAATGATAACATAGAAATTCATTGAAATCTCATGATGAAAATAGAAGTAGTCCTAGATTTAATTTTCAATAGAAATGAATTCAATAGAAACTATAAACACATAGAATTTCCAACAATCAAATTAAATCCATAAATTGATGAGAAAGAGGTCTACATGGAAAAAATAAAGAACCATGGGCCATGAAACCAAAATTCATGAGAATTAAATTAAATCAACCATATATATATATATATAGTGAAATTACATACCCTAAAAACATCATAGTTATACACAATGATAATGGTAAATACATTTTCTTCATCCTATCCCTTCTACTTACCCATTATAAATTCCATTATATAATGTAATAAAATATCGGTCTTAGAAAAATAACATCAATCTATTTTGAATACCTTGACTACAATATCTCATAATTGGTGGTTAAATTATTTTGTTGGAATAAGTTACAAGTGATAGTATCCTAATGGATGGAATAGTTTTTTAGTCTTTGTAAAATAGATACAAACTTTAGACTTACATTACATTTGAAAAAATAAATTACAATATAGTTAAAATAAATAATTTTCATCTTTGAAATCATTTAATTATTCATTATTCATATCCTAGGGAAATGGAAACAAATAGAGGGTGAGATCAAAATCTTAGTATGGGTTTGAACATTGGATGTTGTCATTCAACAATAAAAAATAAACTATATTGAATTGTAAATAACTGAAAACACATCTCATTGAATCAATAACTTGATCATGAATAATAATATGGAAATAAAGAAAGAAAACAAATCTATGTAAATAATCACATGGTCTCGTAGTTAATCTATGGATAATATCAATTCATTAATCTCATAGATAATAATAAATGAATTCCAAATCAAGTAAAATCTTACTATTGGACATCATGATCTCAAACATCATGATATATATAATTCCAAGACATTTCACTAAGAGAGATTGACAATGGGTATGCAAACACCAAAACCTACCTAAGTCTAGCTTACTTATTTTCCCCATGATATCAGTTGATGCATCAGGGGTCTATATAATTATAGGTCCCACCCATCACTAGATGATAAATTCATTCCTCAAATATAAAATAATTGATTTAATACATTAATAATAAAACTTATCAATACATATCTGTAATAAATAATGAATTTAGATTTATCAAAATATTACCCACTCAATAACATTCATAATAAAACATCTTATGTAAAAATGATATAATGTTGGATAAATAATAATATCCATGATAAAAATAATATTCATATTTAGGTAAATTTAAAGTCCAATGATCATAGGAAATTAAATAATCCTAGGGAATATTAATGGATAAAAACGTAATCAAGGATGTGAATGTCACTACATTACATGGTAAAACATATCATAAAACATCCATAGAAAGAATAAAGATTGTACCATTACAATATTTCTCTACTGAAAGATATTGAAAACAATTCTTTTTGTCATTAATTAATTAAAAGACCATAAAAATATCATGAAAAAATTATTTAGGAAAATACCTCATCACTTTGAAAATCACATTTAGAAACTATAAATTTCAAGAATATTAGGGAAAAATATTTCATTTAATAAAAACATGAAACATATATGTAATGATTCAAATAATGAGTGGTCTTTATGGTTGGAATATCTCGTTCATGTTAACTATATAAAAAATTTATCCCATTCCTAATTGTGGTAACAAAACCAAAAAATACATTATTTTGAAAAAAGAAGGCTAATTTTACACTATCTTATAAAAAATTTAACCAGGATAAATGTTATATTAAAAAATAATTTTAGATTATTAAAATATTTTTTAAAACATATTTATGAAAATATGGACAAGATAGAAAAAACATTTTCAATCGAAAAGAGAGATAATGCTTCCTTTTCATAAAAAATATTTCCTTCATCATTTTAAGTACCAAAGAGAGTAAAAATGTACTATTACATGAAATTTCATGAATAAACAGATGAAATAAAAATTAAATAGGTTTATTAGAAAATGAAAAAATAATTTTGTTCAATGGCAACTCAATCATAAACAATATTTATTAAAATGGGATTAAAGCATAATCCCTCACCGCTTTGATAACATTGGAATCCTAACCCCCATGAAAGAAATAAATACAAATAAATCAATAAATACCATGAATATTAGTAGATTAATGAAATAAAATATAAAATTGTTAATACAAACACCTCATAATAAATAGGTGTATAATATTAAATATGTCTCAATATAGTGGAAATTTGGACAAAATCTCTTACAATGACTATAAAGTTGAAGTAAGGATTAATCAAAAGATTGATTATCTGTATCATATCTAAATCCATGTAAAAAATGTGTAAATAAAATTTATAATAATAAAAATACATTACACATATTATCTTATAATATATAATACAATGGTGTAGTAATATAAACTGATGAAATGAAATTGAGGTATGAAATTCCTTACCACTTGGTAACATTCAAATAAAATACAATTGGATGAATTAATTTAAAATTAAACTTAAAATAACATGAATTATTAATTATTAATGATATTACATGTATAAGGGTATGTATATACCCCTTATAAAAGAAATTATGTTCCTAACATTAAAATATTCCTCACTGAAAGAAAATTGGGATGAAGTTCATTACCTCAGGTTTGATTTCCTTTGTATATGTCTGAACCACCATTATAAGGAAAATAGATGTATTATAAATATATTAAATCACCATTATAATTTATACCTCACCTTATATTATTTACTTATGATCTTTTATCATTATCTTATTAACAACTCTTTATTACAATAAATGTTTCAAGTAATAACTACTTCTTTTTTAATGTATGCTTTTGTTCTATAGTTTCCTTCCATGTAATTTTATAATTGTTACATCATATAAAAAATTAATAATGATTTGAATTGCATATAAATTCGTTATATACAAGATTAAATTCATAGAAACTATTATATATTGAAAAAGGGGATACACTGTTCATGGAGATGGTAGGTTGAACGTACTCATGGACACTGTTTCCATTGTTTTATAGATGGGAAGAAATAAATATAAAAAATAATTAACCTTTATAGAATCGGTTTTATTTATAATAAATCATATATATTCAGAAAATACAACTATATTACCATCTATATAAAAATAAAATGAAAAATGAGTCACATCACTTCATGGAGATGGTAATCCACATGTACACACTTGCGAAGTTATCTCTTTCCAATAGATAGGAATATAAGAATTTATATGTGATATTTTAATTATAAAAGTGAAATTATGTAATAAATATCATATATATACATTAATTACAACATTATATCCTTTTGTAGGAGGTTTTTGTGTAATTATAAATTACATCATTTCATGAGGGGGTAGTCTACTATACACATAATCAATGATTTCATTTCCCATTTTATTAAAGGGGATATATATTTAGGTAATTCCATAAAAAACTCTATGTATATTTTGTATAATTTTGTTATTTTCTTGTAATAATTAGTAAATTAATTACTGTGTAAGAGAATAAGTAAGGATAAAGACCTTAGTGAAGACTATTACCTTCTCTTATAAAAACCACATTTGGATCACTAATTTAGGACCTTAAGGTTCATATTTTGAGAATAATATATAATATAAAATGTGGATAAATTTTTTTTGTAGATATTTTTTATGGTTTGGGATGAACTAAATGGATTATTATGTGTGAATACGTTAGGGGAGGAGGTGACCTTGGATAATTGAGGTGTGACACTTTTTAATTAAATAAAATATTCAATAATGGGAATTCAATCTAAAACCACATAACTTATTAATTGATAAATAATATATTTTTGGTAAGATAATGTCGATAAAAAAACCTATTTTGTAATGTCCCAAATCTGGAGCCACATACCTGGTGCCCCGTACCTGGTTTGTCACATGACCTCAAGCGTGTTTCCCCAAACACCAGAGGTTGCCGACTAGCAGCGAGGGCCTTGGTGAGTCTGTGGGAAAACTATTGCCTCATTTGGTAAAGTATACAACAGAAGAATAAACATAAACAATAGCGAAAGTTGTAAACCGTATACAACAACTGAACTAAAATTTGAATCAACGTCTGATATAATAATGATTCAGAACAGTACATGTATCTATGTAAATCAGTAAGAAAAACAATGTGCTGAAATACAACTGAAACCAAAGTACTAAACGTAAATTGAAAATCCAGCAGCATTGTGAGCCAAAGCCCGGTCCCATGCTCTCTATCTCCAACCAGCAATCAGGTACCTGAGGTAGAAGGATCACAATCTCTATCTACAACTGCAACCATATAATCTATTTGGGACGAAAAGCAGGACCCAAACAGGGTGTGAGACTAATCCCAGTAGGAAACCACCACAAGATTTTTGCCCTAATGTCAGTGAATAATATAGAAAAGGTAAAGGAATACATGTACATTAATGGACTAAGATTACTACAATAAATAATCCTACCAATTACCTTTCACATTCATTTAATTAAACAACCAGGGAAAACTAGAAAATCTTTCTATTCCAAGGTAAGAAAGTAACAAAGAAGGTATCTCAAAAGACTACCAAAACACAAGAAGTACCAAACCCAATCTTGTTCTTTGTCTTTGTGGACCCGTCACAACCAACCATAAAATTCACACTGACCCTCTGGGTGGCTCAAACTAGCCCACCCTTATATTCCAGTAATCAAACAAGGCACAGACACTCTGGGAAGCTCTCACGTCAATTCCCCTATGTTTTTGCAACGATAGCTACAGACTCTCTAAGGAGGAAATTACTTCTAATTCCTCCTATGGTCTCGATGCATGTGTAAACTAAAAACAATCTTGGGAAGAACAAATTCATATATCCATAGGTCCTGCGTACGAAACTAAAACCAACAGACCCTATAGGGAAGAACTTAATCTTCCATTCCCTCTTTGATCTCCCTTACCAGGTTCTCACAGCCCTGAGTAGTCCTGTCGTGCGTAATCGACTATCAGCCGCCCTACGTAAGTTAAAGAACTACTTGTCTAATATATACCATGCATCAAAAGAATTTAAACAGTAGGCAACACATGAAAACAGTTATAACAAGTAAACTAACAATTGCAATAGGGGTTTCCTCATAGTCAAACAGTGGCGAACGATGATAAATGGCCAAAAATGGATAAACACCCATGGGGTGATCCTAAAACATGCAAACGAGAATATATTAGCAACAATTAATCATAAGATAACAAGAAATCTAGGGAAAATAAACAATCTGATCAAAATCCTAAACCCGGGATACCGGATACATGGGTATCTGGCACTTTTGCAGCCAAAACTCAAAGTACTTCCACGTAGGGCAACAAACCACCTACCTTGATCCTTGAAGAACGATATAATTTATCCTCGGCTCGTGAATTGGCCTAGAACAGGAAAAAATGTATAAAATGTTCAACCTTAGATAACTCACACGAGAGAAAGAATCTGGAAATGAGGCCAAAGAAAAACCAAGAACTCACCGCTGCGATTCTTCTACAATCGACGAAGTTTGATTCGGAAAAATGGTGACAGATTAGTGGCTCGGAGAAGAATTAGTCTCCTTGGATGCTTTGGATGTGATTAGGTAGAGAAGAAGACATTATGAGCATTAGGTGTGACCCCGATCCGATTAATGAAATAAAAAATAAAATACACGGCGTGTACTTTTAGAGTACACAGCGTGTACTTGGTTTTTCCATAATCCACTTTAAGCGGCCTCCACATCCTCCCTACACACTGTGTGTGTGGCCTGAACATTTCCAGCACACAGCTTTGAGTAGTAGAGGAGTACATGGTGTGTACCC
This sequence comes from Viscum album, assembly GCA_963277665.1. Taxonomy (NCBI): domain Eukaryota; kingdom Viridiplantae; phylum Streptophyta; class Magnoliopsida; order Santalales; family Viscaceae; genus Viscum; species Viscum album. The sequence goes on along the minus strand of OY728121.1, from coordinate 698,397,081 downwards.
ATAAAGTACACGGCGTGTACTCTAAAAATTTCAGATTCTCCATTTTTCCTTAAAAATCCCATTAAAGAGATCCATACCTGAAATCTAATCTCAGGGTTCTTAAAAACATCCCCCACTTAATGAAATTTGTCCCCAAATTTCCCTAACACGGCATAAGAGAAGAAACCTTGAACAACTTTGGCCACTGTGATTGCATATCAGCCTCCCTCTCCCAAGTCTCCTCCTGTATATGGTCATGCTGCCATATCACCCGTACCAGAGGAACACACCAGCCACGGAGTACCTTTTCACTATGAATAATAATCCTGATAGGATGCTCCTCGAAATATGCATCCTGCTCCAGCTCAACCTACTCGGGTTAAAAAACATGAGGTAGTTCTGAGTAATACCGTCGAAGCTGAGATACGTGAAAGACGTCGTGTATAGGCAGGTACCTATGAGGTGACCACAACCTGTAAGAAACCAGCCCGACTTTCTCCAGAATCTCAAACGGCCCGACGTATCTCGGTGAGAGTTTCCCATGTCTCTTAATCCTCTTATATCCCAACCTCGGGGTAATACCCAAGAAAACCAGGTCTCCAACCTTGAACTCCAAAGGTCATCTCTGATGATCATTATAAGATTTCTGTCGAGACTGTGCAGTAGCCATCCTCTTTTGAATCAACTCCACCTTCTCTGTGGTCTCCTGGACAAGACAAGGTCCCAACAAGGCTGCCTCTCCTACATCTAGCCAGCATAAAGGTGATCGGCATGGCCTACTATACAAAGCCTTATAAAGTTCTATCTGAATAGTCTCCTGAAAACTGTTGTTGTAGGCAAACTCCAACAGAGGGATGTGCTTCTCCCAAGTCCCGCCAAAGTCTAGAATGAAATCTCGGAGCATATCCTCAAGCACTTGGATTGTACACTCGGATGGGCCATCAGTTTGGGGATGGTATGCTATACTCAAAAGTACCTTTGTACCCAATGCCCTCTGTAGCCCCTTCCAGAAGTGAAAAGTAAAATGTGAATCCCTGTCTGAAACAATGGAGTGTGGAACTCAAGAAGACGTACAATATCTTGGATGTACAACTGTACCATCTCATCAACATTGAAGGTCTCCTTGATCGGTAAGAAGTGTGTAACCTTCGTGAGCCTGTCCACTAAAAACCAAACCGCATCATTTCCTCGAGGCGATCTCGGTAACCCTTTCACGAAGTCCATCATGACATCATTCTATTTCCTCTCAAAAATGTGTAACTACTATAAAATCCCATACTGGTCGCTGATGCTCTGCCTTCACCTGCTAATAGGTGGAACACCAAATAACAAAACCAGCCACATCCTTCTTCATACCTGGCCACCAATACTGACAGTGTAAGTCTCGGTACATCTTGGTGACACCAGGATGAACTGCCCAGGCTGAAGCATGAAACTCCCGCATCATCTCCTCGCGTATGTCTGCTGAAACCCATACGTGGCCATGAAAATGTAGCACCTCATCATCACCCACTGTCCACCCCCGGAGTAGGGTCTCCATCTGACACACCCTCCCCTAGGACTAGGCCTTCTGGGCCTGATAGCTGCCTCATTCGAACACGATCTAAAAGAGTAGAGGTAACTACTACAGAAGAAAGAATTGTTTGTCATTGTCTGTCGTGCACCTCCAAATGCATTTTAGAGAACAATTCCATAAGCTGAAACTCACTGCTGGACAACTGAACTACATGCAACTGAGTCCTCCTGCTCGGTGCGTCAGCCACAACATTGCCTTTCCCAGGCATATAAGCAAGCTTGAAGTCAAAATAATATAGGTACTCGACCCACATCCACTGTCTTGGATTCATGTCACGCTGCGTGAATATATACCTAAGGCTCTTGTGGTCAATATATACTACAAAATGCTCTCCCATGAGATAGTGCCTCCAAAAATGAAAATCATGAACAACGACAGCCAACTCCAGGTCATGTGTATGATAGTTCTTCTCATGGGGCCTCAACTGCCGAGATCCATACGCAACAACATGATCCTCCTATATAAGAACTGATCCACGCCCGATGTTGGATGCATAGCAGATAACTAAATAACTCTTTCCCGGCTCTGGCAGAACTAGAATCGGTGCTGAGGTCAATCTCCCCTTCAGCTCCTGGAAGGCTGAATCGAAAGCTTCTGACCAAACATACTTCACACCTTTCTTAGTCAAGCCCATAAACGGTGCTTCTAAGCGTGAGAAGTCCTGTATAAACCGCCTGTAATAACCATCCAGTCCCAATTAATACCATACCTTGAAGACTCTCTTCGGTTTCTCCCAGGTAACTACTGCTCTCACCTTCTCTAGGTCTACTGATACTCCTGTATCTGAGATGACATGGCCTAGGAAGTGAATCTCGTCCATCCATAAGTGGCACTTTGAGATCTTAGCATATAACCGATGCTCTGTCTGGGTAATCAATACGATCTCAAGATGGGTAGCATGGTCGTGTCGAGTGTGAGAGTACACCAAGATATCGTCCACAAATACAATGATGAAAGAGTCCAAGTATGGATGGAAGACTCTGTTCATCAACGCCATGAAAACTGTTGTTGCATTCATGAGACCGAACGGCGTAACCAGATACTCGTACAGACCACACCTTCTTCAAAAATCTGTGTGTGGTATATTGGATGGTCTAAACCGCAACTGATGGTAGCCAAATCTCAATTCGATCTTTGAGAATACCCTGGCTCCTCAAAGCTGATCAAAAAGGTCATCAATCCTCATTAATGGATATCGGTTCTTGACCGTCGATTGGTTCAGATTTCGATAGTCCACAAAAAGTAGTAAGGTACCATCCACCTTCTTCTCAAACAACACAGGTGAACCCCAAGGGGAAGTACTAGGTCGGATAAAACCCTTCACCTGCAACTCCTCCAACTGCTTCTCGATTTCTTGCAACTCAGGCGTAGCCATCCTATAAGGAGGTATAGATATGGGTGCTGCTCCTGGAACAAGCTCAATAGAGAAGTCTACCTCACGCTCTGGAGGAAACCCTAAAAAGTATTCTGGAAAGACATTCGGAAAACGGTCAACTACCGGAGGGAAGTCCATCTGAGAAGTCGCTAGATCATCCATATATAAACTAGCACTCTGGGTTGCAACACTGCCCAACCCAAGATGCTCGGGTCCAACTCTACTTGCCTGGACATCCCATTCTCCCTTGGGAAGAAAAGACCCGCCCTCTGGTGATGTGAAACTCACCCTACGACCTTAAAAATCGACAAAGGCCTGAAAAGGAACTAGCCAGTCCATTCCGAGAATTACATCATAACCCGTCATCTCAAGGACATAAAGATCCCATAAGAAGTGACACCCACCAACCTCAAGGGGGAACTCCTTGCACAGACGCACACTTGTAGTTCTATGTCCCAAAAGAGTGTCTAGTGCCAATGTATCCTCTGAAGTAAGGATAGTAAGTCTAAGGCTCTCCACAGTGTGAAAAGAAATAAAGCTATGTGAAGATATGGTATCGAAAAGTGCATAAGATAAAACTGAGGCTACTAAGATTGTACCTCGAACTGTGGAAGGTCCAGGATCCTGCTCCCGATGGATCTGCTCTACCGCAAACGTCTGTATAGTACCACGACCCTATGTAGCAGCCTGATATCCCTGAGCTGATCCTCCCTGATCCTGACCACTGCGTCCGCGACCTCTACCCTAGCCTTAATGACCTAAAGAACTTCAGCCCCCATTCTACTGTGGAACTAGTAATCCTGCTCCGGTATGAGGAGTATAAAATGATCCTACTTCACTAGCAGCTGGAAGAAGAACCATGCAAAAACGCTACAGATGACCCATCTTGTCGTAAGCTCGGCACTCCACTGGATCTCTAGGGCACTAAGGATTCTTATGCCCGCTATTTCCACACTAATAGTACACCACCTGGTTTCCAGAAGGAAGATCTGGTCTTCCAAAAAAATTACCTCACTTCTTCGAGTCACCTCGAGTAGACTCTCGATGGCGTTTTCTACTGTCAGTATGCAATGAACCAGTCTTGGATGCTGAACCTCCCTGGTCAACAGCTCCTGTCTCCGCCAGATTCTGTTCAGTTATCAGATCCCGGTTGACTATTAGGATAATATAAGTCAACCGGAAGACGTTCACATGTGATCTGATATTTGGTTTAAGGCCTTTTTGAAACTTCCTTTCCAAAAACAGCTCGTCATTTCCCAGAACGAGAGTGAAACGTTGTAACTCAGTGAAACGGTAGGAATAATCCATAACCGAAAGAGTGCCCTATTTTAGGTTCATGAAATTTATGGATCTGTCATCCCTCAGCGTCGCTAGATAGAAGTAGTCGTAGAACGTATGCTGGAACCCGTCCCAAGCCATAGTCTGTTGGCGCCCTGCCTGCGAGACTACATCCCACCACCTCTTGGAAGAATCTCGCAGAATGTAAGTCGCGAGCTTCACCCTTCTGTATGGGGGTGTCTCCAAATGCTCGATGATGGAAATCATGGTTTCTAGTCATGAATCTGTAGCCTGAGGTCCTCCATCCAATGTGAAAGTGGAAGGATGTTGCTGCTGGAAGACTCGCGTCAGCTCTTCCATAGAAGGGGCAGGATGATGAGCTACCTGGAAGGTCTGCATGAACCTCATGAACCCCTATCTGAACTGAGCATCAACACCAGTGTCTGGAATCACTGCAGGTTCCATGTCCGGAATTATCGGTGGAACTACAGGTAGTCCCTGGTCTTCCACATTAGGTGTACGGTCACTGCCTGGTTCCTGGCGTACAACGGGAGGATGTCTTGGTGCCATAGCTCTGAGAAATCAAAAGCACTCTTCAGATTTAGGATTAACAAGGACATAAAACACAAGAGTACAAAACAGGAACATGAGAGAGAAACACTTATGTTTGAAAAACAAGACTACACAGCGTGTATTTAAACTACAGGGTGTGTTTTCTAATCCTTCCACATGGGCGTGTAACTCTGCCACCACTGGTCGTATAACATATTAGCTACATGGAATGTTGTCACAACACACGGCGTGTACTTGAACTACACTACCCTGCCAGTGTCTCTTTACATGGATAACCTACACCGTCCTCCTAATTCTAAACTACATGGCGTGTTCACTAAAGACACGACGTGTACTGGACAGGTTTTGGAGACCCGTGTAGCAGATACACGGCCAGCTACATATCTGACCCCTAAATGGCGTGTTCCAAAAAAAACACGGTGTTTATAAGAATAGATAACACAGACCCATGTTGTTCATGACACGTCTGCGTAACCAGAAGAAAACAACACGACATGTTCGTATAAAACACGACATGTACTACACGAGTTTCCCTGTCCCGTGTTGTTAGTAACACAGCTGGGTACACGGTTGACTACTACACATTGTGTACTTATAGTATACGGAATGTCCTCAAATACTCTCCACCACCTCGTGTCTCTATTCACACAGTTAGTAACACGGTTTAAAAACTACACTGCATGTATTATTAAAGTACATTCAGTGTATTCTGGGTTTTTCCGGGCAGTAGCTCAGGAACTGCACCGAACACCTGAAACACTAAAAAACAAACATCTATTTGGTAAATCCCGATCCGTGGGGGCCCATACTCCCCACGAATCAAATCTTGGTATCATATCAATGCTTATAAAAAGTAAAACAACATAACAATCAAATGTTCCGCCAAATTCCGATCCTCGAGCGCCCATAACACCTCTAGGACTAGATCTTGGCATCCATGCTAAATAGGCTGTAAAATAAACAGTACTCTATCATCACAACAAGTATGTCCATCACAACAAATATCACAACAACATGCATAATTTATCACGACATCTATCAGAACAATATGAAATTCTAACGCACCCTAGATGGCATGGTAAAATGCATGACATGTGATTTCCTACCCAGTGCCTATATGAATCATGAGATGGCACACCCTCATCTCATCGGGTTGCAACAAAAGAGAACCACAATCATATAAACTGTAACATTAAAAAACATGTGCATCACCCAACAATGAAATAGAATAAACCGTAACACTTGAAAAAACTAAAAAATGCAATTACGAGGTAATATAACATTTCCCCGTACATGGGTTAATTACTCCCGGGCACAGTTAAGTACTAACTACGCATTTCTTCCTATTTCTATCTATTGTCGCAAAACAGTAAGGCAATATAAAAGAATAAAACTCCTCTAATACCACTTTGTAATGACCCGAATCTGGAGCCACATAACTGGTGCCCCGTACCCGGTTCGCCACATGACATCAAGCACATTTCCCCAAACACCAGAGGTCGCTGACTAGTAGCAAGGGCCTTAGTGAGTCTGTGGGAAAACTATACCCTCATTTGGTAAAGTATACAACGGAAGAATAAACATAAACAATAGAGGAATCATTAAACAGCATACAACAACTAAACTAAAATTCGAAGCAATGTATGATATAATAATGATGCATAACAGTACATGTATCTATGGAAAGAAGTAAGCAAAACAACTTTTTGAAATACAACTGAAACCAAAGTACTAAACGTAAATAGTAACTCCAGTAGCATCGTGAGCCAAAGCCCGGTCCCATGCTCTCAAGATCCAACCAGCAATCAGGTACCTGAGGTAGAAGGATCACAATCTCTATCTACACATGCAACCATATAATCTGTTTGGGCCGAAAAGCAGGACCCAAACAGGGTGTGAGACTAATCCCAATAGGCAACCACCCAAAGATTTGTTCCCTATTGTTAGTGAGTAATATTGAAAATGTAAAAGAAAATAAGCACAGTAATGGACTAAGAGTTCACCAGATAATAATTATACCAATTACCATTCATATTCATTCAATTAAACAACCAGGGAAAACTAGCAAATATTTCTATTACAAGGTAAGAAAGTAACACAGTAGGTATCTCAAATGACTACTGAAACACAAGAAGTACAAAAACCAAGATTGTTCTTTGGCTTGGTGGACCCATCACAACCAACCAAAAAATTCACACTGACCCTCTGGGTGGCTCAAACTAGCATACCCCTATAGTCCATTAATCAAACAAGGCATAAACACTCTGGGAATCTCTCACGTCAATTCCCATATGGTCTTGCAATGATAACTACAGACTCTCTGAGGAAGCACTTACCTCTAATTCCTCTTATGGTCTCGATGCGTGTGTAAAATAAGAACACTCTTGGGAAGCACAAAGTCTTATTCCTGTAGGTACTTCGTACGAAACTAAAACCAACAGACCCTCCAGGGAAGCACTTAATCATCTATTCCCTCTTTGATCTCCCGCACTAGGTTCTCATAGCCCTGAGCAGTCCAGTCGTGCATAATCGACTGTCAATAGCCCTAAGTAAGTTCAAAAACTACTTGGCTAATAGCTACCATGCATCAAACGCATTTAAACAGCAAACAACACATGGAAATAGTTCTAACAAGTAAACTAGCAATTGCAATAGGGGTTGCCTCATAGGAAAATGGTGCTGAATGGTGATAAACATCCAAAAAGGGATAAACACCCATGGGGTGATCCTAAAACATGTAACCAAGAATATATTATCAACAATTAATCATAAGATAACAATAAATCTAGGGAAAAATAAAAAATAGGATCAAAATCTAAAACTCGGGATACCCGATACATGGTTATCTTGTACTTTTTCAACTAAAACTCAATGAACTTCAATGTAGGGAAACAAACCACCTACCTCAATCATCGAAGATCAATATTCTTGAACCTCATCCTGTGAATATTCATAGAATGAATTAGATCTGAAAAAACGTCTAAAAAATTCAACCTCAGATAACTCACACGAGAAAAAGAATCAGGAAACGAGGCCAAAGAAGAACCAAGAACTCACCGCTGCGATTCTTCTGCAATCGACGAAGTTTGATCGGAAAAATGGTGAAAGATCGGTGGCTCGGAAAAGAATCAGCCTCCTTGGATGCTTTGGATGTGATTAGGCAGAGAAGAAGACAGTAATGAGCATTAGGCGCGACCCCAGTCCGATTAATGAAATAAAAAAGAAAATACACGGCGTGTACTTGGTTTTTCTATACGCCACTTTAAGCGGCCTCTACATCATCCCTACACACCGTGTGTGTGGCCTGGACATGGCCAGCACACAACTTTGAGTAGTAGAGGAGTACATGGTGTGTACCCATAAAGTACACGGCGTGTACTCTGAAAATTTCCAGATTCTCCATTTTTCCTTAAAAATCCCATCAAAGAGATCCATACCTGCAATCGAATCTCAGGGTTCTTAAAAACTTCCCCCACTTAAAGAAATTTGTCCCCAAATTTCCCTAACAAGGCGTGGAAGAAGAAACCTTGACCAACTTTGGCCACTGTGATTGCATATCAGCCTCCCTCTCCCAAGTCTCCTCCTGTATATGGTGACAGATCGGTGGCTCGGAGAAGAATCGGCCTCCTTGGACGCTCTGGATGGGATTAGGCATAGAAGAAGATTTTAATGATCATTAGGCACGACCCCGGTCTGATTAATGAAATAAAAAAGAAAGTATGCAGCGTGTACTTTTAGAGTACATGGTGTGTATTAGGTTTTTCCACACTCCGCTTTAAGCGGCCACCACATCATCCCTACACACTGTGTGTGTGGCCCGGACATGGCCAGTACATGGCTTCGAGCGGAAGATGAGTACACGGTGTGTACTCTGAAAATTTCCAGATTCTCCATTTTTCCTTAAAAAGTCCATAAAAGAGATCTGTACCTGAAACCGAAGCTTCGGGTTCTTACATATTTTTTTAATATACTATTATGTTAACTTATATTGTTTTCACATTTACACTTTCTATTTTCACTATAGTAACTAGTATTTATATTTACCATGGTAGTTATTACTTTAAGCCTAAAAATAAATAAGACATATTTTTTAATTCGGACTCACTTATTCAAAATATTAAATAAAATTTATCAAATAATAATCTTCAGTGTGTAGAAATATAATTTTAACACAGGTTTATATAATACAAAAAACCAAGTTTTAACCTTAACTAATGTAATTAATTTGTTCTCTATTTATTATTAATTATAAATCAAAATTAATTAAATTTATTATAGAATAGTCATTATTATAATTAAAAATATGTATTCCATTTTTTAAAATTTACTTCATTGAAGTACTATAATTTTATTTAATAAAAAACTGATAAGTGCGATGAAAATGTAGTTTTCCAAAGAAAATTTTTCTTATGTACACAATGTAATTAATTAAAATTTCATCATAAGATGATTAAAGTTATTTAAATTGGATTTATTATATTATTATTGAACTAGCTTTACATTAAAAACAATTTTAAAAAAACTAACACCATAAATTCTTCAAAACAAAAGGATGTTTTCAATATTTATTAGTATTTTTGCCTAATCAAAAGAAAAATAATAATATCATAAAATTATCAAAAATTCACTAAAAGATAATTTTTCATTTTTCATTTTAGAAAATAATTTAATTTTTGGAAATAAAAAATACAAAATTTGACAAAATTAATTTTAAAATATGTGTGAAAATCATGTTGTAACCAATTTTTAGAAAAAATATTGTTTTTAGCATAAAAATCGATACATTTTTCTACACTGCATAGAAGAAATATTAGATTAATGATAATATAATATATTTAATATATAAAATCTATATTTTATTAAAATAATTCAAAAAAGTTATTAATTTAATTTATTAAAATGAAAACACATTACGCACATAAAAACACTTAAAAAACATTTCTTTTAATTTTAAATGTTTTTTACTTTTTTTTATAATCAACTAATATCTAGTTAATTTATTTAATAAATGTGTAATCCATATAATTTTCATAATTTTTAATCTTATTCATAAACATCATTTTAATGGATATATTATAACATTCATATTGAAATAAAATATTTCATGAATCAGTTCAACTCAGTATTCCATGTCATTTATTCTATTGAACATAATGTTCTTATTTTAAAATTTTAGGGTGTTATGTTTTTGCTACATTCATCAAATTTCTTCCCAACAATTTGAGATTTTTCTTAGAGATAAAGGGTTTGACATATTAAAATTTCTTTATGGAAAACCCATATCCTAATAGTGTTATTAAAAACTTCTCTTAAAATGAGGGAAAGTGAGATTTGAAGGTCATACAGAATAAAACAAAATGTTGATTCCAAATGGTAGAAAATTTATGGGAATTTAATTAATGTACATGGAGGAGATATATAACCCCCATGGAATAATATATAGTGGTAGAGATCATTTATCATGAGAAATTTAATGATCTAGAGAGATTTAATGACCACAAATCTGTAAATCTATGATGGGTTAAAGGAAAATTGATTCAATAAAAATTTAAGTAAATTTATAAATGTTTTCTTAAAATATACTTTCCTCAATTTGAGGGATTGATTTAAAATAAAATTAAAGTATACCATAAAATAATCTTATTCGATATATTTTTGTTTTAAAAGAACAATTTCAAATTTTATTTGTGCTTCGATCAATTTTTAGTTCATTAATTACTCCTAGAATTGAATATACAAGATTATTTTTCATACCCAGTTCACGAAAAATAACTTCAAATGGAAAATGTAAAACAATAAATAATAACAAGATATTCATTCTATATTTACCAAAACCAATTGGTTATCAAAATGTAAGATAATACCTAAAATGAATAAACCTACATATAAAGAAGTTATACATTATTGTCTAAAATTCAACAGTAATACCTAATGTTCCAACAAAATCATTGATTAACCAATTAATCATAAATTTATTCATAATATTACCGACAATGTTTGGAACTCAAAAATTCGAAGTATATTATAACATATTCTTCTCAAATTAATTTAAAATATATCTCTAATAAATATTGGTCAATCACATAGTCATATATGAAAAAAATTATATTCTACAATCATATAATCTCCAAAATATGATAATGACTTCCATTTATAATATGAATCAATATAAACCCATATTAAAAAAAATGATTCCAAAAGATAATTCATCCTTTATTACTTGAATAAAATCCCCTATTATCCAATTGTATTTCTTGTTTACATTAATCGTATAATGATCCAAAAGATATAGCAAACTTATTCCAAGGTAATATTAATTTCTAGTGACAAAATCACATATCAATCCCAATATTATCTATATGAAAGAACATATATTCCAAAATTGTAGTAACCTATTTTTGTCTCAATATTAAAGGTCATATAAAACGTAAAGGTAATAAATACCATTTTACTTATGTCTATAAATTAAAAATGGATATTTTAAAAAAACCATTCAATAAAACACATACTAAAACCACGAGTTTTAATACAATTAATTTCTCCCATAATATCCTTAATTATGTTAAAACCACAACTGATAAAACTATAAAACAAGTATCTATTCATTTAAACTTATAAAAATCAATAAATATTTTATCTCATGATAGTATATAAACATATTAAACTAAACTCATTTTAATCATAAACATAGTGTATTTTTGAAATATTCTCAAATCATGTTGTAGGGTTATGTTATCTAATATATGTTTTACTAAATCTTGAACCCAAGGTTTCATTAAAACATTATATGCTACAAACATTAAATACCATGACTCTAATATCCCAATATCAGTTTTTACTTTATTATATTTTATATGACTCAACTGATCAAATCCAAAAAAAATAAATATTTTAATAGTCTTGTTAAACAATAAACATAGTTTAGTAGTGTATTGCATTTGAAAACATAAAGTACAACATATTGAAAAAAAAATTTATGCATCCATGAACTCTTTTGATGATTCGTCTTTCATATCATAAGGAAAGGAAAACAAATAAAACGTGAGATTATATTCTCCGTAAGGGTTATATATAGTGGAATATATCATGAATCAAAAAATAATAAACAATATAGGATGGTAAATATGTAAAACACATTCCATTAAATCTGTAACATGATGAAGAATAATAATATGGAAGGAATAAATTTTTAGAAAATAATTCCATATAAATAATCACATTCCCTTAAAGAAAATAAATAGACAATATTAATGAATTAATATCATGAATAATAATAATGTAATTATAAAAAAGGAAATGATTTATATTTGACATCATGATCTCATATATCATGATATCTATATCCAAAACTAGTAACAAGATAGTGTAACTATGGGTAGGTATAAAAAAATACCCATTTAATGAGAGCTTAATAAAATATCCCATGAGACCTATTGATTCATCAAGGGGCTATAAAATTCCATGTCTCAAATTTCATTTCAGGTTCAATGAATTCCTTATATATCAAATGATCAATTTAATTCATTAACAATATTCTTTATTAATGAATATCTGTATTGCTTAAAGAATGCATATTTATCCCCACTCAATTAAATAACATTCATAATAAAACACTATATGTAAAAATAGTATATGTCTTAGGAAATAATAATATCCATGATAAAAATAATATGTAAATTTAAGGGAAATATAATTTCCAATTATCCAATGAAATTGAATGTTCCATGAAAATGTTAGTGAATAAAAAATTAATAAATAATGTGAATTTAAATACTATATATGGTAGAACTAATCTTAAACCATCTAGATAATAAATAATATTTGTAACCATTTTAGTATAATTAAAATAAATGTTTTTTTATAATGAAAAGAAATCCCTTAAAAATATCATAAAATAAATGATATAGAAAAAACCATTTTCAGTTTGAAAATAAATTCTAAAAAAATAATTTAAAAGAACCATTAAAATATTTAAATTAATCCTAAAAACAATGATATTTCATTATTGATTTAAATTAGGTTTATATTGTGTATGTTAAAACAAATATTTCATTCACGTCATCAGTAAAAATGTCAAAAACTACCCTATTCAGAAAACAAAAAAGAATATTTCCTTAATCCTTTTTGTAAAATGTAAATGGTAGGTAAATATTTTTTTTAAAATCAATGGATAATATTAATAATATTATTTTAAATATTTTAATGAAAATATGTATATGGAAGACCAATCATTTTTTACCAAAAAGGGAGGTAGAGTTTTCTTTTTGGAAAAACATTTTCTCAATTATTTTTGTACGAATGAGAGAAAAATGGTAGTATTAGTTAAAATTTACATCAATAATTAAATTAGAATAAAATTAAGGGGGGTTATTAGACCATGATAATATAATTTCCATCAATTTATGTTCAAGAATAAACCGTCTCAAATAAAATGATATTCAATCATAAAGCCTTACTATTTTGGATACTTTTAAATCTCAGGCCTCATGTAAAAAATAACTTAAAATAAAACATTAACTTCCATTAATATTAAGATAATCACAATTTAAAATATAAAATTGTTTTTAGATACCCCACATAAAAATAAATTGGTGTATATACCAAATATGTCTCAATGAATTGAAAATTGAGACGAAATGACTCACAAGGATCATACCATTGAAGTGAGGATTAATCAATGGATTTATTATGTGTATAAAATTAAAATCCACATTAAATTTTTTAAATAGAAAAAAATCAAAAAAATAATATTCACGTATTCTTATGATATCAAATATAATCAAGAAGTGATATAACCCAAAGAAAAGAAATTGATAAATGAAATTCCTTACCACTTGGAACCATTCATGTTAAATACTTATAGATGAAATAATTGAAATTGAATCATAAAATAAAAATAATTATAAATGATATGTGGTATTACATGGAAAAGTGTAATTATATACACAATTTAAAATTAATTAGGGGAAAAACTTTAAAATATGCCTCAATGAGGGGAAATTGAGATGAAGTTTCTTACCTCATGGTTGAATTCCTTTGTATGTGTCCAAACCTCTAGTATTATAAATATAAATTTATTATACTTCAATTTAATAACCTTAATATTATATATAAAACCATATATGATTTACTTATAATATTTGATCAACTATTTATTAACAACTCGAGGTTAAAATCAATATTTTATGTAATAATTACTTCAATTTTTATTAATTTTTTTGTTTGGTAGTTTGGAACCCTGTGATTTGATCATGGTGAAATAATCCCAATAATTTTATTCATGATATAAATATAATATATATTCATTAGATACATATTTTTAGTTATCTATAAAGGTTATAGATAGAAAAATGAGTTACCCCATTCATGTAGACGGTGGTTTATACGTATGGATGAAAGATGTATTCATTTTCCGATGCATGGAATGAATAATGTTTTATAATAATAAAATATAAAAAATCATTATTATATCATATGAATCATATAATCTCATAAAAATACATCCTTATTACCAACCGTGTTATAATAAAATGAAATGTAAATCACATCGTTTTGTAGAGGTGGAAGTCCACACATATCCATAAGTTGTATTATTCTCATTCAAATGATTATAAGGTAAGATGTTAGATGTGATATTATAATTCCAAAATTTTAATTATATTATAAATATCATAAATATAAATTGAATCTATTATTATATTCAGCCGTGAGATGTCACGACCCATCCTAGTGGGGCCCATGCCGCAACTTCCCAAGACAACAACCATTTGGCCAGGGTTGGTGACTAGCATCGAGTATGCATATCACTAACTTGGGAGGAATTTCCTATGTACCATTACAAACACACACATATAAAAAAATGATAAAATTTAAATACAACTAAACAACCAATGCATGCGTACATCTATATCCCACAACCAGAGTACGACATGAAGTAAAGTAAAGTAAAACTGGGAAAAATACAAACCCACCACAATGAAGTCTGTAACACTAGTCTAACATGAATGTAAAGGTACTAGGATTATTTTATGAAGGACTTAGGAACTCAACATTGTCTTTAAGTATCACTAAGAATTTTATGGTCCCTATCTGCATAGTAATCTATCAAAAGTTTGATCATCTACACAAGAAATGACCCGTGTGTGAAAGTCTTGTGCAAGGGTGTGTATAACAATACTCAGTAGGACACCCCAAAATTATAAAGAGATAAAACTAAGTAATGTACCATAATATATACAGAGGTATATGTATACATAACATATTAGAAGAATACATATATATATACGCAGTCCAAGACCCAGTGTAGTGGAAATCCATAACCATAGTACCCCAGACATAGGATTTAAGTATGATGATTCCATAAAGCACTCATGAAGGAGAAAACACTCTTGAGTTTAATATCACTGATGATGTTTTTCTAAGAGGTTCTACCTGTTGTATCTCACCTTTGGAAAGATACACTGATAGTCTAAAGTAAATATGATTTAACATATGAGGATCATATCTAGGGTAATGAGGTGATACCAACAAATCAATCTAGATTAACACGCTATGTAGAGGATTGAAACATGAATAGTGTTGGTCATTTCGATACCAAGAACTCCACCTAGGGAACAAAGATGAATAGGGGATCCCACTTGGACCCTCTCAAGGGGATTCCAACAACTCTATCAAGGAAGTCCTGCTGAATGGATTGTATCCATAGAAATTAGAAATGTATCACACTAACCTTCTTAGAAATGATAAAGAGAACAAAACCTAACGAAACTTATCTATGATATTGTGGATAAGAGAATAACGTCATGTAGAAATGGGTACTCTAAGTGTAGTTGGGGAACACACCATGTCCCTTGACCTTGGGTACTACCTGTGCAGAACGAACATTGTAATTCAAGTCATGTCACATATAACAGTATATGTCATGTGGAACAGTTACACATTATGTCTCTCTATTTGGGGTCTTCCAGTGTACTCCAGTTGTATGCCTAAACATGGTGTCAGCCCATATGTCCATGCCCATGTACATGTACATGGGGTATCTAGTGTACATGGTTCAATCCAAGCCATGTGGGAGAGTACACTCCATGTATTCAACCCATGTATTCCACCACATGTCTATTTACTCATTCAGGTACACACTATGTCACCTAAATAGGACACATGTCATGTAGTCAAGGACTACACGCTGTGTGTATCGGGTTTTTATAGAACCAGTATTCTTCATCCTACTCGGACCATTTGATCTTCCAGATTCCATTATGATGATCATTTTTCCATGAAACTCCATATTCAGGATCATTTGGTCATTTCATCACTGAATTGGTAAGATTAATGCCTTCAATCATCTCAAAAAATTAATCTTCATTATTCTTCATTACACGCGGAAGAACGAGAAATTAGCACCAACTATCATTTGATCTGATGGCACAACCACCTTCGCACCACCATCGAGTTGAACTGATGCTAGATATACTATTTTATATTGTTTTTTGAATAATATAATGTCCAACAATCCATTTTTCAATGGAATATAAAAATGTGGGGAAGAATTAAGAACACGACAAAGAACGCGTGAATCAGGGGAGAAATGAACAAACCAAATTTATAGGGATGAACCTCGATTGATTTTCATGTCGATCATGGTCCTTAGAAATTTGAATGATAAATGAATCCTATATATAATAAAAAATATTAATCACCTATCAAAACCCTACAAATAAACCCATATCTCGTAATGATCGATCTGTGAGCCAATCTATTTGTTGATTAGGTCACATTCATCATAGAAACAAATAATGGGGAATAAAAAATAGAAAAAATTCCATAACTCAGTTTGGATCATTTACTAATGAAGAACAATCAATGAATCTTTTAGGTCAGCAAGATCCATGAAATTTGATGTTGCGTCGATTGATCCATCCATGATCCATAAGTTCTTCATCGTTCATTTGAGTGAATTCTCTTGGGGAACTCTCTAATGAACCTACCGAGATTCATGGGTTATGCGGATAACCCATGAATTCTAACATAAGGAAATATTTATAGAAATATTAGGCCACTTTCTCCAACATAATTAATTAAAATAATTTTATTAAATTATTTTATCCATTTTATGTCTATGACTACTTTATAAAAAATGACATATTCTAATCAATGTTAGGTCACACCTAGTGTAAAACCGATATTCTGAACTAAACGATGTCCTCGTATTATTGTTATGGGAACCTGTTTGGATGATATTCCACTTTTTTAAGAAAACCATGCATGTGTGTTATTTAATATTTTAAATATATTTCAAAAGACATTCTAGCACACAGCACCTCATAATCACATTTCAGGATAGCGCCTGGTCTCATAGGTAATCCATATAATATTTAAAAGTAATACACTAAAAATCCAAGTCATTAAATTCTCCCCACCTGGATACATTACGTCCCCAAAAAACCAAAACAAAGGATACCTAAAAAGATGAGGGTGCTGAGCATGAATCTGAGCCTCCTGCTCCCATGTGATCTCAAAAATATTCTTATACCGATACTATACACGCACCAAAGGAATCAATCTCCCATGTGGGATCCTCTCATGCCAATCCTAGATCTCTACTAGATACTCAGCAAAATTATCTCTATACTTTATGTCCAGCACACCCCAGTCGATAATGTTATATGGGTAGTGCATGGACCTCCTCAACTGTGACACATGGAAGACGTCATGTACCGATTCAAACTGCAGAGGTTGATCTATGTGTTACACCACCACGCCAAATATAAATAGTATTTTTAAAGGGCTAATTAAACTTGGAGATAACTTTCCTCTTTATCAAAATCTTTATAATCCAGGTTGAGGTGAATCCTATGGGAACACATAGTCTCCTTCCTCAAACTCCAAAGGCCTCCATTTATTATCAATATAAGACTTCTGATAGCTCTGTGTAGTCTTCATCCACATCTGGATGATTTGTACATTCTTAATTATATCTCTCACCAACTCTATGCCCATGAGTGATGATTGTCCATGGTATGACCAACAAAGTGGGGACCTGAAGGGTCGCCCATACAATGCCTTGAATGGTGCTATACCAATGGTTCAATGGTACCTATTTTTGTACGTAAACTCCACCAGTGGTAGGTTATCCTCTAAACTATTACCAAAGTATAACATGATAGATCTTAAAATGTCCTCTTGAACCTGAATGGTACTCTATTTCATCCTGTCAGTTTTTGGGTAAAACTCTATACTCAAGATTAACTAGGTCCCAAATTCCTCATATAATCCATTCCACAACTAGGATGTAAATACAACATCAAGATCGGAAAAAAATCATCAATGGATCTCCATGGAGTCGAACTATCTCTTGAATGTAGAGGTATCCCAATATCTATATTAAACTTTTCTCTCAAATAGCCAGGAAGTGGGATAACTTGGTGAGTCTGTCAATGATCACAAAGATGGAATCATTCCCCCCATACATATGTGATAAGATTGTCAAGAAGTCCATAGATATCTAACCCCACTTCAATTAGGGAACCTTAAGCAGTTGAACTAAAACTATTGGAATGTGGTGCTCAGACTTCACTTTCAAATAATTGAGGCATCATGAGACAAACTCTGCAACTCCTTTCTTCACCCCTAGACTCCAAAAATGACATTAGAGGTCTGGGTACATCTTTTCAACAACAGAATGTACTACCAATGGGGATGTATGAAACTCCCATAGAACCTCCTCATGAAACCGACTAGCACCATCATGCATCCTCTGAAAATAATGATGTGCTCCCCAAATTTTGAAAATCCGTCTTGAGAATTTCCTATGGATATCAGAGTATATAGGGAATCACATACATTATTCCCAAGTTGTGCCTCACTGAATAACTTTAATAGTGGACGTGTGACAAATATTAATGGAATGAAAGATTCTATATCTCTATCCATAAAGGGAAATTGTAATGAGGATAACAGCTTTGATTCCTTGTTCAGCAACAGGGAACTAGATATAATGTGGTTATCATCTTCTACCATGTGTCTATTCCCATAAGTATATATAATTTCAATGTCATAATCTTGGAGGAACTCTATTCATCACCTCTATCTCAAGTTAAGATCCTTTTGAAAGAAGATATACATGAGAATCTTGTGATCATATTTGATGACAAACTACTTTCCCATCAGGTAGCATTTCTACATTTTCAAATTGATGACTACCACTATTAACTCAAGATGATGGGTCATGCAGTTTTACTCATGTGGTATCAACATGTGGGAACAATAAAAAATCACTTATCACCTTTTCATTATAACACAAGCAAGCCTGGTTCTATATGTATTCCAGAAAACTATGTACTCAACACCATTTTTTGATAATCTCGTGATGGGAAACTCATCAACGATTACCTAAACTGCTTAAATCCCTTCTAGTACCTTTCTGTCCACACGAAAGGTTTCCACTTTCTCGTAAGTGTTGTCATGGGTGGTAATATCTTAGAGAAATCATGCATGAATAATTGGTAATATCCTTCTAGCCTGATGAAGCTCCACATATATATCATGAGCTTTAGGTGTCTCCAATTCTAACACCACCTTGTCCATGATGGGATCCAATGAAACTCCATATGTTGAGATAAAATATCAGATAAAGTGGAATACCTGAATATATAACTGAAACATTGATAGGTTTTTATAAATATTGTGCTCTCGTATTATGCCTAGAACTATCCATATGTTTCTCATCTGCTCCTCCTCAAACACTGAGTAAACCAGAATATTTTCAATGAAGACCACCATGAACCAGTCTATGTAAGGATGAAAGATCTAGTTCATGAGTTCCATTAACACTGTTGGAGAATTTTTCATGATGAATGGAATCACCAAGTACTTATAGTGACCATAGAAAAATTGGAATGTCATTTTAATTATATCCACTTCCCATACTCACAATTGGTGATAACCTGATCAGAGGTCAACCTTCGAGAAATATCATGCCCCTCTCAACTGATCAAAGAGTTCATAGATCTTAGGAAGTGGATACTTGTTCTTCATGGTCACCTTATTCAAGTTCATGTTGTCCGCACACAACCACAAACTCATGTCTTCTTTGTTGTAAAAAAACATGGGATACCTAGAGTGAAACATTGGGTCTCACAAAGTCGTTCTTCTTCATGGCCTCCAACTACATCCTTATCTCCCAAAGCTTTTCTAGAGCCATATGATATGATGGAATAGATATCAGTTTCGTCTTGAAGTGTAGCTCATTGCAGTACTCTATCTCTAGGTGGGGAGGTAAACATGGAACTTCTTTAATAAAGACATCCTTGTACTCTACCACCACTATAGGAAACTAGGAAATCCCAACATTCACTACATCAAGGGTTAGGCTAGCCAGATGCTGAGTAATCAGCTGCACCCTCCCTTGAATGAGTTCATCCCGCACTGTTTGTGTTTCCTTTTCACAATGAAATGAAAAATAGGATTCATCAATGTGTAAATACTATAAACTTTGATTAAAATAGTCAATCTAGGCATGGGATGTAGATAAAAAATCCGTACTAAGAATGATGTCATAAGGACTTGACACATGTACCAAGAGATTCAAACAGAAAATCTCACCTCTAAGAGTTATGTCACACTTTTAACATAAGTGTATGATCTTTGAGTATTATAAAGTTGGATTCTGAAAGTGTAACAGTTGAGTCAACAATTCAACCATAGTCTCTAAGACTAACAATAGGTATGTGGCAAAAGAGGGATGACTATCTTTAATGTGTATTTGTACTATAGCTAAACTATAAAATATATAGATCATACCTTGAATCATTCCTTGAGCCATTAGGTCATAAGACATGGCAACATGATGATATACCCACATTTATCTTCAAGCTCCCTAAGACTAGAATGGACCACCTAGGGTTGGTGGTGGTAAAAAGATGAAATTTAGACAACCTCCAATTGCTCTCCCAACACCTCTGCCACATAAACTTCATTACAGATCTACCTTATCCAATCATTGTATCTTCCTCAGTGGTCAATATATAGTTTCTCTATTAGTTTTATGATGGGTTGCACAATCTAAAGTGAGATGACCCCTTTCATCACATGAATTACACTTCCTCTTTCTTGTCATACTGGATCCACCCCGTGAGCCCTGAATTATTGATCTTTTTTCATGGGACCTCCTCCTGAATCGTCTCCCACATCCCGGTCCTTGAGACCGAAATCATCTCCTTTCTTCTGCTAGCCCACTATTGAATGTCATCAACTGTATCTACTCATCCAAGAATATTTCTGCCACTAAAGACAACTCAATAACCCCAGAGTAATTAGTAATGTATAGAGGGAAAATACATTAACATATGTCTATGTGCAGACCTCACTCTATGGTCTAATACCTGAAGTAATCATCTCAAACCATATCCCACAATTACCAAGAATATTTGGTTAATAATGATAAATAATTAGCTGCTGACTTTCATCCCTTCTAGAGATAAAGAAGCTCCTAGATACGCACATCCCTCAGTATATCTAGTGATAACTCTTCTTTGAAGAAGTGCTTGAACTCTATCAATGAATGAGTCACCTCATCATGAGTCTGGGTAACCAAACTCCAACATTATCTTACTGATCCTTGAAGAAGTATCACTACCAAGACCACCATCAGATCTATTAGTTTCCTAACTAGATATAAAACATGGGTCATAACCTCAAGCTACTCCTTTTCCATGTCTGGGTCATGTTTGACTCGGAACCTCAGGGTTATCTACAACTAAATCCCATGGAGTGAACACTTATTTATTGGGACCACATTGAATAAAATTTTTTTAATTGTTTTAAATGGGTTTCAATGGATTTCAATGATGATTTACATAAAGAAAGGAACTAACCTATGTGAAATGGAGAATATAATTCAGATGATTGATGCCCTGGTACTAAGTGTTTTTTGGAAGAAGTAAAAGAAATAGAGAAGAAGAGGGTGTGATTAGGCTTGGAATTTCTTGGTAGACATGTATTTAAATGCATAATTAGTTTTCTATAATGTATTTTTATAACCCTTACCTATGAAATAAGGCCAACCCACTTGCCAGCCAGCCAGCCTCAACTCGAGGATCATGTTGGACCATAGGGGTCGACTGCGCCCATAGTGTAGCCATCCCGGCCAGCCCATAAAAGGTGCATGGTAGAAGTGTATAAGCCCTAGGGTATTTATAGTAGATGCTAGGAGCATACTAGAGGAGAAAATGTGAGTGCTAGGAGCGCACTCAAGGTGAACTGATGCAGTGCAGCATCGGAGGGGGGAGAGGAGAAATATGGCACTAAGGTCACATGGATTGATTGGTAAACAATGGCTCGTATGCATCTCTATTTTGATATGGGAAAAATATTTTAATGACCAATATAATATAGGTTGTCTATACGATCATGTGCATGATCTCGTCCACACATCGCATCGTGTGTCTAGAGATATAATCTGAGCCGTTCATTTTCCACGCTCTGCATATTCAACCATCGCCATCCAATCTCCTCCACTGAGGTTGTCTTCATCCTCCAGACACCCGCATGAACCTGTGGACCAATGCTCGAGCTGAATGGAGATCTCACCACTTTGCTCAACAATTGGGCTCAGTTCAAGCCCACAGTGATCGTATAGATTCTATGATCACATCCATGAAATTACATTTCCATTCATGCGAATTAAATGAATAACGATCAAATTTTCCAGGAAAAAAAATTATCCATGTCCATGTGCATTCTAGTAGGGATTCAAAAATTGATGCATTCCATCGTGGATACATGAAAGATCAGAGAGAAGTCCATGAGTTTGAAGAAGGAAAAATCCAATATATGTGTAATATCTCCACACATGTTTGAATATATTAAAGAACCAAAGATATCAGTTATTCAAGGAAGAATCATGAAGAGCAGATCGTGTGGATTTTGGTTGTGGAAAAGATATTATCACAATTTATAAAAAGTGACCCCCCAATATGAGTGGGAGTTGTTGCTTCCAATCCTTTAGAGAGATCATGTTCTGAGAAATATATTTTCTTCGATATTTAAGTTCAAGAAGAAGCATGCAAGATCCGCGAACTATTTTATTTTCATGAAGAGGTAAACTGTGTACTAACATGGTTCGCAAAGAAGAAGAGTTGCGAACCACTTATGGTTCACGAAGAGAACATCCCACATACCATTTTGGGATTGCAGAGCATTGTTCCCATGCACCACTCATATTGGCCACATACCATTCTGGTTCACGGTGAAGAGTGTCCTGTGAGGGGAAGTCCTGCATACCACTCAGTTTGCATTGGAGAACCACATTTCACTTGGTATGAAAAGGAAGCTCACATATCCCATGCGTGAGGAGGATCTGCAAACCACATTGGTTCATGAAGGGGGGTTAAGAACTCTATGCAAAGAATAACTCCATACCCTCATTATGAAAAAAGGGGAAAACATAAACACCATAATAATCCCAAGGTAGTGAGTGTGTTTAATGAAAATGTTGAGATCACATGCATGATGGACATGAAAATCTTATGCATGATTTGAGACTCCCAAGTGTGTAATAATAAACCAAACAGTGGACTACCCCCATTCGGGTTGTTGAAGGAGATTCATGGATAAACATATACATGATACGTAAAATTTAATGAACTAAATAAAGATTTAGGAGTTCCCTTGATAAGAATACTATCCAATGTATGTACGTGCATGCACTTTTCATTTGAATAAATTCATGGTAGCATGTAGGTGAATTTTCAAAGAAATAATAATTAAATAGGGGAGAGAATTTGAATAATCACTTGCATATGTGAATACATTTATGGATAGAGACACAATTGTGGGTGCACGTGTGTAAAGAAGTGAAGTGGAAGAGGAAATATATATTGTCACAAACATGGTCACATTCATACATGGAATAAGAAGTGTTAAATCTGATGATTCCTAGTGAACTGTTTTTTAGTGTATGAATAATCACAAAATAATTTGTGATTCTGGCCAAGAAGAACAAGAAGTCATAGTACATTTGGATATTGAAATATAGAAGAGATTGAATATTAAAGAGAATCAACTCTGGACCTCAATGAAAAAAAGTCTCGGGTCAAATAGGATACAAATACATACATGCATATCCTTTGAAGCAACCTTCAGGTCGATAAACTGAGTGAAGACCTACCCTGGGCAGTGTGCTAGGGGGAGTCAATAGGAGTGATCCGAGTGAAGTAGGGAGATGTCCCTGAACATTAATAAAGGAAGTGTGCATGGGATAGAGTGATTATATGTGAACCTTGTAATCCACAACTACTGAAGAATAGGGGAATTAGGTATGACTGACAATTTTTCAGCGTAGGTACCTTGGACATAGCCGTAGTCGTAAACCATGTAAAAGTGTTGTGTTTTCCATCTGCATCTGAATGTTTCTATTACTTCACATATCCATCATACAAGTTTAATTATTTTTCTACCAACATGGTAACAAGATCCAATAAACAGGAGAAAAAGTTGACACCCTAGTTCACCCCCTCCCCCCCTAAGGGTGAGCTACGGTCCCTCAATTGGTATCTGATGGAAATTTTTATATATGTTGGATAATCTTTAGTAATTCTATTCAGAAAAGGATTTGGGTTTTCGTTCCTGAGTCAATAATGAAGAGCGGACTTAATGAAAGTTCAGTTATCTCCAAGCAGATGTCTATACCCAACAAGACCAAGATTAATTGGAAAAATAAAGAGAATAAGTATTTGAAGAAGTCTCTCATTCCCAAAAAAGATGCAATATCTGGTTCTCTATGCCCTTCCAATAATGAAGAAATATAAATCTTGGGATGTAAAGAGCAGGTGGCTCGGGTTTCTGGTAGAGAAATAGAAGACACTCCAATCTCATTTTAAATTTATCATGAGAAATTAAGAGCCTATCTGCACAATATTCCTGAAGAAAGAGATACTTATATTTGTAGAATATTTCAAAGTATGTCGGTTGAGATCACTTAACTAGAAAAAGAAGCTGATAATGTGGAGGAAGCCTTGGTAAAAAAAGTGTCATAATTTTATAAGCTCTATAGAAAAATTGAATCCATTGAAGAGAAAGAGGGGTTCTATAAGACTCTAGAATAAAATATCCAACATTTAAAGATGAATAGAAAATGAGCACTAAAGACCTGGTTAAAAATTTGGAAGAAAATTCCATGAAATTAAACAAACACGACTCATTGTTATAAACCAAAGTCAAGTTGCATGAAGTTGAGGTTGAAAGATTGAAAAGGGGTTGTGATGAGAAGATGATCGTGATTAAAGAACATAAGAACATCCTCAATATGGAATTTCTAAAATTGGAATCCCAATTGACCAATATTCTGAAGACGCATATTGAGACTTCATAAAAGGAAGAAACAATTTATATTTCTGTTCAATGCTCAATGGAGAATTATAAATCCAAAAGACCTCCATCATGTGATAATAAGATCATGAATTGACTTGTAGATCTATTAAAAGCAGTTGAGAAAGTGAATATATCACCCATACCAACATGTACTATTGTTTCTAAATATGTATCTACTAAAATTGTAGGTTGGATGAAAAATTCAAAACAAGTATGGATGAAGAAAGGTGATGAGAAGAAACCTACCACAATAGTAAGGGTGGAAAGGAAGAAGAATCTGGAAGATGGTTCCCAAGATAAAGAACATCACATTAAGAAGAAGGTCCAACAACATTATACAAAATATATCAAGAAGATGATATTTTTGGGTCAATGTTTATGTTGCAACAGATTTTTTCATTGTGCATTGGATTGTGGGTACAATTCTTTAAATGAAAAAGCATAGAGAAAGCCTATGTAAAAAGGATAAAACTGGATAAAAAAGAGAAATATAAATAGATCCAAAAGCATCTATATACCACAAATAGATTTGTAATGCTAAAATACATCTATGATGTATACAAGGGGAGTAGTCACAAGAATATAGTATGCTCATATCAATAAATTTCTAGAGCCAATAAGAACAGAAGATCACAGAAGCCAACTAAGAAATAATAAGCTTCCTTGGGAAGAAATTAGAAGACTGTTGCAGATGAAAATTCTCCCATGAAGACTCCATGATGGAAAGGTGAGAAGTTCTTGGAATCAAAACCAAGGAAGTTTAGGAGTTGTAAATCCAAAAAATTATTAAAAATAATAACACTCTGAATATTCCATGTGGAAAATCAAATCGTACTGCCATTGTTCATAGAGACGTACTGGTTATCTGGCACGAAGATTTGGAAACAATGATAATGAAAGGAGATGCACATGCTAAGACTAGTGAAATAGGTAATAAGAAGATTTCACAAGAATATAGATAAGTCCTGTGTGTGAGGTGAAATATGTCTGGTCACACTATTAGGAATTTCAGTTCATTTATTCTAGTCTAAGAAGAATTCCATAGGAAGATGAAAGTTGCACTAGTAGATTCTAGTTTTTTGAAAGCTCCTGATGAAATAAGACTCACACTAAAAATAGATGGAAGAAATATTGAGATCCACACAAACACTATCATAACTGATGATCAAATGTGAATGTGTGGGGATTAGAGCAAACAAAGAATCTTGTTTGAGAAAATCATCCCATCCTTATAGCTCATATTGAAGAATTAAGGAGGATCCATCTTATTCCCTTAACACCATGTGTATTTTACTAATTTTATAGGTAATTAAAGGTGAAGAAAGCACTCAAGGGGAGAACCTGAGAAGTGTTCCCTAGAGGGGGAGACACATAAAGAAGCTACCAGAGTTATTATTTCATTTGAGTATCATCCTCACTTTGTATCAAATTCAATTACTTATAAGTTTTTGTGAAGATCATGTCATTGGAAAATATATTTCATTTCTCAATATATCATCCTCAGTTACTAAAAATAAGAATTATTTTACAATGGGGGAGTAAGAAAATCAATCATTGATATAAGGAAATTGGAAAGGACCTTGAGGAAAAGTACATGAGTTCTCATCACAATGAGGTATCATGATCAGGGGATAATGGACAACTTTGTTGTCTACATAAAATCCTCTTGTTTTCAACATCGATAATTGATCAAGTAGACTTAGAGTGAAATTATTGATGGCACAATTGATTAAGTATGAACTGATACCCTCTCTACCATAAACAATGTATTTATTATCAACAAGGGGGAGTTAATGTGAAATGAAAGTTGAAAAGTGGAAGGGAGAGAGTAGATAGAAGACTCTCATTTTTACATTGACATGCTCATTTTATAGAATGTTGATGTTTTGAAAACTAACAAAAAGGTGATATTGTTGGGAACACTTAGTGTATGATGTTTTCATTTGTTTTCAATGGGTGTCAATGGATGTCAATGATGATCGACATGAAGAAAGGAACTCTCCTAGGTGAAATGGATAATGAAATTCAGTTGATTGATGCAGTGGTCCTAAGTGTTCCTTAGAATAAGTAAAAGAAAAGGAGAAGAATAGGGTGTGAGGAGTCTTGAAATTGAACGGTGGAAATGCATTTAAATGCATACTTAGCTTTCTCTTATGTATTTTTATAAGTCTTACTTAAAAATAGGGAAATCCCACTAGATAGCTAGCCAGCCATAACCTGAGGCTCATGCAAGATCACATGGGTCGACCGTGCCCATGGGGAAGCCAACCCTACCAGCCCATAAGAGGTGCATGGGGGCCATGTATAAGACCAAGGGTATGCATAGTGGAATATAAGAGTACAAACAAGGAGGCAGAGTGGGTGCTTGGAGTGCGCCCGAGGAGAACCAATGTGGGGTGGCATTAGGGGGAGGAGGGAGGAGTAATCTGGATCTAAGGGCGCACAGATTGATTGATAAACTGCAGATTATCTACATCTTTGTTTCGATGTGGGACAAAGATTTTAATGAAAAATATAATCTAAGAGGTCCATCTGATCTTGTGCATGATATCGATCATACATCGCATCACGTGTCTAGAAATATAATTTGAGCCATACATTTTCCCCATGCTATGTATGATTCAACCAACGTCGTCCAATCTCCTCCACTGAGGTTGTCTTCAACCACCCGACACATGTATGCTCCCACGAACCAATGCTTGACCTAAATGATGATCTCTCTACTTTTTTCATCAATTGATCTCAGTTCAAGCCCACAGTGATCATCTAGATGCTACGATCACATGCATGAAATTACATTTTCATGCATTCAAATGAAACGAAGAATGAGTGAATGGCTGGGGAAAAAGAAGTTGCCAAGGCCACATGGATTTGAGAAGGGATTAAAAAAGTGATAAATTCCATCTTGGATACATGAATGATCAGCGATAAGGCCAAAAGTTTGAAAAGGAAACATCCAATATATGTGGCATATCTCCACGAGGGTTTTACTATATTAAAGAACTGTAGATATTTTTTATTCAAGGAAGTATCTTAAAGGGTGTATCATGTAGATTTTGGATGTGGAAAAGATATGATCTCAACTTATAAAAGGAGACCCACCATTTGGAGATGGATCTACTTCTTCAAAACCTTTCAAGAGCTCCTCTTCTGAGAAACATAGTTTCTTCGATAATTAAATTCAAGAAGGATCATGCAAGATCCGAGAAATAATTTGGGTTTGTGAAGAGGTGAACCACATATATATCTTCTTCCTCGAAGAAGAAGAGATGTGAACCACATTTTGTTTGTGAATGCAAGATCCCGCATACCATTTTGGGTTTGTGGAGAAAAGTTCCCCCTTACCAATCGGATCGACCGTGTATCATTCTGGGTTCGCGGTGAAGAGTGTCCCATGAGGGGAAGTCCCGCATACCACTCAGTTCGCATAGGTGAATCAGGAGTCCTTTGGTACATGAAGGAAGCTCAGGCATCCCTTTCATGAGGAGGAGTTGTGAACCATACCGGTTTTCGATGGAGGCTTGCACACTCTGTGCAAATAATAACTACATACCATCAGTGTGAAAAACAAAGGGAAAAACATAAACACCATAATAAAATCGAGGTAGTGAGTGTGTTTAATGATCAAGTGGAGATCACATGCATGATGCACATGAAAATAATATGCATGAATTGAGACTCCCATGTGTACAAGTATAAACCAAACACTGGACTATCCCCATTCTGGTTGTTGAAGAAGATTCATGGATAATCATTTACATGATACATAAAATTGAATGAACTAAATAAGGATTTGGGGGTTCCCTTGAGAAGTGCACAAACGATTGTACGTACATGCCTAAACATTTCATTTAATGAAATTCAAGGAATCATGTGGTTGCACTTGTGAATAAAGAAGAATTAAATGGTGGAGAGCATTTGTTTGCCCACTTGCATATGTGAAGGCATTTAAAGAAATAGCCACAATCGTGTGTGTGTGTAATGAAGTGAAGAGGAAGAGCATATCATATATTGTCACATTCATGCTCACATGAATACATGTAATAAGAATATTTGATTCTAGGTATTCCTATTGAATTGATATTTAGTGTTTGAATAATCACAAAAGAATTTGTGAATTTGGCCAAGAATAACAATAAGTATTAGAACATTTGGTTGTTGAAGTGAAGAAGATATTGAACGTTAAAGAGAATCTACTCTGATCCTCGATGTAAGAAAAGCCTGTGGTTGAAAAATAGAGAAATACTTTCATGCCTATCCATTGAAGAGCCCTTCAAGTCGATAAACTGAGTGAAGACTTACCCAAGGTAGTGAGCTAGGGGGAGTCAATGGGAGTGATTTGAGGGAAGCAGTGAGCTATACCTGAACTTTTGTAAAGGTAGCGTGACTGGGATAGAGTTATTGTACCTTAACATTGTAATCCAAAACTAGTGAAGAATAGTGGAATTAGGTAAGACCAGTAATATTTTGTTGTATGCTTCTTGGATGTATCCCTTAGTGGTGAACCAAGTAAAATTGTTGTGGTTTCCTTCTTCATGAGAATATTTTCATTAATGCACATATCCATAATAATGGTTTAGTTATGTTCCTACCAACATGGTAACAAGATATAATAAATGGGAGAAACATTTTACACCCTGATTCACCCCCTCCCCCCCGCAGGGTGACCTGGGGTCCTTTAATCTTGAGAAAATCATCCAGTGGTACTACAGGTACTGTGAGCTACTCTACCGGTGGCGGTATGGCTGTTTCACCACCTAGAGGTAACATCTTGTGAAATAGTCTCTCTATCAAAGAATATTCCCTGAGGTTTAATCCTCATGATTGGGCTACTAAATCCTAGTTTACATGCATTATAGAATAATCTTTAATGTGAACATGATGTACCACGATCAATGAGTATATATGGAGAGATTACTCTTGAAGGAAAGGGAAACCAATACCCATTACTATATAATGCATGTACCATTATATACCCTTAAACCAGTGTTATCATGTACTGAGTTGAAAAGTTGGTTTTTGGTGTCAAGGTGTATGGATATGTTGTCTTCCGCACCAATACTAGATTCCCTGGTCTTAAAGATGAACTCATAACACTAACCACTATTTCCAAAAACAAATCTCACAGGATCCTGGTCCTAAAGTAGAACCAACCCCTTTGATACCACTCATTCATGAACCATGACATTATGGCCCATTCCACAACTCCCGAATCCCATGTCCAATCGGCCAGGGGTTGGTAACTGGCTGTGATTTGGCATTTCACTAACATGGGAGTCATTGCCTATGAACTAGTACACACACACACATCTAAAAGCCCACAAAATTTGAAATGTAAGAACAAATAAACAACCAATGCATGAATACATCTATATCCCTGAACTAGAGTGTTATTGGAAGTAAAGAAAATTAAAATAGGACCAAATACAATCCCCCTACAAATAAGTATGTAACACTAGTCCAACTTGAATGTAATGGTTCTGGTACTATTGTATGAAATCCACAGGAGAACACCTCGGTTTATTTGGTCTCACTAAGAACAATTACTTCTTATTCTACCTAGGACTCTATCAAAATTTCAACCATATGTAAAAGACATGACATGAGTGGTACAATCACATTAAGGGTTGATTATATCAATATTTAGTAGGACACTCCAAAACCAAAATATAATAAAACAAATGAAATTACAGTCAACACTACATGCATATATGTCTATAGATCATTTAAAAATAACATATAGATATACTTAATTCAAGACACAAGGTTTAGTGGTAAGACAAAACCATATAAAACCAATCTTAGGATTTAAGTCGTATGATTCCATGAAGCACTCATCTAAGAGAACACACACCTAAGTCCAATATCACTGATGACGTCCATCTAAGGGGTGCTGCTCATCAAGTCTCACCATGAGAAAGATACGTTGATAGTACAAAGAGACTATGATAGAATAGATTATGATAATAGCTAGGTCTATGGGGTGATACCAAAAACTCAATATGGATTAACCCTCTATGTAGTGTATTGACAGTCACATAATGTTGGTCACATTGATACTATGAACTCCACCTAGGACATGAATATGAATAGGGGATTCCACTTTGGGAATCTCAAGGGGATTATAAAAACTCACTATAGGATGTCTGTCTAAAGGGATCATAGTCCTAAGAGTAACAAACTATTTTAACCAAACATAAAGGAAATAATAAATGGAATTTACCCTAATAAAACTTGTTCAAGCTACAGAGAGCAGGAGAATAAATCCATGTATAAATGGGTACATGACATGTAGTAGGGGAGCACATTGCGTCCCTTGACTTTAGGAACTTCTCATGTATAATTACCCATGTTATTCAACCCATGTCATGTATAAGAGTACACGACATGTGGAAGGGTTACACGTCGTGTCTCTATATCTGAGGTCCACCTATGCACTCTAGTCATGTTCCCATACATGATGTTTTCTCGCGTATCCATTCCCATGTACCAGTACACGGGGTATCTCATGTCCATG
Organism: Viscum album; assembly: GCA_963277665.1. Taxonomy (NCBI): domain Eukaryota; kingdom Viridiplantae; phylum Streptophyta; class Magnoliopsida; order Santalales; family Viscaceae; genus Viscum; species Viscum album. The sequence goes on along the minus strand of OY728121.1, from coordinate 698,365,413 downwards.
GTTTTGGAAAAGGAATGTAGGGGTCTACATGATGTGTAGGTAACTTGTGTACTTTACCCCATGTCTATATACTCCTTTAAGTACCTTCCAAGTCACCCAAGGGGTACACATATTGTGTAGTCGTGGAATACACAATGGGTGTATCGGGTTTTTCCAACCCATCTTTTTTTCCACTGACATCGTTTGATATTCCAATATCCTTTAAATTGATCATTTTACCATGAAACTCCATATCAATGGCCATTCGGTCATGCCATCCCAAAATCAATGAGATTTGGGACTTTAATTAGCTCAAAAAAATCATCATTATTCTTCATTATGTGTTGAGGAACAAGATATTTGCACCAACCATCATTTGATCCACTACTTCAACCAACATTATACCTTCTACAAGTCGTAAAAATTGTAGATCTATGGTTTCATATCATTTTACCAAGAAATTAATGCTTGATGCTCAATTGTTCAAAGAAATAACAAATCGTGGGGAAGAATGTAGAACATGCTGAAGAACATGTGAATTTGGGTAGAAAATCCCAAACAAAATCAAGAGGGATGAACCTTAATCGATGTTCATGTCAATATTGATAAATATCCATTAGAAAAACAATTTAATCAAAAAAATAATAAAAAATTTTATTCTCCTGCCCAAACCCTCCAAACAAACACATCCCGAATAATAATCGATCTGCAGACCAATCTTCTCGTTGATTGGTTTGTTTCCATCATAAAAATCACGAATGGAGAATAAAAAATCCAAAACACATTCCCTACCTCTATTTTTATCATTTGATGACATAGAATGATTTCTGAATCATTTTCATAAGTAGTATCCATTGAATACAAAGTTGTGTTGATCAATCAATCCACTATCCACAAGTTTGTTGTCATTCATTTGAGAGAATTCTCCTGCGGTTCTCTCCAATGATCCTCCAGATATTCCATGGTTATGTAGATAAACCTATCATTATAACATAAGGATTTTTTGGAAAAATATTAGGTCACTACATTAGTACAAAGAATTAAGATAATTTTATTAAATTATTTTATCCATTTTATGCTTGTGACAACTTTTTCACAAATGAACCACATCAACCAATGTTAGGTTGTGCCTAGGGTAAAAACTACATTATAAACTCAATGGTTACATCTTATTTCTGGTCCAAGCACCATTTATATGATATTTCACTTTTTCTGGAAAACCACGTGGTCTTGTTATTTAATATTTTATATATATTTCAAAAACTCCTTTTAAGACCCCCAGGCCTCAGTATCACACACTGTCACAATGATTGGTCTTAAAATTAATCCATTTAATATTTAAAAATAGTACACCAAAAATCCAAGTCATTACATGAGAGGTGGTGATGGAATAAAAATTATATTGGTTCACATGGTCGTAGTCTCCCTTACACATGATTGAAGGTTTCCATACCAATATAATGGTAGAGTAGATGGATATAGGCCTACCATGAACATAATAACTTATTTTTACATGTTAAATACTGTTATATTATCATGTAATTATTAACACATGAATGAAGTTGGTAAGATAATAATTAATAAGGAAGAACTTAGTGAATAAAATTACCTTTCTTGAGAAAAATCGCAAATGTATATCATATTAAGGACCCAAGTGTTGGTATTTTGGGAATACCATATGCTCTATAACATATATATGGATATTTTTGAGAAGTTTTGGTATGTTATGGTTGGTATAAATGGATTAATATTTATGATTAAGTGAGGGGAGGAGGTGAAATTTTATAAATTATAAGGAGAGGGATTTTGGAAAATTCCCAAAACAAATCAATAATTGGAAATAAATCTCAACTAAAGCACCTTAAAATTGATAAATAAAGTATTGGTGGGTAGGAAAGGTATATCCACACTTATAATTCAAAAAAAAAATATTTTTACATGTCATTATCTCAACCAATAAGGTTTATAATTTTTACCATTTTTATTTTCACCAAATTAAGTAGTTTTTTATTTACCAAGGTAATTTATCCCTTAAAAATTAAAATAAATTAGGTTTATTAGATAATTTGGATCCACAAATTTAAAATATTAAATCAATTATACAATAAAATGTATTAAATAAAATTAATTTAAACACAGGAATATGTTACTTATAAAACCTTATTTAAACCTCAAACATGGTAATTAATTTTAACTATCATTAAAATTAATTAAGAAAAAAAATTTATATTAACTTATTTACTAATATTATTTATTATAATTATGAATATGGAATCCATTTTTCCAAATTTTACTTACATAAGTGTTATAATGGAATTTAAAATAAAACATTCAAGTGCGAGGAAAATGAGGTTTTCCATAGAAAACGTTTCTTACGTAGGAAAAAAATTATATCAAATTTCAACATAAAATTAATTAAAATGATATAAATTTGATTAATAATAATATAATTTACCAAATGATAGTTTTTTAAAAAATTAAAATTAATTTGATCTTTGTAAATGTATTAATCAAAAAGACAGTTTTCATTAAAAATCCGCATTTTCACAATTCAACAAAAAACTATTTAGAAAATTATAATAAGATGACTATATCATAATTTTGAAATTTTTATTTCAAAAATTATTTTCATTTTTTCAATTATTTTTTCTAAAATTGGAAAATAATTGAATGGCCTAAGAAGAATCTCTCTGATCACTAAGAGGTGGTGTGTGTGAATCATTGTTATTTTTCTTTTTACAATTTCTTCCTTCTTATAAAACATTATTCAACTCATGTTAAAGAGTTATAAATTTACTAAAAACCCATTCAAACACAACCACATGAAAAAAGTATTTACTAGGTTCATTTCTCAATAATAGAATATTTTCTATGGAATTGTTTTTAAAATAATCAAAAATTCAAAATCCACCAGAACAATCCCTTTATGTGGTTACATCAAGTACGTAATATCCACACACATTTATTTAAATATTATTAGAACAACCATTTATGTTGTTTACACATAGATAAATATGTAACACAAATTTAATAATTACTTTTATAAACATTCCAAAATAGGCTCTAAACATTACCACACTGCTTGTTTTATAAACCTTAGTTTAATATTCTTTAAAGACACCTCTTCTTTTCTTTTTTAACTCATATAAGTTATAAAACACATTTGTCATATTTATTCTATTAGAAAAATTAAATTGTAATAAATATTAGTTCCTTTTCCTAGAATGGATATCTGGTTCTATTTGAATACATCAGCAACTTTCTTATATCCAATTCATTTGATTCACCTGATACAAAACATTTAAACCTAACATTTAATTATTTTATCTGAAAATTTCATCCAATACATTTATAAATAAAAAATCTTCTAATAAATATAAATTTTTCACTCATCCAAGATATTCCTAGGATAGATACTTCCTATTAATAACTTTATTTTGAAATTTCATCAAGAATACCTATTCAAAACCAATTCTTTAAAAAAAACACTAATGTAAAAACTCCATCGGAAATAATTATCCAAAAATTTATCAGTACATAAAGAGTGTGTAACGACCCAAAGTTTCATTAATGAAAATAACTCTTGATCCGATTAAATGTCTCTTAATGAAAAATGTTTTTATAAGATGTCAACTTCTTTAGTTTTACGTTAGGATTTGTGACCGTTACTTTTATAGCCGTTGAACAGTGATCATTTGAGTAGTATTAATATAAGGCTTTAACGAACCCATTTCTACTCATACAAAGGAAGCGATGGCCTCATCCAGTAGAATTTCCCCTTATGAAGCCCATTTTTCAGAGCTCGGAAAACAGGTGGCATCTTTGGGATTTTCCCTTGACCAAGCCCAAGCTGAGATTCATCAATTCAAGCTCGAACGTGATCGTCTACGGGAAAAGTGGATGTTTATTGAAATTACCACTCGAGCGATGTTATCCGAGCCGCCCCAAGAGTCTGTCACCATCGTACACCTTAACCTTAGGTCTTATGTGGTTATTTTAAGGGGTTATGTAACAAATAAGTAGCACCATGTTCATGTACATTATTTTTTTTATATAATAATGGATATAATTTCTAGTCATTTTTGATACATTGTAATTAGTTTTTAAAGTACAAATGGTGTTTTTAGTTATTATTTAATTGAGAATTATATTTTATTAAGTTAAATGATTTTTGAATTAAATAATATTTTAATAAAATATTATTATTAATATTAAATTAATTTTTTATTAAGTATAAATGATCTTATAATTTTATGAATGCAATTAAAATTTTTATTAAGGTTTGAAATCCATTTCTATCAAAACCAGTGAATTTTTTATAAATGTCGGTTTTTATTTTAAAAGTGAAAATTCACATATTTAGAAAATTATTTATATAAAATAAGTATTATTTTTGGAATCAGGACATAGAAATTATCCAACGGTGAATTTTTCATAATTTTCTGAGACAGTCAAATTTTTGGGTAAAAATTAAATACCATTTAATTATATAATGTGTTTTATGACATAATAATGACCCAATTATGATGTAATAAAATACGATAATCCTTATCTTCGGCCAATATGTGTTTTATCATTAAAATAATGAGGTTTTGGGTTTGTTTGACGTACTTTACAAAGCATTAATGGAGCCCTCAAGACTTATTCAACACTTTGCCTTTTTAAATTAATTTCCATGGGAGTGTGACTCACCTCCACATAAGTAACCCTAATATTTTAATAAGTTCGGACCTTGGCCTTGTAAAATATTGTTTTCCTCTTTCCTTTTCCCGAAACCATGGGAAAATACCATTGGATTGTTGTGGTTTGGATTATTTTAATATAAGGGGTCCCAAACCTAAATAATAAAGAATTCCCTCACCTTTCCTATATAAACCCACCCAAGCTCCCACTTCCTCCTCACACAAATCCCTTGGAGTTCATCCAAACTCTGCCCTACTCTCTCTAGAATCCTCTCAAGGTGCACCAAGCTCCCAATAAGCCTCTCACAAGCCTCTCTCTAGCCTTTGGAAGCACACTTCCAAATAAGGGTTTTTTCTTCCTTTCTCATTTTTTGTCAATTTTCTTTAAGTTGTATTGCCCTTTTAGTTTCAATTATGAATTTTGGGGTATGGTTTCGCACCTCTCCCATACTTCCCTCTTATTGTTTGAATGATGGGATACCCCTTTCTCTCTTATTAAATGCCTCTCATGTACACCCGTTACTATGCCGAAATTCCGAAAGGAACCTTTTTCTCCCCTTCTATATTCAAGCAATACTTTTGTATCATGAATCTAAATTCCTTTTCAATTTTTGGGACATGTATCTATATGACCTCCTTACTATCCATTACATGTAAATATGATGAGGAACCCATTTCTCTCTCATCAACCATTTTTATGAATTCTTATGTCACGCCGTTACGCTGCCGAAATCACACCGATTTTCTAAGCCAATATCATTGTGTAGTGAATAGCATGCCCATGTCTCCATCAAGGGTATTCACCTTTATGCACATTTACTAATTGATTATAAAGTTTCATGTATTAATTCCACATTCCTTTATCGTGGAATAAATGATTATGTTTTATGAATCCATGTTTTATGATCCATGTGGCACAGTTATGCATGAAATAAAATGCTTAAGAAGGGTGCGCCCTTTATAGCGTTCCAATGCATTGGATAAAGTATAGTATCATGATATGTCATGTGAAATGAGTGTTGACTCATGATAATTCAAGTGTAACGAGGGTTTACTCGTGCTTCAAGTGCAATGAGGGTTTACTCATGCTCCATGTGCAATGAGCCTTGGCTCATGCTAATTCAATGTTAAGTGTTGTTGCCACATTTCCATGTTATGATTATCATGCTTTATCATGCCTTTATGTTCATGTTACTATAATTCTCTTTTGATTTTCCTATTTCCTAACATGTATTGTACTCCTCATGTTATTAATTGTGTACTCCCTTACTGTGCTTTATAGCTCACCCTTTTCTTATGCATTTCCTCAGGTTATCCCATGCAATGCTAAGTACGAAGGAATGTAGTGGTCATGTAAAGAATGTTTTCAATGAGGATGTTGTATTTCAAGCTTAAAGTTTTTATGTAATGATCCTAAGCCCCAAAGACACTAAACCTCTCGATCTTCTTTGTATCAAGTGAAGTTTTATGTAATACAGCATGCTTAAGTTGTAATAAAAAGCAGGGTTGTCATAGTTGGTATCAGAGGATAGGTTTAGTTATTTTTGGGATTAGGAAACCCTAGTAAAGCCTTAGATAAAAGACCAAGCATAATAAAAACATCCCTATGTTTTGGTAAATACTAAGTAAGTGGTTCATCAAACAAATACATCCCTATCTGGATACGAGCAGGTAGAGGCGGCTCTGGCACAGATGTATCCTAGGGGTAAAACCCGAAAACACCGCTTTGAGCTAGACTCGAACGGGAACTGGTGCATGACAATGGTCCTTGCTTCACTCTTGGTTAAGACACTCCCGGGATATATGTTTTGATAAATTCACAATCTTAGTATGAACCCTTATTAAGGGAATAATTCCCCTAAGAATATATGTTAGAAGGAAGTATTGAAAAGCCTGGATTGAATCCTGTAGACTCCTGAGTTAAAGAGATTAAAGTTTATTTATAAGTCATCAACTTTTGTCTTTGGATTACCCTTTATGTGTTACCCCTAACTTTCCTTTTATTCCAGCCAATGGCCGGTAATAGGAGAACTCGGGCTAACAACCGTTGTGATGATCAGTGTGATGATTGTAATTATGAGATGCCCAATCCAATGGGAGCGGGAATCGAAAACTTGTTCACGCTTCTCAATCACCTAACTCAAGTTTTGAATAGAAACACTGGTCAAGTGGAACGTTCAACCCCCCCTAAGAAAGAACAAGTCGCTATCGAGAGCTTCATGAGACAATGGCCTCCTACTTTTAGTGGATCATCTGATCCCACGATCGCTGAGCAATGGATCAAATCCATTTAAAAGATCTTCTCTATCATTCAATGTTCTGAACAAGAGAAGGTTCTCCTGGAGGCTTATCGTATGGAGGGTGAAGCTGATCAATGGTGGACGTTGATCAAAAATACGAAACCTAAGGAGGAGATCGTGGCTTTGGAATGGAAGGAATTCCAGAAGATGTTTTTCGATAAATATTTTCCATGAACCCTACGTCTTAAGATGGAAAGGGACTTCCTTTCCCTCAAACAGAAAGATGAAGAATCTGTGGGAGCGTACAAGGCAAACTTCACAAGGCTTGCACGATACGCTTCCGGTTTTGTCGTTACCCCCGAATACAAGGTTGACCGCTTCTTTGGTGGGCTGAAACCTAGCTTGTGGAAAGAATTAGCGATCCGTGACTTCGACAACTATGAGGAAATTGTCCGATGTGCCCTCAAGGATGAAATGCAGATCAGAGAATCATAGGGGTATCATGGGGACAAGAAGCGTAGGGTGGACTTCAATGATGATTGTCCGATGGATAAATCCGACGGTGCTAAGAAGTTCCAGTACCCCACTTGCCAAAAGTGTGGAAAGAAGCACCCTGGAAATTGCCTTAGGGGGGCGAGAAAATGCTTTAGGTGTGGAAGAGAAGGGAACCTAGCTATTAACTGTCGGCAAGAAGGACCCGCGGCTGCGACAGAAGAGAGGAATGCCCAATTTGAACCTCAACGCGTTGTTCAATGCTACAAATGCAAAGAACCGGGTCATTTTGCGAATCAATGCCCTAATCCAAGGGTTATCGAAGGCAACCAACAACCTCCAAGACATCAAGGAAGAGCTATTACCATCACTTCTGTCGAAGTGAACCCCGACAATGAAGTGGTGACAGGTACGCTAGTTATTCATTCAAGAATAGCAAACGTACTTTTTGATTCCGGTTCTACGCATTCTTTTATATCTCGAATGTTTAGTAGAACAATCCCAGCACCACCACAAATCCTGGAAGTAAAGATGTCGGTGAGTACGGAAAATGGGGAAATCATTGCATCCCATGAATATAAGTCCTCCCCTGTTATATTATGTGGATTGAATTTCCCGGCGAACCTCGTCATACTCCCTTTGGTGGAATTTGATGAAATTCTTGGCATGGATTGGCTTTCCTTATACAGAGCCAACATAAATTTTCGGGAGAGGGAAATCACACTTCATATGGAGAATCGATCCCCGATTCATTACAAGTGTCAGGAGGAAGATAAATCTCCTTTAGCTCCATCATCTCAAGCATGGATATTACTTTCTTATGAGCAAGCATATTTGGCTCAGATGATTGAGTCCAAGGAAGAAACCACCTTTGAATAAATGCCTATTGTGAGGGAATTCGCTTAAGTATTTCTCGAGGAACTTCCTGGTCTTCCTCCAAGAAGAGATGTTGAGTTCTCAATTGAACTTATACCTGGGGCGCTACCAATATCCAAGACTCCATATAGAATGGATGTTGTTGAGCTTGAAGAGCTGAAAAAACAACTACAGGAGAATCTGGATAAAGGGTTTATACGCCCAAGTGCATCACCATGGGGTGCACCAGTCCTATTTGTCAAGAAGAAGGATGGATCAATGAGGCTTTTCATCGATTATCGTGAACTTAACAAAATAACGATAAAGAACAAGTATCCTCTCCGAAGAATCGATGACTTGTTTGATCAGCTACGTGGAGCACAATACTTCTCCAAGGTGGTCTTGCGGTCGGGATATTATCAAGTAAGGGTGAAGAAGGAAGATATCCCCAAGACTGCTTTTCGTACAAGGTACGGGCACTATGAATTCATAGTAATGCCTTTCGGACTCACCAATGCTCCAGAAATATTCATGGAATTGATGAATAGAGTCTTTAGAGATTACCTAGACAAATTTTTGGTAGTCTTTATAGATGATATTCTAATATACTCCAAAACCAAGGAGGACCATGAGGAGCATTTAAGAACTGTAATGGAGACTTTGTGCAAGGAGAATCTCTATGCCAAGTACAGCAAGTGTGAGTTCTGGTTTAAGGAGGTCTCATTCTTAGGCCATATCATCACAAGCAATGGGATATCTGTGGACCACTCCAAAACAGATGAAATTGAGGGATGGCCGAGGCCAACATCGGTAACTGATATCCGTAGCTTCTTGGGGTTAGCTGGATATTATCGACGATTTGTGAGAAATTTATCACGATTGTCCAACCCTCTTACTAAGCTAACTCGAAAGGGAGTAAAGATTTCTTGGAGTGATGAATGCGAAGAAAGCTTCAAGGAGTTGAAAAGGAGGCTTATCACTGCACCCGTGCTCACTTTATCCACAAGTGGGGAGCTTTTTGTGGTATTCAGTGATGCTTCGAAGAAGGGCTTAGGATGTGTGTTGATGCAGAATGATAAAGTGATATCCTATGCCTTAAGGCAGTTCAAAATCCATGAGCGAAACTATCCAACGCATGATCTAGAGTTGGCGGCAGTGATCTTTGACTTGAAAATCTGGCGGCATTATCTCTATGGAGAGAAATGTGAGAAATATACTAACCACAAGAGTCTTAAATATATATTCAAACAGAAAGAGCTTAATATGCGCCATAGAAGATGGATAGAGCTCATCAAGGATTATGACTGTTCAATACATTACCACCCTGGGAAGGCGAACAAGGTGGAGGATGCCCTAAGTAGAAAGGATCCAACGATTCTATCAATGATGACAATTGAGAAGGATCCAATCTTCTTAGACTTAATGAAGATGGATGTGGGAATCATAAAGAAGGGAACATCATCAATCCTTTCACAAATGATTGCTCAACCATCTCTTTTGGAAAGGTTAAAAGATGCTCAAAAGGATGATGCGGGAATCCAAGAAAAAGTGGAAGCTATCAAAAAGGGAAAATCCTCAGAGTTTAATGTTAATGATGAAGGAATTGTGCGGTTTGGGAAAAGACTATTTTTTCCATCAAGTTCAGATCTAAAGAAGGAACTCTTGGATGATGCACATAGTTCAAATTTCTCTATTCACCCAGGGAGCACAAAGATGTATTGAGATATCCGAGAAAACTTTTGGTGGGATAATATGAAGAAGGAGATCCCTGAATATACATCAAAGTTCCTGGTGTGTCAGAAAGTGAAGGCAGAGAGGCAGATGTCTAAGGGGATGATGCAACCATTGCCCATACCAGAATGGAAATGGGAGAACATCACCATGGACTTTGTCACTGGACTTCCAAGGACATCCAAAGGCACCAATGCAATCTGGGTTGTTGTGGATCGTCTTACAAAGACTGCACACTTCATTGCTATTCGAGAGGATTTCTCTTTGGATCAAATGGAACAGATATATATCAGGGATGTGGTACGGTTGCATGGATTACCACTATATATTGTTTCTGACCGAGATCCATGATTTACCACTCTATTTTGGAAGAGTCTTCAACATGCTCTGAATACTGAACTGAACTTCAGTACGGCCTATCATCCTCAAACTGATGGCCAATCCAAGCGGACTATCCAAACACTTGAGGATATGTTGAGAGCGTGCTCAATGGACTTTAAAGGAGGATGGGATCAACATATTCCTCTAGTTGAGTTCTCTTATAATAATAGTTTCCACTCGAGCATCCAAATGGCACCATATAAGGCCTTGTATGGGAAAAGGTGTAGAACACCAGCTTTTTGGGATGAGGTCGGTGAACGTAAGATGCTTGGACCAGAAATGGTCGAAGAAATGGTGGAGAAGGTGAAAACCATTCAGTAGCATATCAAGGCAGCCCAATGTCGACAGAAGAGTTATGCATATAATCGTCGAAGAGACCTTGAGTTTAAAGTCGGAGACATGGTGTTTTTACGCATATCTCCATGGAAGAAGGTCAAGAGGTTTGGAAAGAAAGGGAAGTTAAGTCCAAGGTACATCGGCCCCTTCGAAATTCTTGATCATGTTGGGGCTGTGGGCTATCGACTAGCACTTCCACCTACTATGTCCAAGGTGCATGATGTATTTCATGTATCCCTCTTAAGGAAGTACATACCGGACCCTTCACATGTACTCTCTTCCGAGGTGGTACAATTAGAAGATGATCTTTCTTATGAGGAGAAACCAGTGAAGATCATATATCGTAGAGAAAAAGTTCTACGAAATAAGACAATTCCCCTCATCAAGGAGTTGTGGAGAAACCACAAGTTTGAAGAAGCAACATGGGAGTCGGAGGATATGATGAAGCTATGTTACCCACATTTATTTTAGTGTGGGAAATGGAAAATTTCGAGGGTGAAATTTCTTAAGGGGGGAATATTGTAACGACCCAAAGTTTCATTAATGAAAATCCCTCTTGATCCAGTTAAATGTCTCTTTATGAAAAATGTTTTTATAAGATGTCAACTTCATTAGTTTTACGTTAAGATTTGTGACCGTTACTTTTATAGCCGTTGAACAGTGATCATCTGAGTAGTATAAATATAAGGCTTTAACGAACCCATTTATACTCATACAAAGGAAGAGATGGCCTCATCCAGTAGAATTTCCCCTTATGAAGCCCATTTGTCAGAGCTCGGAAAAGAGGTGGCGTCTTTGGGCTTTGCCCTTGACCAAGCACAAGCTGAGCTTCATCAAGTCAAGCTCGAATGTGATCGTCTACGGGAAAAGTGTAAGTTGATTGAAATTACCACTTGAGCGATGTTATCCAAGCCGCCCCAAGAGTGTGTCACCATCGCACACCTTAACCTTAGGTCTTATGCGGCTATTTTAAGGGGTTATGTAACAAATAAGTAGCACCATGTTCATGTACATTATTTTTTGTATATAATAATGGATATAATTTCTAGTCATTTTTGATACATTGTAATTAGTTTTTAAAGTACAAATGGTGTTTTTAGTTATTATTTAATTAAGAATTATATTTTATTAAATTAAATGATTTTTGAATTAAATAATATTTTAATAAAATATTATTATTAATATTAAATTAATTTTTTATTATGTATAAATGATCTTATAATTTTATGAATGCAATTAAAATTTTTATTAAGGTTTGAAAGCCATTTTTGTCAAAACCCGTGAATTTTTTTATAAATGCCGGTTTTTATTTTAAAAGTGAAAATTCACATATTTAGAAAATTATTTATATAAAATAAATATTATTTTTGTAATCAGGATGTCAAAATTATCAAACGGTAAATTTTTCATAATTTTTTGAGATAGTCAAATTTTTGGGTAAAAATTAAATACCATTTAAATATATAATGTGTTTTATGACATCATAATGACCCAATGATGATGTAATAAAATACCATAATCCTTATGTTCGGCCAATATTTGTTTTATCATTAAAAGAATGAGGTTTTGGGTTTGTTTGACTTACTTTTCAAATCATTAATGGAGCCCTCAAGACTTATTCAACACTTTGCTTTTTTAAATTAATTTCCATGGGAGTGTGACTCACCTCCACATAAGCAAACCTAATGTTTTAATAAGTTCGGACATTGGCCTTGTAAAATATTTTTTTCCTCTTTCCTTTTTCAGAAACCATGGGCAAATACCATGGGATGGTTTGTGGTTTGGATTATTTTAATATAAGGGGTCCCAAACCTAAATAATAAACAATTCCCTCACCATTCCAATATAAACCCACCCAATCTCCCACTTCATCATCACTCAAAGCCCTTTGAGTTCGTCCAACCTATGCCCTACTCTCTCTAGAATCCTCTCAAGGTGCCCCATGCTCCCAAGAAGCCTCTCACAAGCCTCTCTCTAGCCTTTGGAAGCACACTTCCAAGTAAGGGTTTGTTCTTCCTTTCTCATTTTTGTCAATTTTATTTAAGTTGTATTTCCCTTTTAGTTTCAATTATGAATGTTGGGGTATTGTTTCTCACCTCTCCCATAATTCCCTCTTATTGTTTGAATGATGGGAGACCCCTTTCTCTCTCATTAAATTCCTCCCATGTACACCCGTTACTATGCCAAAATTCCGAAAGGAACCTTTTTCTCCCCTTCTATATTCAAGAAATACTTTTGTATAATGAATCTAAATTCCTTTTCAATTGTTGGGAAATGTATCTATATGACCTCCTTAATGTCAATTACATGTAAATATGATGAGAAACCCCTTTCTCTCTCATCAACCATTTTTATGAATTCTTATGTAACGCCGTTATGCTGTCGAAATCACACCGATTTTCTAAGCCAATATCATTGTGTAGTGAATACCATGCCCATGTCTCCATCAAGGGTATTCACCATTATGGAAATTTACTAATTGATTATAAAGTTTGATCTATGAATTCCACATTCCTTTATCATGGAATAAATGATTATTTTTTATGAATCCATGTTTTATGATCCATGTGTCACACTTATGCATGAAATGAAATGTTTAAGAAGGGTGCACCCTTTATAGCGCTCCAATGCATTGGATAAAGTATAGTATCATGATACGTCATGTGCAATGAGTGTTGACTCATGCTAATTCAAGTGCAATGAAGGTTTACTTATGCTTCAAGTTCAATGAGGGTTTACTCATGCTCCATGTGCAACGAGCCTTGGCTCATGCTAATTCAATGTTAAGTGTTGTTGCCACATTTCCATGTTATGATTATCATGCTTTATCATGCCTTTATGTTCATGTTACTCTAATGCTCTATTGATGTTCCTATTTCCTAACATGTATTCTACTCCTCATGTTATTCATTGTGTACTCCCTTTCTGGTCTTTACAGCTCACCCTTTTCTTAGGCATGTCCTCAGGTTATCCCATGCAATGCTAAGTATGAAGGAATGTAGTGGTCATGTAAAGGAAGTTTTCAATAAAGATGTTGTATTTCAAGTTTAATGTTTTTATGCAATGATCCTAAGCCCCAAAGACACTAAACATCTCGATCTTCTTTGTATCAAGTGATGTTTTATGTAATAAAGCATGCTTAAGTTGTAATAAAAAGCAGGGTTGTCATAGAGTGTTCCTAAATATTATCAGTAGATAAAATTTAAACAAACTTCCTTTTTCTTCAGCTAGAATCATGTATCATACCTCCAAAATATTTAGAAAATTGAATGACCAATATAGAATAATCGCATTAAATGTATTTTGGAAAAATTTCATAAATAACATCAATTCACTATAAATTATGTATAATATGTTTATATAGAACACTTCAAATAGTTAATATATCCGGCGAGAGACTATCCAATTATCCAAAAACACTTCATAGGAAATTTTTGGAAGTCCACTCCCAGATTATTTCTATATCCAATACCATTCAATAGAATATTTTGACCATTGATATCATATATATAATGGAATTCATCCATTAGATATTTGTATGATAATAAGGTTTCAACAAAATTACTCTCCTCAAGAAATTACATAAGTCTAATTTTTTTCCAAATTTTCTTTTAAAAACATAAAATTTATAATTTTATGAATTAATTGTTCAATAGAAATTGTAAAAAACATTTTTCTACATGATTTATTCTAAAGGATTTCTTTGATTCACTATACTTTAGTATTTTCTTATATTAGTTTATAAACATTTTGTTTTCTAGATTAAAATAATTTTTTCATCAAAATATTTCAAATGGAACATTAATCCAATGCACTTTAACAAAAACTTTTTGAGTTGAACCATTCTTACAATTTTATTTAACATAACTAATTAGGATTAAGAAAAGTTTCTTATGAGGGTTTTTTATATCTGATTCTATTACTATAGTAAATCTTATTATGAACTCAAACAACCATTCTTCTTACCAAAAAAAATTAGATAAGAAAATCATTTCCACAATTTTTTGCCACACCTTTCACCTCATGAAAATATCTCAAACTTTTTATCCCACTGATTACATTATATAATTGTTTCTATATGTTTATATCTACAGATATTCATTTTAAATAATTTTATTTACACAAAAAAAATTCACACTATTTATAAGAAACACATGGATCATGATATCTTTGTAAATCACTATGTTCGAAATTATCTGAACAAAAAATAATTTCTAGATTTGATTTATCTAAAAATCGTTTTTATGAAACATATTAACCATTATCAAATAAAAATTCAGCACAAAAACATTGAATGATGGAAATTGTTAAGAAAAAAATCCTTGATCATCTTCCTACAATAACAACACTACCCAATCAAAATTGTTGGAGACCTTAACAAAGTGAGTTTATTTTTTAAATACAACAAAATTCATTAACTCCAACAACCATCTTGAAATTAGAAACATCATAAAATAATTTAGAAAACATAGTCCAAAAAATATACCTATATATATTTTATTTTTAACGAAGAAACATAAATCATTAACCCTATAAAACTCATGATATGGATCACTTATCCCAAAATTCTAATTTTACATGGGTGAAATCATTTTACGAAACAAAAATCATTGAACAAACGAGTCATGTTTTCTTAAAATGGTGACAAAAGAACATGGATCTCACTAAAATTAGAGTGGAAACTAGTTGTAAAACATCCATACAATAATTCCTTAGAATATCCTTTCCATACATTTCTTGTTATGGGAAGATATATTTCTTCATTTGTAAATGTTTTCACTCATGAAAATGTTACATTTCTCAAAAAATGGACATTTCAAATTACCTCTTCATATTCTCAATAATATTTTTACAAGTATCATTAGCATTTCCAGAAAATATATCATCATCAACATAAAAAATCATAACGATGAAAACGATGTGATTTTAATTGATGAATAAATTACAATCAACTATTTTATTTTTGAAGATCAATTTCTTTCAAAAGGTATCCAATTTGGAATACCAAGCTGTTGAATCATTCTTTGAATAATATAATGACTTAATGAACTTACAAACAAAACATTCATCTTTAACAATCACAAAGACACATATTTTGTCAATATATAATTCTTTATTGTGTTCTCCATTATAAAAATCTAACGTTACATCCATCTGAAAAAATTTATAACCTCATTTTATAGTGATATCAAGATTTTTTTGAATATTTGTAATATTTAAATTGGATTATAAGACTCATAAAAAATTAATTTAATTTTTGAATAACCTTTACAAACCATTCCTGATTTGTTTCTTATCATTTCTTTTCACTTCACCATCTTCATTAAACTTTTTTCAGATTAAAAACTTTTTACCATCAAAATTTTTACTATTTGTTTTGGTTATGAGTTATTTAGTATAATGATTCACAATTTTATCAAACTCTTAATTCATTGAATCAATCCACTCTTGATGCTAATGGTATTAATTAACATATTTTGGATTAACTTTTGAGTCTAAAGAAGTTTGTGAAACTAACCTTGATATTCTTATGGATTGAACATGTTGTTGTTGATAACCATTGATGTTTTGAACTTACACCTAATTTATAAACCTTTTTGAGATGTATGAGTTTTGTCCATATCAAAAGAAGTAGAAAAGTCATAATTTTCATTTTGATGAACTTTTTAACTTTTACTAATTGCAACCAACTTATCTTCCTTATTTTCATTCTCTGGATCTGATTGTAGAATTTTTTTATTTGACTTTTTCAAAACAAATTACATCTACCAAATCAAACATCTTTCATGTTTCATTAATATAACATAGGTATCCACTTAAACTGGGATAATAACCACAAATGATTCCATCAACACATATTTTATCTACTTTTTAAAGACTTCCAGCATTGATTTTTATAATGCAGCAACATAAATAAACCCTTAGGTGTCTCAAACATGTAGTTTTATTATAGTACATTTCATAGGGAGTCATAATAGAGTTATTCCAATAGAAACATTGATTCTAAACATAATTTTTTTTACTAATATCCTTCATCCAAAAAATGGATGTTTCATGTTTGATCAACATTTTTCCCTCTATCTCCTCCAAACATTTGTTTTTAAGTAACATCATTTTGTTGTGGTGTATATGGTTTAACAAAATAATGAGGAATTTCATGTTTTTAAACATAATATATAATCCCTTTATTTTTAATTTTTCCACAATTATTTTTTAAAAAAATTATTCATTTAATATCCACAATGTTTCTCTTCACATCTCCTAAAATTCATATACAATATGAGTGAGTATGATTTAGGTTTCAAAAACATAATACTTATAACATGAAAAAATTCATGAATGTAAGAAATAAAGAACATATCTCTATGTGATAACTATTTACTCATTATCCCAAAAATAACAGAATATATCATCTCCAAGGTATGAGTTAAACTAATTTCGACAATCTTATATAATGAGTTTATAAACTTCCCTTTCTATAAAATATATAAACACCAATCTCTACTTCGTGACATATCGTGAATATCTTAAATACTATTTCTCTTTGTTATTTTTCTCCTATTCCTCTGACATATATGTCATAAAGTTTTATTCCATAGACAATTTTCTTTTATCAAGCTTATATAGAATGAACATTTTGTACTACCAACTTAAAATAGGGTTCCCTTGGTTTGTTGGAATTTCATAAAAAAATTTCTCTCTTCCAAAGGTTTTAAAACAACCCATACTTTTAAAAAAACTACCTTCATCCAAATGTTTTGAAACTCTTAATAAGTTTTGTTTCAACCTAATAACAAAAAATTCTTTTTTTATTTGGACTTATCATCCCAAATAATAGTAGATACAATACTGTTTATTTTTAGTTACTCAAAATTTTCAAAATTCACCATATATTTATTAAAATATTTCACATTATTTAACAGATTTAAATCTCCTCTTATATTAAAAGATAAACCACTATAAAAAATCGAGGCTCAATTTTTTTTTGTATATTTTCGAGAAGTTTCATGAAAAATATATTTTTCTATACCTTTATCTTTCTTTACATCAATAATTTGAGAATTTTTATAAAAACATTGTTGGGATGAAAACATTACAGAAAATATTTCTTAAAATTTATAAGTTCTTATATTTCAAGAATTATTTCCAATGGTTGGATTAAATTTTAAATGTTGACACTAACTTTCTTTGGTTTTTGTCTTTGAGTGGGTCTATTCCCCCTCAAACTCTATTTCAATTTTTTACTAGTATTATTGTTATGAAATTGATTAAGAAAACACATTTTAGATGTATGAAAAACCCCAAAACCATACCATAAGTAACCATAGAAGGAATATTTTCCCTTGTAACATCCTTACTATATAGAGTTTCAAACAAAATTTCATCAATCTTTCTTAGTTCAAAATTTAAATTTTTTTATATAATTTTTTTTATCTTATAATATTTTCTTCTAGATCATAGAATTCCTATAATCCTAAATAGAATCACTAGTATTTTCTAAATATGGATTAGACATCACATTGTTCAAAACATAAATTTTTTCAACAAAGTTTATTTTGGATATATATTTTATTTGACCATATTTCTTATTATTTTAAAATGTATATTATTTTTTATTATAATTTTAGGAAAAAATTTATGGAATTTCATTAGGATCATATTTATCAAAACTTTTACCAGCTTCTATAACTGAGTTTTCGAATCCTTTAACTTTTTTCTCCATTTGATAAAATAAAAGTTACATATATTTTTCCCCTAGAAAATATTCTTGATTATTTGATGTGTAATTATCCTCATTCAACATCATTATCTCCCCTCATGTATTTCAAAATTTGAAAGAATTTTTTGAAATATCTAATCAAATGAAACTCTATATTATTTTCTTCTCCTTCATAACTATTATATCCATCATTGGTGAAATTTTCATCATTCACTTTTCAAATAATATTTTTTTTCAGTATCATCATCACTGTTGTTTTAAGATTTTTCTTATCTATTATCACATTTATAAAATTTGTCAAAAAACTTCTCCTTTTGGATTTATGGAAAATTTTATGTTTTCTGTTAGAAAATTATTTGTATTTTCTTACATTTTTTTAAATGATCTTCAGGTCTTTTGATCTTATTCATCACTTTCTCTATTTTATATTATTTGAGGGAAATTTATAGATAAATTCAAAATAGATCTTGAAAAAAATATTTAGTGGTAAAATATCTTTTTTAAATTCCTATAATCCTTTTAAAAAAAATTTTAAACAAGGAAATTAATTCATGAATAATTTTACTAACCTCATTTTCACAATAAGAATCACTATTTGTTTCACCATTGGGAACATTCTTAGGCATACATTTCTTAATAGCTTAAAATAAAATTTCCTTATAAAATTTCTACTTAATCATAATAAATTTCTCTGTTATAATTTCATTTGTAATGAGAGGTATGTGTAAATCAACAAAAGATATATTTTTAGGGTTTCTATCATCTAAATATGAAATATTTACATTAAACATATCAGGATGAATCCACATGATCATTAGAATTATGGATGAATTGTCTAACTACTCAATAAGAAATATTATTGTTTTCAAAATTTTATTCACCCATTATCAAACACCATTTGATTTTTTTGAAATATTTTTCCTTAAATAATTTGATTTATTCAATAGGTTGTGTTACCCGCAACAAAGAGTTTAAACGAATAGTGTGATAGTTTTAAAATATTATGTGTCCAGTATAATCTAACCATTGGATTAGAGAGTATGAAAATAAATATCTAAATTATAAAAAAAATTATGAAAATTTATAAAATGAATTCATTATATATAAAATTATTTGAACTAAAAAATATATTTAAAATTGAAAGTTTAGTTTTCTTAAAAAAATTGTATATATCCTTGCAATGTATTTTTTATTAAATTAAATTAATAACTATTTTTGAATAATTTTAATGTAATGAATATATTATTTACTTGATCAAATTTTTTAAACATTAATATAATATTGTCTTTGTACTCAGTAAGAATTAATTCAGTGTTATGTTTAAAAATGTATTTTCTCTAAAAAGTGGTTTTCATCATATTTTTTACAATTAATTAAAAATTTATTTATTAAATTTATAGTTATTTAATTAAATGAAATTAATTACATATTTATATTAATTAAATTATTTTATTTTATTTGGGCCCTTTTATTTTTGGTAAATTTGAATAGTGATCGTATTAAGCTTTATCACTTTAGAAAAGGGTTAATTGGGATAAAATAGATCAAAATAAGAGAAAAGGTTATAATTATTCCACCTAATTATTTTTGGATAAGTATAATTCAAGCCTTATTTCCTTAGGATCTGAATTTATTAGTATAATGGAAACTTTTCTATAAAAATTATTTATATATTATTTAAATTAATAAATGTTACAAAATGTCACTCTCTTAGATTTAAATATCCTTTATGTGGTCACAGTGGAAAAAAAAAGTTATTAATGAATATTAATAGTATTTTGGTGTATAATGAAATTATATTCATGATGGAAATTTATTTCAAATTTTTATTTATTATATAATTAACTTAAATGATTACAAAACTTGAAAAAAATATTTATTCAATTAATGGTAAAATAAAATATATGATTTTGAAAATATTACAAGTTTTATAATTTTATTAATTAATACTATTATATGAATTTTATATATGGATATGGTGTTGTGTTTAAATTTTATTTTCACATTCAATCTTTTACTTTATGTATTTTAAGCCAAATAAAATGAATATTTTTTAAAATGAAAATATAGATATTTTATCAAATTAATAATTTGTTAATCAAAAAAATCTAAATATGAAAAGTTGATTTTTATATGGTCTAAAATGTCAAACAATTTGGTATTTATTGTCCAATTTTCCCCATAATAATAAAATTTACAACCATTTAAAATTTTTAAAAAAAAAATCCATATTTAAAAATTAAAATCGATTAACTAAGGATTATTTATAATGATAAGGCATAAAATGAAAAAAAAGCTTGTATAAATTTGATTGGTTGATATTATTACAATCCTATACAACCATAAATATGAATCATTGGCCACTTGAAGGAATTTTTAAAGAGTGTTAATTTATTATAATGTAATTTTTTTGAGAAATTCCAAAAGATCACCTCACCTAAATTATAAAAGGGTACCTCATCTCTCACTTATTTAATCCAATTTGATCCTTATCGCTAGTGCGTATGTATAACTTACAATATCTACATTGAAATACGATTGATTTATCATCACCATGTTTTATAGATGGGTATTATGATAGGTTTAATATTTATGAATAGTATTTATGAAAAAAATTAATTTTTGAATTATAATATTACATATACCTTCGCACCATATAATCCTTTGGAAAATAATAACATTGTTCCTGTGTACGGGTGGTCTACCACTTCTATGAAGTGATGTTATTTTATTTTCATTTATAGTATTAATAGATGATATTGAAGAAAAATTTAGTAAATATATATGATATATATGATATAATAATCATAATTTAATGGTTAATTAATATATATATTTATTTCATTCCATCTATAAAAAAATGAAAAAATCATTCACGCATACATACAACCTACCATCTCCATTAATGGTGTAATTAAATTTTCTATATATAAAATTTAGAGATGAATATAAATATATAAACATATTTGTATATAAAAAATTTATATAATATTTATTCCATAATGAAATTTTCGGATATGATGGAACTATTATCAATGTATATGGATCAAAACTAACAAAACAAAACATACATGCAAATTGCATCAATTTTCATCTCGAATGATGATTTTAATAAAGATTATTTATAAATATGAGATTAAAGGATAAATGTAAAACATATGTGGTTTGATTTATATGGGTATGGGTTTTTAAAAATATCAATAATAAAACTATATTTATTTTACATGTTGTTGAAAAACATATGAAAGAAGTCAGACATGAGGTAGGGGTTTTATGTAAAAATCTCTTTGTTTATCATGATTTTTTATTACAATGCCACAAATGATAAAATATTATAATCTACCAATCAGGAAATATGTGATTTTTATTCTCATATTGAGTTTTATTCAAAAATATCTTTTCTATTTCATTTCCTTACCTTATGTTCTCAAGATATTGATAATATTTTCTAAAGTAACATCAACTTTAATTCTATCTTCTATTGATATTTTCAAATTCTTGTTTAAAAAAAATTTAAAGAATTTTTTTTAATATTATCATATTATTTTTTTCATCCTATAAAGTATGAACGTATTTTCCCACCATCATGAATATTTTTTTTATTTAAATAATGCTTTACATTTTTACATTGTTTTTCATATAAAATATTATCCTCTTTCTTTTCAGTGGTTATAATAATTAAAATCATAGTGGAAGGGATATTTTCCTCATTAATGTTTTAATGATATTTTAATATTATTTAAATTCATCAATGATAACCACACTTGATTTCACTTCTACTTTACTGGGGTTTTGATCAAAAGATAAAATGTTTATTCTTTCTATGGATGGTTTATTATTATGATATCATATTATTTGTGAAATCCATTTCTTTTCTATGGGTTCTGATATGTTAAAATGAATAAATTTTTTTAAAATACATTTATTTTACATGGGTTATGCTATAATGAATCAATTTTGACACCCATTTTCATTCATGGGTTCTGATAATAAGAATTCCTATTTGTCTTTTAGAACACAATTGTGTTCTTTTCATTATGTTATATATGGTACCAAAATTTATATCCAATGTATTTGGAAATTAATAACTTATCATGACATAAAGTGAATTGGAATGGGGATTGAAAGTAGTTAAGTGAGGGACTATGTCCAAAATGATAATCCTGGTAGTGATCCTTGACTACTACGTTGGTTTGGAGGGTAAACCCATTCCACTATGATAGCCCTGATAATGATCATTGACTACTATGGAAATGATTTTCTATTCTTATGTGTATTCCACAAATCAATTCCCTATGCCCATGTTATGTTTTAATAGTTCACATTATTTGATTCTCTTTCAGTTCATGTATTATGAGCTTCCATCATTTATACCAGAACATAAGATTATGATATTTGATATGTAGGGTATGGTTTTAAAATGTTAATATCATATTCTGAAACCCTTATAATCAAGTTATTCTAATGTGATAATTGATATTTTGTGTGGTTACTCTTACAGGGAATCTAATATCACCCTTTTCTTATGTTTCATTTCCATATGTAATAAAGAAATGTATTAAATATGATATGTCTAAGTAGGGTACATGTTATGTTGAAATAATTGGGAGTTAGTGTCAATATTTTTTGAAATAGTTGATTATGTTTCCATGTTTCCAAAGATTCTATAAATATATGATTATGGCATGGATCCGAATGTTTTCTAAGCAATATTAATCTATTAATATTTAACATCTATTTATGAAAAGTATGGGTTACAATAGTTGGTATTGGTGTATATTTTTTTAAACAATAAAAAAAGGGTGAGAACACATTATTAAGAACCCTATCTATAAATATAAGTATAGGATAAATCATAATGTCTTGGTAGTGAACATGAGTGACCAAGGATAAACCTATGTTTTCATAGAAGAAGTAGTCATGATTTAGACATTATATAAATGATTTTTTATGATTATTCTATTTCCCAACAAGATTATTATTTCTCACAATATGCTTTTTGGATTTAGGTAATGAATGTAACGTGATGGAATCATGTTAGTAAAGATTATGAGGGGCAATGAAATGATTTTTCTTATTGGAAACTATTTTTTTGGGATATGGAATAAAAAATCATATTACTCTTCTCACCCAAATATCTCAAGATATGAATCATTCTAGGAAAATGATTGAGGAGAGAATGGAATAATGTTTTGTTGACTCCTTCATGTGGAAAATACCATCTTATTTTAGTGGGTTGATATATCCACTGTTTTATGAGTAATGGATCGATACAAGTGAAAATATATTTCTTCACATCAATTTTTGGAAAATAATAATATTTTTGAATAATTTAATCATTTGTATGGAAAAGCATATCATTATTAGAGTCTTATCAACAACCTGAGAGAAAAAATATAAAATTAATCTATAGAGTGGGATGAATTTTAAAACATATTTTTCAATAATTAATTTCCACATATTCTTCTTATAAAAATGGAGAAATAATTTCATCAGTTTATTCATAAGTATTTTGAGTTTCTTTGTACATATGAGGAAAACATCAAAATACTTGTGAGGAAAGCTTCAGGTATTATCATCCGACTAGAAAGTAATGTTAATAGACTCTTCTATTTCATAAAACAATGTATATGAAAAGATTTATCCAAAAGGGAATTCGGTATTTATAAATAAATTTTTCGATGTCCTCTTAAGGAGGATATGGAGATTAGAGTTTTCTATCCATTTCATAGTTTTATGAAGAAAATAAAGACGACATTCAATGTGAATTAAAAAATTTATGGACATAAGAAGTTTAAATTTCCTTTATATTTGATGTGTGTAAGGAAACATGGTGAAAATTATCTTAATGAGACTGGTAAATGTTTTATATTGG
Source organism: Viscum album (assembly GCA_963277665.1). Taxonomy (NCBI): domain Eukaryota; kingdom Viridiplantae; phylum Streptophyta; class Magnoliopsida; order Santalales; family Viscaceae; genus Viscum; species Viscum album. Next base: position 698,341,122 of record OY728121.1, on the reverse strand, counting down.
TAAAGTAAGGTCAATAATAAATAGAATACCAAATTAATGGTAAGAATTTAGTTAATGATATGAATAAATTGAAATCTTTATAGAATATTCCAATGAAACTCTTGTGTTTTAAATTTAAGGATCATATGGATTATTATATTATGTTAAAAAATATAAAGGTTAATCATGATGATTTATTCAAACAACCAATTAATCCATGATATATTAGGAAATCACATGTCATCATAATTTCTGTTGTCAGGTAAGATAACATTTTGTTGAAAGGTACACATACCATCCACTCTTTAACTAATGATATCTTATTTTTTTTATATAACCACTCTTTTAGATTATAATTATTTTATTTGGGTATCGTAGAACCGGCGAAAAAAATAGATGTTTGTTTTTTTAGTAAAAACCGATAATGGGTTGATGATCCCATCCCAAGTCTATGATTCATGTCTGGTTGAAGTGTTCGGGAACGGTTTTCCAACAAGTCCATTCATTATTCCTCGAGATGAAATTGATGTAATTTTGGATATAGATTATATTTCTATACAAATATCCCACATAAAATATCATGTAAAGGAAGTTATCTTTGATATTCCCACCTTACATACGATCACTTATAAGTGTGATGAAACAAAATTAAAATTATATGGAAATTAAATCCATTAAATGGGACCTTGATTCCTATTAAAAAGGGGTATTTATCTTATATTATTGGGGATAAACTCAGCATAAAATAAATTCATATTGTGATCGAGTATATTTATGTCCTTAAGGAAGAGTTTCCCAGTCTTCCACTCAATTTTGATGTTTATTTTTCAATACAACTCATACATAGTTCTATACCTATTTCTCACACTGGATATAGAGTGACACCGATTTATTTATAAGAATTTATGAAAAAACTCTTGAATAATTTTTTCAAGGGATTCATTCAGAAATGTGTGTTACCTTAGGGTTCACATATTATAATTTTTATACTAAATATGAATCAAAGTCACTTTCCATTGATTATTAAAAAAAATAACAATATCACTATCAAGAATAATTATCCTCTACTTTATAATTGATTACATGTTTGATTAAATGTAATGAGATTAATAATTTTACAAGAATGATATTCATATTTGATAACATCAATTAAGGTTATAAAAGAAGATTATCCCCATGATAACATTCTGTATAAGGTTTGGACACAATGAATTTATAGTGATTCCATTTGGTCTTGATAATCCCTCCTCTATGTTCATGAGAATACCTTGATCAATTTGTGATATTTTTTATAGAGAATATTATTATATATTCAAAAAACATGGATGAGAATGAATATCATCTACAAATTTTTCTAAAGATCCCAAGGAAAAATAGTTTTATTAAAAAAATACAAACTCTGAATTTTTGACATGGAATGTTTCATTATTGGGTCACATAATCTCAAGTGAGGGTATATAAGTATACTCATAAATGATATAAGTTGTTGAAAATTGGTCCATAAAAACTAATTTTACTATGATTAATAGTTTTAATTAATTTTAGGATGATTATTGGATCTTTATAAAGAATTTCTCAAAGATGTTGATTCAACCCACCAAGGTATCTCCTAACGGAGCCAAGTTCCTTTCGATGGTTGAATGTGAAGAATGTTTTAAATAATTGAAGAGAATGATATGTATTGAACCTATTCTTATAATATCCTATAGTGCATAATGGATTTTAATCTATAGTGATTCATCAAAGAATGTGATTCTTTGTATACTCATATATAATTAAATGGTTATAGCTTATGCCTCATGATAACTAATGGTCCAAAAGAAAAATTACCCTACTCTTGAGTTGGAGTTAGCTATAATAATTTTTATATTAAATATATGGAGGAATTATCTCAGTGGAGAAAGGTGTGAAATACACAATGATCAAAAAATATTTAATTATATTTTCACTAAAAAAAATATGAACATGTACCAAATAAGATTGTTGGAAATGATTAAAGATTATGACTACTCAATATAATACCACATTCAGAAGGAGAACCTTGTGTATGATTCTATGATATGAAAGTATCGTTCCAAATTATCTATGATGAGGATTAAAAAATAAATTTTATTTATAAACATGAAAATTTTATATCTTTAAATTTTGAACAATTTGGGGAAATCTTATCTTTATCAAATTAGTGTTCAAAAATCTACCCATGTGAAGATTCAAGGGGAATATAAGGTAGATGTAGATCTACAAAAAAGTGTAAAATTTTCATTTTTTCATCATTGATTGTGATAGAATGATATAATTTTGAAACCATGTATTCATTATTTTGGTACTATATTTGATGGAGTGGTTGGATAAAGCTCATATTTCTTCATTATCTATTCATATTGAAAGTGAAATGATATATCATGATTTAAAATAGTATTTATGGATGTATGGAATGAAGAGAGATATTGAATAGTATGTTTCTTAGTTCTTGGAATGTCATCAGGTTATTTTTGATAGAAAAAAAATTCTATAGTGGCATTTCATCCATTACCCATATGATAATGTAAATGGGAAACATCACCATAAATTTTGTCATTATACTCTAAATGACATATAAATGGAATAAGGTTATATGGGTTGAATTTGATATTTTTATGAATTTAGAAAACATTATTACTAATATATAAGAATTATCTTTGATAAAATTATTAATTTATACACAATGGAATGAGTAATATTATAGGTTTTATCGAGATAAATTTTAACTGATTGTGATGGGTTCTTTACATCTATGTTTCAAAGAATGTTTCAGAAGGTTCTAGGTATGGAGGTAATTTTTAGCACTACTAATCATCCTTAGAAATATTGTTAGTATGAATATACTATTAAAACTATTATAATAAATTTTTAGAGTTTTATCATGGGACTTCAATTGTTTTTTGGATCAAAACCTTCCTTTGGTGGAATGTTCATACAACAATATCATTAACTTAATCATTTAGATGGATCCTTATGAATCCCTCTAGGGTAGGAAGTGCAGAAATCATACATTTTGGAATGAATTTGTTGATGGAAAGAAATTTTGAAATGATCTATCAGAGTAAATTGTACGAAAGTTTAGAAGCATTCAACAACAAATAAGAGAATCAGATTGTCAAAAAAAATATTATGTTGAGAATCATAAAAAAGATCAAGAGTTTGAAGTTAGTGATATAGTATTCCTAAAAATATATCCCTATATGAGGTTGATGAGATTTGGAAATAAGGTTAAGTTAATCCTTATTTATATTGGTTATTTTTATGTTTATAATCTTATCGAGATGGTAACTTATTGATTGCAACTTCTACATATTCCCTCTCAGCTTCATGATATATTCCATGTATCTCTCCTAAAAAAGTACGTAAGTGATCCATAACATGTAAGAAACTCAGAATTCATACCACTAAGGGATTATCAATATTAATTGTAAAAAGTTTTAGTTTCTATATTATAGATATAATGTTCAATGAAACAAGACAACTCGACTAGAATACATTTTGTGTCGAAACGACCAATTTTAGGAAACTATGTGGAAACCTGAGGATGAGGTGAGGAAAAATTATCCTCATTTATTTGAATGAGAGTGATTAATTTTGAGGGTGAAATTCATTTTAATAAGGGTATAATGTAACAACATGTTATTCTTATGAAATATTTATCTTCAAATAATTTGATTTATTTAATAGCATGCATTACATGAAACACCATGTATAAATAAATTGGGAAAAATTCTTAAAATATTATCTATGTATTATTTTGTGGTCATTGGATAGAAGGGTATATATAAAAATATCTAAATTATTAAAAAAATATATGGACTAAACATGTTTAAAAATATTCATTAGTTTTTATATTATTATAATTAAAAAAATTGATAATAAAAGTGATATTATTGATGAAAAATAGTATTTTTATGCAAAATGTAATTTTATTAAATTTAAATAATCACCATTGTTGAATAATTTTAATTAATGTTTTTTATTATTTACTCGACCAAATTTTTTAAAAATTCAAAAAATATTTTATTTCATAAGATAATGATAAATTCAATTTTACGCTTAAAATGGAATTTTTCTAAAAAATGGTTTAAATCACATTTTTTAAACATAATTTCAAATTAATTTCTTATAGGTAATAGTATTAAATTAGCTAAAATGAGTAAAATATTTAGAATCAGGATGTTCAAATTAAGTAAATAGGGAACTTATTTGGGAAAACATAGATTGTAACTCTGAAAAAATTTATCACATTGGTAAATAGAGAATCATGTTAATCTATATTAAAAATAAGTAAAATTCCATAATTATCAACCTAATTATCATTAAATGAAGATAATATAACCCTAATTACATTAGTATATAAATTAAATATCTTAATGGAAAATTTTCCATGAAAATGATTTATATATTTTTTAAATCAAAGAATGTTATAAAATGCCCCTCTTTTTGATTTCAATATCATTTACGTGTTCACATAAGTACAACAATAAGTTTTTAATTAATGGTAGTCATAATATTGTGTATAATGAATTTATATTCATGATGATACTTTTCTTAATTATTAGTTCTTATATATCTACCTTAACTTCTTACACAAATCCAAACCAATATTTCCTCAATTAATGGAAAAACTAATAATTTCTAAAATACTAGAACTGAGATAAATGGATTAAGGAATAGTGTTACTTTAATTTTATGGGTTGATATGATATATGAGTTTTGTGTTAAAATATTAAATTCCAATTCAAAATTTTCCTTTATGAATATTATGTCCAATTCAATGAATAGTGTAAAATTTTATAACCAATATATTTCATCAAAATAATATTTTATTAATGATAAAAATCTTGAAATAAGACAACATGGATATTATAAGAGTGAAATATTTAAATTTTTTCTAAGATAAAAATGTTTCTAGTGATATTTCCATATTTTTTAAAAGTAATCTTTTTTATTTTTTTGTTATACTTTGGTTGATGCATGTATTTGGTGTGTTTCGGTGAAAATGTATTGTTTTTAGGGGTTTTTGGAAGTGAACAATTAATACACATCTTTTTTCAAACCATGTTTTATTCCCCAACAAACCATTAAACCCTAGATAAAGGGGGATTACATAGTTGGGACATTGTTTTTTAAACTGTTCTCTCTATTAGGAGAAACTATCTATCCCATTGGAGAGGCACACGGTTAGGGCGAACAGTTTGTAATATCGTGCTTCCTAGCCCTAGAAACCATGATCACATGATTTAATCCTCTGAAAACTGATTTTGAAATTCCTAAACCCCATCCCTTCACCCTTGTGTGACACAAATAAACCCTAATGGTTTTATATCATTTTGGAGACTCTTGGACGAATTGAAAGGCCTTTAGAAAATTTTTGTTGGTGAATTGATGACTAGAATAAAGAATCAACACCTCTCCTGGTATGTGATTTCTTCCTGAAAATATTTATATCTCTCTCATATGCCTTCCATGATGAAGAGGGTATATATTTCTTCTATTGGTGAGGGTTTAAACCAAGGTTTTATTGGTATTTGACATGTTGAACTTTGTTTTTAGGATCTGGATCTAGAGATCCTTCTTCATCTCATAATTGATAATTCCACTTCAATCATATATTTTGTTGGAGAATTATTGTCAAAGATCTCGAGATGGGTGGTCTAAATTGAAAATACAATATTTCTAATTTAATTACCTGAATATAATTCCTCAATTGAAATTTTCATGATAGGGAATCTGAATCGGGAATTTGATTAGATTTAATTGAACTTCCTTGTGATAATTGAATGGGTATAATTTGGAGAAATTGTAAATTAGTTAAATTGGATTAAAAAAATTTCAATTAATTAATATAATGATGTGATTATAGAAACAATGGTATATTTGAATTGTGTATTTGGACAGTTAAATTGTATTGTATAATTACACAACTACTGAGTTATGGAATTAATAGATAATGGGAGTAAAAGGATGGGTGGATTAACTTTAAGGGTTAATTGGTTATATGAATAAAAGTTTATAAATTCTATAATTATGATTTTTTAAAATTATTTCATGTTATTAATGTAAAGAGTTATGATTGAATTTAAAATTGAAATGGAATACCATGTTGTGAAATTTTGATATGGAGTTTAATGTTGATTGACCGTTCTAAATTTGAAATAGGTGATATATTGATAAATGGGTTGTAAGACATAGACATATGCATAAAATAACCATGACGTCATAGATAAGGCATTCACAGCCAAAATGCATGCATGTGATAATGGTCTAGGAACAAAAACTGATTCTTCAAAATTCCACATGTGTGATATATTTATAATGAGTGTGGGACACAAAATGATTCTTTAAATGTCCACTTGTGTGATTGTTTTGATAAATGGGTTATTGAACATGGACTGATTCTTCAGATACCCAAGGGGTCCTATCCATGGTGTTCTAGGCCCAACATTTAAGGCATTGAACTATGTTTTGAATTAGTAATGGACTGAATTTAAATTAAATTGATTTTGAAATGGAATGAGATAATTAATTTTAATTCCCAATGTGAAATTGTTTAGACTCTGGAATGTGCTAAGTATTGATCTGTTCATTTTCTTCAGGAACCTAGGGAAATTATGTTCTTAATTACATAATAATGAAATATGATATATTTTTACTTATTTATTTTGTACATTATACTAAATAAAACTACATACACTATTATTGTCTATATACTTCTTTAGAATTTGCTTGTAGTGGCCTACAATGTTGTACTCACACAATACTTGGGATGCCTGGTTATTACCCAAATAGGATAAAGGAATGAACCCTATTTTAGATTGTTTATTTGTGATAGATCATGGATGAGGGAACCAAATTTGGCATTTGTACCCTCTTGGGGGATTCACTTGTGTCTTTATTTGGGGTCTTGATTTGGCACTTGACACTTCTTTTCATGAAATATCTACTATTTTAGTTATTGATATTGTCTTTTGTTCTAATTCATCTATTATTATTGGTTTGTTTTGGTTTTGTAATTATATCGGTTCTTGGTTATTTCTTGGTTATTTCCGTTATTTTGATACTTTGATAAAGAGGGTATAGTCTACCCATTTCATATATATTAAACCCCCGCTTCTAGTTATTAGGATCTATTATATTGGTAGGAGCACATAAGGTCATGTAATCGACTAGCTTGGGCACCAGTCTGTGACACCCAAGCTGGGAAAATACATAGTGGTGTTATAGGGGTTTTCCTTCATTTGATTTGTATCAATATTAGGTAAAGGAATTAAAGAGGCTAGGAAGATTCTAGCCTTGGAATAGATCTCATGCATTGTATTAGATAACCCATATACTATGGAAAACCCCAAGCACCTAAGCTGTTATGATTTGTATTGATGTTTTCTATATTATTTTGGTATTATTTCTCCTTTGGTGATTCACTTGTTAGGTGGGGTTATTTTTTTAATGTTTTTGTATCATGGTCAGGAATAGAATGAAGGTTGAGTATTCATGCATCAATATAGGCATCAAGGATTTATTATGACATTAATCATTTTTAGACATGCATGGAAAAAAACATTTTGGGGGAGTTGTTTAAAATGAAAATATTTTTCTTACTTGTGTAGTTGAAATGAAAAAGGCACCTAATGTGAAATTTATAATTAGGAGTGATGAAAAAATGTGATAATTTGAAATGGTTAAAATGGGTGTATAATAAGAAACATGAATATGAGAATGTGTTTACCATATTTTTACCATAAATTAGATGAGGGATGGTTAAGTGTAGAGATAACACCTCATTTTTGACCATATGGTGGGTTTTGGGGGGATGGAATGTTGTGAATTTATGTGTATCCCCATAAAGGTGAGAATATTGTTGGGTTGCTTGTCCTATGATGTGTGTTTTTCATTGAGATATAAGCCTCTATTATGATACTTGTTGATGGGATGATAGGAAGTTATAGATGAAAATGTACCTCTAGTAGTGGAACCTGAGGCACTGATATTACTGGATGAGTGATATGGAGAACAATTCCATGAGAATAATTCTCTCTTTATAATGATTATGTAAAGAGACCCAGGGTGGGTTGTAAAGAGTATATCAGACCTAAATCAGATGTTTTGGTTGTAACATCCTGGGAAATTTAATGGAGAGGGTGGACCTGAGTCAGATGAGTTCTGGATTGATTCTATCCATTTGATTCATGACCACATGGAGTCTCCTATAGAGAAAATGGTCAAACGTGTTGCTTATATGTTATGTGGTCAGGAAAAGCATTGGTGGGATATCCGAACATAGGATTGAAAACTGAACAATATGGAGTGGAAAGACATTCCGTATATGTTATCGGAGAACATTTACCCTAAGTATATCATGTAGGTGAGGGAACCCGAGTTTCTTTGGATGAATCGGGGAATAATTTCTATGATGGACAATGATTGATAATTCACATATTTATAACACAGTACATTATCATTTTAAGGATATTAGGAAAGCATGACAAAACAGTTTCATGATGGGCTTAAATTTGAGAATAATTGTTAGGTGAACAAATTTTGACTGAAAATGTTTTCTAATGTAGGGAATAAAAATCTCATTTCTAAGGGGGTCCTAAAGGAGGCTTCCCGCAGATGATAGTTTTTTTCTACTATATGACTAGTTGTTTGGTATTCTAATAGTAGGATGTGTTTCTATAAGAATTAATAATAGGTTTATCATAAGAATAGTGGCCAGAGGGAAGGTTCAGTCACACATGACCATAACTGTGTGACATGACACCATTAAGATGAGACATATATCATTTATAGATTGTATCATTGACCACTAGTAGAGTGATTATATTGTATCCATATGAGACATATATAATTGTTGTACATGAACCCATGATAGATAGGAAGTGATGGAGTAAGTAGATAAAACCATAGTACGAGAAGGGTTTCTTTTACACTATACAAGTTTGGAATTTATAGTTCTACATGTTGTGGTGGTTTAGGTAGTGGATATGGTAATTCTAGGAAATTGTTCTCGTATAAGTATGGAGTGGCTACTAAGGAGACTCAAACTACATCATAGGGAATATGAGAATGACAGCGTCATGCAGTTCAACCTATACTTATGAATACCAAGGCTAGACCATCGACAGTTAGAGGTGATATTATTATAGCTTCTACACTTGCAAGTGCCTTTTAATATTGGTTCCTCTCATTCTTTTATGTCTACAAAACATATGAAAGTTTTGATCATGGCATTATAATTTTTTATCTATATTATGACAATATATACAACATTGGGACTATAGTTGAGGGACATATTCTTTTGAAAAGGGAATTCTCTCAATGTTGTGGATTATTATTTTATTTGGGATCATTATATTTTGGATATATCCGGATTTGAGAAAATTTTGGGTATGGATAGGTTAGTGGTGTACCAATCCCAAATAGATTTTGAATAAATTAGTGGGAATGTTTCATCTCTTGAGGGTGACAATTATATTCTCCATGTAGAGTGGGACATCCAAGTGGGTTATGGAGGTCTAGTTGATCAACAATTGGGGGAGCTCACCGTATGGGATTATAGTCTATTGTTCGATGATAGGGGTGTAATGAATGATGTATTTCCACCAGAATTGGATAATTTTTATGATGTTTCCCATGAGGACTTATCAAGGATTTGACATTATAGGGATTTTGAGTTTATGATTGATCACATTCAAGGGGAAAAGTTAGTTTATATTCCACCATAAAAAATTGAACCAAAAGAGATTCAAGAGATCAAGACTCAGATATAAGAGTTAATAAATAAGGGCTTTATCCATCTGAGTACGTCTCCATAGGGTTCTTTGGTCTTGTTTTCTAAGAAGGATGGAAAAGAATTACACTTCTATGTTGATTACCAAAAGTTGAACATGATAACTATGATGTAACAGTATCCTCTTCCACGTATTGAAAATATATTTGAATATTTGGGAGCAACTTTTATTTTATCCATGATCAACGTGACATCAAGGAGTCATCGGGTGAGGTTCTGACCTTATGATATACATTAGAATAGTTTTAAAAGTATGTATGACCTATATGAGTTCATCGTGATTATATTCGGGCTGAGAAAAACACCATTAATGTTTATGGCCTTGATGAAGTAAATCTTCCATCCATACCAAGATTGGTTTGTGGTTTTTTTGGATGAATTATTGGTGTACTCAAAGACTCATTCCAATCATTCCCAACATCTTTTCATCATCCTAGGTACACTAATAAAGCATCATCTAAACAGAAATATATTTTTGTTCGAATTCTGTTTTGATCAGTTACATTTTTTGGGCCAAATTATTTCATAGGATGTTGTATCAATAGACATAGATAATGTTCAAGTAGTTGTTTCATGGAAAAACCCCAATAATTTTTTTTGATATCTATAGAATTATAGGGTTATGTAGATATTATTGGAGGTTTATCTATGACTTTCCCCACATTGAAGAACCAAATTCAGGCTTTACCAATAATGGAGTAAATTTTGAATGGTATGGATCATTTAATAATGCTTTCAATGAGATGATGAACCATTTGAATACTACACCGATCTTGATCCTAATCAAGCTAGGGGAGGATTATATATTGTTTTGTGAGAAAATTGTATTATGAATGGATTAGTGTTAATGTAGGGGGTTGAGTGGTGGAATATATGTAATGGAATATGATGATACATGGACAAAACTACTATACACATGACTTCGAAATAGCAATAGAGGATTCAGATTTAAAGTGTTTGTGGCATTATCTACCCATTGAAAATTTTACCATGAATACTTAGTAAAAGAGAATAAATTATATTTTTTTCACAATGATATTTGAATATTTTATAGTGGAGATGAGTCGAGTATATATATTCCTTTGATTTTGAGATATCATATATGCTTGGTAAGGGTAACAGTATTACTAATGCTCTAAGATGGATCACATAGGATCAGAAAGTTTAGGAGTATAGTTTTGAGTAAAAGAGGAAGTCTTTGTTGAATGGAATACATGTTGTGGCTTAGGAGGCTTCATAGAATACAAATATAATATCAGTTTCAGTGGAGTATACAGATTGGATCTGAATCATGGAGATGTATTATGAGGATCCCTATGGTTTTTCTTGGAGAGAAATCCTTGAATGTAGGGAGTCATATACAAATTAGACTATAGATGATGATGATATCATCTATGATAGGAATTGGGTTTCTGTTCCTACAAGTATAAAAGAGAAGCTAATGCAGGAAATTTATTATTAGAAGTGGGTGGTGCTTTCAGGATTAAATGAATGTTACCATGACCAACATCAACAATATTGGTTTCCATACATGAAAAAGGAGATTGTATGGTTCATGACATGATGATACACGTATCAAGAGGTGAAAGAGTAGAATGAATGACTAGGGGATTGAATACAACCATTTACAATTCTAGAATGAAAGTGTGGAGATTGTACTATAGACATTCTATTGGGTCTCATGAGTATAACTTGGAAGAATAATGATGTTTTGGTGGTAATGGAGAAATTGACTAGAGCTTCACATTTCATTCCTATATGGGAGACATTATTAGTGGATTAGTTTCGAGACTAGTATGTTCAGAAGGTACTCGATCAACATGGGGTGACATTGAGTATAGTTCTAGACCATGAATCACATTTTACATTTTGCTTCTTGTAGGGATTGCAGATGGAACTTTCTACACAGGTTTTACTGAGTACATCATTACACAAAAAAATAGATGGGATGCTGGGATGTAATTTTCAAGTTCATTAAGATATCCTACAAGCGATTATTCTATAATTTGGTGGTTCCTGAGAGATTCACCAAGTACTTGTCGAGTTTTCCAATAAAAATTGTTATCATGAAACTATTCAGAAGGAAATATTAGAGGGCATTTATTATTGGCCATGCAGATCACTTATATGTGAAATGAAGGAAGCTGAGTTTGTGTTGTTGGGAAAAAATATCCTTCCAGAGATTTTAGAGTATGTTAAGCTGATTCAGAAGTGCATGGATATAGGTTAGAGTAGATAAAATTCATATGATAATAGTTGTGGATGACCCATAGATTTTACAGAGGGTGATATTAGGTTTCTTTATGTGTCGACCAGACTGGTTCACTATAGAATTTAATGATTAGGCTTGTTGTCACCCTATTTTGTTTTAAATTTTGATATTACAGATAGAATCAAGCTGATGTCATACTAATTAGCTCTTCTAATTAGGTATATATCTATGGATGATGTTTTTCTTGTGTGTTTCAAAACATCAGAGGCATCACCCTAACCCTTATCATTTGATCTATGTGGATGATGTAGATCTTGAGAAAGATGCTTCTTTTGAGGATCGTTTGATGCGTGTGTCAGATCATAGTGAGAATGTGTTATATGGAACAAACATCTAAATAGTTTATGTATTATGGAAACATGGGTGTGTTAATAAGGACACATGATAGAGAGAATCCAATATTTTGGCTCACTAGCCCAATATTTTCACCTAGGAATTATACCGATTATTGTGAGTACCGCATGAGGACAAGCTACTATAAGGTGGGTGGATTGTAAGATAATAACCTTTTCCAGTGATTTATCACACTCATTTATAAGTAAAATTTTCCTTTTTTGGTTATAATTGGGTTGAGCCATGCCTTGGGTGTGTTTGTGTGAAAATTGGATGTTTTTTAGGGTTTTTTGGAAGTGGATAGTGGGAAAATGGTATTCCCAAACCTATAACCCTACACTAAAAAACTATGAAACCCCAGACAAAGAGATATTTCATGGTTGGGTCACGATTTGTCAAATAGTGTACCCTCTTATGAGTGACGAAAAAACTCCACATGAAATGTAAATATCTGAAACCTGCACATCTATATTTAGTTCCAAAAACATGCTTTGTATATTTTTAAGTAAAAGATATCTGAAAAATACACAGTGACTTATACAATCGAGGACCTATTCCGATTGCCATTATGGAAATTGATATATGTTCCTTGAAATTATATCAAGGTTTTACAAAAATAAAATAAAATAATCATTTCTCTTCACATGTGTTAACTCCAAAAGAAAGGATTTTAGTTTAATAAAATCTAAGATATATGTGAAAATAAATAAAAAACACCGAATGTGAAATTTTTTTCCCAACAAGGGGTTTTAAAACATGTGAAAATTAATTTCAAAAAGAAAATTTATTTAAAACTCTATAAAACATTGTATATCAAATGAAATGTATGATATATAATACTTTTAAAAAATCAATAATATTCATTATTTTTTATATTTATTTCAAAAATATGAGTCATAAAAATAATTTAATTTCTTTGAAAAATTATATTTATAATAATTATAATTTTCAGGATTAAAAGGATATTTGACTTATCTTATAAAACCCTTGTTGTCCAATTAGAAATACCACTGATTGAACAACGTCCTGTTGAAGATGTGATTTCTCTCTATATTCACCCTCAACAAATGTGTTATGTAAGTGCTGAATTTAATTTAGAGAAAACATTTTTCTAAAGATCCATATTTCTCATTATTAACCAATTAAAACACATTAATAAATTCTTGAATTAAGTTCAAATGACAAAATAGTTTTACATCATCCTAACTTTTTCAAAAGAATAACTTTCATAAAACAATTTTAGAGGCTGGATAAATCCAGGAATTTTAATCAATTCAATGATATAATTTAAATACATATCCTATGTAAATTAAAAAAATATATTTTAATTAAATGCGTGGACGATTAATGAAAAATTAGTGCATGACCAATCTATATGAAATTGAAACATTGACATAAAATGATAGTATACAAATGAATAATTTGTTAATAAAAATCCTATAGAAGTAATAATTATAAATAATCTAATATTTAGATGATAATATTGTTTTTAATAAAAATAATATTACTATTATTCATCTTGCATGTAGTTTTTTAATATAATTATAAATTAAATATTAACAAAAAAATCTAAAAACAATTTTTTTTGAAAAATAATACATTTAAAAACGTATTATTTTATGTACATAAGGGTATAAAAGGAATTTAATAAAAATCCTTAAATAAATTTAAAATATAAATCACATAAAAAAGATATTTTATAAAACATTAAATCAAAGAATTATTTTCTATTAAAAAAATAATAACAATTTACCTTACCTTAAATTCATACTACCAACTCTCATAGATTAAACTCAGTATGCTTGTAAGAACTAGTTCTTCTTCTTCATTCATTTTTCTTTAATTTTATACCTCTCTCTCTCACTATATCCCAAGCTCCCCTGAATCGGAAAGCATGGAAAAAAGAAAATTACTCATCATGCAGTTTTCCTCGCCAGAATCACACACACATCATCACAAATGAATGAATTTATATCAAGGAAAGGATAATCTATAAAGTAGTTCTATTCCAAGTAAGATATAGTTAAAATTAAATATATTCAGTACTATATATTTATTTCAAAACCAGTTTTTGAAAAAAATTAAATGTTTGAGATTTGAATTGGATATGTGATGATATCATGATACAATATAATATATATATATATATATTATGTTTCAAATAGAAAACTTGAGTATCAATGAAAGAATATTTTGAAAAAGGTAGTCAACTATGTCTACTGTATGTATAGAAGAAAACAGTGTGCCATTAATGTAAATTAGTTCCATTTGTTCTTAGTTCCACACCAAAACACGAGATGCAATGAATCAGCCACATATTTCAAATAAAAATCAGAAGAAAATAAAAATAATAATGTATATTATGCTCGAATAAAGGAAAATCATGGAAGATAAATAGGGAAAACTCGCTGATAATGCTAACAAGTTCTACACATATTGTTTTTCAATATAATACCATAATTTTAAACCATAGAGTCATCAATAAAACGAAAAATCTAATTTAATATGCTAAAAAGTCCATGTTTTAGACACCAAAATACATAATACAAAATCAACTACCTCAAAATGATTTATTAAAGGTATAATATGATGGAATCTATGTTTCTCATCATCTAAAATTGATTCAACCAATGTTCAAAACACTTTTAGATCATATATGGCCTTTTAATGTCACTATTGATCAAAAAAGACTCAATAAATATATATTTGACTCAATAACATTCGAAACCCCTTAAATGTACTTGATTTGCACAATGTTTTCATCTTTCATAGCTCTCAATGCTACTCGACCTCCTCATATTCCATGGTCGAATTCTCTTGAGACCAAAAATCATTTTCATTTTCCCCAAATGTGGTTGAACCACATTTGATGATTTTATCCTCATTTCATTTTTTATTTATTCATCATCATTTTTTTAAAAAAATTATAACAATTTCATTATCCATAATATATATATTTATAATTTCAAAATTCTATAAACCAAATTAATAATCATGAATTTATATTATAAAATTCCTATAATTATAAGAATTTTATTAATTTTTTATTTCAAATTTTATAATACAATTTTATAATAGTTATAATGCATGTTTATTTATAATCATAATTAATATATTCTCCTTCAATATTTATATTTCAGATTTTATAAAAATAATTTAATAACATTCATAATTCAAAAATAATAAAACTCATGTAATAATATATATTACATTTAATAATCATTATTTTATTATAAAAAATTATGATCATTCATATATTCATAATTTAAATTTAATTACATTCTCATATATCATAATAATTTTTTATTCTTATATATATTCTAAAAATATTCCACCATTATTTTTAAAATTAACTAATTGATCATAAATTCCTAATTATAAAATTTGAAATATAAATATTGCTAAAATTAATTGTTACAATTTTAATTTAAGGGTCCTGTAATTATAATTTCCAAAGGGACCATTAAATATATATTTATTTATAATATATATGATAATATTTTTCTTTAATATAATTTATTCAAAAAATAATATGAAATTATACTTTAAAATAAACAATATTATATTTTTTCATTGTTTAAGAAAAATAAATTTATTTAAATATATTAATTTATTTTAAAAATAATAATATTTCCTTAAATATAAAATAATATTTATAATTTAAATAAAATACTATTTTGGCAATACCAAATATGTTACATTCATGAATTATTTTTTGTTAAAACATTCTTAGTTATTTTTAAATTATAAACATACTATTAAATAAATACTTAATTAAAATAAATTTACTAATTTCATTTATTGGGGTGTTATACTCTCCCCTCTTAAATTAATTACACCCTAATAATTAGTTAATCAGACTTCAAAAAATTACAAATTTCTATCTTTCAAATTAAAATATTATATAACATTTATGACCATAAGGGAACATAATTACATAGAAGGTCGAAGAAAATCATTTTGAATGTTTTTTTCTTACCTTAAGAATGTTTTTTAGACCGTTCCTTTGGTACCAATTGAAATGAACCTGAACCCACACTTCCAGATTTAGTGATGAAAACATGTTATGTATTTCTTTTAAAATAAAAGAATATTGAAAAATACACAGTGATTTATACAATCAAGGACCATTTCCCGTCTAGGTTTTGGAAAATTAGAAAAATAGCTAAAAAAATATTTGTGTGTTATAAAAATAAAACAAAATAATTATATCACTTCATGTGTGCTAAATCCAAAAGCTATGATTCCTATTTTAAAAGGTCTATTATACCTATGAATAATATTTTAATAACAATGGGTGAGCACAAAATTTCCCATTAAGGGGATATAAACTAGTGAAAAAATACTTTTATAAAAACACACAATTTGAATCTCTTTATTTTTTATATAATATTAATATTTTATATATAACAGTTTAAAAAATATTTCAATAATACATATTTTTTGAATATGTATTTCAATAAAGTTTCTTTGAAAAAGAAATTGATTCCTCTTGAAAATTAATTTTAAAATAATAATACTTTATGGATTATAATTATTGTATAGACACCAAACTTGACGTACATGGACATAACATTACTTTTTCGGAATACTTAATACATAACAAAAACCAACACTCAAGGACCGTAATAGTTTAATGTCTTTGGAAACTCAGAACTTAATCTTCTAATCATGGTGAAAGATCTTCAACATCTCTCATAAAGATCTTCCCCTTTTGTTTTCTTACCAAAAAATTTTCTTTAAATACTGGGGAAAAGAAAACCTATAAAGGGTGATCTCAAATGCTCAGAAAGTGTAAACCTAGAAAAAATAAAACAAATCATATACATTTGAACATAAAAACATGAAAATAAAGTTTAAACATCAAAATCTTGAGCAATGACAAAAAACATGGAAATATGTAAGGCATAGATCATAAAGAAACCTTAATAATGATAAAATAGCATGGGAATAAAACATGTAATTTTGGTAACCTTTAATCACATGTTATGATTTCCATTGTATCGAAGGCATTATTGCCAAGACCATATTAATGGACAAAGTCCCTTTCTGAATCGAGTTCACTTCTCGTTCCAATCCTGTATCACTGAACCAGATTAACTTTCCATTTCATCCATGTCTATCTCATGAGATATAAATATTTAGCCAATTAATTGCAGGTAGATATAGGTCCCACCCATATCATAATGAAATCATTCTTACTTGTTCCACAACATAAACATTAATCATTCATCATAACCCAAAGAATAAAATGCGTTTCATAAACATCATATCATCATAACATAATCCATAAAAAAACAAATGGATATTATTTCATCATATGAAAAGTGAAACCATGTAAATTATAGAGACATTATACATGAAACATACACATATGAAATAATGTCATCTAAGATGGAAAATAGTTTTGATAAAACACTTGAAATTAATTCTTAATGAAAATATCCTTTCTTCTTTAAAATCATTTTCTTTCACAAAATTATATGCAATTTTAAAATAAAGGGATATTATTGAAAATGATAATGAAATATTATAGAGGAATATTCATTAAAATTAGGCATTATGAAACCGTAAAAATCCATTCATTCTGTATAAGTTAAAAAAACATTCTTCTCATTCTTTTGTTGTAAAAGTCAAAAAGTACATCGTATGGTAAAAAATGAAAGATTCCATAAATACCATGTGGTAAAAGTCAAAAAAACGGTAAAGAGGACTTTAAACATACATGAAATTATTTATAGAAAACTTGGACATGTATGATAAATATAACCCCAGAAAATACTTACGAATAAACAATCTCGGATAAGAACGAGATTGGAATAATTATCCCTTACCTTAGCTCTGATATGCATTGTACGTATCTGAAACTCCTATATAATGTTATAAATAATTTTATTTACTTATTACAGAATCATATTCATTGTTATGATATCATATATGGTTCACTTATGTCTTTATATTACCCGTTCTTTTGTAAATTCCATGTTAAAGCAGCGTTTTGGGTAAAATCATTTTATTTATCGTATGTGTTTGGACTTGTTGTTCATGATATTATTACTACTTATATAATGATTTAATTACTTCCAGAATTTAATTCATGATTTATATATCATATATATTCAGTATATATATATATATATAATATATAGATAAATGAAATGAAATACACCCTTCATGGAGACGGTAGGTCGTACGTACGCATGAACGTTGTTTTCCTTTACTTATTGACTTAAATGGAAGTAAGTAGATGAAATATATATAATAATAAATACAATAGCTTTATCATGTCATATATTTCATTATTATTCATTATATATTCTTTATAATCATTCTTGATTGGTTAACATGGAGAATTAATCTCATCACGTCGTGGAGACGGTAATCCGTACGTACGCATGAGCGATGATATCGTTCCCATAATTATTGAATTGAATTAGAGAGGATGATATAATATCTCAGAATCAGTGTGATCTTATAATAACTATATATAGTTATTCTTTACACCATTATACCCATCCAGGTAAGGTGGTGGTGGAAAAACAGATTACAGCACGGCGTGGAGACAGTATTCCGTACGTACACACGCATGGTGATTTCGTTTTCTGTAGGATGGATAAAAGGTGAAATGGGGTTATTTCATATTTATAATAACATATTAGCATATTATCGATACTGATGTTATTACTTTATAATGAAACAACTAAAGAATAAGAAGTTGAAGAAGAATGAAAACATGAATTATTCGGTAGAAGATATTACCTCTTCTTCGACGCACCTCTTTTAAGCTTCCTCTTATGGCACTAGAGTTGGTATTTTGAGGAGACCAAAACCTCTATAATGTTTCTAGGGAAGTTTATAAGGGAAATGGGAATATTTTGGCCGAGATCAAAGGCACAAAATTTTGTAAAGAGAAGAAAGAGGAGGTCCTCTTTTATAAGGGAAGAGTGGGGCACTTTAGGAAAAACAAAAAATATTATTTTATAATAAAGTCATATTCAGAATATAATGGTTCCAAAGTGACTTATTTTTAAGTTAATGTTGTGATGGGTCGAAAGCCTTTAATCCAATAGGTTTTAGACAAATTTAGGTTACTATTTTAACCTTATCATTTAGATTTAACTGTAAGTTATGTAATTTAACTTTTACCGTGTCTTCTTGTTTTCTTACACTATATGGTTATTAAAATTACTATAACAAGCCAGAAGAACCCCAATTGGTCATTATTAATATATATAACCTTATATAAGTCATTTCTCCGAACCTTATATTTTTAGGAATATAATAACAATTAATAATATAATATTTGTTTTCAAAACTATTTTATGTCAATTTGACACTATTTTATAATTGATTTTTGTGAAAATCATATCAGCATGATTACTTCGAAAAAAATTAATCAAACCAACAATAACATGTAATATGAACCTATAAAATTAGTTTAATTCATAAAAACTCTCAAATTACATTTATAGGGTTATTTATAACATTAATTATGTTAATATTTCCTTAATAAGGTAATTACTGCATCATAATTATGTCATAAATAAATTAAATTATTTAATGTCTAAAAATTATAAATAAAATACGATTATGTATTAAATCCTTTTATCTTTATAATGAATATTTATAGTCGAGTTTATATTATGTATAACCCTAGATTAAAAATGTTTTATTTATTAAACATTGATTTTAACTCTTTTAACTCTTCTGTAAATAAAATAATAATAAATGTCCTAATCTAATCCAAGTGGACCAAAAGGGTAATATTTTAATCCTAATGTTTTTTTATCGAATTATACTTATCCAATAGAATTATTATCTGTGTTAGGGTAATAAAAATACCATTTTTACCCTTAATTACCCTATTTACTTTTAATCGTGGTAAATAAAAGTAATAAGTTACTATTTACGAAAAATTATTTTTATCTTATTGAACAACATTTTACTCCTTGATATTATCCATGTCTCTAGGAGTTTTGAAACTCCACTCACAGAAGCGGTAAAATTAAGTTTTATTTAAATTTTCAAATTCTCTTAAGAGGTGGGTAAAAGACGGTGAAAAGTTCAATAAAATTTTTATATTTCTAAAATTATTTTAAAAAGACTCCAATGAATTACATTGAACATATATAGGTATTATGTATAAATTTTGACCTAAATTAAATTTAAATAATATAAATAATTATATAAATAAAAGGTCGGTTTTTAAATAGTAACCTAGTGTTTTCACTATTCAACAAAAACTGAATGTTTTTAGAAAAATACCAAAAATTCCCCCTAGGCTAATTTCAATATTCCGAATCCAAAAATGAAGTCCATTTTGAAAGATAAAATTTATAAAATTTTGAAAAAGTGTGTATTTTTATTCATAACGGCTAGTTGATATAATATTTTAATAACATATAGTTGTTTAGTGAAACTCGGTATTGCGTACAACACACGCTATCGTAGAAACTCTATATTATTTTCTTTTCCTTCATAACTACTATTTCCATCATTGGTGAAATTTTCATCATTCACTTTTCAAATAATATTTTTTTCAGTAGCATCAGCACTATTGTTTTATGATTTTTCTTATCTATTATCAACTTTATCAAATTTATAAAAAAAACTTCTCCTTTTGGATTTATGGAAAATTTTATGTTTTCTGTTAGAAAAGTATTTAGATATTTCTACATTTTTTAAATTATCTTCAGGTCATTTGATCTTATTCATCACTTTCTCCATTTTTTATTATTTGAGGGAAATTTATAGATAAATTCAAAATAAATCCACAAAACAATATTTAGTGATAAAATACCTTTTTTAAATTCCTATAATCCTTTTAAAAATTTTATTATAAAAGGAAATTAATTCATGAATAATTTTACAAACCTCATCTTCACAATCAGAATCACTATTTATTTCACCATTAGGAATATTCTTAGGCATACATTTCTTAATATCGTAAAATCAAATTTCCTAATAATCTTTCTATTTAATCATCATAAATTTCTCTGTTATAATATCATTTGTAATGAGAGGTGTGTGTAAATCAACTAGAGATAGATTCTTAGGGTTTCTATCGTCTAAATATGAAATATTTACATTAAACATATTAGGATGAATCCATATGATCATTCGAATTATGGATGAATTTTCTAACGACTCAATAAGAAATATTATTGTGTTCAAAATTTTATTCACCCATTATCTAACACCCTTATATTTTTTTTGAAATATTTTTCCTTAAAAAATTTGATTCATTCAATAGGTTGTGTTACCCAAAACAAAAAGTTTAAACGAACTGCGTGACAGTTTTAAAATATTATGTGTCCATTATAATCTGACCATTATATTAGAGAGTATGAAAATAAATATCTAAATTATAAAAAATAAAAAGTATGAAAATTTATAAAATTAATTCATTATATATTTAATTATTTGAATTAAAAAAAATATTTGAAATTGAAAGTTATGTTTTCTTAGAAAAATTGTATATATCCTTGCAATGTATTTTTTATTAAATTAAATTAATCACTATAGGGGAATTATTTTAATGAAATGGATATATTATTTAATTGATCAAGTTTTTTAAACGTTCATATAAAATTTTCTTTTTACTGAGTAAGAATTAATTCAGTGTTATGTTTAAAAATGCATTTTTTCTAAAAAGTGGTTTTCATCAAATTTTTAACAAATAATTTAAAATTTATTTATTAAATTTATAGTTATTTAATTAGATAAAATTAATTACAAATTTATATTAATTAAATTATTTTATTTTATTTGGGCCCTTTTATTTTTGGTAAATTTGAATATTGATCGTACTAAACTTTATCACATTAGAAAAGGATTAATCGGGATAAAATAGATTAAAATAAGTGAAAATGTTATAATTTTTCCTCATAATTATTTTTGTATGAGTATAATTCATTCCTTATTTCCTTAGGATCTGAATTTATTAGTTTAATGGAAACTTTTCTATAAAAATTATTTATATATTATTTAAATTAATGAAAGTTACAAAATGTAATTCTCTTAGATTTAAATATCCTTTATGTGGTCACAGTGGGGAAAATAAGTTATTAATGAATATTAATAGTATTTTGGTTTATAATGAAATTATATTCATGATGGAAATTTATTTAAAATTTTTATTTATTATATATTTAACTTAAATGATTACAAAACTTGAAAAAAATATTTATTCAATTAATGGAAAAATAAAATATATGATTTTGAAAATATTAGAAATTTTATAATTTTATTAATTAATAATGTTATATGAATTTTATATATGGATATGAAATATTGGTTTTGTGTTAAAATTTTATATTCGCATTGAAACTTCTACTTTAGGTATTTTAAGCCAAATAAAATGAATATTTTTGAAAATGAAAATATAGATATTTTATCAAAATAATAATTTATTAATCAGAAAATTATTTAAATATGAAAAGTTGATTTTTTATATGGTCTAAAATGTAAAAAAATATGGTATTTATTGTTCAATTTTCCCCTTAATAATAAAATTTACAACCCTTTAAATTGAAAATTTTGTTTCCATATTTAAAAATTAAAATCGATTAACTAAGAATTAATTATAATAATAAGTCATAAAATGGAAAAAACGTGTATAAATTATATTGGTTGATATTATTACAATCCTATACAACCATAAATATGAATCATTGTCTATTTGAAGGAATTTATAAAGAGAATGAATTTATTATAATGTAATCTTTTGAGAAATTCCAAAAGATCACCTCACCTTAATTATAAAAGGGTACCTCATCTCCCACTTATTTAAACCAATTTGATCCTTATCGTTAGTGCGTATGTATAACTTACAATATGTACATTGAAATATGATTAATTTATCATCACCATATTTTATAGATGGGTATTATGATATGTTTAATATTTCTGAATAGTATTTACGAAAAAAAAAATTTATTTTGATTTATAATTTTACATATACCTTCACACCATATAATCCTTTGGAAAATAATAACATTGTTCCTGTGTAGGCGTGGTCTACCACTTCCATGAAGTGATGTTATTTTATTTTCATTTATAGTTTACATAGATGATATTGAAGCAGAATTTAGTGAATATATATGATATATAAGATATAATAATCATAATTTATTTGTTAATTAATATATAAATTTATTTCATTCCATCTATAAAAAAAATGAAAAAATCATTCATGCATCCATACAACCTACCATCTCCATTAATGGTGTAATTCAATTTTCTATATCTAAAATTTAGAGATGAATATAAATATATAAACATATTTATATATAAATAATTTATATAATATTTATTCCATAATGAAATTTTCGGATATGACGGAACTATTATCAATGTATATGGATCAAAACTAAAAAAACAAAACATAGATGAAAAATGAAGCAATTTTCATCTGGAATGATGATTTTAATAATGATTATTTATAAATATGTGATTAAAGGATAAAAGTAAAACATATGTGTTTTGATTTATATGGGTATGGGTTTTTAAAATATCTATAATAAAACTATATTTAATTAACATGTTGTTGAAAAACATATGAAAGAAGTCATACCTGAGGTAAGGGTTTTATGTAACAATCCCTTTGTTTATCATGATTGTTTCTAACAATGCCACAAATGATAAAATATTATGATTTACCTATCCGGAAATATGTGATTTTTATTCTTCTATTGAATTTTCTTTAAAATAATATTTTTCTATTTCATTTCCTTACCTTATGTTCTCAAGATATTGATAATATATTCTAAAGGAACATCATCATTAATTCTATCTTCTATTGATTTTTTTCGTATTCATGTTTTTAAAAATGTTTTAAAGAATTTTTTTTAATATTATCATATTATTTTCTTTCATCTTATATAGTATGAACATATTTTCCCACCATCATGAATATTTTTTTTATTTAAAGAATCCTTTACATTTTTACATATTTTTTTCAAATAAAATATTTTTCGTTGTCTTTTCAATGTTTTTAATAATTAAATCACAGAGGAAGAGTTATTTTCCTCAATAATGTTTTAATGATATTTTAATATTATTTAAATTCATCAATGATAACCACCCTTGATTTTACTTCTACTTTACTGAGGATATGATCAAAAGATAAAATGTTTATTCTTTCTATGTATGGTTTATTATTATGATATCATATTATTTGTGAAATCCATTTATTTTCCATGGGTTATGATTGTTAAAATGAATAAATTTTTATAAAATCCATTTATTTTGTATGGGTTATGCTATAATGAATAAATTATGAAACCCATTTGCATTCATGGGTTCTGATAATAGGAATTCCTATTTTTCTTTTAGAACACAATTGTTTTATTTTCATTATGATACATATGTTACCGATATTTCTATCCAATTTATTTGAAAATTATGAACTTATCATGACATAAATAGAATTGTAATAGGGATTAAAACTAGTTTAGTGAGGGACTATGTCCAAAATGATAGTCTTGGTAGCGAACCTTGACTACTAAATTGGTTTGGAGGGAAAACCCATTCCACTATAATATCCCTCATGATGATCCTTGATTACTATGGAAATGATTTTATATTATTATGTGTATTCCACAAATCAATTCCCTATACCCACGTTATGTTTTAATAGTTTACGTTATTTGATTCTCTTTCAGTTCATGTGTTATGAGCTTCCATCATTTATACCATAACAGAAGATTATGATATCTGATATGTATGGTATGGTTTTAAAATGTTAAGATCATATTCTTAAACCCTTATACTCAAGTTATTCTAATGTGATAATTGATATTTCATGTGTTTAATCTTACAGGGAATCTAATATCACATTTTTCTTATGTTTTATTTCCGTAAGTAATAAAAAAATATATTAAGTATGATATGTCTATGTAGGGTACATGTTATGAAGAAATAATTGGGAGTTAGTGTTGATATTTTTTTGAAATAGTTGATTATATTTCCATGTTTCCAAAGATTCTATAAGTATATGATTATGGCATGGATCAGAATTTTTTCTAAGGAATATTAATCTAATAATATTTAATATCTATTTACGAAAAGTATGGGTCACAATAGTTGGTATTAGTGTATGTTTTGTTAAAAAATAAAAAATAGGGTGACAGCACATTATTAAGAACCCTAGATATAAATATAAGTATAGGACAAATCATAATGTCTTGGTAGTGATCATGAGTGACCCCGGATAAACCTATGTTTTCATAGTAGAAGAAGTCATGATTTAGACATTATATAAATGATTTTTTATGATTATTCTATTTCCCAACAAGATTATTATTTCTCACAATATTCTTTTTCTATTTAGTTAATGAATTTAACATGATGGAATCATGTTATTGAAGAATATGACGGGCAATGAAATGATTTTTCTTATTGGAAAATATTTTTTTCGGATATGGAATAAAAAATCTTATTACTCTTCTCACCCAAATATCTCATGATATGAATCATTCTAGGATAATAATTGAGGAGATAAGGGAATAATGTTTTGTTGAGTCCTTCATGTGGAAAATACCACCTTATTTTTGTGGGTCGATTGATCCACTATTTGATGAGTAAAGGATCGATACCATTGAAAATATATTTTCTTCACTTCAATTCTTGGAAAATAATAATATTTTGGAATAATTTAATCATATGTATGGAAAATAATATCATTATTAAACTCCTATCAACAACCTGAGAGAAAAAGGAAAAAATTAATCTATGGAGTGGGATGAATTTAAAAACATATTTTTCAATAATTAATTTCCACATATACTTCTTATGAAAATGGAGAAATAATTTCATAAGTTTAATCATAAGGATGTTCAGTTTCTTTGTACATATGAGGAAAACATCAAAATACTTGTGAGGAAAGCTTCATGTATTATCATCCGACTATAAAGTAACGTAAATAGACTCTTCTATTTCATAAAACCATGTATATGAAAAGATTTATCCAAAAGGGAATTCAGTATCTATAAATAAATTTTTTGATGTCCTCTTGAGGAGGATATGGAGATCTGATTTTACTATCTATGACATAGTTTTAAGAAGAAAATAAAGATGGCATTCAATGTGAATTATAAAATTCATGGAGACAAGAAGTTGAAATTTCTTTTATATTTGATGTGTGTAAGGAAACATGGTGAAAGTTATCTTAATGATACTGGTAAATGTTTTATATTGGTAATGTAAGGTCAATAATTAATAGAATACCAAATTAATGGTAAGAAGTTAGTTAATGATATGAATAAATTGAAATCCTAATAGAATATTCCAATAAAACTCTAGTGTTTTAATTTTAAGGAGCATGCGAATTATTATATTAGGTTAAAAAATATAAAGGTTAATCATGATGATTTATTCGAACAACTAATTAATCTAAGATATATTAGGAAATCACATGTCATCACAATTTCAGATGTCGGGTAAGATAACATTGTGTTGACAGGTAAACAAACCATCCACTCTTTAACTAATGATATATTAATTTATTTTTGATCTACCCACTCTTTTAGATAAAAATTCATTTATTAGTTTATTGTAGAACTGCCTAAATAATTAGATGTTTGTTTTTTAGTAAAACCCCATAATGGTCTGATGATCCCATCCCAAGTCTATGGTTCTTGTCTGGTTGAAGTTTTTGGAAATGGTTTTCCTACAAGTCCATTCATTATTCCTCTAGTTTAAATTGATGTAATTTTGGATATGGATTAGATTTCTGTACATATATCCCATATAAAATTTCATGGAAAGGAAGTTATCTTTGATATTCCAAACAAACATATGATCACCTATAAGTGTGATGAAACAAAATTAACATTAGATCGAAATTAAATCCATTAAAGGGGTCTTGATTACTATTCAAAAGGTGTATTTATCTTATATGATTGGAGATAAACTCAGCATAATGGAAATTCATATTGTGATCGAGTATATTTATGTCCTTAAGGAAGAGTTTCCCAGTCTTCCACTCAATTTTGAAGTTGATTTTTCAATACAACTCATACATAGTAATATACTTATTTCGAACACTGGATATAGAGTGGCACTAATTTATTTATAAGAATTTATGAAGTAACTCTTGAATAATTTTTTCAAGGGATTCATTCAGACATGTGTGTTGCCTTAGGGTTCACATATTCTATTTTTGATACTAAATTTGAATCAAAGTGACTATTCCTTGATTATCAAAAAAAATTACAATATCACTATCAAGAACAACAATCCTCTACACCATAATTGATTACATGTTTGATTAAATTTATGGATCTTAATACTTCTACAACAATGATCTTCATCTTCAATATCATCAATTAAGGTTATATAAGAAGATTATCCACTTGATAAAATTCTGTATAAGGTTTGGACACAATGAATTTATAGTGATGCAATTTGGTCTTGATAATCCCTCCTCTCTGTTCATGAGAATACCTTGATCAATTTGTGGTATTTTTTATAGAGAATATTATTATATATTCAAAGAACATGGAAGGTAATGAAGATCATCTATGAATTGTTCTAAAGATCACAAGGAAAAATAGTATTAAGAAAAAATTACCAACTCTAAATTTTTGACATGGAATGTTTCATTATTGGGTCATGTAATCTCAAGTGAGGGTATATAAGTATACTCATCAATGATATAAGTTGTTGAACATTGGTCCATAAAAACCAGTTTTACTAAGATCAATAGTTTTATTTAATTTGAGGATGATTATCGAGTCTTTATAAATAATTTCTCAAAGATGTTGATTCAACTCACCAAGGTATCTCCTAAGGGAGCCAAGTTCCTTTGGATGGATGAATATGAAGAATGATTCAAAGAATAGAAGAGAATGATAGTTAGTGAACTTATGCTTACAATACCCTATAGTGCATAATGGATTTTAATCTATAGTGATGCATCAATGAATGTGATTCTTTGTATCCTCATATATAATTAAATGGTTATAGCTTATGCCTCATAATAACTGATGGTCCAAAAGTAAAATTACCCTACTCTTGAGTTGGAGTTAGCTACAATAATTTTTATATTTAATATATGGAGGAATTATCTCAATGGAGAATGGTGTGAAATACCTAATGATCAAAAATGATTAAATTATATTTTCACTCAAAAAAAGATGATCATGTACCAAAGAAGATGGTCGGAAATGATTGAAGATTACAACTACTCAATATAATACCACATTCAGAAGGAGAACCATATGTAAGATTATATGAGATGAAAGGATCGTTCCAAATTATCTATGATGAGAATTAAAAATTAAATGATATTTATAAACATGAAAATTTTATATCTTTAAATTTTGAATTATTTGGGGAAATCTTATCTTTCTCAAATTAGTGTTCAAAAATCTACCCATGTGAAGATTAAAGGGGAATATAAGATAGATGTAGATCTACAAAAAATGTGTAAAATGTTAATTTTTTCATCATTGATTGTGATAGAATAATATGATTTTGAAACCATGTATTCATTCTATTGGAACCATATTTGATGGAGTGGTTGGATGAAGCTCATATTTCATCATTATCTATTCATATTGAATGTGAAATGATATATCAGGATTAAAAATAGTATTTATAGATGTATGGAATGAAGATAGATATTGAATAGTATGTTTCTTAGTTCTCGGAATATCATCCGGTTATTGTTGATAGAAAAAAATTCTATAGTGGCATTTCATCCATTACCCATATGAGAATGTAAATTGGAAACATGACCATCAATTTTGTCATTATACTCTAAAAAACATATAAATGGAATAAGGTTATATGTGTTGAATTCGATATCATTATGAAGTTAGAACACTTTATTACCAATAGATAAGAATTATCATTGATAAAATTATTATTTTATACACAATGGAATGGGTAATATTATTGGTTTTATCAATATAAATTTTAACTGATTGGGATGGGTGCTTTACATCTATGTTTCAAGGAATTTTTCAAAAGTTTCTAGGTATAGAGGTAATTTTTAGCACTAATAATCATCCTTAGAAATATTGTTAGTATGAATATACTATTAAAAATCTTATAATAAATTTTTAGAGTTTTATCATTGGACTTCAATAGTTTTTTGGATCAAAACCTTCCTTTGGTGGAATGTTCATACAACAATAGCATTAACTGAAGCACTTAGATGGATCCTTATGAAGCCCTCTATAGTAGGAATTGCAGAAATAAGACATTTTGGAATGAATTTGTTGATGGAAATAAATTTTGAAATGATCTATCAGAGTAAATCGTATAAAAGTTTATAACCATTCAACAACAGATAAGAGAATCATAATGTCAACAAAAATATTATGTTGAGAATCATCAGAAAGATCAATAGTTTGAAGTTAGTGATATAGTATTCCTAAAAATATATCCCTAGATGAGGGTGATGAGATTTGTAAATAAGGTTAAGATAATCCTTATGTATACTGGTTATTTTTATGTTTATAATCATATCGGGATGGTACCTTATCAATTGTAACTTCCACATATTCCCTCTCAACTTCATGATATGTTCAATGTATCTCTCCTAAAAAAGTACGTAAGTGATCCATACCATGTACAGAACTCAGAATTCATACCACTAGAGGATTATAATTATTAATTGTAAAAATTTTCATTCTCTATATTACAGATAGAATGTTCAATGAAATAAGACAACTCGATTGGAAAACATTTTGTGTCGAAACGACCAATTTTAGGAAACTAAGTGGAATCCTGAGGATGAGGTGAGGCAAAAGTATCCTCATTTATTTGAATGAGAGTGATTAATTTTGAGGGTGAAATTCATTTTAAGAAGGGTATAATGTAACACCATGTTATTCCTATGAAATATTTATCTTCAAATAATTTGATTTATTTAATAGCATGCATTTCATGAAATACCATGTGTAAATAAATTGCAAAAAAATTATTAAAATATTATCTATCTATTATTTTGTGGTCATTGGATAGAAGGGTATAGATAGAAATATCTAAATTATTAAAAAATATATGGTCTACACATATATAACAAAATTCATTAGTTTTAATATTATTATAATTAAAAAAATTGATAATAAAAGTGATATTGTTGATGAAAAATAGTATTTTTATGCAAAATGTAATTTTATGAAATTAAAATAATCACCATTTTTGAATGATTTTAATGAAAGTTTTTTATTATTTACTTGATCAAATTTTTTAAAAATTCAAAAAATATTTTATTTCATAGGATAATGATAAATTTAATTTTATGCTTAAAATGATATTTTTCTAAAAAATAGTTAACATCGTATTTTTTAAACATAATTTCAAATTAATTTCATATAGTTAATAATATTAAATTAGCTAAAATGAGTAAAATATTTAGAATCAAAATTTTCAAATTAAGTAAATAGGGAACTTATTTGGGACAATATAAATTGTAACTGTGGAAAAGTTTATCACATTGGTAAAAAGAGAATCATGTTAATCTAGATTACAAATAAGTAAAATTCCATAACTTTCATCCTAATTATCATTAAATGAAGATAATATAACCCTAATTACATTTGTATATAAATTAAGTAACTTAATAGAAAATTTTCCAGGAAAATGATTTATATATTTTTTTAAATCAAAGAATGTTATAAAGTGCCCCTATTTTTGATTTCAATATCATTTATGTGTTCACATAGGTACACCAATAAGTTTTCAATTAATCCTAGTCATAATATTGTGTAAATTGAATTTATATTCATGATGGTACATTTCTTAATTATTAGTTATTATATAATTACCTTAACTTCTTACAAAAATCCAAACCAATATTTCTTCAATTAATGGAAAAACTAATAATTTTTAAAATACTAGAACTGAGATAATTTGATTAAGGAATAGTGTTACTTGAATTTTATGGGTGGATATGACATATGAGTGTTGTGATAAAATATTATATTCCAATTCAAAATTTTCCTTTATTAATATTATGTCCAATTCAATGAATAGTGTAAAATTTATAACCAATATATTTCATCAAAATAATATTTTATTAATGATAAAAATCTTGAAATAAGACAACATGGATATTATAAGCGTGAAATTTTTAAACTTATTGTAAGATAAAAATGTTTCTAGTGATATCTCCATATTTTTTAAAAGTAATCTTTTTTATTTTTTTGTTATACTTTGGTTGATGCATGTATTTGGTTTATTTTAGAGAAAATGTGTTATTTTTAGGGGTTTTTGGCAGTGAAGAATTAATTCACATTTTTTTCAAACCATGTGTTATTCCCCAACAAACCATGCTACCCTAGATAGAGAGGGATTACACAATTGGGACATTGTTTTTTAAACTGTTCTCCCTATTAGGAAAAACTATGTATCCCATTGGAGAGGCACACGGTTTGGGCGCACAGTTTGTAATATCGTGCTTCCTAGCCCTAGAAACCATGAGCACATGATTTAATCCTCTCAAAATTGATTTTCAAATTCCTAAACCCCATCCCTTCACCCTTGTATGACCCAAATCAACCCTAATGGTTTTATCTCATTTTTGAGACTCTTGGAAGGATTGAATGGCCTTTAGAATTTTTTTGTTGGTGAATTGATGACTAGAATAATGAATCAACACCTATCCTGGTATGTGATTTCTTCCGGACAAGATTTCTATCTCTCTCATATGTCTTCCTTGATGAAGAGGGTATATAATTATTCTATTGGTTAGGGATTAAACCATGGTTTTATTGGTTTTTGATATATTAAATTTTGTTTCTAGGATATGGATCTAGATATCCTTCTTCATCGCATAATTGATAATTCCACTTCAATTATATATTTTGTTAGAGAATTCTTGTCAATGATCTCGAGATAGGTGGACTAAATTGAAAATACCATATTTTTGATTTAATTACCTGAATATAATTCCTTAATTGAAATTTTCATGATAGGGAATCTGAATCTGTAATTTGATTAGATTTAATTGAACTTCCATGTGATAATTAAATGGGTTTAATTTGGGGAAATTTTAAATTAGTTAAATTAGATTAAAAAAATTCAATTAATTAAGAGAATGATGTGATTATAGAAACAATGGGATATTTTAATTGTGTATTTGGACAATTAAATGGTATTGTATAATTAGTTAATTGCTGATTTATGTCATTAATTGATAATGGGAGTAAAAGGATGGGTGGATTAACTTTAAGGGTTAATTGGTTATATGAATAAAACTTTATAAATTCTATAATGATGATTTTTGAAAATTATTCCATGTTCTTAATGTAAAGTGTTACGATTGAATTGAAAATTGTAATGGAATACGATGTTGTGAAATTTTGATATGGAGGTTAATGTTGATTGACCGTGCTAAATTTGAAATAGGTGATATATTGATAAACGGGTTGTAAGACATATACATATGCATAAAATAACCATGATGTACTAGCTAAGGCATTCTCAGCCAAAATGCATGCATGTGATAATGGTCTAGGAACACATACTAATTCTTCAAAAGCCCACAAGCGTGATATATTGGTAATGAGTGTGGGACACAAAATTATTCTTTAAATGTCCACTTGTGTGATTGTTTTGATAAATGGGTTATAGAACATGGACTGATTCTTCAGATACCCAAGGGGTCCTATCCATGGTGTTCTCGACCCAACATTTAAGGCATTGAACTATGTTTTGAATTAGTAATGGATTGAATTTAAATTAAATTGATATTGAAATAAAATTAGATAATTAATTTTAATTCCCAATGTGAAATGATTTAGACTCTGGAATGTGCTAAGTAAGTATTGATATGTTCATTTTCTTTAGGAACCAAGGGAAATTATGTTCTTAATTAAATAACAATGAAATATGATATATTTTTACTTATTTATTTTGTACATTATACTAAATAAAACTACATAAAATATTATTGGCTATATACTAATTTAGAATTTGTTGGTAGTGGCCTACAATGTCGTACTCACACATTACATGGGATGCCTGGTTATTACCCAAATAGGATAAGGGAAAGAACCATATGTTAGATTCTTTAATTGTGATAGAGCATGGATGAGGAACCAAATTTGGCGTTTGTACCCTCTTGGGGGATTCACCTGTGTCTTTATCTAGGGTCTTAATTTTGACACTTGACAATTATTTTCATGAAATATCTTCTATTTTAGTTTTTGATATTGTCTTTTGTTCTAATTAATCTTTTATTATTGTTTTGTTTTGGTTTTGAAATTATATTGGTTCTTGGTTATTTCTTGGTTATTTCCATTGTTTTGATACTTTCATAAAGAGGGTATAGTCTACCCATTCCATATATATTAGACCCCTGCTTCTAGTCATTATGCTCTATTATATTGGGAGGAGCCTTAAGGTCATGTAATCGACCATATTGGGGAACCAGTTTGTAACACACAAGCTGGGAAAATACATAGTGGTGTTATAGGGGTTTTCCTTTCTTTTGATTTGTATCAATATTAGGTAAAGGAATTAAAGAGGCTAGGAAGTGTCTAGACTTGTAATAGAGCTCATGCATTGTAGTAGACAACCCATGTACTAGGGAAAACCCCTAGCACCTAAGTTTGTATGATTGGAATTGATGTTTTCTATTGTAGTTGGATATTATTTCTCCTTTGATGATGCACTTGTTATGTGGGGTTATTTTTTATGTTTTTGTATCATGGTCAGGAATAGAATGAAGGTTGAGTATGCATGCATCAGTATAGGCATCAAGGATATATTTTGACAATCATCATTTTTAGACATGAATGGAAAAACACATTTTGGGTGAATTGTTTAAAATGAAAATATTTTTCTTACTTGTGTAGTTTAAATGAAAAAGGTACCTAATGTGAAATTCATAATTGGGAGTAACGACAGAATGTGATAATTTGAAATGGGTAAAATGGGTATATAATGAGAAACATGAATATGAGAATGTTTTTACCATATTTTTACAATGAATTAGATGATGGATGGTTAAGGGTAGAGATAACACATCATTTCTGACCATATGGTTGGTTATGGGGGGATGGAATGTTGTGAATTTATGTGAATCCCCATAAAGGTGCTAATATTGTTGTTTACTTGTCCTATGAGGTGTGTTTTTCATTGAGAGATAATCCTCTATTATGATACTTGTTGATAGGATGATATGAAGTTATGGATGAAAATGTGCCTCTAGTAGTGGAACCTGAGGCCCTGATATTACTAGATAAGGGATACGGAGAACAATTCCATGAGAATAATTCTCTTTTTATAATGATTATGTAAAGAGACCCAAGGTGGTTTGTAAAGAGTATATCAGACCTGAATCAGAAGTTTTGGTTGTGACATCCTATGAAATTTCATGGAGAGGGTGGACCTGAGTCAGATGAGTTCTGGATTGATTCTATCCATTTGATTCATGACCACATGGACTCTCCTGTAAGGAAAATGGTCAAACGTACTGCTTATATGTTATGTGGTCTAGAAAAGCATTGGTGGGATATCTTGACATAGGATTGAAAACTGAACAATATGGAGTGGAATGACATTCTGTATATGTTATCGGAGAACATTTACCCTAAGTATATCAGTTATGTAAGGGAACCCTAGTTTCTTTGGATGAATCAGTGAATAATTTCTATGATAGACAATGATCTATACTTCACAGATTTATAACACAATACTTTATCATTTTAAGGATATTAGGAAATCATGACAAAACAATTTCATGATGGGATTAAATTTGAGATTAATTTTTTGGTGAACAAATTTTGGCTGAAAATGTTTTCTGATGTAGAGAATAAAAATCTCATTTCTAAGGGGAACCTAAAGGAGGCTTCCCACAGGTGATAGTTTTTTCTACTAGATTACTAGTTGTTAGGTATTCTATGATTAGGATGTATTTCTATAAGAATTCAGAATAAGTTTATCATAAGAGTAGTGGCTAGGGGGAAGGTTCAGTCACACATGACCTTAACTGAGTGACATGACACCATTACGATGGGACATATATCATTTATAGATAATATCATTGAACACTGGTAGAGTGCATAGATTACATATATATGAGACATATATAATGGTTATACATGAACCCATGATATATAGGAACTGATGGAGTAAGTAGATAAAACCATAGTACGAGAAGGGCTTCTTTTACACTATACAAGTTTGGAAGTTATAGTTCTACTGGTTGTGGTGGTTCAGGTAGTGGATATGGTAATTCTAGGAAATAGTGCCTGTATAAGTATGGTGTGGCTGCCAAAGATACTCAAACTACATCAATGGGAATATGAGAATGACAGTGGCATGCAGTTTAACCAATACTTAGGAATACCGAGGCTAGACCATCGACAGATATAGGTGATATTCTTATAGCTTCTACACTTGAAAGTGACTTTTAATATTGGTTTCTCTCGTTCCTTTATGTTTACAAAACATGTGAAAGTTTTGATCATGGCATTATAATTTTTGATCTAGATTATGACAATATATACAACATTGGGACTATAGTTGAGAGACATATGCTTATGAAAAGGAAATTCTCTCAATGTTGTGGATTATCAATTTATTTGGGATCATTATATTTTGGATATATCCGGATTTGACCAAATTTTGGGTATGGATAGGATAGTGGTGTACCAATCCCATATATATTTTGAATAAATTAGTGGGAATTTTACATCTCTTGAGGGTGACAATTATATTCTCCATGTAGAGTGGGACATCCAAGTGGGTTATGGAGGTCTAGTTCATCAACAATTGGGGGAGCTCACCTTATAGGATTATTGTCTGTTGTTCAATGATTGGGCTGTAATGAATGATGTATTTCCACCAGAATTGGATAATTTTTATTATGTTCCTATTGAGGACTTATCAAGGATTCGACATTATAGAGATGTTGAGTTTATGATTGATTTCATTCAAGGGTAAAAGTTAGTTTATATTCCAACAAAAAAATTGGCACCAAAAGAGATTCAAGAGATCAAGACTCAGATATAAGAGTTAATAGATAAGGGCTTTATCCATCTGAGTACATCTTTATAGGGTTATTTAGACATGTTTTCTATGAAGGATGGAAAATAATTTCACTTATAAGTTGATTGCCAAATGTTGAACATGATAACTATGAAGTAACAGTATCCTCTTCCATGTATTGAAAATATATTTGAATATTTGGGAGCAACATTTATTTTATCCATGATCAATGTGAGATCAGAGAGTCATCATGTGAGGTTCTGACCTTATGATATAAATTAGAATACATTTAGGAGTACGTATAACCTATATGAGTTCATCGTGATGACATTCGGGCTAAACAAAACACCAAATGTGTTTATGACCATGATGAAGTAAATCTTCCACCCATACCAATATTGGTTTGTGGTTTTTTTGGATGAATTATTGGTGTACTCGAAGACTCATTCCAATCCTTCCCAACATCTTGTCATTATCCTAATTACACTAATATAGCATCATCTAAAAAGAAATATATTTTTGTTCGAATTATCTTTTGATCAGTTACATTTTTTGGGTCAAATTATTTCATAGGATGTTTTATCAATAGATATAGATAATGTTCAAGTAGTTTTTAAATGGAAGAATACCAATAATTTTTTTGATATCTATAGAATTATAGGGTTATGTAGTTATTATTGGAGGTTTATCTAGGACTTTCCCTACATTGAAGTAACAAATTCATGCTTTACCAATAACGGAGTAATGTTTTAATGGTATGGATCATTTGATAATGCTTTCAATGAGATGATGAAACATTTGAGTACTACACCGATCTTGATCCTACTCAAGCTAGGGGAGGATTATATAGTGTTTCATGATGCAACGTGGATTAGGATTGGATTAGTGTTAATTTAGGGGGTTGATTGGTGGAATTTATGTAATGGAAGATGAGGCTACATGGAAAAAACTACTATACACATGAATTTGAAATAGAAATAGAGGATTCTGATTTAAAGTGTTTGTGGCATTATCTACGTAGTGAAACTTTTACCATGAATAATTAGTACGATAGCATAAATTATATTTTTTCACAATGATATTTGAATATTATTATAGTGGAGATGGGTTGAGTATATATAGTCCTT
Organism: Viscum album; assembly: GCA_963277665.1. NCBI lineage: Eukaryota > Viridiplantae > Streptophyta > Magnoliopsida > Santalales > Viscaceae > Viscum > Viscum album. The sequence continues at coordinate 698,303,642 of OY728121.1, read as the reverse complement.
TGATTTTGAGCTATCATATATGCTTGTTAAGGGTAACCGTATTACTAATTCTCTAAGATGGATCACATAGAATCAGAAAGTTGAGGAGTCTAGTTTTGAGTTTAATAGGAAGACGTTTTTGAATGGGATACATGTTGTGGATTAGGAGGCTTCATAGAATATAAATATCATATCAGTTTCCGTGGAGTATACACATTGTATCTGAATCATGGAGATGTATTATGAGGATCCCTATGGTTTTTCTTGGAGAGAAATCCTTGAATGTAGAGAGTCATATTCAAATTAGACTATAGATGATGATAATATCATCTATATTAGGAATTGGATTTATGTTCCTTCAAGTATAAAATAGGAGCTAATGACTGAAATTCATTATTGGAAGTGGGTGGTGATTTTAGGTTTAAATGAATGTTACCATGACCAACATCAACAATATTGGTGGCCACAGATGAAAAATGATATTGTATGGTTCATGACATAATGATACATGTGTCACTAGGTGAAAGAGTATAATCAATGACTGGGGGATTGACTACAACCATTTCCAATTCTAGAATGAAAGTGTGGAGATTATACTATAGACATTCTTTTGGGTCTCATGAGTATGACTTGGAAGAATAATGATGTTTTGGTGGTAATGTACAAACTGACTAGATTTTCACATTTCATTCCTATATGGGAGACATTATTAGTGGATTAGTTTGGATACTAGTATGTTCAGAAGGTACTCCATCAACATGGGGTGACATTGAGTATAGTTCCAGACCATGACTCACATTTTACATTATTCTTCTCGTAGGGCATGCAGATGGCACTTTCTACATAGGTCTTACTGAGTACATCATTACACACAAAATAGATGGGAAGCCATAATGTAATTTTCAACTTGTTTAGGATATCCTATAAGCGATTATTCTATAGTTTGGTGGTTCTTGAGAGATGCACCAAGTACTTGTCGAGTTTTCCAATAAAAATAGTTATCTTCAAACTATTCAGAAAGAAATATTAGAGGGTATTTATTGTTGGCCATGCAGATCACATATATGTGAAATGAAGGAAGCTGAGTTTGAGTTATTGGGAAAAATATCCTTCCACATATTTTATTGTAAGTTCAGCTAATTCAGAAGTGCACGAATATAGGTTTGAGTAGATAAAATTCATATGATAATAGATGTGGATGACCCATAGATTTTACAGAGGGTGATCTAAGGTTTCTTTAGGTGTCGACCAGACTGGGTCACTATATGATTTAATAATTGGGCTTGTCAGCACCCTAGTTTGTTGTAAATTTTGATATTACATATATAATCATGTTGATGTCATACTAATTATCTCTTCTAATTAGGTATAGATCCATGGATGATGTTTTTCTTTTGTGTTTCAAAACATCATAGGCATCACCCTAACCCTTATAATTTGAACTATGTGGATGATTCAGATCTTGAGATAGATGTTTCCTTTGAGGATTGTTCGATGCGTGTGTTAGATCATAGTGAGAATGTGTTGTAGGGAACAAACATCTAAATAAATCATGTATTGTGGAAACATGGGTGTGTTAATAAGGACACATGACAGAAAGAATCCAATATTTTGTCTCACTAGCCCAATATTTTCTCCTAGGAATTATACAGATTATTGTGAGTTCCGCTTGAGGACAAGCTACTATAAGGTGGGTGGATTGTAAGATCATAACCTTTTCCAGTGATTTATCACACTCATTTATAAGTAATATTTTACTTTTTTGGTTATAATTGGGTTGATCCATGTCTTGGGTGTGTTAGGGTGAAAATTGGAAGTTTTTGGAGGGTTTTTTGGAATTGCATGGTGGGTGAATGGTTTTCCCAAACCTATAACCCTACACTAAAAACTATGCAACCCAGACAAAGAGAGATTTTATGGTTGGGTCACGATTTGTCAAATAGTGTACCATCTTTTGAGTGACGAAGAAACTCCACATGAAATGTAAATATCTGAAACCTGCACATCTAGATTCAGTTCCAAAAACATGCATTGTATTTTTTTATGTAAAAGATAACTGAAAAATACACAGTGACATATACAATCGAGGACCTATTCCGGTTGAGGTTATGGAAATTGATATATGTACCTTGCAATTATATCAAGGATTTACAAAAATAAAATAAAATAATCATTTCTCTTCACATGTGTTAACTCCAAAAGATAGGATTTTAGTTTAACAAAATATAAGATATATGTGAAAACAAATAAAAAACACTGGATGTGAAAAAAATTTCCCAACAAGGGGTTTTAAAATAAGTAAAAATTAATTTCAAAAAGAAAATTCATTTAAAACTCTACAAAATATTGTATATCAAATTAAAATGTTTAATATATAATACTTTTAAAAAATCAATAATATTCATTATTTTTGAAATTTATTTCAAAAATATGTGTCAAATAAATAATTTGATTTATTTGGAAAATTATTATTATAATAATTATAATTTTCAGGATTAAAAGGATATTTGACTTATCTTATAAAACCATTATTGTCCAATTAGAAATATCGCTGATGGGACAACGTCCTGTTGTGCATGTGATTTCTCTCCATATTCACTCTCAACAAATGTGATATGCAAGAACTGAATTTAATTTTAAGAAAACATTTTTCTAAAGATCCATATTTCTCATTATTAACCAATTAAAACACGTTAAAAACATCTTTAATTAAGTTCAAAAGAAAAAATAGTTTTACATCGAACTTACTTTTTCAAAAGAATCACTTTCATAAAACACTTTTAGAGACTGGATAAATCCATAAATTTTAATCAATTCAAAGATTTAATTTAAATACATATCCTATGTAAATTAAAAACATATATTTTAATTCAATGCATGGACGATTAATGAAAATTTTAATGCATGACCAATCTATATGAAATTGCAACATTGACATAAAATGATTGTATAAAAATGAATAATTATTTAATAAAAATCCAATAGAAGTAATAATTATAAATAAACTAATATTTATATGATAATATTGATTTTAATAAAAATAATATTACTATTATTCATCTTCCATGCAGTTTTTTAATATAATTATAAATTAAATATTAACTAAAAAATATAAAAACTATTTTTTTTGACAAATAATACATTTAAAACATAGTCTTTCATGTACATAAGAGTATAAAAGGAATTTAATCAAAATACTTAAAAAAATTAAAAATATGAATCCCGTAGAAAAAAATATTTTATAAAACATTAAATCAAATAAATATTTTATATTTAAAAAATAATAACAATTTACCTTACCTTAAATTCATACTACCAACTCTCATAGCTTAAACTCACTATGCTTGTAAGAACTAGTTCTTATTCTTCTTTCATTTTTCTCTAATTTTATACCACTCTCTGTCACTGTCTCCCAAGCTCCCCTAAATCGGAAAGCACAGAAAAGAGAAAATTACTCATCATGAAGTTTGCCTCGCCAGAATCACACACACATCATCACAAATGAATGAATTTATATCAAGGCAAGGATACTTTATACAGTAGTTCTCTACCTAGTAAGATATAGTTAAAATTAAATATATTCTGTACTATATATTTATTTAAAAACCAGTGTTTGAAAAAAACTTAAACGATTGAGATTTTAATTGGATATGTGATGATATCATGATACAAGAATATATATATATATATATATATAATGTTTCAAATAGAAAATTTGAGTTTCAATGAAGGAATATTTTGGAAAAGGTATTCAACTAAGTTTATTGTATGTATAGAAGAAAACATTGTGTCATTATGGAAATTTAGTTCCATTTATTCCTAGTTCCACACCAAAACAAGAGATGCAATGAATAAGCCACATATTTCAAATAAAAATCAGAAGAAAATAAAACGAAAAATGTATATTATGCTCGAATAAAGGAAAATATTGGAAAATAAATAGGGGAAACTGGCTGAAAATGATGACAAATGCTACACATATTTTTTTCAATATAATACGATAATTTTAAACCACATAGTAATCAATAAAACAAAAAAGCTAATTTAATATGCTAAAAATCCATGTTTCCGACAACAAAATACATAATACAGAATCAACTACCTCAAAATGATTTATTAAAGGTATAATATGATGGAATATATATTTCTCATCATCTAAAATTGACTCCAACCATGTTCAAAACACTGTTAAATCATATATGGCCTTTTAATGTCAATATTTATCAAAAAAGACTCAATATATATATATTCGACTCAACAACATTCGAAACCCCTTAAATCCACTTGATTTGCACTATGTTTTCATCATTCATAGCTCTAAATGCTACTTGGCCTCCTCATATTCCATGGTCGAACGCTCCTGAGACCAAAAATCATTTTCATTTTCCCCAAATGTGGTTGAACCACATTTCATGATTTTTTCCTCATTTAGTTTTTTATTTATTCATCATCATTTTTTAAAAAAAATTATAACAATTTCATTATTCATAATATATATATTTATAATTTAAAAATTATATAAACCAAATTAATAATATTTAATTTATATTATGAAATTTAAATAATTATAAGAATTTCATTAATTTTTTACTTCAAATTTTATAATACAATTTTATAATAGTTATAATGCATGTTTATTTATAATCATAATTCATATATTCTCCTTCAATATTTATATTTCATACTTTATAAAAATAATTTAATAACATTCATAATTCAAAAATAAGAAAACTCATATAATAATATATATTACATTTAATAATCATTATTTTATTAAATAAAATTATGATCATTCATATTTTCACAATTTAAATTTAATTACATTCTCATATATCATAATAATTTTGTATTCTTATATATATTCTAAAAATTTTCAACCATTATTTTTAAAATTAACTACTTGATCATAAATTCCTAATTATAGAATTTGAAATACAAATTTTTCTAAAATTAATTGTTACAATATTAATTTAAGGATCCTGTAATTATAATTTCAAAAGGGACTATTAAATATATATTTACTTATAATATATATGAAAATAGTTTTCATTAATATAATTTTTTCAAAATATAATATGAAATTATACTTTAAAATAAACAATATTATATTTTTTCATTGTTTAAGAAAAATAAATTTATGTAAATATATTAATTTATTTTTTAAAAAATAATATTTCCTTAAATATAAAATAATATTTATAATTTGAATAAAATATTATTTTGACAATAAAAAATATGTTACATTCATGAATTATTTTTTATTAAAACATTCTTAGTTATTTTTAAATTATAAACATACTATTAAATATATACTTAATTAAAATAAAGATACTACTTTCATTTATTGGGGTGTTATACTCTCCCCTCTTAAATTAATTACACCCTTATAATTAGTTAATCAGACTTCAAAAAATTTCAAATTTCCATTTTTCGAATTAAAATATTATATAATATTTATAACCATAAGGGAACATAATTACATAGAAGGTCAAAGAAAATAATTTATGAATGTTTTTTTCTTTCCTTAAGAATGTTTTTTAGACAGTTCCATTGATACCAATTGAAAAGACCCTGAACCCACACTTCCAGATTCAATGATGAAAACATGTTATGTATTTCTTTTAATATAAAAGAATATTGAAAAACACACAGTGATGTTTACAATCAAGGACCATTTCCCATCTAAGTTTTTGAAAATTAGAAAAATAGCTAAAAAAATTATTTGAGTGTTATAAAAATAAAATAAATTAATTATATCACTTCATGTGTGCTAACTCCAAAATCTATAATTCCTATTTTAAAAGTTCTATTATACTTGTGAATAATATTCTTAAAACATTCGGTGAGCACAAAGTTTCCCATTAAGGGGATATAAAATAGTGAATAAAATACTTTTTTAAAAACACACAATTTAAAACTCTTTATTTTTTTATCGAATATTAATATTTTATATATAATAATTTAAAAAATATTTCAGTAATACATATTTTTTTGAATATGTATTTCAAAAATATTTCTTTGAAAACAAATTAAATTCCTCTTGAAAAGTAATTTTAAAATAATAATACTTTATGGATTAGAAATATTTTAGAGAACCCAAACTTGACGTATATTGACATTACATTACTTTTTTGGAATACTTAATACATAAAAAACCCACACTCAAGGACTGTAATAGTTTAATGTCTTTGGAAACTCATAACATTATCTTCTAATCGTGGTGAAAGGTCTTCAACCTCTCCCATAAAGTTCTTCCCCTTTTGTTTTCTTACCAAAAATTTTTCTTTAAATCATGTGGAAAATAAAACCTATAACGGGTGAGCTCAAATGCTCAGAAAGGGTAAGCCTGGAAAAAATAAAACAAATCATATACATTTGAACTTAAAAACATGAACATAATGTTTAAACATCAAAATCTTGAGCAATGACATAAAACATGGAAATATGTAAGGCATAGTTCATAAAGAAACCTTAATCATTTTAAAATAGCATGGAAATAAAACATGTAATTTTGGTAACCATTAATCACATGTTATTATTTCCATAGTAGCCAAGCCATTGTTTCCAAGACCATCTTAGTGGACAAAGTCCCTTTATAAATTGAGTTCACTCCTCGTTCCAGTCATGTATCACTGAACTGGATTAACTTTCCATCCCATCCATGTCTATCTCATGAGATATAAATCTTTACCCAATGAATTGGAGGGATATATAGGTCCCACCCATATCGTAATGAAATCATTATTACTTGTGCCACAACATAAACATTAATCATTCATTATGACCAAAAGAATAAAATGGGTTTCATAAACATCATATCGTCATAACATAATCCATATAAAACAAATAGATATCATTTCATCACAAGAAAAGTGAAACCATGTAAATCATAGAGACATTATACATGAAACATACACATATAAAATAATGTCATCTTAGATGGAAAATAGTTTTGATAAAACACTTGAAATTAATTCTTAAAGAAAATATCCTTTCTTCTTTAAAATCATTTTCTTTCACAAAATTCCATGTAATTTTAAAATAAAAGGATTTTGTTGAAAATAATAATGAAATCTTGTAGAGTAATATTCATGAAAAGTGGGCATTATGAAACCGTAAAAATCTGTTCATGCCTAATAAGTTAAAAAAACATTCTTCTTGTACTTTTGTTGGAAAAGTCAAAAAGTACATCATATGGTAAAAAAATGAAACATTCCATACATACCATGTGGTAAAAGTCAAAAAAAGGGTAAAAAGGACTTTAAACATACATGAAATGATTTATAGAAAACTTGGACATGTATGATAAATATAACCCCAGAAAATACTTACGAATAAACAATCTCGGATAAGAATGAGATTGGAATAATTATGACTTACCTTAGGTCTGATATACTTAGTACGTATTTGAACCTCCTGCATAATGATTTAAATAATTTCATTGACTTATTACAGAATAATATTAATTTTTATGATATCATATATGGTTCACTTATGACTTTACATTACCCGTTCTTTTGTAAATTCTATGTTAAAGCAGCGTTTTGGGTAAAATCGTTTTATTTATCGTACATGTTTGGACTTGTTGTTCTTGATATTATTATTAATTATATCATGATTTAATTACTTCCAGAATTGAAATCATGATTTATATATCATATATATTCAGTATATATATATATATATAATAGATAGAGAAATGAAATGAAATACACCGTTCATGGAGACAGTAGGTTGTGCGTACGCATGAACATTGTTTTAATTTCCATATTGACTTGAATGGAAGTAAGTAGATGAAATATATATAAAAATAAATAAAGTATCTTTATCATATCATATATTTCATTATTATTCATTATATATACTTTAAAATCATTCTTGAATGGTTAACATGGAGAATTAATCTCATCGCATCATGGAGATGGTAATCCGTACGTATGCACGAGCGATGATATAATTTCCATAATTATTGAATTGAATTGGATAGGATGATATAATATCTCATAATAATTTTGATGTTAAAATAACTATATATAGTTGTTATTTACACCATTATACCCATCCAAGTAAGGTGGTGGTGGAAAAACAGATTACACCACGGCGTGGTGACGGTATTCTGTAAGTACACATGCGTGGTGATTTCATTTTCCGTATGATGGATAAAGGGTGAAATGGGGTTGTTTCATATTTATAATAACATATCTGTATATTAGTGATTCTGATGTTATTACTTTATAGTGAAACAATGAAAGAATAAGAAGTTGAAGAAGAAAGAAAACATGAATTAATCGGTAGAAGAGATTACCTCTTCTTCGACGCACCTCTTGTAAGCTTCCTCTTATAGAACTAGAGTTGGTCCTTTGAGGATACCAGAACCTCTATAATGTTTCTAGTAAAGTTGAGAAGGTAAATTGGTAGAGTTTGTCCTAGCATTATGGCTCAAAATTGTGTAAAGTGAAGAGGTAGGAGGTTCCCTTTTATAAGGGAGGAGAGGGGAACTTTAGGAAAAACAAAAAATATTATATTATAATAAATTGATATTCAGTTTATAATGGTTACAAAGTTAATTATTTAGAATATAAAGTGGCTATGGATCGAAATCATTTCAACCAATAGGTTTTAGACAAATTTAGGTTACTATTTTTACCTTATCATTTAGATTTAACTCTATGTTAAGTAATTTAACCTTTACCATTTGTTTTTTTTTCTTGCACAATATGGTTAATAAACATACTTTAACAAGATAAAAAACCCCAAGTGGTTCATTATTAATATATATAACCATATATAAGTCATTTTTCCGAACCATAGATTTTTAGGAATAGAATAACAATTAATAATATAATATTTGTTTTAAAAACTATTTTTTGTCAATTTTGACACTATTTTGTAATTGATTTTTGTGAAAATCAAAACAACATTATTAGTTCTAAAAAAATTAATTAAACCAATACTAAAATGTCATATGAACCTATAAAGTTAGTGTAATTCATAAAAAGTCTCAAATTACATTTATTTGGGTATTTATAACATTAAAGGCATGTCGCACTTTAGTTTTGGGTTTTATTCCCACAGCCTTCTCTGACGCGACGGGTTGTCGCCCGTCTTGTAGGTTTTCCTTTTTCTCAAACTACACTATTATAAAATTATAGAAATAATATTGAAAAAAAGGTTCTAGCCTTAAACAATACCATCTAATGTCCAACATAATCGATTCCAATCTTTAGGCTTATCCAAAATACTTCATCCTAAGCACATAGTATAAAGAAATTGATTACTTGGAAGGTCACATAACAAGCACGTGAATACCATCATTTATCCCTCATATATCATAAGATATATTTTTTTGATCACATTCCAATCATGTGAATACCTTAATCATGTATTACCATAGAACCTTAGTGAAAACATGAGTGTTGTCAAAAGTTAACTCTTTCCACATACCAAAATGCCAAAATTTCTATATACTCAAACCATGATATCACTTTGTCCTTATAACAGTCATGAGTTCATTAATATTATTTTATCCTTATCCCTTCATTATACCCATATCATATGCTTCCCAAAATATTTTAATTACTTTTCATGGTTACCGGTAGCATATAATTATTGAAAACCATAATAAACCAATACATAGATATTCCGATACTCTACAATACTATAAATTAGATTCCATAAGATTATATCAGAATCCTGTTACATAAACACATAATCATTCCACTAAATCATTTTCATACTCAACATCGTCAATATTGATTGCATGTGACATTCCATTTTCCTTTATCTTAATATGTTTTTGAAGTTTATCATCATTAAACCTTGGATTAGGTCATTGGTTAGCATAATTCCCCATTTCATTGCACTTGAAGCATTGAAGTGTTGGTGGTGCATTCTATGTATTCTTTTCTCTATTCTCATCACTAGCTACCTTTTTCCCATTACTTCGACACTCATCTAATTGATGAACTTCTTTTCCCCACTTGAAACATTTTCTAGTACCTTTTATAAAATCTCCACCATGATTCTTTCCACACTCTGAGCATAAAGAAACATTCACATTCTTGTCACAATTTTTCTAAGGTTTTTCCTTGAACTCCATCTTTCGTTTCTTCTCAAAACCAAGAGATAGATATGTTACACCAACTTACAGTTCTACCTTGATAGCACAATGCACAATTTCATCATAGCTACTGAAGTCTCTTATAGCAAATGCCCTTCTAAGACTTTGTTTTAATCCACTGAAGAATAGATCAACCTTAAATTGAGGTTGGATGATAAACCCAGATGCATACCTTGCAAGTCTTGTAAAATTTACCTCATATATACCAACATATTCATCATCCTTATGCTTAATCTCAAGGAACTCATTTTCTATATTTTTTCGAAGAGTACAAGGGAATTTATTTCTGAAAAACAAGTTCTTGAACACATCCCATTCCATGGATTCAATTTCATCCCGGGGCCTTGTATTCTTAATTAGAGTCCACCACTGTTCTGATTCACCTTCTGAATGGTAAACATCTAAAATGACTTTTTCATGTTCTGAACAGTGAAGTATGAAAAATATCTTTTCAATCGTACTGATCCATTATTCGGAAACAATTTCATCAGAAGACCCATTGAAAGACGGTGGATGTTACCTCATGAAGGACTCAATAGAATATTGTTCCCTTATCTGATCATTTGGAAATCCAGAATGATTCATAGCTTATGTAAGTATAAGAATAATATTTTACACTCCATATCCCATAACATTTGGTTTCTCAGGAGGAAAATCATTGCATTTTACATTACATTGATCATCACGTTTCCTTCGGGTTATAGCCATCGTCTAAATCCCAAAAAGAATAGTGTGAGATAAAAAATCATGCTAGGAAAACAACAAAATAAAGGGGGAATACCTTCAATATCTAAAATCTTAGGTTTAATTGTAATATCGTTACCATAATTCTAGGACTATAACCTATACTAATACTTAACCTTATGGACATCCCTAGACATACCTTAGAAATACCTCTAGGGATCTCACTAAAGTTTTCGCATCCTAGTTTCCAAAGGTTGATTAAACCTTTCCACTGATACCAACTATAGTGGTCTAGAATTACTTCCAGTGGAATATAATTGATTCCTCTTAGGGAACTCATTGGGTGGCTACACCCCATGGGCGGGACACACCACCATCCCCAGTGGTATCCATTTCCTTATGAAGCCCTTGGGCGGAGAGCCATGCTTCGTCCAACGCTCACATGTGAGAGTTCCCAAGGATCTGATTCATTCCTTCCTCCTTTGCCTCTATTACCAACTATAGAGACCCGAAACCTGATGTACATAGAAATTACATTAATTTTTTGGAATAATTAATACATAAAAAAACCAACACTCAAGGACCGTAATAGTTTAGTGTCTTTGGAAACTCAGAACATAATCTTATAATCGTGGTGAAGGATCCTCAACATCTCCCATAAAGATCTTCCCCTTTTGTTTTCTTACCTAAAAATTTTCTTTAAATCCTAGGGAAAAGAAAATGTATAAAGGGTGAGCTCAAATACTCAGTAAGGGTAAGCCTAGAGAAAATAAAACAAATCATATACATTTGAACATAAAAACATGAACATAATGTTTAAACATCAAAATCTTGAGCAATGACATAAAACATGGCAATACGTAAGGCATGGATCATATAGAAACCTTAATCATGATAAAATAGCATGGGAATATAACATGTAATTGTGGAAACCATTAATCACATGTCATGATTTCCATAGTATCCAAGGCATTGTTTCCAAGACTATCTTAGTGGACAAAGTCCCTTTCTGAATCGGGTTCATTCCTCGTTCCAGTCCTGTATAACTGAACCGGATTAACATGTCGTTCTGTCCATGTCTATATCATGAGATATAAATCTTTACCCAATGCATTTGAGGGAGATATAGGTCCCACCCATCTCATAATGAAATCATTCTTATGTGTTCCTCACCCTAAACATTAATCATTTATCATAACCCAAAGAATAAAATGGATTTCATAAACATCATCACATCATAACATAATCCATATAAAACAAATGGATATCATTTAATCATAAGAAAAGTGAAACCATGTAAATAATAGAGACATTATACTTGAAACATACACATATGAAATAATTTAATCTTATAAGGAAAATAGTTTTGATAAAACACTTGAAAAGAATTCTTAAGGAAAATATCCTTTCTTCTTCAAAATCATTTTCTTTTCACAAAATTTCATGAAATTTTAAAAGAAAAAGATTTTTTAAATAATAATGAAATATTTTATAGGAATCTTCACGAAAATTAGGCATTATGAAATCGTAAAAATCAGTTCATGCCGTATAAGTTAAAAATAAATTCTTCAAATACTTTTGTTGGAAAAGTCAAAAAAGTACATCGGACGGTAAAATAATGAAAGATTACATACATACCATGTGGTAAAAGTAAAAAAATGATAAAAAGGACTTTAAACATACATGAAAACGTTTTTATAAAACATGTACATGTATGATAGATATAACCCTAGAAAATACTTACGAATAAACAATCTCAAATAAGAATGAGATTGGAATAATTATCCCTTACCTTAGGTCTAATATGCTTCGTATGTATCCAAACCTCATGTATAATGATTTAAATAATTTCATTGACTTATTAAAGAATCATATTCATTGTTATGATATCATATATGGTTCACTGATGAATTTATATTAACCGTTCTTTCCTAAATTCCATGTTAAAGCAGCGTTTTGGGTAAAATCGTTTTATTTATCGTATGTGTTTGGACTTGTTGTTCTTGATATTATTATTACTTATATCATAATTTACTTACATCCAGAATGAAAATCATGATTTATATATCATATATATTTAGTATATATATATAATCGATAGATAAATGAAATGAAATACACTGTTCATGTAGAAGGTAGGTCGTACGTACGCATGAACGTTGTTTTCCTATCCTTATTGACTTGAATGGAAGTAAGTAGATGACATATATATATATACATAAATCTAGTACCTTTAACATGTCATATATTTCATTATTATTCATTATATATACTTTATAATAATTCTTTAATGGTTAACATGGTGAATGAATCTCATCGCATCGTGGTTACAGTAATCCATACGTACGCACGAGCGATTATATCGTCCCCATAATTGTTGAATTGAATTGGAGAGGATTATATAATATCTCAGCATAAGTGTGATTTTAAAATAACTATATATAGTGATTCTTTACATCATTATATTCATCCATGTAAGGTGGTGGTTGAAAAACAGATTACACCACGGCGTGGAGACAGTATTCCGTACGTACGCACGTGTAGTGATATCGTTTTCTGTAGGATGGATAATAGGTGAAATGGGGTTGTTTCATATTTATAATAATATATCAGTATATTATTGATACTGATGTTAATAATTTATAATTAAACAATTAAAGAAGAAGAAGTTTAATAAGAAAGAAAACATGAATTAATCGGTAGAAGAGATTACCTCTTCTTCGACGCACCTCTTTTAAGCTTCCTCTACGGCACTAGAGTTAGTCCTTTGAGGAGAACAGAACCTCTATAATGTTTATAGTAAAGTTGAGAAGGTAAATCGGAATATTTTGGTCGAGCTTTATGGCTAAAATATGTTTAAAGAAAATAGGGAGGAGGTGCCCTTTTATAAGGGAGGAGAGGGGCACTTTAGGAAAATCAAAAAATATTATTTTATAATAAATTCATATTCAGTTTATAATGGTTCCAAAGTGACTTATTTCGAAGATAAAGTGGGTATGGGTCTAAATACTTTAAACCAATAGGTTTTATACAAGTTTTGGTTACTATTTTAACCTTATCATTTAGATTTAACTCTAAGATATGTAATTTAGATTTTACCGTTTCTTCTTGTTTTCTTAAACTATATGGTTAATAAACGTACTATAACAAGCCAAAAAACCTCAAGTGATTCATTATTAATATATATAACCTAATAAAAGTCATTTGGATGATCCTTATATTTTTATGAATAGAATTGCAATTAATAATATAATATTTTTAAAACAATCAATTTTATGTCAATTTTGACACTATTTGGTAATTGATTTTTGTGAAAATCATAACAACATGATTTGTTCAAGAAAAATTAATAAAACGAATAATAACATGTCATATTAACCTATAAAATTATTTTAATTCATAAAAAGTCTCAAATTACATTTATTTGGGTATTTATAACATTAATTATATTAAAATTTCATTAATAAGGTGATTACTGCATCAACATTATGTCATAAATAAATTAAAATATTTAATTTTTAAAAATTACCAATAAAATATCATTATGTAGGAAATAATTTAATATTTCTAATGAATATTTATATTCTAATTTATCTTATGTATAGCCCTATATTAAAAATGTTGTAGTTATTAAACTTTGATTTTAACTCTTTTAACTCTTCTTTAAATAAAATAATAATAAATGTCCTAATCTAATCCAAGTGGACCTAAAGGGTAATATTTTATTCCTAAGGTTTTTTGGTCGAATTAAACTTATACAGTAGAATTAGGACATGTGTTAGGGTAATAAAAATATCATTTTTACCCTTAATTACCCTATTTACTTTTAACCGTGGTAAATAAAAGTAAAAAGTTATTATTCACAAAAAATTATTTTTATCTTATTGAACCAAATTTTAATCCTTGATATTAACCTTGTCTCTCGGACTTTCGAAATTTCACTCATAGAAGTGGTAAAATTAATTTATATGTAAATCTTCAAATTCTCCTAGGAGGTGGGTAAAAGACGGTGAAAAGTTAAATAAAATTTTAATATATCTAAAATTATTATAAAATGACTCCAATAAATTACATTGAACATATATAGCTATTATGTATCAATTTTAACCTAAAATAAATTTAAATAAAATAAATAATTATTTAAATAAAACGTCGGTTTTTAAATAGTAATCTAGTGTTTTCACTATTCATCAAAAATTGAAAGTTTTCAGAAAAATATCAAAAATTCACCCTAGGCTAATTTCGATATTCCGAATCGAAAAATGAAGTCCATTTTGAAGGATAAAATATATAAAATTTCAAAAAGTGGGTATTGCTATTCATAACGTCTAGTTTATATAATATTTTAATAACACATCATTGTTTAGTGAAACTCAGTATTGCATACAACACACGCTATCGTGGAAGGTCGTGATTGAGTGTAATGAAAGCCATGTCAGGGTTGCGTGTAGTACATGATTCATTTGTGGTTGCGTATAATAGAATCCATCCATATTTTATTTATATATTTAATATATATATATATACACTTAATGTTGCGTAAAATAACTTCTATCAAACGATCATGAAATTGGGTGTAACACAATCCAAGATTAGTGTTGTGTATACTGCAAGCTAATATAGTGTTACGTATAGAGCAAGATAATCATGGTGTATCGTACAATAGAAGATATGAAAGAAATTAAAAAGAATATATCTAATAGAATCTCGGGGTGTTACAATTATACTCGACCGATCATCGAAAACTATTATGGGCTAGATAACAATAACACTACTTGGGAAATGCCTCTTTCAGGTCATGGGTTCACTCCCCATTACACCAAAACTCATTAAATATGTAAGTGCAAAATTTAATTTTGAGATTTTGTTTTCTAATGATCCATATTTCTTATTATAAACCCATAAATTTCTTTCAAAATTTTATGAATTACCTTCAAATCAAATAATAATTGTATATCATCCTTAATATTTCAAACTAATACATTTCATCAAACACTTTTAGAGTTTTGAGAAATCCATGAATTTAATAAATTTTACGACATAATTTAAATCCATATAATAATTAAATTAAAAATATATATTTCAATTCAATGTGTGAACTATTATTAATATGCATAATTCATGGCCTATCTATATGCAATTGAAACATCCACATAAAATTATAATATAAAACATGATTAATTTTCAAACAAAATCCATTAAAAATCATATTTAAAAATATATTAATATTTATAAGATAATATTATTTTTAATAATATTATTATTACTATTAAACATCTTTCATAGAGAATTTTTTAAATTATATATAAAAGATTAAATTCAAATGTGAGAAAATATTTTTTTGAAAAATAATAAATTTAAAATCACAAGATTTCATGAATGTATGATTCTAAAAGAAAAATAATTTAAATCATTAAAACGATTTTGAAATATTAATTTCTTAGAATAATTATTTCGAAACATCATATAATTGAATTATTTTCAATGAAAATATTATTAATAAACTCCCTCACCTTAAATTTGGACTACCAACTATCATAACATGGGCTCACTATTCTTACTGGAATTAATTGTTGTTCTGATTTCATTTTTATCTTATTATATATATATATATATCTATCTCCAAAAATACATTATATTGGAAAGTGAACAAAAAAAATTTCTCCTCATGTTTTCTGCTTTTACAGACTCACACAGACAACACCAAAATTTAATGAATTTCGGTCGGGACAAGGCTACTTTATGTATAAGTTATATGTCATTAAATTTATACAGAAAATTAAATGTAATAAGTATTGAATATTTATTTAAAAAAATTGAAAAAAATGAAATGTTTGAGATCTAAATCAGATATATGATGATATCACAATATAGAATATATATATATATATATATTTTATATCAAGTTTAAGAAATAAAATCTGTGTATCGATGGAAGAAGATTTTTTAAAAAGACAGCAGACTAAGTCCAGCCTACGCGATGATAAAAAATTTATGTCAATAAATGAAATTTTGTTCTATTTTATATTTACTCTACACAAAAATAAGACATTGAAAGCCTAAGCCCCTGATTTCAAATAAGAATTCATCTGAAAATGAAAAGCATAATGTTTAATACATTTTAATAATGAAAAATCTAGGAATCTAAATAGTGACAACCGACTGAAAATGATTAAAAATTATGGGCATATGGTTTTCTAAAAAAACACCTACATTTTAAATTAAAAAAGATATATTTATAAGAAGAAAAATATAGAATGGTGATGAATGGGTGACTTAATACGCTGAAAATGATTCAGGTTTTAGACACCAAAAAATAAAATACACAAATACCTACATCAAAATTCTTTTTTGAAGTTAGAAGATGATGTAATATTGATTTCTCGTTATCCACAGTTGATCCTAACTGACTTTAAAACACTTTTCGATCAAATATGGACATTGAATTCCCACATCTTTTAAAATAGACTAATTCATTGCTTTAACTCCACTATTTTTGAAAATCTTTAACTTCACTTGATTTTCACATGGTTTCATTGATTCTTAGATCATGACCATGCTTAGCCTCATCATTTTCAACAATCAAACCCTTGTGAGACAAAATCCTTGCAATCATTTTAACAAAATTAGGTTGAACCTCATTTCATGGGTTTATCCTCGTTTCATTTTTTATTCAACATCATTTTTTATCAAAATACTTATATATATTTTATTATATATATTTCATATATATATATATGTAATTTCTAAAAGATATAAATATAATTAATAAAATATTATTTATATAATAATAATATTATTATTTTAATAAATATTTACATTATTAATTTAAAATTTTATATAACTATTTTATAATATTTATAACATCATATTTATATATAATATTAATTTAAATATATTATTTTAATATTTATATTTCATATTTTATAAAAAAAATGTAATATTTTTCAAAATTCAAAAATAATCATACTCATATAATAATATATATTACCTTTAAAAATAAATTTTTATTATAAAATTGTATGCTAATTCATATATTCATAATATAAATTTAATGATATCCTAAAATATCATAACAATTTCATATATTTATATATATTCTTAAAATATCTCATTTTTAAATTGCAAATTAACAACTTGATCATAATTTTATAATTTCTGAATTTTAAATCTTTACTTTTCTAAAATTAATTGTTACAAAATCAAATTTAGTATCATGAAATTATAATATTAAAAGGGACATTTAAAAATATATTTACTTATAATTTAGATAAAAATAGTTTTTGTTAATATAATATATTAAAGTCCTTTAATATGAAATCATAATTTAAAATAAAAAAATATTATATTTCGATTCTATTTATGGAAAATAAATTTATTTAAATATAATAATTTATTTGAATTAAAATAATATTTCTTGAAATATAATTAAATATTTTATAATTTGAATCAAATATTACTTTGATTATACAAGATATCATAGTTTCATAAAATTTTTATGTTATAACCTTTCTTAGTTAGTTTTAAATTTTAACAAAATATTATATAAATAAAAAACTAATATAATTTAACTTCTTAAATATCATAGGGTGTTATAGGAGAGGTGCACAATTCAGGAACATGGTTTGGAAAACTATATACCCTGGCCCAAGAAACGATGGACACAGAATTTAATTCTTTAAAATTTAATTTTCAAATTCCCAAAACCCCTGGCCTTCTCCCTAATTCGACCCAAATTGACCCTAATGGTTTTGAATCATTTTTTATAAACTCATAGATGGATTTAAAGGTAATTTTAACTCTATACATCTAAAATTGATGTGTGTATTGATCAATATACACCTCTCCCAAAATGTGATTTATTCATTATTATATTTCTCTCTTTGATCTCTTTTCTAAATGAATAGAGACCTTTTTTCCCACATTGGATTTGGTTTATACCTATGTTTTCATGGGTTTTTATCAATTCAATCATTTTTATACGATTTTGTGCTATATATCACTCTTCATTAGGTTCTTGATTTTTTCTCTTCAATTGGGGATTATGTTAGTGAATGCTTGTCAACAATCTTGATATGTGTAGTCAAAATTCTAAATCCCATAGTCCCGATTTAATTATGTTTATGTAATTTTGTTATTGAAATTTCCATGATTGGTTAGTTGCATCGAGAATTTATTTAGGTTAAATTGAGTTTCCATTTTATAATTGAATGGGATAAAATTGGGGTAATTTTAAATTGGTTTAATAGTATTAATTAATTGGTTAATTATATAATGGAATAACGTGGTTATGGAAATGATGAGATATTAGAACTTTTTATTTGTTCAATTAAATTGCAATGTATAATTGGATAATTATTGTGTTATGGAAATGATTAATAATGGGAATAAAGGGATAGTGGGATTAACCTTAAAGGTTTAATCAGTTATGTTAATAAATTTTAATGAATGTTAGTAAATTGTTTAATGATGAATTTTTTATATTATTCAATGTAATTAAAGTAAATAGTTCTGATTGAATTGAAAATTGGAATGGAATAAAATGTTCTGAAATTATGATAAGGTGGTTAATGATGAATAAAATTTCTAAATAGGGAATATGTGATATATTGTGTGATTGATTGATAAATGGGTTTTGAGACATGAGATATTGCTTTAAATAACCAAATGGTCCTAGCCATGTGATTCAATGACCAAATTCATACATGTGATAGTGATTGTGGTACATGGATTGATGCTTCAAAATTAAACTTATGGGATTGATTGATAACTAGTGTGTTACAGGGAATGATGCTTTAAAAGTCCACTTATGTGATTCATTAATAAATGGTTTGTGGGATTCAAACAGATGCTTTAATAACACACAGGGTCCTAGCCTTGGTGATCTAGGGCCAAATTTTTTATCTTTTTTACTATTGTTAAAATTATCCTTGATATATATTGAAATTAAAAGGATAATTAAATTCCATGTGATAATGAATGGTAAATACCTATGTTATATAGTTCATGATCTGCAATGTGCCTATGTTGGTATTGATGTGTTGGGTGGCTTCATGAACTTGGGGAAATTATGTGGTCAATTATAGAATAATGAAATGTGATTATTTTTCACTTATTTATTTTTGACTATATTAATTATACAACTACCTAAACTGTTATTTATTTGATTTTGTTTTAGTTAAATTTTGTGGTGGCCAACTGAGATGTACTCAAACCCTACTAAGTGTACCTAATTCGTAACTGAATAGACTTTATTTTGTAGGATAGGATAAGGAAAAAAGACCTGTCTTAGATGGATGATTTAGGGTAGAGCATGGATGGGGGAACCAAACTTGCTATTGGGACCCACATGGAGGAGTTTTTAGTGTATTTATTTTGTGTTTTCATTCTAACACTTGACACTTTTTTGGCATGACATTTCTACTATTTTAGTTTTAGATATTTTCTTTTATATTGATTCATCTTGTATTAATTGTATATTTTTTATGGAATTATGTTAGATGGTGGTTATTGGTTGGTTATTTACAATGTTTTTTATACTTTTATAAATAGGGTATTGTCTCTCCCTGTTATATATATATTATGCCCGCACTACTATTTTGTAGCCTCTGGTGTATGGGGAGGTGCACTTGTGATCACATAATTGACTTTATAATTCCCCTAGTATAAGGAACTCTATTTAGGAAAATAAAATTGTCCATTTAGGGTTTAATTTTTACCTTATAAGTAATAATTACAACCCTTTTCAATTGAAAAAGTTATTACTATAGTTAAAATTAAATTATATTAACTTAGTGTTAATCTAAATGATAATGTTTAAAATGGCACTAAAACTTGTCAAAATTATATTTATTGATGATATTACAACCCAATCCTATATTTTATTCAAGTCCCTTCCTAGTTTGAGGAATTTGGAAAGACAATGAATTTATTATAATATAATCTTTTCAGAAATTCTGAAAATTCCCCTCACCTCAATTATAAAAGGGATCATCCTCCCTCACTTGATCACTAAACATTTATCCTTAAATTTTATCCAAACTCTATAAATTTCTATTCTCCAATTTTTTTAACCAAATTATATAGGTTCTTTTCTTCACAAAATACAAACCCAATATACCTTTATAGGAGTTCTAAAAGAGTTATTTCAAAGTATAGGTAATGGCCTTACCCTGTAACATTACTTTATACAATTTTTTATAACACCTAAAAATATATTAAATTTATAATAAAATAATAAATATTTTATCTTAAATATTATGAAATTTTTTATCACTACGAAAAAATAATTATGCACCCTCTTTTTTATCAAACTGTATGTGAATGTATTCCTCATGTGTTTGTATTGCTTACTGTTTCCACATAGCAATACAAATAATTTTTTATCACCATATTTTATGGATGGTAATTATGATGGGTTTGATATTTAAATATGATATTTTTTAAATAATTAAAATTCTATAATTATAATATTACATCTAACTACTTACCATACAATCCTTTGGGAAATGATAATGTCATTCATGAATACATGTAGTATACCACCTCCACAAAGTGTTGCAATTCATTTTTCATTTATACTATAAATGGTTGGTAATAAAGATTAATTTGATGAATATATATGATATATATGATATATATGATATAATAATAATTTTTTGATGGTGAATTATTATTTATCTTTCTTTATTTCCATTTATCGAAAAATGAAAACAATGTTCATGTGTGCATATGGCTTATGATCCCCATAAATATTGTAATTCATTTTTCTATCTCCAAATTTTATAGATTAATATAAGTATGTAAATATATATATATATATATAATTAATTAATATTATACTTATAACCAGAATGAAATTATTGTAATGTTGAAACATTGATCAAATTACAAGGACCGAAACTACTAAAGAATATCACGCATGAGAAATGAAGCAATTATAATCCGTAACAATTTTCTTAATAAATATTTATTAATAAGTTAGTGATAAAAAAATAAAATATATACATATTTTTCTTGATATATATGTCTATTTTTCTTGTATTGGATTTATAATTTGTATAAATTTTTTATATAATAGTTTTTCAAACTTACAAAAGAATTTGCGCATGATGTAAGGGTATTTTGTAAATATCTATTTGTTTATTAGGATTCATTATGACTTTGCTAAAAATGATGAAATATTTTTATATTAATATAAATAAACTTATGAATTTTATTATACTATATTAATTTCATTAAAATACATGTTCTCTTATCATTTTCCTCACTATATTTTCTTAAGATACTGTTTTTAAAGAAAATATACTTTATTTCTCCCGTTTTTTTAAAAAAAAATTTCTTGATATATGATTGTTTTCTAAAAAACATTTAAGGAATTATTTTAATATTTTATTGTGATATTTTAATTCCATTTTACCCATGTTTTATTGAAATGGTTTCAATTGAAACTTTGTTTATTTCCAAATGAGATTACTTGTAAATTTTCCAACAAAGGTATGGAGGGAATGTTTTCTAACTTATATTTAATGAATAAATCTTCATGTCATCATGAATAATTTAATATTTGAATCTCCCTTTAAATTATTACGTGGTTATATTAAAAAATGATTTCCTTTATATTTTTACAATTTTTTATTATGAGATTTCAAAATAGAAAGGTTATTTTGCTCAAGAATGTTTTAATGATATTTTAATGGTATTGCAATTAAACATATAAATTTACCCTTGTTTTCACATATTAATTATTGGGGATATGATCCAAGGATACCATTATTATTCTTTCACTAGAAGGTATATGATTATTATGAAATTAATTTTTTGAAACACATTTATTTTCCATTGTTTTTGGCTATAATAAAACGATGAAATTATTATAAAACATATTTCTTTTATGTGGGTTATACTATGATGAAATTTTTATGAAATACATTTATTTCTATGGGTTCTAATATTATGAACACAATATAATCTTCTGGAATACATATGTATTATTTTCATTATCTGACAGGTTAGACCTATATGTCCCTCCAATTCGTTGTCTAATTATTGATATCTAATGGGATAAATATTGTTAGAATAGTGAGTGAACTGATTTTAGTAAGGGACATTATACACTTTGACACTCTCATGAGAGAACCTTGACTACTATGAAGGTTTTTAGAGTGAAACAATTCCACGTTGATAGCCTTGGGAATGAGCAATAACTATTATGGAAATGATTTTCTATGATTATATGTATACCACAAATAAATATACTATTAATATGTTAATCATTCATGGTTCACATTATTTAATTTCTATATGATTCATGTCTCATTAAATACTATTATTAATTCAATGACAAAACATTATGACATTATATTTATAGGGTATGGTTTTCAAATGTTATGATCACATTTTTAAAACCCTTATCCTCATGTTATGCTTATAATACCATTTATTGTTCACTTATTTACCCTTACTGAGCATATCAGCTATCCTTTTTCATATATTTACTTTCCTTAGGTAAGAATTAGATTTTTTAAGTATGATATGTCTAATAAGGGTGTGAGTTATGATGAAATATGTGGGATATGGTGTAGATATTTTATGAACATGTTGCTTTTGTTTCCATGCTTCCAAAGATACTAGACCTAAACAAGTATACTATGGATAAAAATTTTATGTAATAAATATTCATCTAGTAAGAATAAATATCTATGTCTGAAATGAATGAGTCAATATAACTATAAAGAAGTCACTAATAGATTCGTAATCATCCATTTTGAGATATTTATACTTTAGCATTCATATTTTTTACACTGCTATTTAAAATTTCATATTTACTTCATATATTTCATTAATCTTCTCATAAATTCTTGTAGATTTTAATACTCATTTAAATCTAAGAAAACCACTTCCATGGAGTGAGAAAAGAATAAAATTCATGTATATTCAATTATTTTCAAAATTATTCTTATTAGAAGCTGTAAGAGGAACATCCTCAACATGAGGAGGAAATCCACCTATAGAAACATCATGAACATCATAAAAAGTGACATATAATAAGATTACATTGAATCTTTCTAGATATTATATTTATTTAATAATAAATCTTGAATCACCTAACAATTAATATAATTCAAAACATCTATATTTACTTCTCTTTTCTTCCAAATTCATTATATATAAAATGAAATGAACTTTTTCTTTGATACCATTTAAAATGACCAAGAAGGAACGTTGTGATCACTAAGTTGGGGAGGTGGTGAATCAATGATCTTTTTCATTTAAAAATTTCTCATTTCTTATAAAATAAAATCCACCTTATGTTAAACACTTAAACATTTTCTGAAAACCAATCATTTAAACAAAACCATAGGGAAAAATGTATTTTCAAGTATTACAACTCGATAAGATTATCTAGTACATGGAATGGTTTTGAAACAATCCAATACTATACAATCCACTTCAAAATATTCTTTTTATGTGGTTATAATAAGAAGGGAAATTTTATACACTTTCATTTCACTATTATCACAATAATATTGAATGTTATTTCCTTATTGATAAATACTAAACAAATATTTCATGATTTTTTAGAAAGGTTCTCCAATTAGATCAGAACGTGTCACTATTATTCTTTTATAGACATAACTTTTTATATTCTCTTAAAACACTTATTCATTACTTTGTTACTAGTATTAGGTAAGAAATTATTTTTTCAGAAGTTTGTATATCCTAAATGTGCATCCAAAATGTATTTCTAGTGTCTTTGCCTAGAATGTTCATCCAGTTCCCTCTGTATGCTTCTACATCTTTAATACACCCAATTCAACCAATTACACATAATGGCATACCTTGGAAACCAGCATCAAATGATTTCATCTAGTTTGTTCTTTTGATTCCAATAAAACATCACAAATCCACTAATCTTCACAAAATTACCGATAAACAAAAAAAAATTATCGGAAACACCTTTCTCAAAATTTTCTTTTATAAGTTCATAGAAAATCTATATTCAAAACTAATTCTTCATCACTTACACTTTTTTATTTGTCAACAGTTAACACATGTACTCAATACGTCAAATATTTTATAGATCATGTTGGATGATAAAAGTTTATAATGCCAATTTATTTTCTACATCAATGAAAGATTTATTTTAAAAACTCAAACTCAAAAAATTAACTAAAAACTCTTTAAGAAATCTAGGGTTCTTCTGAAGGTTCTCATAAAAAGATAAAAAACATTCATTTTTTATTAGATAGAATCACAAACAATCTCTCCAAAAAATTTGGAACTTCTAATTATTAATATAACATCATCATATTTATTATCCTTATCAATATTATCATAACTAACTTCACATAAGAAAACACTATGTGAAAAATGTTTGTTTGGATCACACAAAAAGTTTCTCTATCAATTGGGATTCCATATAATGATCAAAAAAACATGTATGAGTTTTTTTATGACTTATCTTATAATATTTCTTCATATGATTAACTTCACTAGAAAACATTGACTGAATACTTTATAGATTGGATCAACATCATCCATAGGGAAATTTTCCAATGAAAATGCTTCAGTATCATTCCTTTATTAAATACACCCCATATATCTTAAACACAAGTTTCAATGGAATTAATTCTAAAAAAACCATTAAAACATTATAATTTATTTCTATACAAATTTTAAAAATTTATTTTCCTATGGATTTTTTAAAATAACATTATCTGATTCACCATTCATTAACATTTTTCCATTTAGTACTTCATAAAATTTTGATTTTATAAACATCACACAATTTGTTTTTCCAAATATTTATTTTGAAAACACTCATTTGATGAACTATAACCAATACATTATCAACTAAACCACTCCCAAAATTTCTTTTGAATGATCTAATTGGAGTAAATATAAAAAACTCAGTTGTATTTTTTATGTCTAATGTTATTCCTTCCGTATCTCTCCTTATTCCCTTAAATAACCATTTTTTAGGCAAAAACAATTGTTAAAAACTTTATTACCATAACGTTTTTATCCCCCTTTAACCTTAAATAACTATCACATTATTTTTGACTCACTGATATGTTTTTATGATAGATTCTTTTTGGTGCCTCCAAATAAATTCATTAGAAGGAAAAATTTATATCTAAAAAGACTTATCCCCCTTTTGACAAAATTATTGGACCATGAAGTACTTGTTACTCATAATGTTTGAAACTAGTAGAAAAATAAATAATCAAAATATTTGGTTTTTATAAAAATTATTTTCCTGATGAATCATTGTAACCTTGGGTAGATAAAATTCCAACCCACATACATCATCCAATGAGATTCATTAAGAAAACATTGTCTCATCCATTTCATCTGAAACAAACTCTATCTGATCAATATTGTTGGGAACTTTTACAAATTGAGGTTATTTTTTACAATAAAATAATATAAAATTCCTAAAAAAAATTTACTATGAATAAAAAATTCATAACCAAATTCATCCAACATTTTCCCAAAAAAAATCACTTTTAGAATAAGTGTGAAAAACATGATATAACCTCTGTTAATAAGAATATATTTTTATGCCTGAAACTAAATTTCTTTTTCCCCAATTATTAGAAAAAATATTGAATGAATGATAAAATAATTTATTTTAAATATATTATATAAATTTCCTAAAAATCATTCACCAATAGTGATTAATTTAATTTATTAATATATAAACACAATGAGCACATAAGAATATTTTTTTAGAAAAACATTAATTTTAAATTCATTTATTTATTTTTATTTATAATAAATTTATGAAAAATGAATTTATGTTAAACATGTGTAAAAAATATACTTTTCATAATTTAGTTATTTTTATTTGTAGTCAGCAATTTAATAGCTAGGTTATTTTGTTTCTAGTTAAATAATATATCTCATAGGTCATTTATGATCAATTTTTCCTATTATATATTATATCGAACATAATGTTTTTATTTTAAAATATTAGGGCATTATTTATATGATTATTTAATACAATAACTTAGTGGACATAGAAATTAAAAAAACCAATTCATTCATTCAATTTTATATATCCAAATCCCTCAAATTTGATGGAAATTATCCCTAGAAGGAAGGGAAAAATCAAAATACTAAGTAACAAGTCTCTGGGGTGAGAACCTATGAAATAGGGAAAATAATGATGTCCATGGGAGAAATTTAGTGTTTTAATATATATGTTCAGTTTAATTAATTCCCATCAATGTATTTAGAAGCACTGTTTTGAAAATCATGAGCCAACAGTATGCTTATTTCTATACATAGTAGAAGCTATAGGGTTTGGTCACAGTGTTTGGATAACTGTGAACCAACAATGCACTTGGTTCTATACATTAGAGTAGCCTCATAGTTTGGTAAAATGGAATAGCTAACCATCCACAAACTAAGTTAAAAACCAATATCCCAAACAAAAAACAATACACAATAAAAGGATATATTACACAATCAAAAACCAAAAACTTCATCTACCCTCATTCTCAAGTTTTATAACATTTTTCAATCATTATAGATAAATTTTCAATGAATTTTAATTGGTTCAATCATTTTATATAATGAATCAAAAATAGGTCTTTCCTACTAAAGACGGATGTGAGTCAGTTAGGATTACCTAAAAAAGAATTTACCAATTTTTTTATATGTTATTGTTAAAATGGATGGTTGGTTATAACACTAATTAAAAATATAGGTTACGTTTTTCTAACAACATAATTGATGTAGGATAAGATTGATCCTATGTGAAATTATGGGATAAGATTTATCTTTTTGTAAAATATTTCATTTGGTCTACACCCATTGGAAAATGATTATTCTAGTGGATGTCCACATTCATAGGGTTGATGGTTTATAGAGTTGATATAACATAATTTGATCAAAACTATTATAAATTCTCTTGTGATCAATATATTTATATTCTGTACAAACTTTATATAGTAAAAATTATTTTAATTGATATTTAATCTTTGTGACGATCATATTCCATGCTTACAATGTTTTATAAGTTTGATTACTTCAGAATGAAAATTAACCCAATCTTGTCTATTTCATCACCATTAGCTGGGACTTATAATGTGGTATAATAGATTACCCTTTAGATATTTGTTTTTTTAAATTATTTATTGAATATAAAATAAATTTTTTTTGTGCTTATATCTTTTCTATAGACTATAAATGGTATTGGGAAATATTTTTTATTTATAATTTCTGGTTAAAAACTTATAGAAGAAAGAAATCCATAAAATATTAATGAATTTATATTGAATATAAATTTCATTTATCATGTATTGTATAATATTTACTATTTGAGATAGAATATTTTATTTTGGAAGTGTAATCATTTGTGTCATTAACAACTGTATTAACCGTCAATGTTATCTTGAATAATATAATCACTGCAAATTTTAATATGTGATTTTCATAAAACTGTTAAATCAATGTTAATAAAATATTTTAACATTAAAAATAATAGTATAGTAATTTCATATTGAAAATAGAAGTAGTCCTAGTTTTCATAGTTAACACATTTTTATATAAGTTGTAAAATAATTTAAAATAATTTTTCTATTCAATATTACTTATAAAAATAGTTTTAAATTACATTTTTTAATATTCAAATAAACATATGACTGAAAGTGCGATGAAAATTTAGAAAATGTTTAAATGTTTCATGTTTCTAACATAATGAGTTCATTGTTTTATGTGGATCAAATTGGTATATATTATAATTTAATCATAATATAATTCTTTTTTATAATTATTATATTATATAAAATATAACGAAATTATATACTTATTGGAATATCTTAATTGAATTTTGCAATATTATTTTATCCCATGTGGTTCCTATAAATTAAATAAAAGTTGAGAAACTTATTTAAATTAAGGAAAATAAGCAATAATATTTTCATTTATCAATCCGAAAAAAGTAACAAAAATTTGGTTTCTTTTTAATGTTAATTTTCATTGATTAATATCATGAATTATTATATTTCCCATATTAATTTAATGATTAATATTGATATTATAGTATTTTGGAAAACCTATAATTAATAATGTATTTATACTGTATTAAATATTTTATAAATTTATTTGGAAAATATAGTTGAGAAAAATATCATACAATAATTTGATTGAATATATTCTGACATCATGTTATATTGGTTATTCATTTCTATAGATGTGGAAACATATAATCTGATGGCCAAATATTTATGTTGATAGATATTTCAAATAATTTTTCAATTAAGAATTTTTCTTCAAAAAAATGTTTTTGTGAAAGATATACTTAATTTAAAATAAAAAATGTAAAAAATGTACCATTTATTGAAATAGTTGACAAAAGAAAATGACATGATTTTTTGGAGCCTATGTCAGTATATGAATTTGTATCCATTTAACTAATATGTTCTAATTTAATATATGAAGGCCTAGAACATGAAGTTTTAGATATACTTGCAATATTTTATATAATATATATTCTATTTATAAGATCAAATAGATTTAAATTATGCCATAGAACTAGAGTGGAACACCTATATTAGTAATTGATTTATTTTTCATCATCATTATTATTATTTGAGATATCTCATCCATGGAAGGTTATTGAGAATTTAAATTCTTGTTTGACGTATTTGTAAAGAGTTTTAAATGAGTAAAATGTGTTTATGATATTCATAAATGTGAACACATAGTTTATTATCAAATGTGAAAACTGGATGATATTATAATATAAATATAAAATAGTTAATTTAGAATTTTATGTTTGTTATTGTTTTTTACAAAATTACCCATGGTATATAACTAAAAATTAAATATTATACTAGTAAATGAATTACCAAATAAGAAATAATTAATTTGAATGATAGATATATATTATGAGAAATAAATACATGATTTTATAATATGAATGGATTGAATATATGTGTTTTACAAATATGGTAAATTTTTTTAATGAGTAACAGATAAATTTTTTTATAATATATAAGTAGTAAATTTTCAAAAATTAAGAATGTCATAATATGTGGAAATAGTGTGTGATATGTACACCATAATAAAGATAGTATTTGCAGTGTACCTTAAAAAAATATTATACTTAATCTTGGTAATTAGAAAGTAAAAAGATAGAAAATATTATCAAATACAGAGAGTAATGGATGCCTTATTCATGATCAAAAAACATATGAACCATTGGAAATCAATTTTTTTATTATATGGAATGTTTATAGGGACATGAATTTTGTATTAGGGTTTCCCAATTTTGGATGATTCTATCATTGAAGAAGAAAATATATAACTATAATTTCTATCAAATTTTTCTTTCACTGATATATATTGTAAGAGATGGTGGGAACCATTTTTTGATCAAATAGGGTCTCATGATAGCTTGATATATGAAAACAAAATTGAAAAAAAATTAATGTTTGTGAAGTGTTTCATAAATAATAGAATAATGGAGAATAATAAAATAGGTTTTGTATAATTTCATATTGAAGAATAATGATTAATTATGTATGATGTGATCAAGATAAGTCCAAGTGTGGAGTAGAAACCCAATGTTTATACATCCAAGGAAAGGCTAATATTGTGATTAGAGGAGGAAGGGAAAATGTTGGGAGAAACTACAACTTTCTACCGAAGAGAATCCAAAACACTACTAAAATATACAATACTACGAGAAACCCAAACACCATGATCATATGAGAAATCCCAAGTTTATAAGGATGTGAATACACCAATTATCTCTTGTAATAGGTTTATTATAATCATAATCAGTGGAGTCTAATTGAGGATCTCCATCGATAATAGAAGGTAACCAAATTGGTAAGGGTATGGTCATTGGTAGTAGAATGAGGTGGGGGATAGTATAGATGGTGCTAGTCATGGAAAATAATTAATAAATATACATTAAATAAGAATTAAATTGATAATTGTTTTCAGAACACTTATTTTTTAATGGTAAATGATTTATTGGTAGTATTAATTAATAATAAAATATATATTGGAAGGTAAAACAATTATTGGTATTAAAATGATGAAACAATATATTTAGTTGTTAGAGAAATATTGTTTGGTGTTAAATGATTAATATTAATTAATATATTTGACGATAAAAAAATTCAGTACATAAAAATAATATCATCAATGCATAATATTTCTTTGTGTGACTCAATTTTACCCAAAAATATATAAAATGTCACTAAAATTATATTGTAAATTGTAAACTATTTTGTAGTGTATGTATCATATGGTTTAGATAATGTGGAAAATTTTATTTAGTTGGCTAGAATAAATTTACATGAGTTTTTAATAAATGATAATAGTTCATTGATGTGTTTTATTGTTGAAAACGCAGTGTTCGAAGATTATAAAAATATTTTAATGGTGGTAGTGACTAATTTAATTGTGAAATTAGTTGATATATTATTAGTGGAGTTAATGAATAAGAAATAGGTGTTGGAATTAATTGTTTATAATTAATTTGATATATTAATGTGGGTTTTTTCCATGTAAATTCATATTATGCTTATAATATTTTTTTGTTAATTATTTCAAAAAGTCATTAATGTTATGTTTTCCTTGATTTATTTTTTTATTTTTTTAAAAATATTTAAGTGTAAGTAAAACAAATGTAAATTATGTTAAATATTCCTAATGAAATAGGGGGAGTTGATTTAGTGCATTTGGGGTTTTTGAAATGAAATACCAATAATTTAAAATGATGTTATGAGGATAGATAGAATCTTTTATAGAATAAAAGTGATAATTGAAATGGGAATTGTTTTTGAAGTGATTAATTTAATTGATTTGTTATAAATATAGTCTAAATAAGGGATTATAATGTGGGTATGATGCTAAAAATGATATGTTTAAGTATGTAAATGATATTAAAGATAAGGGAACATTCATGGGTTTTTATAAGATTAATATAGGGATTATATCAAATAATTGAGATCATGAAATGAAATATGTTGTGGTGAATACAATGTATATTATGTTAAAGTTATTATGTAAATATTAAAAACAAACCCAAATGAATGTGTGATGATATTTTTCTGTTGTGAAAACTATTTTCATGGAAAAAGGGTTGTTAAAGGATAATAACAAGTAGTGAATTTCTTCTAGTGTAAATTTTTTTTACATAAAATGGGAAGTTATCAGTTAATGTAGTTTTATTTATTGATTGGTTTGTGGGAAAAAAAATTTGGATTTTGATGTGTTAAATTTTTTTCTCAGAAAGGTTCCACGGTAACTAAAGAGGGGAGGGAATTAATTTCTTAAATTATAAACCTAATTAAATATATAAATATTCTTAATTAATTTAATCTTCTATCTAAATTATCAATTATGTATCATAAATGTAAAATTAATTTAAATAAATTGTCTCAATTTTTTTATAGTAGTTCTCGAATTCCATAACATTCTGTAGTTCATTCCACCAACACTTTATGAGGGTTGAGATTTGTATTATAATCTATTTCTCAAGGATCATATAGTTGAGTTCAAGTAAGTTTTACTTAGTAGAAGGGTTCGAGAGATTTTACTAAGGTCTCCCATATAATACATATCCACGTTCTTTATTTCCACACTCAGTATGAGGGTTGTACAATTACATATAACATGAAAGATACTAAAATAATGTTCTTGTATAAAACATACAGTTGAAAATTACATCAACAAAAAAATGTTAAATTTCCTTGAGAAAATGGGTATATATACAAAGTGTAGCTATAAAATGAATTATTCACGTGAAGTATGTATCTTCATTCACAAGAGTAGCAATATTCTTATCTTCGGTCTTCTTTAGTATCATTGCATAGTAAAACCCATATATACAAAAGTAGGGAAAATCCTAGTGTATAATAGTTTGAAAATATTTAATCAAATATATTATTATATTCCATTTATGTATCAATATCTTTGTATCTTTTTGTTGATTTAAGATATATATATAATATCTAGGAAAAATATCTAATCCAAGAAATACACATTATTATCCATGAAAATACATATCTATTTAATAATTTAAATAATTTTTATTTAGTCTTCCATAAAAAAAGTAAAATATTTAATCTTTCTAAAACCATCATAGTCTTTTACATTTTTAATAAAAATAGATGATCAAAATTAACTTATAAATCAATAATAACAATTTCTCCTATAAATTATTTTAATATAAAATATAGAGACTAGAAATGTATAGGTAAATTCTATGGAATTACTAAAAATTTTAATATTCATCATCTTAATTTCATAGGATTTATCTTTTTAATTTTATAGGATCCATCTTCATCATTTTATAAGAATAAATTATTTTTGTAAGAGTTAGTTCCTTCATTTTGTAAGAGTAACATTATTTTGTATGTGTAACATCCTTCATTTGGTATGATTATATTCATCTCAAAAGATTCATTTTCATTCATAACAGTCAATTATCCAATTCCATAGGAGTAATTTTATTTTGTAAGAGTCATTTCTTCCATTCTGTATGATTCATTTAATTTTATGCATCATTTCATAAGAGTAAGACATATGAACTCTATAAATATTTAGAGTCATAACTTGTAGTTTTTAAGATTAATGAACTTATGAAATTTAAACTCAATAAAAAATGACCTTCTATCATATATATATATAAACTAAAATATATATACTTTACTCTAAAAAACTGAAAATTAAAACAAATAGTGGTTTTGTGAGCATCAAAACATATGATATAATTAAACATTATTGAAAAAATTAGTGTTGGTCAGAAAAATGTGTGTCGAAAGTTTTCTGAAAAACCATAGATTCATATTTTTTATTAGTTAATTCATGGGAGTGTGTAAACTATTTAATTTAAAAATGTTTTATAACTCAGGTATCAATATTGAAAAAAATTTATTGGATAAGTGATTCTTGATATTTTAATCAAAAACTATTTTTTTTTTGTGAATGAGTTGTGGTTATGGAATCTTGAAAGTAGACAATGGTGGGTTGATATATAATATTCCATGATGTGGAATGGTTATCTCTCTGGGGATGGATATATGATATGTAATGATATGTTCTAGTTGGCTATGAGGGGAGACAAATATAACCTACCATGACATGTTATAGTTTACCATGATTGGTTGGATGTATATGATGTTTTGGGTAGTGAGTGTCTAGAATGATAAATTCAATGTGCATGGTCATCCTTGGTCATGGATTGGTTTACATGATGAGCTATCAGTTGTCTTCTTGAACTATAGGTACCAAAATTGGATAAGGAAGGTATGACTTATTTTGGTGACATGGTTTCACCTTATCTTTTATTTCATTGTTGAAATTAAGAGAAATTAATTCATATTTTATACATAATTCATATATATGTATATATTTATATATTTACTCCTTCATATTACAGGGGTTGCAATGGTTTTTTAAGAGGTTCTTATCCTCATATAAAATAAATACACATATCTTGTGAATATGGATTACATAAATGATAAATTAGGTAGTAGTAAGAGGACTATGTAGCATGGAGTTAGTGTTTAGACACACTTTTGAGGTTTTTGATATTCTATCAGAGTCTTGTGAAGTGGGTTATTATCTATTCATCTTATAGTTTTTTTAGTTATATTTTTTACATTATGATTTTGATAATAATTATTAGATAAATAATAAATAATTAAAAACCCTTTCAAATGATCCACCATGCATGAAATATGAAGCTCTGATGAAACTGAAATAAAGAACACTATATATGGAGTACCTTACCTTGGATAATTTTCTATTATAAACATAACCATTTTTCAATTCATTTGAGGAAGATCACAAAATTTATATATTGTAAATACTCTGTCCTTATCCATGGGTCAATCCAACTAATATAACATTTGGGTGGGGTCTACTCTATCTCCATTGCATATTATTTCCTCAAACACAATGGATAATAATGAAGAGAGTTTTGGGTACCAAGGAGGCTCAACAAATCAGCATTTTAATATCCAGACAAACAACCATCACATGGATGTATTTTATATAAGATATTTAAGATTCTCCTCAATATCTTGAATTTATTCATGTTTTAAAATGAATAATATAGAAAATATTTTCATTCAACGTATAAATGCATTACCTCATATAAATTTCATATTATGAAATGGATCCTTAAAAAATAGCCTATGTGGGAGGAAAATTTTGGTAGATATTTTATTCTTAAAATAACCTTTCAAACATATTTTAATATCTATTTTGATGTTTTGTTTTTATTTAAAACTAATTTTTTAAATAATATTTTTATACATAATGTGACAGATATGTTTCTCAATGTTTATAAATTTTTTTTTGGGATTTCTGAAAATACAGGGCATTAAATTTTTTTTCAATGTTGGTAATATGATGACCCAAAAGAATCATTTCATCATATGTTGTTTTTGTTAGAAAATCAGAAGTTTCTAATGATGATGAAAGATGAAGAGTGAGACTATTTTGAATGTGGGAAAGAAAGAACTATCTCGATAATGTTATATGATTTTTTGTTTTTCATCAATGTTTGAAAAACATCATGTAGAATTCATGATATGGGATGTTGTTTGTAGAAGAAAATTAAACTGAGAATTCATAGAGTTTCCCATATTGAATTTAACTAAATGTTGATCATTAAACCTAAAAGCACTGGACACTAATATTTTTAGCTAACTGGATGTTTGATTTACCTGATGTTTGATGAATTGAATAGTTTCTGATCACATGCAATTCAATGTATGCAGGCCATCAGACACACCAGATCAGTCAAGAATCATCATACATTATTTTTTCTAGAAAGTCTGGTTTTACGGTTTTCGAGTTCTAATTTTTTGTGGTCTTGTAATTGTATGAAGAGTATCAAGTAATAATATTTGAATATCTTTGAATTGAAAAAGTAATAGATTGTATTCATTATCAATAAAATATATATAATATATTATGAAGATGATTTACCAAATAAATTTCCTAGATGAAGAAGTTTTTGAATGATATAAAAGATGAATTTTATTATCGATCATATATGATCATACTAGAGGCAATTCTTGAGTAAAAAAAGATAATTTTTTATCCAAGTCATCTGATCAAAATCATCAGAAAATGAATTTTTTTTCAAGGTAGGAGTGTTTTGGTTGCTCAAATTATGTGATTTTGATAAATGTGAAAGAAATAGAAATTATATCTGATATAGTCATCAGATGAGTTTTTGACACCGTTAAGTCATCATATGCAATGTTCAATCAGACACACTTTGATTTGACTATAGATAAGAGGGGAAGTATGATCAGACATATAAAGTGGATGAAAATGTGATACAATGTAAGAGTTTATAATAATTTCAGTAGAGTCAACTGAAATCTTTAGAAGTTTCAATAATGTATTCAACCATTATCTGTTGGATTTTTACATCAAATTTTCAAGTTATGTTTTTTATTTGGATTCAGTTAGTTAGGAGCCACTGTAGCGATGTTCAATGTTTTTTTCATGTATAAATACTGAATTTCCATGAGAAGATATTATATAAATAAATTATATAGTTTGGTATAATAATAAAATAATGTAAATAAGAGTCTATACTATATCACTATCATGGGAAATATAAATTCATCCAACAATAGTTGCATTTAAAAATTCCAAGGAATAAACGTTATCATGGGTGGAAAAATAGAATGATTCCCAATCTTCTATTACTTGGTTTGGAAGTTTTTGATACTGCTACAATTCATATTACACCCATTGAAAAAGATACCGTAGTGAATTTTTTATAAGATAAATATTTATGTTGATTGAAAATAATGAAGTGATATTATAATGTGTCTATAAAAAATGTCTATATAAATTTTATGGGTCTCAAAAAAGAAACTATTTTATGGGAAAAACTCGAAATTATTTTTGAAGGGAATACTAATGTGAATGAAGAAAAGATAAAATTATGTAATAGAATGTTTAAAGACATAATAATGCGAGATGAAGAAACTATTGAGGAGTATTTCACTAGAGTAAATGAATTTTTTTCTAATATTAAAGGTTTTAGAGATTCCTTAAAATATTCGATTGTTTTTAAGAAATAAATGATAAAATTATCAGATTGGTTTTATTCTATAACTTCTTCATCAGATCATAAAGATAATTTATCTTATTATAAACTCCAAAGAATTATTTTTTTTATATTTAATGAGAAGAATATAGTATTAAAAAATTATATTAAATATTAAATGTATTTTTAATCTATGAGAATGATGAAAATTCAATATATTTAAGATTCCAATCCTAGTTATTAAAAAGATATGGATAATGATGAGTTTAATGAAAAAAATTATCTTATCTCTAAGAAATATCAAAGACGATGAGGAATGTATGGAGGCAAACATACTTCTAAGTGTTTTGAGTGTGGTGGAATCAAGAATGTTTTTATGAATTTCCCCAAATTTAAATATGGTGAATTTATTAATCCTTATAAAGAATAACCTCAATGTAATTTTTTTGAAAAAACATCCAATAAATAAAATTTTTATATTAGTGTAAAATATAATTTCACTAGAATTAGAATAATTATTCTATATAAGAAGGTAGAATTTGACTAACAATATATTGATTAATTAGATGATAAATGTTTTTAATGAATTATATCCCTCTTTGAAAATGTTGGAAAAAGTAAGATTCACCAAATAGTGAAGAATAAGGAGGTGAGTAATCATATAGAAAGTATCATATTAGATTAGATCATGTTTCATGTCTTGATAAAAATAAAACATTCAATAAATAAATTATGTTGATGGAGAAAGATAGTGGAAAAAATATTAATGGAATAAACGATTTTTTTAAATAGGAAAAAATAATATGACATTGAGATATTAAGTTACAAATTGAAAAATAGTAAACATGGAAATATTGTTAAAGACCTCCATATGATGTTGGAAAATAAAGAATATTGAGTTAAAAAACTCAATGAAAACATCTTGAAGATGAAATTTCCTTAATAAATATGACTTCAATTTTTTTCAAGGCATTCAATGTTAAATATGAGTCGTCTAAAGCTATAAAAAACTAACTTATAGAATTAGGTGAAGTTTAACCCCACTAAACATAAAAGTTTATTGGATTTCACTATCCTTTCTTGTTTTGGAAAAGTTGTTGGAAAATATTTTCACAATAAGGGGTGTGAGAAACCTATCAGATCTAAAAAAGTTAAAATTTCCCTTAGTAGTAAGGATGGCCCATGCACAAATAATGTTAGAGAAAATCTATGTTGTCATACTCATCAATATTTCTATATTGAAAGATATTACATGAATATAAAACCATGATTTAATGGTTCTTTGGAATTTTTGTACATAGAGATTATAACATTTGGCATAATTGGACACTTCTCAAAGAAGGTATGATAAATGGGGAAGTAATGGGTGATGAAGAGTGAGTAATTTTCCTGAAACTCATAAAATTGTAATAGTGAAATCGTAAGGTGATAGAAAACATCCAGCAAAAAGAAAAACATTTATTTTTTCAAATAATTATATGTCATATGTGATCAGGTTCTCCATTATGTCAAAAAATGTATGATAAATCTTCTCTATAAATTATCCTAAGAAACAAAATAAAGGGAATATTAAATGAATAATGTTGAGAATTTAAATTTTTATTTCGAGAAAAAACATAAATCAAGTAAAAAAATATTGATATTTTATTGTGGTTTTTCATCACACATTAATTTTAATTTGAAAATATTTAAAATGTTGAAAATTTTAACCGAGGAGTTATTATGTCTAGGAATTATAGTTCTTTAAAAATCAATTGAATTGGAATGTTTGAGATTGAAATATAAATATTTAAATATAAGAAATTATATTTATTTATTGGATAAATCCTAAAATACATAGTGTAATTCAAAATTATGATGATGTCAAATAAGTGAATTACAGAAAATATTCTTGTATCATTAGAAGTGATAATGATCGAAAAGCTGTTATAATAGGTGAAAGAACCACTAGAAATATTTTTCAAATTAGATCACTTAATAAACCCGTTTTATCTAAGTAGTGAAGATGTGAATAAGTTGTGGAAATATAGACTTGACCACCTTATATATTAAATTATAAACAAATATTATAAGTTTAATGAAGATAATTTTTTTCCAAATTTTATTGGAAGTTAATAGGATGTCTTTATAACTTACCATAAAGGAAATATGATTAGTAAAATCCATAAGAAAATTGAGATTAAATCAACTCAACCTCTTAAACTTATTTACTCTAATTTTTGTGGGATGATTATAAGTCAATAAATAATAATATAGTTTTTACTTTTTCATATCTTTTTATGATTTAGCTTTGATGACCTATATCATATTTATAAAATAGAAGTTAGAGGCTATAGAAATGTTCATATTCTTTAGGATATATGTTGAGAGATATTTGATGATTTATATAAATTAGTTGAGAAAAATAATGATGTAGAATACACATATATTCTTTCAAATCATATTGTAAAAAACATATAATAAACAAAAGTATAGTGATCCAAACACCCCAAAACAAAAAGGAATAGAAAAAATTAAAAATAGAAGTTTGATGAAAATAGGGAGAATTATGTTAGAAGAATACTGAATTTCAATGTTCTAAAGAAGAGAAGATGTTATCACTACTATAAAAGTACAAAATGATTTTTTTTCAAGGCACAAATAAAATTACTAACCATGAAATATGTTATAGAAAACCTTCATTAAAGTGCTTTAAGGATTTTTGATGTCCTTGGTTTCTAAAAATAAAAAAATAGATTTTGTAAAATTTGATGAATAAGTTGTGGAAATAATTTTCGTATGATATTCCCCAAGAAAAAGAAGTTTCAAATGTTGGAATAAATATTTAAAAAAGTTGATGGATTCTTATGATGTGAATGTTACTGAAAATATGATTTCCTTAACAATGAATGTTGAAAATTTTTAGGAATACAAACAAAATATTTCTATTGAAAGTGAAATTTAGTCAAAATAGAATTATCAAAATTTATAAGAATCATGTGATGATGAAATTTAAGGTTGAAGAGAAAATTTTAAATGTACTACTTTATAGAAACATGTTGAAACTAAAAATATTCATTGGAATCAAAAAAACATTATTTTAGACAAGAAGGTCGATATTAGAAAATTCGACATCACTTAGTTCACAAATTGAACCATAATTAGTTTGAAAAGTATTTGAACACAAATAATGGGTTAATGTGATGAATAAAAAAATAGATTATACTTCTAATTAAAACACCGAGGAACTTGTTCCATGTCCAAAAAATAAAAATGTTATTCGAACAAAATGGTTGTACAGAAATAAGTTAAATAAACATGGAGGAGTTTCAAGAAAAAAAGAATGGTAGTTTGAAAAGGTTATTCATAGGTGGAATGTATGAATTTTTATTAATCATTTACTATATTTTCATGATTATAATATAATATAATATTTATACCAGTGGATGCACATCGAAGATACAAATTTAATCATATTCACGTAAAGTCATCTTTCAAAATGGTGAAATTGAAGATGAATTTTATATTGAGAAACCTTTTGGATTTATATTTGATAATTATGGAATCAAGGCATATAAATTTAATAAATACTTTTACGTTTTGGAACAATACACACATTATTGGTATGCATAACATTCCAATTTATTTAGAATGTTGAGTTTTTTTAAAGGAAGAGATTGTAGTAACTTATATGTTAAAGAATATATCTCCAGCAACCTAATTTTAATTATTTATGTGGATGATATAATATTTTCTAGGGATGAAAAGATAGAATTTTTATTTAATTTTATGAGGAAATTCAGAAGAATTTTGAGATTTTAATGTTGGATAATTAACTTACTTCCTCAGTTCAAATGTTTTAAAAATGGAAAAATAAATTTTTTTGTCTCTTGAAATTTAATCCAAGAAATTATTTTAAATGTTTTGAATAGAAAAATATAATGAATTTGTTACTCC
This sequence comes from Viscum album, assembly GCA_963277665.1. Classification (NCBI taxonomy): domain Eukaryota; kingdom Viridiplantae; phylum Streptophyta; class Magnoliopsida; order Santalales; family Viscaceae; genus Viscum; species Viscum album. Next base: position 698,262,870 of record OY728121.1, on the reverse strand, counting down.
TATTTCAGTTGAAATAAAAATGAGAAAGTATGAAGATAGAAAAAATGTGAATGATAAAAAATATGAAAATATGATAGGATGTTTTATTTATCTAACATCGCCAAGACTTGCTATTGTTTATGGTGTAACATTGTGTGAAAGATATTAGAGTGATCCAAAAAATCTCATATGTTTGAAGAAACGATAATTCAATAATATGTCATTGGAACAACTTCATGGGGTCTATTATACAAAATATTTTTTGAAATAATCTTTCATGGTTATACTGATGCAGATTGGGTTGGATATTTTAATGATTGAAAATAAACATTTTAAGGAACAATTTACTTGGGAGACTGTTGTGTGATTATGAAAATAATGAGACAGAGTTCATTAAAATTGATCACAATAGAATCAGAATATGTTGAAGCTACAAAATCTTGAATAAAAATGTTTTGGACAAACATTTAGCTGGATGATTTTATGGTTAATGTTTATAAACAATTAAATATGCTTTGTGATAATCAAGGTGTTATTGTTATTTATAAAAATATTACACAACATTCAATATCAAATAATATTTGTGTTTAATTATACAACATAAAAGAATAAGTTACTAGTCGATATGTTTTTCTTGAATATATATCAACGAATTATAAAATTTGTAATGTTTTAGAAAAATCAATGCCCAGGAAAATATTTATGTAATTGAGGCTAAAACTTTATGTTCAATATCCACCAAATGCATCCTAAACATCAGAAAGAATTCCCCCCCCCCCCACAATGATTTGTATTATTCTTTCAAATGGGGAGAATTTTTACAATTTTTTCCTATAATTAAGAAATAATTACTTTTCTTATATAAAAGATTTTGAAGATGAGGTTATCATAAAATGGGGGAGAGAATGAAAAGAGAGAGGAAAAAATAAATATAAGGGGAATTTTATCATTATATGGTAACTTATTTTCATGTCACTGATGGATGTAATTCATTCAAAAACATTACTTTATCTAGTAGTGTCGTATTAGGATATTCTCTTTAGAAAAGTTATGTGTTTTAGTAAATTTTCAAAAATGTGTTTTGAAAAAGTTTGAGTATTGAAAAATGATGAATTGAAAATGTTTTTAATGAGATTTTTTAACAAATACAATGGGGGAGATTGAAGATCCTTCTTGATGTTTTGTTCTGATAATGATTTTTTTCATTGACAACTAAATTTTAATAAAAGAATGATTTTGTAAAGAAGGTTAATGATGTGTTTCTATATGTTTATAAATTTTTTATTGTGGAGTTTCTGAAACCTTGGATAATGAAAGAGTTTTGAAAATTTGGTGATCAGATGGTCTAGTGGAATCAGTTCATTGGACATCATTTTGTTTAAGTCAACTGTTTATTGATGTAATTGATGTTTATAGAAATGAAATGTCTGTAATCTGATGTGGTTCATTGAATTCATTTCATCAGAAACACTTAATTGGTTGTGAATCATCAGATAATGTTTATGTCAGACGTTATTGATTTTTTGCTTCAGAGTTATGAGTTTTGTTTTTGAATTGTTAAGGTATAAAGGGGTTCATGTTTTTGTTTTTTTTAATATTTATAAAAATAAAAAAGAGGAGATCATCACCACTATCAAAAAATATGAGGAGTTATGAAGTTTCTTCACAATAAAAGTTGATCAGAATAATTTGAAAGATAATGAACTTTGAGTTTACAATTTGATAGAGATGATTGGACATGATTCAGTTGTTGAGTTCATGTAAAGATATGTTTTAAAAAAAGGATTCAGACCCAGATCATTAGATAAAATATTTTTTAGAAAGATGGAAGTGATTTGGTTATTGAGATTGTGCAGTTTTGATCATGTTTAAAAAGTAGAATGTCTATCTGACATTGATTCATCAGATGTGTTTTTTACACTGAAAAATCATCGGATTTAATGTTCTATCAGATATAGTTTCATAAGACTAAATATTATATGCACTATATGATCACATAGAGAAAGTGGATGAAATGTGAAAAAATGTAGGAGTTCCTACTAAATTCTTCTTATGAAACTAATGACATTATATGTTGAAAAAATGTAGTCAACCATTTTTAGTTGTATTTTTACATCGGATTATGAAATTCTGTTTTGGTTTTGGTTTTAGTGGGTCGTGTTCAACTACATCAATGTTTCATTTTATTTTAAATTGAAGATTTAAAATTTCCATTAGGTGGAATTCCCTAAATCACATGTAAATCATGATTTGAGAAGAAAATAAATAAATGAAGAGTGTGTGTTCTCTTACCAAGTGACGAAATTTTTACAATTAATTTTAATCAAAAGATCATTCACCGGATATAGGATTGTCAATATTAAGATGATTAGATAAGACTCTAGAGGAGTTGAGATTATTAAAGAAGAACTCAAATGATGCTCAAATATCTGATAAATTTCAATTTGTGAATTTGGGTGAGTGGGAATGTATTTTGGTTTCCCACATTTTCTCTTTCTAGAGTTCCTATAATTAAAGTTTGAATGTACAACATACTTTGTTAATATTCACCCATGCATAAGAGATAAAACACTACTGATTTAGTGTGAGAGTATATTTTTCATATGAATTAGATTCATGTTAAAGGATAGTTTTTTTAGGGAGGGTTATTATCAAAAGATAAGACTATTGTATGTTCATGTAATCAGATAGAGACTTTGAACATAAGATCATACTAGAGATATTTTAGATTACTGTATATGGTTTTATCAATCTAAGGATGATCAGATTAAGTAATTAAGAAGAAGTTAAAAAGGAGTATTATTTGTAAATTGAACAGAACAGAATGTTTGATTTAGGAATAGTTTCAAAAGTGGTGCATCAGATGGAGCCTATAGGAAACATTCATACAAAATAATGTTTATCAGATGGAGAAATTAGATAGAGGGTAGATCAGAATGATATTCAGAAAAACCATTACAAGAGAAATTTTAAAAATGTGAAATATTTTTTTTGTGGTTCAAATTTTTTTCAATAAATTTTTAAATAGATCAAAGAAAGTATTATAATTCCTACCAAGTGATAGAATACTTCTTACAAGAGTTGACACAAGTTATATTGACTTCTTAATAATAGTGATTTCAATAGACCCAAAATAGTGGTTATGGAAAGGATGTAGATTCTTACGATGAGACCAAAACATGAAAATCTTATTTACTTTGTTAACATTCATAATTTTTTATATAATTGATTTTGTTAAAAGTTGATAAGGAAATAACTTTAGAAATTATAATGGGAAAAAGTTACAAAATATGAAATTTGATAAATGGTAATAACTAATTAAACCCCCCTCTAAAATGTTCTATGATCCATTGGGACTTCAATATTGATATGTGAAAAAATTAAAAAGAAAATTATATTTCCATGATTCTTTTTTAAATACTCTAATATATATATATATATATCCTACTATTTCATATAAAATTTTCCTATTGGGAATAAAAATTATTTCAGTCACCCACTTTCACTAAAGCCTAAATAACATTGCGTCATTTTGCATTATATTTATCTTATATGATAACTTGTGAAGTCATATCCAAAATACTTTTTGATATATTATAATACTATTTTTAAAACATAAATTAACATTATCTTATGTCGCATCTTATGAAATACCTTATGAATACTTATTCAAATCACTTTACAATTTACTATAATAAACATTTAGAGTATCTTTCTATATTAAAATTAATAAGAATTTATTCAATAATAATGTGTATCCCTGCAAGATTTTATAGGATTGAATCAAAATATGAATTTAAAAATTTATATATGTAAGATAAGGGAGACTTCTAGAAAGGAATCAATGATAATTAAGTTATAAAGATGTCTGGGATGATCTCTATCAAATAGGTGTATCTCTATATATATGTCAACTAGTCTGCATAATATAGAAATGAACATTATCATATGTTTCATTTTTCCATTAAAAAGTGTTACCAATGGAAAAAAAACATACTAATACCATATATATGAATCATACATTTTGGATTCTCAGATTATAGAATGATATTGTTATGGAATATATCTCATGTACTTCACCCTTATGGATGAGTACATTAGATTCCCCTTATCCAAAAATATAACCACATAGTATATACTATCATGGAATATCCACACAATCCATAGTATATGTCAATCGAGGGACCATATGTGACACTCATCACATGAGAGGAAAGAACCCATGTGGGTTGATCTTGACCTGAAAACTTGATAAAAATAGACCTAACCACCCATGTATTAGCTATGTAAATATGTAGACATACATAAGTAGGGTATAAAAATATGATGGTTCTCACTCTATGAATATCACCAACCTCACTTACTGGGAAAAAATATGATCCATGCACCTCTAGTAGACCAAATTCTTCTATATGGCAATGAATTTGGTATAACTATTGTACCATATAGCACGCGAAAAGAATCATATTCCTTGAATTGTGCCTCAAGTGAACATTTTTTTTCTATATAGAATAAGGATACACATCATAACTATAAAGAACTTTTTTTTGTTTTATATAAGTTAATTTCAACTGTTAATCATGTTTTCTTGAACAATGTTTTCTCGGGCTGAGTTTTAGGCATTTCTTGGTTGGTTTCAGAGAGTTTTAGAGTCATTTTCAAGGAGAATAGTTTGAACATGGTTTTCCAAAACTGTGTTGATCCTCTAGGGAAGATTGCAGGTAGTGGAAAAGGAACTTATAGTGGAACATAGTTAAAGATCATGGTTTATCAAATATTGTGGAATACCCTGACAAAAATGCCAACCTGCACTAGTAGCCAAAATCACTATTAGAGCATCGTTTGAAAAATCATGCCACCAGACCATGTGAATACTCAAGAGACATAGGATGACATGAATGGTTGGATCACTATCAAGATACATAGGACGACATGTAGAATCACTACATTGGAACTTCAATTGGTATCGGAGGATGTTCCCCTATTGTATCACTATCATGGGTAATATAAATTCTTCCGACAATAGATGCATTTAAACATTCCAAGGAAAAAAAGTTATCATGGGTGGACAAATAGAATGATTCCCAATCTTCTATTACTTGGTCTGGAAGTTTTTGATACTTGTATAATTTAGATTACACCCATTGAACAAGATACCCTAGTTAATTTTTTATAAGATAAATATTTATGTTGATGGAAAATAATGAAGTGATATTATAATGTGTCTATGAAAAATCTCTATATGAAGGTTATGGGTCTCAAAACAGAAACTATTATATGGGAAAAACTCGAAATTATTTTTGAAGGGAATACTAATGTGAATGAAGAAAAGATAAAATTATGTAATAGATAGTTTAAAGACAAAATAATGAGAGATGAAGAAACTATTGATGAGTGTTTCACTAGAGTAAATGATTTTTTTTGAAATATTAGAGGTTTTAGAGATTCCATAAAAGATTAGATTGTTTTTAAGAAAGAAAGGATAAAATTTTCAGATTGGTTTTCTTCTATAACTTCTTCATCAGATGATCAAGATAATTTATCTTATTATAAACTCCAAAGAATTATTTTTTTATATTAAATGATAAGTATATAGTATTAAAAAATTATATTAAATATTAAATGTATTTTGAAACTATGAGAATGACCATAATTCAATATATTTAAGATTCCAATCCTAGTTATTCAAAAGATATGGATAATGATGAGTTTAATGAAAAAAAAAATTATCTTATCTCTAAGAAATATCAAAGAGGAAGAGGAATGTATGGAGGCAAACATACTTCTATGTGTTTTGAGTGTGGCGGAATCAATAATTTTTTTATGAATTTCCCCAAATTTTAATATAGTGAATTTATTAATCATTATAATGAGAAACCTAAATGTAATTTTTTTTGAAAAAACATCTTATAAATAAAATTTTAATATTACTCTAAAAAATAATTTCACTAGAATTAGAATAATTATCCTATATTAGAAGGTAGAATTTGACAAACAATATATTGATTAATTAGATGATAAATGTTTTCAATGAATTATATCCCTCTTTGAAAATGTTGGAAAAAGTAAGATTCACCAAATAGTGAAGAATAAGGAGGTGAGTAATCATATAGAGAGTATCATATTAGATTAGAACTTGTTTCATGACTTGAGAAAAATAAAACATTCAATAAATAAATTATGATGATGGAGAAAGATAGTGGAAAAAATATTAATGGGATAAAAGATTTTTTTAAATAGGAAAAAAGAATACGACATTGAGATATTAAGTTACAAATTGAAAAATAGTAAACATGGAAATATTGTTAAAGACCTCCATAAGAATTTAGAAAATAAAGAATATTGAGTTTAAAAACTCAATAAAAACATCTTGAAGATGAAATTTCCTTAATAAAGATGAATTCAATTTTTTTCAAGGCATTCAATGTTAAATATGAATCGTCTAAAGCTATAAAAAACTAACTTATAGAATTAGGTGGAGTTTAACCCCACTAAATATAAAAGTTAATCGTATTTCACTATCCTTTCTTGTTTTGGAAAAGTTGTTGGAAAATATTTTCATGATAAGGGGTGTGAGAAACCTATCAGATCTAAAAAAGTTGAAATTTACCTTAGTAGTAAAGATGGTCCACACACAAATAATGTTAGAGAAAATCTATGTTGTCATACACATCAATATTTCTATATTGAAAGATTTTACATGAATATAAAACCATGATTTAATGGTTCTTTGGAATTTATGTACATAGAGGTTATAACTTTTGGAATAATTTGACACTTCTCAAAGAATGTATGATAAATGGGGAAGTAATGGGTGACGAAGAGTGAGTAATTTTCCTGAAACTCATAAAATTTTAATAGTGAAATCATAAGGTGATACAAAACATCCATCAAAAAGAAAAAAATTTATTTTTTCAAATAATTATATGTAATATGTGATCAGGTTCTCCATTATGTCAAAAAATGTATGATAACTCTTTTATATAAATGATCCTAAGAAAGAAAATAAAGGTAATATGAAAGGAATAATGTTGAGAAAATAAATTTTTAGTTTGAGAAAGTACATAAATAAAGTAGAAAAATATTGATATTTTATTGTGGTTTTTCATCACACATGAATTCTAATTTGAAAATATTTAAAATGTTGAAAATTTTAACTGAGGAGTTATTATGTCTAGGAATTATAGTTCTTTATAAATAAATTGAATTGGAATGTTTGAGATTGAAATATAAAGGTTTATATATAAGAAATTATATTTATTTATTGGATAAATCATAAAATACATAGTGTAATTCAAAATTATGATGATGTCAAATAGGTGACTTTCATAAAATATTCTTGTATCATTAGAAGTGTGAATGATGGAAAAGTTGTTACAATAGGTGAAAGAACGAGAAGAAATATTTTTTAGATTAGATCACTTAATAAACTCGTTTTATCTAAGTGGTGAATATGGGAATAAGTTGTGGAAATATAGACTTCGCCACCTTATATATTAAATTGTAAACAAATATTATAAGTTTAATAAAGATGATTTTTTTCCAAATTTTAATGGAAGATAATAGTATGTCTTTATAACCAACCATAAAGGAAATATGATTAGTAAAATCCATAAGAAAGTTGAGATTAAATCAACTCAACCTCTTAATCTTATTTACTCTAATTTATGTGGGATGATTTTCAGTCAATAAATAAAAATATAGTTTTTACTTTTTGATATCTTTTGATGATTTAGCTTAGATGAACTATATCATTTTTATAAAATATAAGTTAGAGGCTATAGAAATGTTCATATTCGTTAGGATATATGTTGAGAGAGATATGATGATTTATATAAATTAGTTGATAAAAGATAATGATGTAGAATACACATAAATTATTTCAAATCATATTGTAAGAAACATAGAATAAACAATAGTATAGTGATGCAAACACCCCAAAACAAAAAGGAATAGAAAAAATGAAAAATAGAAGTTTGATGAAAATAGGGAGAATTATGTTAGAAGAATACACAATTTCAATGTTCTAAAGAAGAGAAGGTGTTATTACTACTATAAAAGTACAAAATGATTTTTTTCAAGGAAGAAATAAAAAAACTAACAATGAAATATCTTATAGAAACCCTTCATTGAAGTGCTTTAAGGATTTTTGATATCCTTGGTTTCTAAAAAGAAAAAAATGGATTTTGGAAAACTTGATGAATAAGTTGTGGAAAGAATTTTCGTAAGATATTCCCCAAGAAAAAGAAGTTAAAAATGTTGGAATAAATATTTACAAAAGTTGATGGATTCTTATGATGGGAATGTTAATGAAAATATGATTTCCTTAACAATGAATGTTGAAACGTTTGATGAAGACAAACAGAATATTTCTATTGAAAGAGAAATTTAGTCAAAATAGAATTATCAAAATTTATAGGAATCATGTGATGATGAAATTTAAGGTTGAAGAGAAAATTTTAAATGTACAACTTTATAGAAACATGTTGAAACTGAACATATTCATTGGAATCAAAAAAACTTTATTTTAGACAAGAAGGTTGATATTAGAAAATTATACATCACTTAGTTCACAAATTGAACCATAATTAGTTTCAAAAGTATTTGAACAAAAATAATGGGTTAATGTGATGAATAAAAAATTAGATTATACTTTAAAATAAAACACTAAGGAACTTGTTCCATGTCCAAAAAATAAAAATGTTATTGGAACAAAATGGTTGTACATAAATAAGTTAAATAAACATAGAGGAGTTTCAAGAAAAAAGAATGGTAGTTTGTAAAGGTTATTCATAGGTGGAATGTATGAATTTTTCATAATCATTGACCATATTTTCATGATTATAATATAATAGAATATTTATACCAGTGGACGCACATCGAAGATTCAAATTTAATCGGATTCATGTAAAGTCATCTTTCAAATTGGTGAAATTGAAGATGAGTTTTATATTGAGAAACCGTTTGGATTTATATTTGATAATTATGAAATCAAGGCATATAAATTCAATAAATCCTTTTATGGTTTGGAACAATACACAAATTATTAGTATGCATAACATTCCAATTTATTTAGAATGTTGAGTTTTTTAAAGGAAAAGATTGTAGTAACTTATATGTTAAAGAATATATCTCCAGTAACCTAATTGTAATTATTTATTTGTATGATATAATATTTTCTAGGGATGAAAAGATAGCGTTTTTATTTAATTTTATGAGTAAATTCTGAAGAATTTTGAGATTTTAATGTTGGATAATTAACTTACTTCCTCAGTTCAAATGTTTTAAAAATGGAAAAATAAATTTTTTTCTCTCTTGAAATTTATTCCAGAAAATTATTTTAAATGTTTGGAATAGGAAAATATAATGAATTTTCTACTCCTATTTTAGTTGAAATAAAAATGAGAAAGTATGACGATATAAAAAATGTGAATGATAAAAAAATATGAAAATTTGATAGGATGTTTTATTTATCTAATATCGCCAAGACCTTCTATTGTTTATGGTGTAACATTGTGTGAAAGATATTAGAGTGATCCAAAAAATCTCATATGTTTGAAGAAAAGATAATTCAATAATATGTTAATGGAACAACTTCATGGGGTCTATTATAAAAAAATATTTTTTGAAATGATCTTTCATGGTTATACTGATGCAGATTTGGTTGGATATTTTAATGATTGAAAATAAACATTTTAAGGAACAATTTAATTGGGAGAATGTTGTGTCAGTATGAAAATAATGAGACAGAGTTCATTAAAATTGATCACAATAGAATCAGAATATGGTGAAGCTACAAAATATTGTATAAAAATATTTTGGACAAACATTTAGTTGGATGATTTTATGGTTAATGTTTATAAACAATTAAATATGCTTTGTGATAATCAAGGTGGTATTGTTCTTTATAAAAATATTACACAACATCCAATATCAAATAATATTTGTGTTCAATTTTACAACATAAAAGAATAAGTTACTAGTCGATATGTTTTTCTTGAATATATATCAATGAATTTTCTAATTTGTAATGTTTTAGAAAAATCAATGCCCAGGAAAATATTTAGGTAATTGAGGCTACAACTTTATGTTCAATATCCACCAAATGCATCCTAAACATCAGAAGGAATTCCCCCCCCCCCCACCCACAGTGATTTGGATTATTCGTTCAAATGGGGAGAATTTTTACAATTTTATCCTATAATTAAGAAATAATTACTTTTATTATATAAATGATTTTGAAGATGAGGTTATCATAAAACGTGGGAGAGAATGAAAAGAGAGAAGAAAAAATAAATATAAGTGGAATTTTATCATTATATGGTAGCTTATATTCATGTCATTAATGGAAGTAATTCATGCAAAAACAATACTTTATCTAGTAGTGTCGTGTTAGGATATTCTCTTTTGAAAAGTGATGTGTTTTGGTAAATTTTAAAACATGTGTTTTTCAAAAAGATTGAGTGTTGAAAAATGAAGAATTGAAAATGTTTTTAATGATATTTTTTAACAAAAACAATGGGAGAGATTGAAGATCCTTCTTGAAGTTTTGTTCTGATAATGATTTTTTTCATTGACAACTAATTTTTTATAAAAGAATGATTTTCTAAAGAAGGTGAATGATGTGTTTCTATATGTTTATGAATTTTCTATTGTGGAGTTTCTGAAACTCTGGATAATGAAAGCGTTTTGAAAATTTGCTGATCAGATGGTCTAGTGGAATCAGTTCATCGGACATCATTTTGTTTAAGTCAACCGTTTATTGATGTAGTTGATGTTTATAGAAATAAAATGTTTGTAATCTGATGTGGTTCATTGAATTCATTTCATAAGAAATACATAATTGGGTGTGAATCATCAGATAATTTTTATGTCAGAAATTATTGACTTTTTGTTTCAGAGTTATGAGTTTTTTTGAATTGTTAAGGAATAATGGGGTTCATGTTTTTGTTTTTTAATATTTCTAAAAATAAAAAGGAGGAGATCATCATCACTATCAAAAAAAATATGAGTATTTATGAAGTTTCTTCACAATAAATGTTGATCAAAATATTTTGAAAGATAATGAAGTTCGAGTTTAAAATTGGATAGAGATGATTGGACATGATTCAGTTGTTGAGTTCATGTAAAGATATGTTTTAAAAAAATGATTCAGAGCCAGATCATTAGATAAAATATTTTTTAGAATGATGGAAGTGTTTTGGTTATTGAGATTTTGCAGTTTTGATCATGATTAATGAAGTGCCCAGATCAGTGTGAATCACTGAGAGGGGGAGGGGGTGAATCAGTGATCCCTTAAAACTTTTTACTAATTGATTCTTTATCAATTAAACCTCTATGGCTCGTTAAAGCCTCGATCCACTCTTCTTGTATCTCTCACCTTTCCACGAATGATGCAGTAAATGTAAAGGCACTGGACACAAGGATTTACAAGGTTCGGCACCAAAGGCCTACATCCTTGCCATGCTCTCCCAGCATGGATTCTCCATTATAACCTGTTAAAATTACAATGGTCGATACAGAGTCCCACTGTATCTCTCATGAGTCCCACAGGAGGGTCTTTATACTGCGTCCCACAGTGTTACCAGAGTCCCACTGGCCTGCTCCAGAATCCCACTGAAGACTTCTTCTCCCTGAGTCCCACAGGGTCTTCTCCTGGCTCCTCGAGTCACACGAGTAGCTCTTCTTCTTGTTCATCTCTTCAAGTATCTTCAGCAGTCTGGGATAAAGACTCCTGGCCTTGCTCTGTACCTCTGATCACTTGTGATGATTAGGTCTTCTCATCTTGCTCAGGCTTTATCTCCTTCTTCTAAGGATGACCTGGCTTCTCTCCAATTACTGAATACTCAGACAATTGATGTCTTTAACTTCAGTCTGGTCCAGTCTCACTTCACTTCACTTCATGCACTCAATGCATGGCAACTCTGAATCCTCATGCACTGACTGCATGGCCTTCTCAAATTTTCTTCAAGATCTTCAAGTCTTGGACAACTCAGATGCACACAGCCTGATTTAGCTTTGTTCACGTGTGCACATGCATGCATGCATGCATGCACTCCCCTTCTTCTCTTCTTGGTGTAGTAAACCCTCAGAGGGTGTAATTCTTTTCAGCACACACCTACTTCTCAAACTTCACACACTTTATGCAATTTGTCTACACACATAAATGTGTGTTCTTCTTTGTGTGGATGTCCTCCCTTTTCTTCTTCTAAGTGTATACACACTTCTTAGTGCACACACCTAGGTTCGGCCAACTTCTTGTTTTGTTTGCACACACATTTTCTTTGTTCAATTTGCAAACACAAGATTGGCCTCTCCTTCTTGCAAACCCCCAAGGGCTACGGCCTCTTCTTCAATTTGCACATACAAGTGCCAAAGGGTGTCTTCCTTGTTGCACACACACACACAATGGTGTGCTCTTCACTTCATCCAATTTCACATACCCAAGCCAAGGCCTCGGGTTCTTCCTTGTTCTTTTAATCTTCTTCAAAGTGTGCACTTTACTTATGCACACACTTGGTTCTCCATTTTGTACACACAAGGGCTACTGCCTCCTCTTTTTCTTTTTGCAAAAAAGGCACAAAATGCCACGGCCTTCACTTTAGCACACACACACAATGGTGTGGTCTCGGCCTTCTTTTTCTATTCCACCCGAACTCAAACAAGGCGTGCAAGGGGGTGTGGCCCTCTTCTTGTCTTCAAATTCCGCGTAGGCTCAAGTGTGCAAGGGTGCAACACTACCGCGCAAGCCACAACAAACCTCGAGGGTGCGCAAGGTACTTGCGGCCTCGGGTACTTCCTGTCGCGCAAAAGAAAGATGCGCAGGGGACTCCTCACCTCCTTCTTCTTGTCGCGCAAAGGAGTTGTGCGCAAGGGACTCCTTCGGGCCAAGGATGGCACCGAGAACAATAGCCGCGCAAAGTTTTGCGCAGTGGCTTCTTTCTTCGCGAGGCAGAGCACTCACGGGACACAAATCTTCAACAAGGTTTCAGCAAACATCTTCATGCCTCGGGTGCTCCTTTTATAGGCAGAGAAACGCTTCTAAACATCCGTGTGGTTTTAAATTCAAAATCCCGAAGATTTCAGATCTTTTAAAATCTTCAAAATCTTTTTTTTTATCCTCTGTTTCACGCGGGATCTTCCATTTTCTCTTCCCTCACGTTCATGCTCGGCCGAACGTGTGCATGCCTCTGTCTAGGCCTATCCATGCAAATCAACAACCCAAATGGCCTTCGGCAGCTTTGCTTGCCTCGGCCTCGACCGAAATTCCTCACAGCTCTGCATGTGTGCTTCTTTCTTGCATGGATGTGTTCGTTATGCTTAAACGATCTCAATGGAGTCTTCGGATCGAACAATGATGGCTGGGAGCTCAAAAACTGGTGCTCGGAGGGCTCTGGTTCAGCGGCTGCTCGCGGGTGGCCTTCGGCCGAGCTCGAGGAAGTAGACGAGCCGGGAGCCGTCGGATCGTGATGCGCGACGGCCAGGATTAGATCATCGCCGCGGAGATGGATCATGCGGCGTGGATAAAGCGTGCGATCAATCGTGCGGCCAGTATGTCTTCCGCGGGAAAATCCCGCGTCCCACATCGAAACGAAGCCCGGTTTTCTCGCGGCGTATCAACTAAGCGCTGCCGAGAAGCGCTCAGTTGAACTTCCCCCTCCACGGTGCCGCCCCGCACCGTGTTCTCCCTGCGGGCGCGCTCTGCGCCCACTCAGCTCCCTGCGGGCGCGCTCCTAGCGCCCACTATGCATCCTCTGGGCGCGCTCTGGCGCCCATGCTGCGCAGGCCTGATCCCCTGCGTGGCCCCGGCTTACACACGGCCCCCCTGCCTCTCGGGCTGGCCACATGGGATCCCCCCTTGGGCGTGGCGCCTTAGGCCCACATGTGCCTTGGGGGTTGAAACCTTAAGGCTGGCCCTTGGTGGCTAATTTTTTGATTGAGGAACACTTAGGACTTTGTTTAAAAACAAAGTAACCAAGTGAGAATGCCAAATGCCACTCCAAGCCATTCTTCTTCCCATCTCTATTCTTCTTCTTCTTCTTAAGAATTCCTCCATTTCTTCTCCTCACATGATCTTCACTTTGGATATGGAATTCAAAAGGTTCATCTTCATCAATCGAACTCCTGAATTACTTATAATCTTCAATGTTCTTTATTGATCTAATCAGAGATCAATTGGATCATCTTCATGTTCACATGCACTAAGTGATAGTGCATGGACTTCATTAATGCACATCATCCACTTAGTAGTTGGGGATGGAACTCCTTTCAACTCCTCATGCATTGGGAATACAATGCATGGTCTTCAATCAATGTTGTGACTTTGTATCATCATGATACAAGTTCTATGAACTTAAAGAGCAGCTCAACAATCGTCAGATATTCATGGAGAATGTTTCAACCACAATTTCCAATACCACTTAGTGAATCTCCTAAGTGACATGCATCTTAGTACCATGGAAATTCTCCTTCATCACCATCACCATCACATCCTTTGACATTCACATCTTGACTCCTTGACATCCATTCATTCCAAGACAACTTCATGCCTCATTGACAACAAATGCAACACAATGCACTTCAATCTCCCCCTTTGTATTTGTTGTCAATACACTCCTTCAGCACATATGAATGGGTCAATATGTGTGCCAATATTTTCTCCCCCTTATTGGCAATCAAATGCAAAGGTGTGGTGTGGTTCACTTTTTCAAAAATATCTTCCTCCCTTCGAATAAAATCTTCTTGAAAAACACTAAGAGAGGGATGATGCTACATGTTCTTCTTTAGCAAAGAACCTTTAGTAAATCAACTCTAAGTCTACTTGGGCTAACCCGGTGTAGAAAACAAGAGTGATATAACCAAGGAACTCAATGTTGTCCACATTCACTATAAACATGTGAGATCATGCTTAGGGGTTGAATTTTTTCAGATATTCAATGAATTGCTGAATCCTGCACATACTTCACAAAACACATTAGAAAGTTCAGGTGCAAAAATAAAGCTCCCCCATTCATCCATTTTCTTAAGATGATATTAATCTCAGAACATCATCTTCTTCAGATTTGCTCCCCCTCAAGGGGTGCACTCCATTCAATCCAAACCATCCTCCAGATGAGAATGATCATCATCTTCAATTCCCTGCAATGTTAGCACATGTATATACCAATAGTATAAGGGAATAAGATGGAACCTCCTTGGTTCATCAATGTGAACAACAAGGTTGAGAAGATTCTCTCAACCGAGATGTCCCATTTTCACCAGTCTTCACACTTGCACATTTGATCTTCATTGATGATTGTGCTGGTGTGGATCTCAAAACATCTTCATGTGAAATCTTCTTCTTCCCTTTTGCCTTAGCAATTGCCAGAACTTTATCTTCAGCTTTTTGCAGATCTTTGGCAAGTTGCAACTGATTTGGCCATATGACTAACGAGTCATTTGGAAGTGTGGCCTCAGTTCTGGAAGTTTCACATGGTTCTTTTGATGCTGTCAAGCTACCTCCTTTAGGAAACTTGTTTTCAATCAATCCCTTCTGCTTATTTTGGATTGATTGTCTCTTTGAGTTCAGTTGGCTTCTATTTATTTTCATGGCTTCTTTACAAAGGTCCATGATGTGTTCTTTCTTTCCACAGTAGAAGCATTTCTTGGTGGTCCTTCTGGATGCATCACCCTTCTTGGATTTGAATTCCAAGGACTTCTCTTCATTCTTCAAACTCTTCTTGGGAGCATCTTCCACTTTCTTCTGGTTGCTTCCCAAGGAATCTCTCTTAGCCAGGTTCAGTGATCTTCTCTTCTTTCCAGCTTCGGATACATTCGGAGATTGATATGTATCAACTCTTTGACCACTTTTGCAACCATCCCAGATGTTGTCAAGTAATCCAAATCTATTTGCAGTAAACAGATGTCTCTGGACCTGTGGATGTTGCTTCTTTTCTTCTGGCTTGCTCCCCCTAGGCATGGGCTTCCTCTGTGCTTTGGCATTCAGTGGATTGTACCAACAATCCTTTGCACAATGCCCATACTTGTTACAACACCAGCATTGTCCCACGAATCTTGACCTTTTCAGTCCTTCTGATTGCTGGGTACTTTTCATGACAAGTTGTGTTGTTTCAGGAGAGCTCTGCTTCTTTACTGTCTTCATCCATATTTGTTTGGAATTATCCTTCCATCCTGCACTTTTTGTGGAAACACAATTAGAAGCATCAGTACAAGATGGTATGGATGGTACCTTCTTTTTAGAAGATGTTGCTCTTTCATTAGAGGATGTCTTTCTTTTAGAATCATCCTTCTCAAAGCATACTTGAGTAGCAACATTTCTCCTTTCAGCTGACTGGGAGGCTTTGGCTTTGGGTGATTGCAGATTTTTCAATATCACCTCCACTTCTAAACACTTCATGTTGAGGGAGTTCTTCTCATCCTCAATTGTTCTTAGCCTTCCTTCCCATTTCTCTTCCAGCTGTTTTATCTGGTCTTCATGCACCTACTTCAATTCTTGCAATTAATTGTCCATCTCCTTCACCAATTTGACTTTTTCTTCAAGTTGAGCATCTCTGACATTCATTGAAACTTTATGCCTATTCTCCAGTGCATGGTAAACATCTTTGATTATTACTTTAAAGAATTCTTTCTCAGAAAGGCTTCTTTTCAATTCTTCACAAGTATCTTCATATCTATCATTGCAAAGAGAAACTGTTTCTTCCTTAGCCTTCACCAGCTTTCTGAGAGTGTTGGTAATGCCAAACCTTTTTGCCAGCTGATCTTCCATAGCATTGGCTTCTTCTTCTAACTGTGATTTTTCTTCATGAAGATCATGGATGCCTGTAGCTATACACTTTGCCACTTCCATGGGAACTGTCTTCTGAAGATATTTGAGTGCACTCTGAAGATCATTCATTGTTTCAACTTCATCACAGCTAGGACAGGCTTTCTTCATCTTCTTGGCATGTTTCTTCTTTCTATTTTTCTGAGTCTTGGCAGATATCTCCATTTGAGACTGGTCGCTCATTTCCTCAAATCTGCACTTCATAAAGACTCCCTTGGATCTTTTAGAGGTAACCTTCGCTCTGATACCAATTGAAGTGCCCAGATCAGTGTGAATCACTGAGAGGGGGAGGGGGTGAATCAGTGATCCCTTAAAACTTTTTACTAATTGATTCTTTATCAATTAAACCTCTATGGCTGGTTAAAGCCTCGATCCACTCTTCTTGTATCTCTCACCTTTCCACGAATGATGCAGTAAATGTAAAGGCACTGGACACAAGGATTTACAAGGTTCGGCACCAAATGCCTACATCCTTGCCATGCTCTCCCAGCATGGATTCTCCATTATAACCTGTTAAAATTGCAATGGTCGATACAGAGTCCCACTGTATCTCTCCTGAGTCCCACAGGAGGGTGTTTATACTGCGTCCCACAGTGTTACCATAGTCCCATTGGCCTGCTCCAGAATCCCACTGAAGACTTCTTCTCCCTGAGTCCCACAGGGTCTTCTCCTGGCTCCTCGAGTCACACGAGTAGCTCTTCTTCTTGTTCAGCTCTTCAAGTATCTTCAGCAGTCTGGGATAAAGACTGCTGGCCTTGCTCTGTAACTCTGATCACTTGTGATGATCAGGTCTTCTCGTCTTGCTCAGGCTTTATCTCCTTCTTCTAAGGATGACCTGGCTTCTCTCCAATTACTGAATACTCAGACAATTGATGTCTTTAACTTCAGTCTGGTCCAGTCTCACTTCACTTCACTTCATGCACTGAATGCATGGAAACTCTGAATCCTCATGCACTGACTGCATGGCCTTCTCAAATTTTCTTCAAGATCTTCAAGTCTTGGACAACTCAGATGCACACAGCCTGATTTAGCTTTGTTCACGTGTGCACGTGCATGCATGCATGCATGCACTCCCCTTCTTCTCTTCTTGGTGCAGTAAACCCTCAGAGGGTGTAATTCTTTTCAGCACACACCTACTTCTCAAACTTCACACACTTTATGCAATTTGTCTACACACATAAATGTGTGTTCTTCTTTGTGTGGATGTCCTCCCTTTTCTTCTTCTAAGTGTATACACACTTCTTAGTGCACACACCTAGGTTCGGCCAACTTCTTGTTTTGTTTGCACACACATTTTCTTTGTTCAATTTGCAAACACAAGATTGGCCTCTCCTTCTTGCAAACCCCCAAGGGCTACGGCCTCTTCTTCAATTTTCACATACAAGTGCCAAAGGGTGTCTTCCTTGTTGCACACACACACACAATGGTGTGCTCTTCACTTCATCCACTTGCACATACCCAAGCCAAGGTCTCGGGTTCTTCCTTGTTCTTTTAATCTTCTTCAAAGTGTGCACTTTACTTATGCACACACTTGGTTCTCCATTTTGTACACACAAGGGCTACTGCCTCCTCTTTTTCTTTTTGCACAAAAGGCACAAAATGCCACGGCCTTCACTATAGCACACACACACAATGGTGTGGTCTCGGCCTTCTTTTTCTATTCCACCCGAACTCAAACAAGGCGTGCAAGGGGGTGTGGCCCTCTTCTTGTCTTCAAATGCCACGCAGGCTCAAGTGTGCAAGGGTGCAACACTGCCGCGCAAGCCACAACAAACCTCGAGGGCGCGCAAGGTACTTGCGGCCTCGGGTACATCCTGTCGCGCAAAAAAAAGACGCGCAGGGGACTCCTCACCTCCTTCTTCTTGTCGCGCAAAGGAGTTGCGCGCAAGGGACTCCTTCAGGCCAAGGATGGCACCGAGAACAATAGCCGCGCAAAGTTTTGTGCAGTGGCTTCTTTCTTCGCGAGGCAGAGCACTCACGGGACACAAATCTTCCACAAGGTTTCAGAAAACATCTTCATGCCTCAGGTTCTCCTTTTATAGGCAGAGAAACGCTTCTAAACATCTGCGTGGTTTTAACTTCAAAATCCCGAAGATTTCGGATCTTTTAAAATCTTCAAAATATTTATTTTTATCCTCTGTTTCACGCGGGATCTTCTATTTTCTCTTCCCTCACGTTCATGCTCGGCCGAACGTGTGCATGCCTCTGTCTAGGCCTATCCATGCAAATCAACAACCCAAATGTCCTTCGGCAGCTTTTCTTGCCTCGGCCTCGACCGAAATTCCTCACTGCTCTGCATGCGTGCTTCTTTCTTGCATGGATGTGTTCGTTATGCTTAGACGATCTCAATGGAGTCTTCGGATCGAACAATGATGGCCGGGAGCTCGAAAACTGGTGCTCGGAGGGCTCTGGTTCAGCGGCTGCTCGCGGGTGGCCTTCGGCCGAGCTCGAGGAAGTAGACGAGCCGGGAGCCGTCGGATCGTGATGCGCGACGGCCAGGATTAGATCATCGACGCGGAGATGGATCGTGCGGCGTGGATAAAGCCCACGATCAATCGTGCAGCCAGGATGTCTTCCGCGGGAAACTCCCGCGTCCCACATCGAAACGAAGCCCGGTTTTCTCACGGCTTATCAACTAAGCGCTGCCGAGAAGCGCTCAGTTGAACTTCCCCCTCCACGGTGCCGCCCCGCACCGTGTTCTCCCTGCGGGCGCGCTCTGCGCCCACTTAGCTCCCTGCGGGTGCGCTCCTAGCGCCCACTATGCATCCTCCGGGCGCGCTCTGGCGCCCATGCTGCGCAGGCCTGATCCCCTGCGTGGCCCCGGCTTACACACGGCCCCCTGCCTCTCGGGCTGGCCACATGGGATCCCCCCTTGGGCGTGGCGCCTTAGGCCCACATGTGCCTTGGGGGTTGAACCCTTAAGGCTGGCCCTTGGTGGCTAATTTTTTGCTTGAGGAACACTTAGGACTTTGTTTAAAAACAAAGTAACCAAGTGAGAATGCCAAATGCCACTCCAAGCCATTCTTCTTCCCATATCTATTCTTCTTCTTCTTCTTAAGAATTCCTCCATTTCTTCTCCTCACATGATCTTCACTTAGGATATGGAATTCAAAAGGTTCATCTTCATCAATCGAACTCCTGAATTACTTATAATCTTCAATGTTCTTTATTGATCTAATCAGAGATCAATTGGATCATCTTCATGTTCACATGCACTAAGTGATAGTGCATGGACTTCATTAATGCACATCATCCACTTAGTAGTTGTGGATGGAACTCCTTTCAACTCCTCATGCATTGTGAAGACAATGCATGGTCTTCAATCAATGTTGTGACTTTGTATCATCATGATACAAGTTCTATGAACTTAAAGAGCAGCTCAACAATCGTCAGATATTCATGGAGAATGTTTCAACCACAATTTCCAATACCACTTAGTGAATCTCCTAAGTGACATGCATCTTAGTACCATGGCCATTCTCCTTCATCACCATCACCATCACATCCTTTGACATTCACATCTTGACTCCTTGACATCGATTCATTCCAAGACAACTTCATGCCTCATTGACAACAAATGCAACACAATGTACTTCAATTAAAAAGTAGAATGTCTATCTGACATTGATTCATCAGATGTGTTTTTTACACTGAAAAATCATCATATTTAATGTTCTATCTGATATAGTTTGATAAGACTAAATATTATATGCACAGTATGATCACATAGAGAAAGTGGATGAAAAGTGAAAAAATGTAGGAGTTCCTACTAAATTCATCTTATGAAACTAATGACTTTATATGGTGAAAAAATGTAGTCAACCATTTTTTGTGGTATTTTTACATCAGATTATGAAATTCAGTTTTGGTTTTGGTTTTAGTGGGTCGTGTTCAACTACATCAAAGTTTCATTATATTTTTATTTGAAGATTAAAAATTTCCATTAGGTGGAATTCCCTAAATCAGATGTAAATCATGATTTGAGAAGAAAATAAATAAATAAAGTGTGTGTGTTCTCTTATCGAGTGAAGAAATTTTTACAATTAATTTTCATCAAAAGATCCTTCACCGGATATAGGATTATCAATTTTAAGATGATTAGATAATACTCTAGAGGAGTTGAGAATATTAAAAAAGAACTCAAATGATGCTCAAATATCCGATAAATTTCAATTTGTAAATTTGGGTGAGTGGGAATGTTTTTTGGTTTCCCACATTTTCTATTTCTAGAGTTCCTATAATTAAAGGTGGAATGTACAACATACTTTATTAATATACACCCATGCATAAGAGATAAAACAATACTGATTTAGTGTGAGAGTAGATTTTTCATATGAATTAGATTCATGTAAAAGGATTGTTTTTTAGGGATGGTCATTATCAAAAGATAATACTAATGTATGTTCATGTAATCAGATAGATACTTTGAACATAAGATCATACTAGAGATATTTTAGAATACTGGATTTGGTTTTATCAATCTAAGGAAGATCAGATTAAGTAATTAAGAAGCGGTTAGAAAAGGAGTATTATTTATAAATTGAACAGAACAGAATGTTTGATTTTGGAATAGTTTCAAAAGTGGTGCATGAGATGGAGCCTATAGGAGACATGCATACAAAATAATGTTTATCAGATGAAGAAATTAGATAGAGGGTAGATCAGAATGAGATTCAGGAAAAACCATTACTAGAGAAATTTTAAAAATGTGAAATATTTTTTTTGTGGTTCAAAATTTTTTCATTATATTTTTAAATAGATCAAAGAATGTATTATAATTCCTACCAAGTGATATAATATTTCTTACGAGAGTTGACACAAGTTATATTGACTTCTTAATAATAGTGATTTCAATAGACCCAGAATAGTGGTTATGGAAAGGATGTAGATTCTTACAATGAGACCAAAACATGAAAATATTATTTACTTTGTTTACATTCATAATTTTTTATATAATTGATTTTGTTAAAAGTTGATAAGGAAGTAACTTTAGAAATTATCATGGGAAAAAGTTACAAAATAACAAATTTGATAAATGGTAATAACTAATTCAACCCCTCTCTCAAATGTTCTATGATCCTTTGGGACTTCAATATTGATATGTGAAAAAATTAAAAAGAAAATCATATTTGCATGATTCCTTTTTCAATACTCTAATATATATATATATCCTACTATTTCATATAAAATTTTCCTATTGGGAATAAAAATTATTTCAGTCACCCACTTTCACTGAAGCCTAAATAACATTGCGTCATTTTGCATTATATTTATCTTATATGATAACTTGTGAAGTCATATCCAAAATACTTTTGGATATATTATAATACTATTTTTAAAACATAAATTAACATTATCTTATATCGCATCTTATGAAATACCTTATGAATACTTATTCAAATCACTTTACAATTTACTATAATAAACATTTAGAGTATCTTTCTATATTAAAACTAAATCAGAATTTATTCAATAATAATGTGTAACCCTGCAAGATTTTATAGGATTGAATCAAAATATGAATTAAAGAATTTATATACGTAAGATAAGGGAGACTTCTAGAAAGGAATCAATGCTAATTAAGTTATAAAGATGTCTGGGATGATCTCTATCAAACAGGTGTATCTCTATATATATATGTCAACTAGTCTTCATAATATAGAAATGAACATTATCATATGTTCCATTTTTCCATTAAAAAGAGTGAACAATGGAAAAATAACATACTAATCACACATATGTGAATCATTAATTTTGGATTCTTATATTATAGAATGATATTGTTGTGGAATTTATCTCATGTACTTCACCCTTATGGATGAGTACATTAGATTCCCATTATCCGAAAATATAACCACATAGTATATACTATCATGGAATATCCACAAAATCCATAGTATATGTCAATCGAGGGACTATATGTGACACTCATCACATGAGAGGAAAGAACCCATGTCGGTTGATCTTGACCTGAAAATATGATAAAAATAGACCTAACCACCCCTGTATTAGCTATGTAAATATGTAGACTTATATAAGTAGGGTATAAAAATATGATGGTTCTCACACTATGAATATCACCAATATCACTTACTGGGAAAAAATATGATCCATGCACTTCTAGTAGACAAAATTCATCTATATGAAAATGAATTTTGTATAACTATTGTACCATATAGCACGCGAATAGAATCATATTCCTTGTATTGTGCCTCAAGAAAATATTTTGTTTCTATATAGAATAAGGATACACATGATAACTCTAAAAAACTAATTTTTTTTGTTTTCTATACGTTAATTTCAACTATTAATCATGTTTTCGTGAATAATGATTTTATGGGCTGAGTTTTAGGCATTTCTGGTTGGTTTCAGAGAGTTTTAGAGTCATTTTCAAGGTGAATAGTTTGAAAGTCGTTTTCCAAAACTATGTTGATCCACTAGGGAAGATTGCAGGTAGTGGAAAAGGAACTTATGGTGGAACATAGTTAAAGTACACGGTTTATCAAATATTGTGGAATACCCTGACAAAAATTCCAACCTGCACTAGTATCCAAAATCACTATTAGAGCATCGTTTGAAAAATCATGACACCAGACCATGTGAATACTCAAGAGACATAGGACGACATGAAGGGTTGGATCATTATTTTCCAACCCATGAAACCAAACCATGTGCGCAAGAAATGATTATATGAAAATCCATTTCAACACCAATTTTCCACCTATAATGACATGTTCATTTTCCTATTGATATTTTTAGGAAACTGAGAGACTCCCCAACCCATCAATGGAAAATGTATCTTGTTTAGATAATTATTTCAGTGGATTCAAGTGTGTTGATGAAGTTGAATGAATATATGGGGTCCAAAAACCTCTAATCATCATGTTTATTCTCGATCTAACTTATTCCCTTGAGATAGATCATAGATCTAAAATTCTCTTTATAGATCTACAGATTGTGATGAGAAATAACAACGAATTTAGGGATTATTTATATAATGGTTATAAATTTAGATAATTTTTATCCTTCCTTTGACCAATTTTTATCTCTAGTTATTTTGGTGGATTATGAGAGTAATGCTGGTGTTGATACAGTCTCCAAAACATGGAATCATCCTATATCTCATTCTAGAATTTTGATTGTTTTGAGTTGGGATTATTTCTAGGGATTATTTGTGTCTGATATTGATCCAATAAGAGATCATTGTGGATAAGGTATCGTCTCCCCATGGGTTTTAGTGTTTTTTTTATAACACCCTTGATATAGAAATCTTCTTACCATTTAGATCCCTTGAAAACTCTTATTTTCTTGGTAGGATAATTTCATTGGAATAATTTTTTAACCATAACTAATAGTTATTTCTTGTCTATGTGTTAGCTATGAAATCAATATATTATGTTTGATTCCAAAATTATTCTTACAGATCTTATAACCTTGTTTGATGTTGATCACATGTATTTGTATGTTTCTATTAAATTTTCATGATGAAATGATTTATTCTCCATTAATATTATTTTTTGTGTGGTGTGTAACTACCAAGAATTTGGAGGTATTTATTTTGGTACTAAAAATAGTTGGACCATCATGGTGTGGTTATTCTATATATTGGGAGCACATATGACATGATATGACAATGAAGATGAACCCAAACACAGAGTTAGTTCATGACATCCATGATGATAGAATTATGAAAATGGAATTACGTGTATGATGAACTTGTATATTGACTCATTATAGTATCAAGATATGAAGGTATTATAGAAAAAACTAATGATCAAGATCTCTTTTGATAGTCTTGAGGCCTGAATGGTGGTGGGTCAAGGATGCGACAACCCTGTGGCCCGATCCAACTTGATGCCTTATAACTGCCAAGAGAATTGTTGTAGAGACCCAAAGATTGACGTACATGGACATTACATTACTTTTGCGGAATACTTAATACAAAAAAAACACAGACACACACGGACTGTAATATTTTAGTGTCTTTTGAAACTAAGAATTTAATCTTCTAATCGTGGTGAAAGATCTTAAACTTCTCCCATAAAGATCTTCCCATTTTTTTTTCTTACCTAAAACATTTATTTATATCCTGGGGAAAAGAAAACATAAAAAGGGCGAGCTCAAATGCTCAGTAAGGGTAAGCATAGATAACATAAAACAATCCATAAACATTTGAATGCAAAAGCTCGAACATAAAATCTAAACATCAAAATCTTGAGAAAAGACATAAATCTTGGATGTACGTAAGGAATATATCATAAAGGAACATAAATATTGATAAAATACCATGGGAATAAATCATGTAATTGTTGAAACATTTCATCACTTGTTATGATTTCCATAGTATCCAAGGCAATGCTTCCAAGACTATCTTAGTGGAAAAATTCCCTTTCTGAATCGAGTTCATTCCTCATTTCAGTCTTGTAACACTGAACCGAATTAACTTACCATTTCATCCATGTCTATCTCATGAGATATAAATCTTTACCCGATGCATTTGAGGAAGATATAGGTCCCACCCATCTCATAATGATATCATTCTTACTTGTGCCACAAAATAAACTTTAAACAATCATTATAACCCAAAGAATAAAAATGGGTATCATAAACATCATCCCATCATAACATAATCCATATAAAACAAATGGATATCATTTCATCATAAGAAAAGAGGAACCATGTAAATCATAGAATCATTATACTTAAAACATACACTTATGAAATAATTTCATCTTATATTTAAAATAGTTTTGATAATACTCTTGAAATGAATTATTGAGGAAAATATCCTTTCTTATTCTAAATCATTTTCTTTTCACAAAATTCCATGCAATTTTAAAAGAAATGTATTTTGTTAAAAATAGTCAAAAAATATTATAGAGTAAGCTTCATGAAAATGAGGCATTATGAAACCATAAAAATCCGTTCACATCGTATAAGTTAAAAATAAAATTCTTCTCATACTTTTGTCGGAAAAGTCAAAAAGTACCACGTATGGTGAACAAAAGAAAGATTCCTTCCATACAATGTGGTAAAAGAAAAGGGTAAAAATGTCTTTAAAGGTACATAGAAGAAAGTAGACATTTTATGAAAACATTTTGAGAACATATGGACATGGATAATGAACATAACCCCCAGTAAATACTTACGAATAAACAATCTCGGATAAGAATGAGATTGGAATAATTATCCCTTACCTTATGTCTGATATGCTTCGTATGTATCCGAACCTCCTCTTCTTCGACGCACCTCCTTTAAGACTTCTCTTAAGAAAGTAGAGTTGGTCTGTTGAGAAGACCAGAACCTCCAGAATGATTCTAGGGAAGTTGAGAAGAGAAATGGATAGGGGTTGGCCGAGCTTCAAGGCTCAAAAGGGCGTGAAGAGAAGAGGGAAGGGGTGACCTTTTTATAAGGGAGGAGAGGGGCACCTTTGGAAAAACTCAAAATATTATTTTATAATAAAGTCATATTCGGTTTATAATAGCTGAAAATTGACTTATTTCGAAGCTAAAGTGGGGATGGGTCGCAATAATCTCAACCAATAGATTTTATATGTTTAGGTTACAATTTTAACCTTATCATTTAGATTTAACTTTATGTTAAATAATTTTACTTTTATCGTGTCTTCTTGTTTTCATACTCTATAAGGTTAATAAACTTACTATAACAAGAGAAATGAACTCCAAGTGGTTTATTATTAATATAAATAAACTTATCTAAGTCATTTGGCCGAACCTTATATTTGTAGGAATAAAATATCAATTAATAATATAATATTTGTTTTAAAAACTATTTTATGTCAACTTTGACACTATTAGGTAATTGATTTTTGTAAAAATCATAACAGAATGATTAGTTTGAAAAAATTTAATTAAATCAATACTAAAATGTCATATTACCCTATAAAATTAGTGGAATTTATAAGAAGTCTCAAATTACATTTATTTGGGTATTTATAACATTAATTATGTCAATATTCCATTAATAAGATAATTACTGCATCATCATTGTGTCATAAATAAATTAAATTAATTACTTTCTAAAAATAATAAATAAAATACCATTATTTAGTAAATCTTTTTATCTTTATAATGAATATTTATAGTCGAATTTATCTTATGTATAAACTTATATTAAAAATGTTTTAGTTATTAAACTTTGATTTTAACTATTTTAACACTTCTTTAAATAAATTAATAATAAATGTCCTAATCTAATCAATGTGGACCTAAATGGTAATATTTTATTCCTAAGGTTGTTTTTGGCCGAATTACACTTATCCAATAGAATTAGGACACGTTTTAGGGTAATAATAATATCATTTTTACCCTTAGTTACACTATTTACTTTTAACCGTGGTAAATAAAAGTAAAAAGTTAATATTCACCCAAAATTATTTTCATCACATTGAACCACATTTTAGTCCTTCATATTAATCGTGTCTCTCGGATTTTCGAAATTCCACTCACAGAAGTGGAAAATTATTTTTTATGTGAATTTTCAAATTCTCCTAGGAGGTGGGTAAAAGACGGTGAAAA
Source organism: Viscum album (assembly GCA_963277665.1). NCBI lineage: Eukaryota > Viridiplantae > Streptophyta > Magnoliopsida > Santalales > Viscaceae > Viscum > Viscum album. The sequence goes on along the minus strand of OY728121.1, from coordinate 698,235,531 downwards.
GTTCAATAAAATATTTATATATCTAAAGTTATTATAAAATTACTCTAATAAATTACATTGAACTTATATAGGTAATATGTATCAATTTTAACTTAAAATAAATTTAAATAAAATAAATAATTATTTAAATAAGAAGTTGGTTTTTAAATAGTAACCCAGTGTTTTCACTATTGATCAAAAATTGAAAGTTTTCAGAAAAATACCAAAAATTCACCCTAGGCTAATATCGATATTCTGAATCCAAAAATAAATTCCATTTTGAAAGATAAAATTTATAAAATTTCAAAAAGTGGGTATTACTATTTATAACGGCCAGTTCATAATAATATTATAATAATATCTCGTTTAGTGAAACTCAGTATTGTGTACTACACACGCTATCGATGAAGGTCGCGATTGTGTGTAATGTAAGCCAAGATAGGGTTGCATGTAGTGCAAGACTCCTTTTTTATTGTGTATAACAAAATCCAACCATATTTCATTTATACATTGAATATATATATATACACTCAATGTTGTGTATAACATATTCAAAACTTATTTCCTTTATACATTAAACAAAATCTATACTTAATGTTGGGTAAAGTAATTTCTTCAAAACGAACTTGAAATTTTGTGTAACATGAGCCAAGAATAGTGTTTTGTATATTGCAAGCTAATACGGTGTTGTTTATAGCACAAGATAATCTTGGTGTAGCGTACAACAAAATACATCAAAGAAATTAAAAAGAATAATTCTCATAAAATCTCAGGTTGTTACATTTGTTCACTACACATTAAGGTATCTCCTGATTTAATCTGAAATTAATTAGGATTACCCTTATAGTATAGAGCTACGGAATATATATACTAGGATTATGGGGGATTAGTTAGCACACGAACACTCAACATATGATTTTTATGCTTTCTTGCACATTTATTACTAACATGGAATCCACATTTTATACATGTGAAGCCACATTAAGGACACATTAGTAATGTCACATTGGGTATTATTACATGCCCCCTATATGGGAATCTCAACATCATTTTAGACATCAGTATTTGGGACTTATATAAGTGCAAGGGGACTATCATTGATTGTTGATATTTGGAGAGGGGATATGGTTGCAGTTTTGAGATGCACATCATGGGACTCTGAAGTATTTCTTTTTTTATACATAAACATTTTATAATTTAGATTTTATTTCCATTTATAGGTATTAAATGAGTGAATTTTTTATTAAATTATGTTTTTTATCTTTATCTTGATACATTGGGTTCTTTTATCATATTTTTTTATATTTTATGTTTTATTATTACGAAGGGTATAGTCTCCCCACTGCAGCTTTATACCCTCATCACTTGTTAAAAATCACTTATGTATAGGGATGAGAAAATAAGGACATGTGGTGTATCCACTAATGTAATGTTTGAGAAAAGGTTGGGGCATTACATAATAGTATTAGAGGATATTTTTATTCATTTTCTTCTTGGTGATCAAGGGATATGGTATAAAAGAGATAGGCTGTGTAGAACTCGGGTAGGGGAGTTTCTATGTTCTAGGAATTTTCAATTATAAAAGAGGTATGAGTTAATATTGGTGAGACTGCATTTATGGTTTTATGATATTTGTGTGCCTTCATGCATCATTATGAGGCATATGGAATCACATGTTAAATATATTCCAATTATGTGATTCATAGTTGTTCTTTAATTAAATGACATAATTTATGCTATCTATTTTCCATGGAAATAAATTCCTATTTGAGTTATATATATGTTTTACTGCTTTTATGATATATCTATACAAATATTAGTCAGTTGATCCTTATAATGATGTTATTATTTTTATATATATGTGATTATGAAAAATGTTAAGGTATAAATGGCTTGGCATGATCTTTAGGCAGAACTTGGAAGGTCTTCCAATATAATTTCCTTAATTTTGGCCCAAAATGCATAAATTTTTTATTATAATCAATTATTTTTGGCATTATAAATGTTTTGGTGGATTTATAGAAAACATCAATCTTAGATATGTCTAAATTAACCTTCTTGGGAGGATTCCCCAATTCTATTGAATGCTTTATAAGAGGATGCACCTAAGCACTATCCCTCACATGCTCTATTGGTAAAGGCATTGGGAACACTCCATATTGGAGTCATTCAGATTTCACCTACCCATGACGGAGGAGTTCAAAGGACTATGGTTGAATATGATCATGAATTCTAATTTTGGAATCCTATAACCTTATAGGGAACTAAGGGACCCCAGGATGTCAATAACTAGATAAACACCATTGAGGGAATATTCAGCTTAGGTGAGACATTAGTGGACAAATGTGTCAAGATTGGGATGTTGATTCATTAAGTACATGATAGGTGATGGTCAGGTGTCAGGGGATAAGAAGTAAAATGTGATAGTATTTTTTCAGAGTCCTTCAAGAACTATTTTGTCGTAGAATTCCATCTCGAATCACTAAAGATAGATCATTCCTTGGAATTATTTATGCTTTAATAGGTATCTTGGATATTTTTTTCATAATATTATTAGTTCATAAAACTACTTTGTTTTTCTCTATTATAAGTCAAAAATGGCTCACAAAAATCTAGGAATTTTGAGATTTATCTTAATAGTACTATTAGATAATAGGTTAGGAGTTTTGACCTAATTCTATACTGGAAGGTTTTACACCAGACCCTGATTATTGAGAAGGGAATCAAGGTGGATTGATTAGTTGCTCTTATTCTATCCTATAGTACTTAGTTTAGTGGACCTCCTACTAATACGTTGAGTACATCCTATAGTAGAACAATCAGGAAGATCAAGGATTTGTAGTTGGGTAGTGGTAGTTTGACTAAGCATAGTTTGGATTCTTCAACTTTCACAACCCAACCCACTGAGACTACTTATCCTACAGAAAGCTGAATGTTACACCCCAAGACCGCATCCAATAGGTTACGGGTTGAAGACAAGTGATAAGAAGGAATTTAAATGGATTGGGAGGCTTTGGACTAAGTACCTACACACATAAAAACATGTCCCTAAAATAGTATAAAAATATAATAAAAGACATATCATCTAGAGAGTAAACATTGCATGTAAGATCCTCTATGAAAGAATAAAAGTAAAATTTCATAATAAAGATAATATAAAGGGTAAAAATACATTCAAATCTAGAAATATAAAGGTAATACAAAACTGAAAACAACTGTAAGAAGTATAGTTGTGGATATCCCAACTCTATATCTACAAGTCAAAGAGACAAACATGGTCAACATGACCATGTATTGCTAATACTCACAAATATAAGGACCATTATAGTCATGTATAGTATTTATATTTTCATTATTAGATAAAAAACATGTAGGAAAAACCTTTACATTGGGGATTACATACATACATAGTAGGATGCCCAAAAAAACAAGAAGGGAAATCATAACAATGGTTAGCTCAACCCATAATGAATGATAGTAAAAATACCCAACATAAAACACGGTCAAAATGAATCCCATGTGAGAAAGAGAGGGTATCTCCATCTTCATGACCCATCTAAGGATGAATAGTCTACCTATAGTTCCAAAAGGCCAATCACTTCTGCCATAAAACCTTGTCTAAGTATAAGAGGTACAGAGTGGTGGGACCACTGCATGATACTAAGTGTCTGAGCCAAGGGGGGACTATATCCTCTCCAATAGTCTCATTTATCCTCTCATGAATCCATGTATAGGGCCCACAACTTTCCTTTATGATCCAGAACAAACTGTAAACTATCTTCATCGGTGGACCTTCTCTGCTCTAGACCACAAATAATTTGGGTGATACTTTTTTGATTGAGGACCAAACAATATAAAGTATGGTGGTACCTACACTACCTATAGTACAGATAAGGTGGAACCACGCCCTAAAAATAGATAGGGGTTCAGACCCCAATAACACTCTGATGATCACACTTGATCACTATCACCAACTAATAATCAGTGAAAGAAACATCCCACTATAATCACCACACATCATATCTCTAATGTGAAATTAAATGTCACAATAATGTTGAACGTTAAAAATACATAGGATAGGATAATTGGAGGACCAAATCACATTATTTAAGAAGGAGATATAGAAGGTATAAGTCACATAGAAAAGTAAATGATGTGTACATAGGGTCACATAACATGTGTCCTTACCTACACACATGGGTGTGTCCTTGACCAAACATGGAACATGAATCCATGTGATACTACATGGTTTGAACATGTGTTTAAACCCATTTCTAGCATTCCTTGGGTTATTCACATGTACTCCATCCCATCCCTATGTATCTAACCCATTCCCAAGTGCACAAGGCATGTACCCATGGTACATGGCTCATCTATCCATTTATAACTAAATAGTGTGTCCCTTAGGGTACACTGGGTGTCAAACCACAAAAGGTCCTAGGTATGTACCTTTGGAACAGAACATGGATTCTCATGTAGGGTTAAATGGCATGTGGACCCAACTACATGGTTTCTCATATTTGTCTCATCTGAATCCCAAACCACCATAGTTAGGGGACTCCATGACATGTGTTCCTGGACTACATGGAGTGTATTTCAGGATTTTAAAAAACCAAATAACTATTAACACATCTCACCCATGCCTCCCCTATCACCATTTCCCCCTAAAATCACACAGATAAACTCATATCTTGGGATAAAAATTCACAATCCGACACTAGTTTCCATAATCTAGCCATATGAACCACGTGTAGATCTTCTCTGTCACACTATGTTGTAGTGTCTCCTCTCCCATGGATGAAGACCCATGATCCAACCTCTAATGCATGTTTCCAACACCAGCATTTCATATTTCACTATGATCCAGTCATACAACACCAATCTATAACACACTCACACACACGCCATGAATTTGGGGGGTTCGTTCGTGTTCGAATATGGCCTGACAATGTCGAACCCAAACCCTATGGTCTATTGATAATGGAAGTGAAAAATGGTGTGGAGAAATGAAAAAAAGAATGTGATAACCATAATTATCTGGTGAAATCCCATAATATGATTACACAAACATAAATGAATTCTGAGGAATAGTTACAAAAAAATCAAATAAAATGTACCATGAGTGTTTTCCAAATCCATTCTTATGGGATGAATGAAATTCACCAGAAGCAACAGAGGATAAAAATACATGTTTGGAAAATAAATCAAGGGTGAAAAACATAGAATAAACTACCAAAAACCATATTTGGATTGGTCTCCAATGAATAATGTTTCTGTATCATTTTCATTGGTGAGATCTAGGAATATTCTGGGTGAAGACGAATCCATTGAAGAATGATAACTCCTCCATGATATATTATTATTCATAAATGGATATAATCTAAGAATCCTCTAATTCTTCTAGGGTTATAAATAAAAATATAAATAATCATCATAATGATGTCTTTATAGAGGATAAATAGGTTTTATACTATTAAATATATTGTATAATGGAATCATTTAATTTATTTAATGCTTCCTCCAATGGTTGTGTTCCACCAAATGGCTTATATCAAACAAATTTATATTTCACCTAAGGTAAACCCCGCATTATAGAATAAATCATTGTTTCATATATTCCATAAAATGTCTTGATTAATGAAAAACCCACTAATTTGGTAAATATGTTCACTTGTGGTGAAATATAAATTAATATTTTTGATATAATAATTCTATGTTCCTGAAACACTCAAACACAATAATGACATAGAGGAAAAATACAGATATAAATATATAAAGATATTTATTGGATTAACAAAAAAACATTGATTCCTCTCATTATACCACAGTATAAGTATTTAATCCCATAAAATCATAATATGTAAAACAATATTGGGGATACTGAGACCGTAATTGGATCCCTCACTCCTAAAAGATCTCTTGTATGTTCTTATACAACCAAAGAACATGAACCAAATGAATAATCCATCATCATAAGGTCATATCCCGTTGTTCCATGATCACTACCTAATAATTTGTTAATATAGAAACCCATGAATTTACATAAATTATTACATTATTTTTAATATAAACATCCATTAATTAGAACCCAAAGATTACATGGCCTTGCGTCATTGGAAGACTATTTTCATAATACATCAAAGTGAGAGTAAAATAAATATTCTTTATTTTATTCTCAATAATGAGATGATAAATCATTTTGATCTCCATAAAATACATGAATAACCTTGGGAATACCCAGATATATTGTGTGAGGTAATAATACTAGTATGAAAATAAACATGAAAAGGGAGCATAACTTGTGTGTTAAAAGAATAACATGGTATGATAAAATAGAAGGCTAATGAGTAATCACATGGTAGAATAACGCAAATAACATAGTATCATAAGATAATTCAATCATGAAAAAATGGAATCAACATATAACATGACATAAACATGAATCAAGGCTAAATCCTTTGATAATTTCACATTTTGGACAATGTACCAAAATGGATTATGATTACTCCATAATCTCATACATGATGTCTCATAAGACTAATGGTTTACCCAATGCAGTGGAGCTCTATGTGTGCGCACCCATCATTGAATGTTCGTGTTTTATGTATTATATAAAAATAAAATCAATCATAATACATAAACATATTAATTACCCATGGAGAGAAAATGGTATTCCTAATCTGGACTCATATCATAATCAAAGGAAATTTTATAATGAAGGAATTTGAGAGATGAATATAAGGAATGTATTTCCTAATAAATTTAGGGTAGAATAATATATGTATATATGTGAGAGACATTTATACATAATTTTGAAGTAATCCATAACATAATTGTTATCTTTGTGGATGAAAATTCATTAAAAATATTTTAAGGAATATTTATTGAGAAAAATACCATTTTCATTTTAAAATCACTTTATTTAAATATAATTTTTTTTAAAGTTTTATAAAAATAATTTTTTAAATAGAAAAATACGAAATTATAAAGTAAGATTCAAATAAATGATTGGTCATGATGTTAGATAATTTCATACATTCCATCTACGTTAAATGGAATATTTCTTTCATAATATTTTAAAAATGTTAAAAATTATCTTATTTGGACAATGATAAAAATAATCCTTTAAAATATATTTTTTAAAAGTAAAACATGGGTAAAAATGAATTTAATATATTATTTAGATAATTTTATTAATATTATTTAATTTTTTAGAAAGGATGTATATAGATGAAAAAAACTGATCGAAGAGAAAAATTATATAATTTTTATGAAAAAATCAAAATTATTTTACATAACAAAGGGGGAAAAATTGTACTAATACATAGAAGGTTCATGAATAAAAATATCAGAATAAAATTCATTGGTTTTAATATATAAATGTTTATTAATTCCTCTAAGGTAGTATTAATCATAAATAATCCTAAATAATGATAACATTGTGAAATTAAACATTACGAGTTTGGTAACATTTAAATCATAAACCCCATATAATAAGTAATTGAAAATGAAACATTAAATACCATTATGATAATTATATTCATGATATAAAATTAACATTGGATTTATATACACCACAAAAAAGAAATAAGTGGGGAAAATGGAATGTCTTTCATCAAAGTAATAGTCAGATGAGAAATACCTTACCTCTAGTCCAGACATGTAGTGTATGTCATTGATATCCTGTATAGTAAAATTGTATCAATTTTTTATAAATAAGATTTTCTAGGATTAATCCCTTATATTAAATAAATTAAATTAATTTAACATAATGATATATTTAATTAGACAATCAGTTAAGTCCACGTTGGGTGTTTGAGGATGATCAGTTAATAATTTCAAAATGACATCAGTGGTTTAACAATGGTCCAAGGGTTCATTTTCCATATTATCTAGAATAATAATAATTAAATAATTATCATCATTATTGAAAAGTTATACTTCTATTACCAACCATGAAATATGTTTATGAATAACGTACTATATTACAATCATGGAGATGATAAGTCATACGTACACATGGGTAATGTTTCCATTTTTAAAATATAATGATTAGAAGATGGTAATTATTCATTAATAATTAAATAATTAAAATTATATAATAAATAAAATATTATTCATTTAAATATAATTAAATATACTATCCATGTGATGCGGTAATAAAAAATGAACCACATCTCTTCGTGAGGCAGTCGTATGTCGTACACAAGAATGACATTATCATTATTTAATGGATGGTAAATTAATATTCTATATGACATAGAAATTTTATATAATTATTAATATGTCATTAATATCATATATTAAAAATAAATCCATCATAATGAATAGCCTTGAGTGGTGACGATGGAAGGTAAATTACAACAGTTCGTGAGGGGGTAGTCCATAGTAGATATGAACAATGACTTCATTTCACATTTTAGAGAAGGGGGGTTGGATTTAGGTTAAGATATTAAAATAATTAATTATTATTATATATAAGATAATAATTTTTTATATAATAATTAATTAGATATATTCTATGTATGTGGAATAGGATAAAAATAAAAGATTCTCGGTTAAAAATGATACCTCTTCTTCCACTGCATCAAGATTATACAAAATTCCTCTATTGATTGGATTTAAGATAAAAAAAGAACAATAGTACATGGTGATGGAATTTAGTTAGTTATTTTTTTAGGTATTGGATAAACTATAATGGTTTTATATATTAATGTTGAGGGGAGATAGGGTTCCATTTTATAGATGGGGGAGAGATCACACTAAACTTTTTTAAAAAGAAAAAAGTTATATAATTGTTTTATGCGTGTGAAAAGACTCCAAAATATTTATTAACAAAAAATAAATGGTTTTAGGTGTAAATATATTCAAATATTAAGAAATGGAAAACAATTTAGGTCATTTTAAGCCTTATTGTTTTTGTCTAACCCCTTAGAATCTTGTTTTAACCATATTCATGGTAATTATTTTTTTCTATTTTTACTATTAATTATGTAAAAAATTAAGATAAATTAGTTTATAATATTATTTATTATGATTAAAATTATCTAATATATTTTCCGAAATTAAATGAGCATAATTGGTATATTTTAATTTAATGTCAACCCATACACGTGTCAAAAAAATGGTATTCCAAATAATTTTTTTATAAGAATAAATGAGTTTTTATATCAAAATAAAAAAATTTGATTTCAATTAACTAAAGTGAATTAATCATCAATTAATAGAAATACTTTTATTTTAAACCATTTTTTAATATATATTTTTAAATTATTTAAATGAAAGGGAATTTTCAATAAAAACCAGTATTTTTCATTATTCATTAAAAATGTAAACTTTTGAGAAAAAGCCAAAAATTTAATCCTAAGATTTTGTTTTTAAATTTTTAATAAAAAATTATATTTCATTTCTTAAACTACATTAACTAAATGTGGAATAAAGTTATTTTATAATATTTTCAATAAAATAAATAAGTAATTTTTTTTGTGAAAATAATATCTTTGATGCCTATAATGACATTGCTGAAAATCATTAACTTATTTATTAATATATATTTTTTAACCTTGATGAATAATATTAAATTTTTTTCTATTCATATTTACACCGAAAAAATTAATGATTGAGTTATAACAGTCAAGTTTAAATAAAAATATTTTAATTGTATATTGTTGTTCTTCTAAACATAATGTTGTGTGTTGTATATTCTATCGAACAATTTTTTTTTTTAGAAATACCTATGGGCCATGTAATACCTACGACTACGGGCCTTGTAAGGGTTCCACCTCACCCCTAGAATGGTGGATTATCAAAATCAATAAAAATGAATTCCTTCGGGCCATTGGAGGAGTACTTTCAATTTGAACTTATTCGTAGAAATCATGTCTTTGACATTTTAAAATTCATTTTTGGAAAACCCACATTGAAAAAGGGTTAAAACCAACCTCTGAAAAAGTTGGAATGTATAACTACCATATCCTTTTAAATATATTATCAAAAGATTCTATGAATAAATATAATTCAAATACAAACTAATGATCGTATGTCCTAGTGTCCTTAGTATATTATGTATATAAAAATGAAAACATGGAACCAGAATAAAAAAACTTTTATTTAATATTCATAATGGGCTCATCACTTCCTTTGAGCCATTAAATTTTCATAAGATAACCCTGGGAATTAATGAAAAAATGGGTGAGCTAAAAATACCAGTAAAGGAATAATCATATGAATAAAGAATATCCCATGGGTAAGAAGGAATAACATGATTGCATAAAAAAGAAGGAAACATGAATAAACATATAGAAGGATAACATATAAGATATGGGACCATATAATCATGTAATCATATAAACTTGGATAAAATAGATAAAATCACATAATAATTAGTCAAGGATAACATTCAAGAACATTTAAAATGGAGGAACATGAGTCAAGGATAATGACCGAGACCATTTCACTTGGAGAATCAGGAGTCAAGGTTCACCACCAAGTCCATTGCATATGATGGAGCATGAGTCAAGGATTACCACCAAGACCATTGCACATGATGTCTCATGAGACTAGACATCACCCAATCCATTGGAGTTCTATCTAGTAACACCCATCATAACACGTTAATTCATATGTCTTCCACATTAAGAAAAAAGCATAATGGTTACCCAATAAAAGAATTGGGCATCGTAATCCTGTCATATGGAATAAAAAAATTTAATATCATAATGGTTTCCATGAAATTTATTATTTTAACTTTTCTTGGACATTAATAATGTAAAATGGAATTGATCAGGATAATTTATATAGAACTTACTTTAAATCATTTAATACGTTTGTTGAAGAAATTTTAGAAATGAATTATTTTTGTGTGGGTTAAGGAAAATATTAAAGAGAATTTAAAGGGGAAAAGAAATAACAATTAATATAAAACTATTAATAAACCAAGATATATTTTCAATATAAAATTATTTACATTATAATAAGAATAGGGGCTTACATTATATTATGGATGGTATTTGAAAACAGGTATCAAATCGGGAAGTTCAATTTTATCGGGTCTGCTTATCAGGAGGGATTGAGAATGCAACCCTATAAAACATGTATTTCTCCATCAAAGAAATAATAATTTGGAATAGGAAAACATGATTGTAACATAAAAATAAAAAAGGGGAGGATTAAATTATAATAATTAATAATTACATTACGCTAAAGAGAGATAATGTGTATCCTAATGGAAAAAATGGTGGTTCAGATAGAATCCCTTACCTTTTGTCAAATAGTGTTCTGTACATGATCATAGTTTTATTGATAACAAAATTAAATTAATTAATTAATTAATTCCCAAAATTTTTACATTAATTTGATTTATTATAATTTTATTATATTTATTTATGGTCTTTTCGATGAGTTATAAGATGCAATTTTATCGTTCTAGAGCATTCGTTTCTTTGGTTTTCATGATCATTTTTCTTGTATACATGTATATAAAATCATGTAAAATGAGAATAGTTGCCCAAAATTGAAATTATACATTATTAATGAAATTATGTAATATTAAATGTTATTATATATAATTTTTTTCTAAATACGAGGTTAATCAATTAAAATAAACATTAATGATAACTATTTAGATTATTTTGGTTTTTTTATCACCGTAAACTTATTTTTTTATTAATTAATATTTTGTATATGAACTAGTTCTAGAAAATTAAAAAATATGTAATAATTATATTATAATCCTTCTAAAACATATCTTTTTTATGACCTACCTTGAAGGCGGTAATGGAAATTCAAAACTCCTCATCTTTGAATGTGATAAATCAACAAATCACATGTGGTGTTTTCATTTTTAGAAGAAAAGGAGAGGAGAATAGAAATATTGACCGGTTGATAAATTAATAAAATAAAATTACAGTGTATAAATTATATTAATTTTATCATGTCACCAGGATATGCGGAGGTGAAGAGAGTATAAGAAAATAAAATAAATTGAAAATAAATTAAAAGAAAAAGAAAGATGTTTTACCTCTTGAATTATTCTCCTTAAGAACCTCCATAAATAACTTTAGTTTAATATTTTATTCAGAAAAAAGGATCCTAGACATAGGGCAGAAAATGGGAAAATGTTTTGGTAGAACAAGGAAAAGATTCAATGCATTTGGGATGTGAGGATAAGATGTTGTTAGGGGTGGTATTAATAGTTGATGAGAGGGTTTTTTTATTATTTAATTAATTTGTTAATTATTTTGGCTCAAGACTATCAATAGTGTGGATTCTTATGAAAATTTATAGTAAATAGTTCAAGTTATTTTGAAATAATAGTGATTAAATCAACCCTGCATCATAAATTACTCAATAACTCAAGTATTTATCTTATACCATAAATTACCGTTTTTCACACTTCACTAAAAAAATCAACTATTTTAGAAAAAAAATACCCTAACCATTTTTTGATATATAGAATTTAAAAATAAACACTATTTTATATAAACAAGTTTTTAAATATCAAGAAATTAATTTTTATTTAAATCATCATTTATTCCGAAAATACCAATTTTAAATTTATAACAGATTTTCTAAGATATTGAAAAATTAATTAAGGTCTCATAAAATTATATTATAATTATAAGAAAACAAAATATTTGTTTATGAATATATTTTATAAAAATTAATTTTCTTTTAATTCATTAAAATTAATTATAAAATAGTAAATAAAAATTTATTTTTCATAAAAATAACAATAATAAATTTATCATTTTGATAAAATTTATTTACTATATCAATGATATGAATATTTCATATTTTCATTTATAAGATAGCGAAATATTATTTATAACTTAATAGGTGAGGTTAATATTATATTTTCTAGGTTACTATTCTTAAGGGTCATATTAGTATTCCAAAGTTCACCTTACTATTCTATTTGTTTAGGTTCCTTAATTTTTATAAAAACCACTTATTTCATTAATTATTCATTTATAAAATTTGTATTGTGTTATCTATGGGATTTTATGTGATTTATACTCTATGAAATAATTATAATAAGGGAAATTTTATTGTTAAAATTATGGGTCAATACATTCTTCCCCCATTATGAAATTTCACCGATGAAATTTCACCGATGAAATTTCATTTTATAAACTAAGGGGGAAACATGTGTGGGTACTTCTACTTCATTTATTCATCAAGTTCCCATGTTTCATCTTCATACTTATGGTTCCACTATAGTACTTTGACAATGTGAGTAGTCTTGTTGCATAGAACATTATCTTTATAGTCCAAGTCCATCACCAGCTACTCTTCATAAGAGAGATCATTTCCTAACTGTACCACCTCTTAATTCAGTACATATAAGGGATCCAATATGTAATTCCATAATTGGGATACATGGAATATATCATGTAGATGTGAAATTGTTGGTGGAAGTACTAGTGGATAGGAAAAAACTCTACTAAAATCAATAATATCAAAAGGGATGATGTACAAGAGAGCTAGATTTCCTTTATTACCAAATCTTATGATCCTCTTCCATTGATATTTGAGTTGGAATACTATGTTTCCATATTTAAAATCTAGTTCATATTGGTGATTATTTTCATTGGTCTTCTATAATCTTTGGTATTCCTCAATGTGCTGCAAAATGTTTATCACCTTTTCCATAATTGTATTGACCATTTTAGGTCCTAGAAACTTGTTTTCCCAAACATCATCCTTGCATGACAGTGTTCTACATATATTCCCATAAAGGGATTCATATGGAGAAATATTTATGTGTGATTGGAAACTATTGTTTTATGAGAACTTTACTAGGGGTAGATTTTGGTTCCATTCTACATTAAAGTAAACAGGACACACTCCCAACATTTTATCTAGGGTCTGAATTGTCTCCTCAGACTGGAAATCAGTTTGTGGATAATAGGCCATACAGATGTTCAACTCCATGTTTAGTGCATGTTAGAGACACTTCCATAATGTGGAGGAAAATCTATAATCTTAATAAGATATAATCGATAGTGGTTCTCTTTGTAGTATCACAAATTCCCTTATGTATATTCATGTATGTCGATCGAGTGATAAGTACTCAAAAATTTTGGTAAAGTGGGATATCATTTTAATACGATACACAATAACCCATATAAAATTATTTCCAATGTATATATTTTGAATTCCAGTCACAAATTCCATGGTGATGTTTTCCAACTTTCATATTGATATGGATAATTATAGCATCATCCCCTTAGAATTTTTCCTTTCATCCTTCACTTTTTTAAACACAATGAACATTGACGTATATTCAAATATATCCTTATTCATATTCTCCAAAAAATAGTGATCTTAGAGATATCAATATATATTTTTCCTCCCTAGGTAAATAGATAAGGTTGAGTTATATAATTCATTGAGAATATCTCTCTTTATCTCTTGGTTGTATGGTACATATAATCATGACCAAATCGTAAAACTCTATCCTCATCAATTTTGAACTGTGGGGATTTTCCATTTCTTATATATTACACCCTTTCCTAAATTTCGACATCAATTTATTAATCTTCCTTAATTTTTTTCTTTAAGTTGTGTTTGAGAAATAATTTAAGAAAGGATTGATGATGTTCCTTCCTGAACGATTTTCATGTCCATCATTTGCAAGTATGTGAATATTGGATCCTTGTTAATTATCATCATTGATAAATATGAATGATCATTTCTACATATATAATCTCCACATTATATGATTTACTAAAATGGTAGTGGATTGGGATGTCAAATTCCACGATGAGATCTAACCATCTTCAATGGTTCATGTTAGGACCATTCTGTGTGAAAATATATTTGAGTCTCTTATAATCTATATATGTCTCACACTTCTCCCCATAGAGATAATTCCACCATATTTTCTGCTCAATGATCATTGATTCTAACTCTAGATCATGTGTGGGACATTCATTCTCATGAATTTTCCACTTCCTTGAGGTGCAAACTATCACTTTATCATTTTTTATCATTACACAACTGAATCCCTTAATTGAAGCATCGTTGTGAACAGTAAAGAGTTCCCAATTTTTTTATAGTGTGAGAACTAGTGCAGTGATAAGCCTATTTTTTAACTCTCTGAATTAGTCTTTATATTCACTAGTCCATAAAACATCACTCCCTTATGATTTATCTTGGTTACTGGGTTTGATAATTGTGATAAGTTCTTCAAAAATTGTCTATAATACCCATATAGACCAAGAAAACAATGGATATATATCAATGATGTTGTCTTAAGACACCCCTCAATTCCCTTTATCATTGATGGTTCTATATGTATTCCTGTACTGGTGATAACATTCTCCATTAATTATATGTCCTCCATCCAGAACTCAAATTTTCTGTACTTTTTATGTAGCTTTTACCTTCAATAATTATTTAGCATAGCTTTCAAATCCTCTACATGTTCCACATTTCTCCTAGAGTATATCGGAATATCCTTAATAAATACCACCAAATATTTGTCAAGGTAATCTCTAAATACTCTATTCAATATGTCCCTAAAAATTTCTTGACAATTACAATGTCTGAAGGGAAATAATATGAACTCATAGTTACTATAACTCGTTCAAAAGGATGACTTGGGAATATATTCCTTCCTCCCCATTAATTGGTGATATCTCAACCAATGTTCCACCATAGGGTTATAATTATACACTCATAGTTTATCAAAAATGTCATTTATCTATAGTAGGGGATATATTTTCTTTATCATGGTTTTACTGAAATCACGATATGCAATGGAGAGGCGCATTGATCCATTCTTCTTCTTGAAAAAGAAGATTGGTGAACCCCGCAATGAATCACTAGGGTATATAAAACCCATTTAGAGATTATCCTATAATGTATTGTTTAGTTCTTCTAACTCAATGGTGGAAATTCTCTAAGGTTTCTTTGATATAGGCAAAGATCCTAGGATATATTAAATTGGGAACTCAAATTCTAGGTCAAGAGGACAGCCAAATCACTCTTTCGATAATACATCTGTTTAGTTCCTCACAAATGGAATTTATTTTAGAATGATCCACTCTTTTTTCTCAATCCTTTGAGATAGATATTCTTTATCATATCGAAATATTATCCACAATTTAGAGAATTATTTTTATTGTGATTCACCCTCATCCTTACACTTGTACATAATTGGAGGATAACTAGGGATATGAATATTAATATATCTTTACCAATATCTAATGCATGAATTGTATAAATAGATCCAATCCATGCCTAAAATAAAATCAAACTCTAGTAATAGAATTATGAAAATATTTTCGGGGAGGTTCAATACATAAAAAATAACTAGGGATAAGTTATATACAAAGGATACAATAATTTCCCCATTTTCTATTCTCGTAGATAACTCAACCTCTATATTTTGATGTTGTGTTTTAATATATCTATGAATATTGAAAGAAAAGAAAGGATGCGTAGAAATAGAATCATATAGTATATTTTCTATTCATGAATGAATAAACAATGTAAAAATCACTACATCATTTTTTGGGCTCATCCTCAACAGTAGTGATATCATATGCCCTTCTTTTCTACATTGGAGGTTGTTGTTATTGATTTAATCCAAGAGATATTGTCTTAGCGAAATGGTTATAATTATTCCCAATTTCCTTTTAGTTGAAACACTATACTAAAAGTTTTTTATTGGTTGAAACCATCAATTTTTATCCCACATTAGTGGGTTTCTTTATATCCCTTTAGTATTTATTGGCCTAATTCTCCATTCTTCCACATTTTGAGCATTTCATGGTTCCATTTTGATAGTTCTTAGGATCTTATTTCCACAAAAGTTGACATGTGGGTTACTGGTTTTTCATTCCATCATGGGATTTATCTATGGATCCTCCTATATTAAACTCCATTTTAGGATTTTTATCTCTTGACCCATGAGACCATTGAGTGTCTCTGATCTCTATTTTATATTTAAGGTAACAATAGATGATATCCATATAGATATCAAAGTATTGAATTAAAAATGATTTTTGTAGACTCAACATTATTCTAGTAAAGAATATATCCACATTTCTTTCGGTTTTCAGGACAAATCCAGAGTTGTATCATGAAATTCTTGTGAAGTTTTATTTATAGGTGTGATAAACTCATATACATTATGATTCATTCTATGGAAACTCCCTTTCCATATGAAAATGTATGGTTCAAGGAAAATATTTATTGAAAAAATATTTTCTTAAATTCACCCAAATATTTGGAATCAGTTTCTTCCTTGGACATTGTGTCTTGGTTAGTGTCTGTCAATAATTGGCTTTTCCATCAACATGATATAGTGCTAAAAGAAATTTCTAATATTTTGAGAACTGGAAGATAGATAATATATTCTCAATTGAGTTGATCAATTGTTATATAAGGATAGGATTATATGATCCATTAAAAATAGAAGGATTGTTCCATATAAAATATTCAACTGCACCATGATATTTCTTTATATAGGGATGGAGTTACACATGATTAAATTTATTAATATTAACTTAATTCTGTTGAAAATGTATTGTTATAAGGTTTTAAACTCCAATTACCATCATATTAAGAACTTAATTAGAGAAATAGTCACATTTCCTATCATATTGATTGCTGTCATGAGTTCTGATGTTTCAATCCATTAACTAAGAAATATAAAATACAATTATAGTGCTTGAAAACTTATCTAATAAGCATATAAACAAATAAATTTTGAACATAAAAGGGTAAAACTATAAATAATAATTATATCCTAACTTTTTATAACCTAATTTTTAATGTAGAATATATATGGTGATATAATTATCCCTAGGGTTATTACTAAAGTGATTTTGTCCTAATCTCCAAAAATAACTATACCACACACTAATACCAACTATAATGTCCCAATCCTTTTACACAAATTATTATATGATTTTATTCATAAAAATTCCTCAAATAAAAATAAAGGATTTTAAGTTCTAGTGTCTTCATAAAATTTGGTACATAAAACTAAAAACATCAAACCAAAATAAAAAACTAGTATATTTAATATTAATATTGAGATCCTAACTTCCTTTGAGACCTTACATATGTATAGGATAACCAGGGGAATAAATGGACAATGGGATGATATAAAAATCCTAGTAAGGGAATATGAATATCAATAAATTATATCACTTAGATTAGAAGGTATAACATGATTTCATAAAAAGCACTTGTAACAAGAATAAATATATGGAAGCATAACATATAGAACATATGATCATGTAATCCTGGAATCATTGAAATATGGAGAAAAAATACAACATGAAATAAAAAAGAGTCAAGGTTAACTTCTAAGAACATTAAACATGGAGTAGCATGGGTCATGGATAAACCCAAAGACCATTATACATGGAGGAGCATGAGTCAAGGTGGACCACTGAGACCATTGCACATAAAGGTCCATGAGTCACAGATAACTACCAAGTCCATTTCACATGATGTCTCAGGAGACTAAACATTACCCAATTCATTGGATCACTATTTATGTGCACCCATCATAACATGTTCATGAATATGTGTACCATATGAATAATAAAGAATAAGGGTTACCCATGGAAGGAATTGGGTATCATATTCATGTTATAAGGCATTACAAAAGGGAATATTATAACGGTGTCCATAAAATAATCGATTAAAATAATTATTGGACATTAAATAAGAAAAATAGGAATAGATCATTATATTTAATGTCAGAATAAAATGAAATCATGTAAATTTTTTTTTAAGAAACATAAAAAATGAAACATTTTAGTAGGGTTTAAGGAAAAAATTAAAGACAATTTGACGAAGAAAAGATTTAATCTTTTTTTCAAACAAAAAATGAACCATGATGGATTTTCAGGAAAAACCGATTGATATTAGTTGAATAATAGGGGCATAGAATATATTTTTTATGTTACTTGAAAATGTGTAATATATTGGGAACATCCCTTTAATTGGGTTTTCTTATCGAGAGGGATTGGGAATAGAACATTATAAAACATGTATTTCTCAACTAAAGAAAGAAGAATTTTGAATCAGTAATTATGTTTAGAACATAAAAAATAAAATAGGATGATTACATATGAATAATTAATTATTTAATTGGGTTAAAGAGAGAGAAAGTGCAACCTGAAGGAAAATATGTATGTTTAGATATAATCTCATAATTTATGTTAGCAAGTGTTCCCTGATTGATCTTATTTCCCTAGATAATCAAAATAAATAAATATTTAAAAAATTAAGAACCTTTTCAACATGTATCTAAATTATTCTAATTTGATTTTGTTCATTTATGTCCTTTTTGATGAGTTAGATGATACCATTTTATCATCTGAGGGAATTAATTTCTTTGGTTTTCACTATCTGTTTTCATTCATACATTTATGGAAAAAGATGTAAAATTCGAATAGTTCTCTAGAATTAAATTTTTTTGTTATTAATGAACTTATATAAAATTAAACTCTCTTTAATACCATTTTCCCCACAATTAAGGATCTTTCATTAGAATAAACATTAACAATTACCATTCATATTATTTTGACACATTTCTATCATCGCAAACTTATTTTGTTTCATTAATAAGTATTATGTACATAAACTAGTTACAATACATTAAATAAGATGTAATACATATATTATAATCTAATTTAAACATAAAAATATTATGACTATCCTTAAAGAAGGTAGTGTATATTGAAAACTCTTCATCCTGAAATGAAATAAATCAACACATCATTGATGCCATGTTCATTTTTAGATCAAAAAGAGTGGAGAATAAAAATGATAATGGGTTATTAGATGAAAAAAAATAAAATTAATGTATATAAAAGATATTGGATTTATAATTTCTCTTAGATAAGGTGAGTCGGTGAGATAATTAGAGAAAAATTAAAAGAAAAAGAATGTGGTTTTTACCACTTGAATTATTCTCCTTGGTATCGTCCTTGAGGCACTTGAGTTTAGCCTTATATTGAGATCAAAGGCTCATATATGTTGTGGAGAGATTTGGGAAGAGGATTGGGTAGAATTTGGATATGATTAAAATATTTTTAGGTGTTTGGAGAAGAGGTATTGAAGGGGGTATTTATAGTGAAGGAGAGGTGTGGTATTTTTTGTGGTGGAGAGGGGTGTTTTTTGATTATTTTATTCAGTTGTTTATTATTATGGTTCAAGATTATCAATAGAGTGGATTATTATGACTGTGTAAAGTAACTAGTTCACGTGAGTTCTAACCAATGATTCTTACATCATCCAAATATCATACCTGACTGAGTGATTTTTTTATTTAATTTATACCACAAATTATCATATTTTACTATTCACAAAAAAATTCATCTCTTTCTGAAAAATACCCAAATTTAAACTAATTTTTTTTTCAACATCTAGATATAAAAATTGAACTTTATTGAATGAAAATAATTTTATAATTATAGGAAATTTAATTTATAATTAAAATCATTATTTATTCTAAAAATAAAATATTAAAATTATAACTTATTTTATTACACTTTGAAAAAGTAATTAAGGGATCATAAAGTTATCTTATAATAATAATAGAACAAAATATAAATTTAAGAATCTATTTTATGAAAATAAATTTTATTTTGCATATTTAAATTAATTATATAATTGTAAATAAATATTTATGTTTAATCAAAATACCAATACTTAATTTATCATTTTTAAAACTTTTATTTACAAATTACACGATATAAATATTTCATATTTTCATTTATAAGATAAAAAAATTATTTATACTTTTCATGGTGATGTTACAATTCTATTGGCCATGTTAATATCCTTAAGGGGTGTATTACTATTCCAAAGGTCACATTACTATTCCATTAGTTTAGATTCCTTAATTTCTATAAATACCTATTATTTCATAAATTATTCATTTGTAAAGGTTTTATTTTGTTATCTATGTGATTTTATGTGATTTATACTACATGAAATAATAATATGAATTGAAATTTCATTGATTGAATTATGCGCCATTATAGAAAGTGATGTAAAAAGTACATCTGAAATAAAAATAACTAGGTTTCCACATAATGAAAACATTGGTGGGAGTTGAAAACAAGGATTTGGAATGATGTTTCATTAAGGAGATAATAATATAAATCGTTCTTAAGATATAAGAGACCATCGATTAATAAAAAATAAAAAAAAATTTATTTCAAGATACTTTTCATAAAGTAAAGGTATTATCTTACCATAATGATTATGAATATAAGGAAATATAATTAGAAACTATAATTTTATCCTTTAATAAAATTTTACCATAATATCATCTATTTCTCCAATATATGAGTATTCAAGATGAATTTGTTTTATGAATGAACTAAATTTTACTTCTAATGGGCCACATGGTTCTAAAAATGATATCAAGATATTTCTATTACATTTAGAAATTAACAAAAACCATAAATGTTTAGAATAAGGTAATATAACTTAAAAATGAATTAAAATGAATATTTATATCCAAATCCAAATCTAAACATAAATCATTCCATAAATAAATATCTCTACATCCCAAATAACATTAATATTTAATTATTTAATTATGTTCTCCCCAAATATTCATTCATGCTAAATCAAATGTCACATATAAGGGTTATATATACATCAAACTAAAGTAAAATTTCATAAAATACCATTAATCACCTTAAAACCCTAAAAATACTCAGTCAAATTTAATTATAAAATATATTCCCCAAAATCAACATCATATTTAACCATAAAATAGTTTAAGTGGTAAAATTTCATTGTAACTAGTACATCATGTTGGCCAGTGGTTAGTGTTTCACCCTTATCACCATTCAGTATTGGGTTTTAAACCAATAGACATGCAAGATGCAATAGGTTGTCACTAAGCATTCAGGTTTCCATTATTCTAAAACAATGAAAAAAATGTGATAATCATATTCATAATTAACCTTGATCAAATTAAATTATCAATAATATGATGAAATTATTCAAAAATAAAAATATCTATCAAATGTATTTAACCTCCATGGTTTTCTATCCTGCTAATATGTTTCAAAAAAATCAAATAATTTTTATTTACTATAATTACCTCAATATCAAACACATCCCAAAGATTATATTTTCATCAATCATGTGTATTTTATAAAATGTAATCTTACCGTTAATTAATACATGTACATAACCAGTAACATTTAACATATTCTTTAGAATCCATAAACCAAAACTACCACTAAACAATCCATAGATGTTCGATGATTCTTATAACCATAATAACATTGATAAAAGTAATTTGAAAACATGATTCTCAAGTTTCAACACATAATTATTTCAATATTTCCTCTTAAATTATTTTGATGACATAGGCCCATAGGAATTAATCCTTGGATTAGGGAAATGAATTAGATAATGACCATGTTTCCCACATTTATGATATTGAACTGTTAGTGATTTCTTAGGTTGAATGTTATTTCCCTGCATCTTGTTAACTGGGCTCTTCATTTTTGTTTATAAATTAGAATCGGTGTTCCCTACTTTTCCACATATAAAGCATCTTCCAGTTCCTATAAAGAATTCGGCATCATACATCTTCCCATATTTTTTACTTGTATGAAATTGAATATTCTTTTCATTATCATCTATAACACTTTAACAACAATGGAACACCATAATTATCTTCTTTTATTTTCATGGAAATTGTACTATATTCTACTTGTTGATCATAATTTGAGATAGAAAATTTTGTATTATTACATGATCCATAAATTCCATTCACATTAGTTTATGAATCTCATTAGGGAAATCATTACATTTCCCATCATGTTGGTTGTTGGGTTAAGTTTTCATTTTTCCCTCCATTAATTAAAAATATTATATAAAACAAGATGAGAATAAATTAACTTACAAAAGGTAAACATAAAAACATACAATGAGTAACTTATATATGATATTAATATCCTAACTTATGATTCTCTGGGTTTTAATTTATTTTGTCCACAATAGGATTTCTTATTAGGTTTTCTAACAAAATAATTTTATCAATTCTGTCAAAATAGTTTGTAGAGAGATTGTAAAATTCTGAAATATACACCTTGGGATTTTCAAACCAGGTGTGTATTAATGTTATCAAGCACTATGTGATGACTTATTCAATACCAATGATCCCATTAATGTGTTATTACCCTTAGGTACAACGTTTCCTAAGACACATCCACTTGTAGAATCTAGATAGGGTTGTAATTTCTTGGAACTGGCAAGCTCTATACTTCAACAAATTTCAAGGATATTTCTACATAAATAGTGTTCTCATTATAATTGTCCCTAGGGTTCCAAATAAAATATTTTTTCACCATTCCAAAAAAATAACTAGATCATGATATGATACCAACTAATATGACCCAAGCCTTTTACCCATATTATTACATGATTTTTAACATAAACATCTATTATTTATAACCCAAAGATAGTGAGGCCTGGTGTATTTGTAATATTTGGATCATAATAAAACAAAATTGGGAATAAAATAAATATTATTTATTTTATTCACAATAATGATATCCTAAATCCTTTCACGATACTAAAATTTCCTAGAATAACTCTAGGAATACATTGAAAAAATAAAGGATCCAAAAAGATAGTAAGAGACTAAACATGAGAAGATATCATAACTTGTGAGATAAAAGTATAATATGATATAAAAAAAGATAAGTCCTATGAGTAATCACATTGGAGTATAACATTAATAATTTTTTTCAAAAATATCATGTAATCATAGGAAATGTGGAAAAAACATATAACATGACACGAACATAAGAAATGGATAACTGCTAGGAAAATATCACATGGTGGAAATAGTACCACAATGGATTAAGTTTACTCTATAATCCCATACATGATGTATTATTAGAGTAATGATTTATCTAATCCATTAGATTATTATCTAGTAACAACCATCATAACATGTTTATAATTTTTGTGTTCCAAAAATTGTAAATAAATTATAAGGCATAAAAATATATTTTTCTCATGGAGAGAAAATGGATTTCGTAATCTTTTAACATATCATAATCAATGAAAATTTCATAATGAATGAATTTGTGAGATTAAAATAAGTATTGTATTACACCCTCAATATAAAGTAAAATATGATATGTATATATTTTAGATGAATATGTGCATAATTTAGAAGTAATCCCTGATATATATGTTTGAATCATTGATAAAAATGTCTTTAAAATATTACATGGAATATTTATTAGTAAAAACACCCTTTTTACATTGAAATCACATATTTTAAATTGAAAAATTTCCAAAATATTATTGAATAAAATTATTTTAAAATAAAAATGAAAATTTATAGTGTACCAATCAGATAATTTAGTGGTCATGATGGTGTGTAATTATGTAAATTCCATAGAAGTTAAAAAAAATTCATTCACACTATTGTAAAAAGGTTTAAAAGTCCTACATTCTGAAAATACAATAATATTACTTTCAAACAATATTTTATAATTTTAATAATGAGTAAAAATATCTATATTAAATCATTTAGATAATTTTTAAAATATCCTTAAAAATATTTTTAGAAAATATTGATATGAAAGAAAACATATTTTCAACCGAAGTGAGAAATAATGGAATCTTTTCTGAAAAAAATTCTAAATCATTTTAAGTAAAAAAGAGATAAAAATGGACCTAATAATTGAAAATTTTATGGATAAATCAATGTGAAGAAAATAGATTATTTTAAGTTAGAAATATCAAATAATTTTTCCAATGGAGGTTTAAACATAAACAATATTGAATAATGTTAAGATTGTAAAATAAACCCTTACAACATTGGAAAGATTTGAATCATAAAAGCCATGAAATAAGATACACAAAAATAAAAATTTTAATACCATAAATATAAATATATTAATTATATAAGATTAAAATGAGTAGTATATACACCACTAAGAAGAGATAAATAGTTAAAGTGGAATATGTCTCAAGGAAGTAAAAGTGAGACAAGAAATCCCTTACCCTGAGTCTAGACCTATCATATATCTAATTTGTATAATTTATAATAAAAATATATTTTTTATTAATATCCTCTTCCAATTAGGATTCATTATACTTAAACTATATACTTAATTTATTATAATTACTTATTTAATTACATAATCAGTTATTTACCTATCTGGTGTTTTGACGATGTTTGGTTCATAAATTCAAAATGAAATTGGTTTATTGGATTTGTTAAAAGGGATCACCATTCCATAATGTAAAAAATAACAACCATTACATAATTATCATATTCACACACAATTATACTTTTAAAATAAACAATTTAATATGGGTTATAAAAAATGAACTATGTTACAATTATTGTTGCGGTATATTATACGTACACATGTGTAACATTTCCATTTTTCAACAATCATGATCGATAGAAAGAAATTATTAATTTTTATTGGTATAATTCTAATTAGATCATAAATATCATATTATTTCATTAAATACATTATCATCTACCAACAATGTGACATGATAATACAAAATATATCATATCACTTCACAAGACGGTAGTTCATCATACACATGAATGATGTTATCATTCATAAATTTATAGTAAGGTAAGAAGGTATGTGATATATTAAATTTTATTAATTATTAATATATCATGATCATTAATAGTCGTGATAGGTGATGATGGAATAATAATTACATCAGCTCGTGAGATTGAAGTACGCCATATACACGAATGATGGGTTTATTTTGCATTTGATGGAAGATGAGATGTATATAAGTTATGAAATTAACATAATAATATATAATTATATGGGAGATACATTTTTTTATTATATATTTTTTATTGAGTAATATTTTATGGATTTTAGAGAATAAATAAAACAAATATGCTCGGGTAATAATGATACTACTTTTCCAGACAACCTTTTAAGGATTATACCTAAAGACTACATACACAGTAAAATATTTGATTTTTTGATGACGAAATTTAATAATATATAATATATATTTTGGTAAAAACAAGTAATTTTAATAGATTTTATGCTTTATTGGTATTAATTTTGACTACCAAATTTTTTTACCAATAGTTATATCTATCAATAATGATGGTTCAATACCAGCGAATCTTTTACATATAGTTATATCTATTGCTTTATTAATCTAATATCAAATTTTATTACTGAAACATGATTATTTTATAAATAATAACTATTACAAAAAAATCTATTTCCATCCATAAAAATTGATACAACAACCCATTAAATAACAAAAAAATATTTTATAGGTGTTAATGAAATATTTTATGAAAAAATATATCTTTTCATATTTTTTGTTCTATATCAACAAATTTTTTATTAACAACTAATTTTTTCACACTATCAGAAAAATTCCATTAATTATTTTACCCATAAAATAATTTATTTTCATTATATATTTTTACCATGAAATCCTTGACAATTGAAAATACACATTATAATAAATTATTCAATATCAATTTGTTATTTGTAAATAATTGAAAATACATTTAAAAATTATCTAACAAAGACCTATCAATAATCAATTAAAAATTAATTTTTAAATTTTAAATTAAAAAAATGATAATTTAACAATGTTTCTTGGAAATATATATTTATAGAATATAAATTAAATTAAAAAAACATTGAAAAAATTTATTATTAATTTTTAGATGTGTAGTCCACAATATATTTTATCCTAACCCTAGAATACCTCCCTACCACTACCCCGTAACCCTCCCCACCTCCCTCACTCACTACCTCCCCCACCTCCCTTTCTACTTCTCATATGTCACACCACCTTGATCGACCTCCACTACTCAAATCTTCCCACCTGCTAGCCAAGGTTTTCCTTGCATCCCCTCTTCCTTCCTAGATTTTCACTGTGTCAACTGCTTCCCTAATATGCATTCCTTCCTCCACTAAATCCTACACTTCCCTGATCCCCCTACTAGGTCTCATGACCTTGGGTCATAATCTTCCCTCATGTTCTCTTTCCCCATGTTCCAGGGTCCTTACCAGTTCCTCTACCATCTCCACCTCTATGGCCCTTTCTTAATGATATTTGTTATCGTGTCTTGGCGTGGTTCTATTTCAAATTTACATTTTGAACCAATAATACCACATATGACTTCATCTATTATATTCAGAATTTTCCCTGTATGTTTTCTTTTCCCCTGACATAATGGATGATAATTAGTCTCATTGTCAAATATATCCATCAACTAATCTAATTTGAGGGAACTCTATTTAGATTTTTTTTTATTTTATAAAATTTGAATACTAATGGTCATGGAAGGAGTTTCCCAACATCAATGATTTTACATGTTTCATTACTTTAGTTATCTAATAGATTTATACCTTCTCTTTTGGCTGCTAATTTTCGGAGTTTTCATATTCTCCAATTGATGCTTGGATTAGAAATCACTAATTCATCTATAGTTCCATTTAATCAAGTTAGACATTTTTAGAATTTCTAGATATTAGTGCATCTAGAATCTGTGAGTGTGGTATTTTTGTGATATACTACATATTATCATATATGTTTTCAAGTCCCGTCCTTTGCTCTTCCCAAAAATAACATTGAATTCCTACCAATTTCCACTGCTCAATCGCTAATTTTAGAACACATGTTTTCTCTACTGTCCATATCTCATTCCAATTCGAAAAAACCAATCTATAAAAAAATTATACTTAATATCTAAATGAAACCCCCACCATAAAATGACATGTTATTTATTTGAAGTTGATAACCAAACATGGTAGGTTGAAAAAGACGATTATGGAGGGCTGTTTTGGATTAGATGAGAGTTTTATCCAGTCATGTGATTTGTTCTTTATTCAACCCCTGTTCAAGTATTGAACATGTCAATCTCTATTGGAGGATCTATATATAAACTATCTAGAACTCAACTCTAAATTATATTTTCCTTGTAAATTTCCATATAGGTTTGTTATTATTTCTCTTATTGACCAATAAATGCCTCATTGAAAATTCCATACAGTATTATTTGAATTTATTTTGATTTATATTGGTGACTGTAACTTTTTTCAAAATTGTGATATTGTTTATCTGTGTTCCAAATTTGGAAATGATAACCTAGTTAAGTTGATAACTACCATATTAAACTATTAAGTTACTTTGTGTTATTTCATTTATAGAGTTGATTCCATTATTTGCTGGGATTCATAGACTTATGACTTATTATCAATCCCTATTATCATGAATAGTGATAAATAACATTCATTATCTTTGAATACTAATAAAAACCCCATCATTATTGAAAAATTTGATATTTAATGATTTATAGGGATATAATACATGGAATCTGGTAGATATTAGTTTCAACGATTAAAATTTTTGTCTTTTTTGTCGTACTTATTGAGATCATATCATTTCACTAATTAATTACAATACTCAGTCTAAAAAATAAGTTTTTTGTTACATTAATGAAAAAAACATGTATGCAGGATCTATTTGATACCACTTATTTAAATCTCTTTTAGAATAAATCATTTATGTTTAAATGTTTCAAAAAATATATACATTGTGTTTTGTATTACATTTAAAAACATCATGAATTAGATGAAAAATAATTTTTTCAATGCTTCGATAAAACTATTGTACTTAAATATCAAAATAATACCACTCGAGTGGTAATATTTCTATTCAACTATAAGTGTACGAATGTTTATAAATAAACACTTATGATAAGTGATAAGAATTGTAGGGATTCATTAAACATTCTAAATATAATATCTTATGATAAGAAGTTTGAAAAAAAAAACTATAGCCAAATAGAATCTTACATTCTAGAGTAATATAACATAAATAAGGGGTAGTAAAATACTTTTCAGTAAGATAAAATCAATTAAAACCCTCTTATTATAAGTGATAAGAACCGTACTAAGTTTTCAATAACTATTGTCAAGTAATTTATTAGACCTTCACTGAACACCATTACTCTAATGATTAATTTTATACTCAATTTGGAAATAAATAAAATAATGAATTATTAAATATAATCCAAAACTAGTTTTAGACTCAAAATTCAATTGATCATTATATAAAGTAAATACTAGTTATGCACTATCAATCTGACCAAAAGCACTTGATTTTTATTATGGATGTAGAAGTCATAAAATAATGAATTTAATTATACAATAACTATTATATCAATTATATCATCAATTCATTTTCATCACAACTCTAATAAAAAGTGATTTTTTTCTTATTATCTCTAAAAAGTTTAATATAGTAGTTAGAATGATCATACGAAGATAAGTATTTATATGAGGATTAACCCCTTTTTTTTAAAACATCATAATTTATAGAATAAAAAAAATATATTAGTTGAGAAAACCATTTATTCAATAATAAATTTGAAAAAACCTATATAGATTCACTTATCAAAAGTAATGAGTTTTTTAAGAATTTTTCATTTAGTGTAATCAAAGAAATCATCATTTATAAATAGATCCTTATTTATGGCTTGGTTGAACTTGAGTGATGATGATATAGTTATATTATTGTATCCTATGTCATTTTCTAATTACAACATTTTTATCTAGGACATAGTCACTAAAACTATTTTCCTTACTAATCACTTTTTTTGAGTAGTAATTATTTTCTATTCCAAATCAAAGCATTGTTATCTTACTTCTCTACTTCGATCTTCAATAAGTAGCATGGAAACACAAAAACCCTAACATGACAACTAGAAATGGTATATCACCAATCAACAACAAATAAACATTAAATCATATTACATCCCAGACTCAAACAAAAAATGAAAAATACCATAAAAATATAGTATTTATGAATTCCATTACTTTCCAATCAAATAAACCACCAAGTTGTCTGATTTTCCCCATAATAATGGTAGGCAGCCTTTCATATGCCCTAATATTTTTCCACTAAACCCTAGTGTCAATGATACAATGTGTCTTCAAGGGATACAACTTCACTAATTTGATTCCCATGTACCCTATTTCATTGACACCAATGAGAATCTTCTACCGAAGTGTGACTTATAACACCTTCAAACAATTGATGAGTTCTTTCTTCACCCTCTCATGCTTTCCCTTTCTATTGTCAATAGTATCCTCCTAAAAATTTATATATTTTGTTACAAAATAACAACCTATAACCTATACTGTTGTAACTATTAAGGATCAGTGGGAACCAATGGAGTGATGTCATGATAGACCTCATTGATGTAATGGACACTAACTTGTGGATTTGAAGACCATCATGCCATTATTGATGAGGACTAGGATCTTCTTGTGGATGTGGTTCATCTATGATAAGATATTTTTTCCCAATTCCTCTTACCTATACTTCTAATATATCCTCTTTAGATTTATGGTCATTATATTCCTTATACAGAATGTGCTAAGTGAGAAATCCCATAAAATGACCATATCTCCCATTGTTGGAAAATAGGGATCAGATTGTTTTCTCAAACTAAGCCTTTGTATGGATGCGCCATCAACATCAAAAGAGGCATATCACTATGAATTTAATTCAAAATTCACCAACTAAGTGAGAAGGTTAAATTTTTTGACATCGTAAAAATTGATTGTTTTATTAAATATTTTTTCAATGTGATCATTGATGATAATTATACAGAAATAAGGAACTAGAATGTGTATAAACTATAATAATAGTACCTATAACTATTAATGGCCCAGCTTTTCTATCCACAAGTATAGGTTTAATTGCATGCAATTATCGTTCCCCTCTTCCCTATGATTCATTTTAAGTCCCCTAATCTATACAGCTTTGTTGATATGGATTCTCCTAGCCAAAAGCAACTCATCCACTTCCTTGACCACCATTATTAGTATAACTCAAACTAAAAACTTATATGGGGTTGAGTTCCCCCTATTAACACTCTAATTTTACCTATCTCCTCCATTATTACCCATCAATCGTGGGTTCTAGACAAACCATTTCAGATTACACATCCCATTGTATTCTCGACACTCTACTGGTTGTTGGGGAAAATTACTATGAAAGTGGCCTCATATACCACACTATAGGAATATTTATTAGGTTATATCTGGGGTATCTAGTAATTTTTTATGTCCACTCTATTTTTCACTTATCTAGTTCACATTATCATATAGAAACTTACTACTCTCAAAATGATTACCTTCTGGTCACGTAGAATAATCCAACT
Source organism: Viscum album (assembly GCA_963277665.1). Taxonomy (NCBI): domain Eukaryota; kingdom Viridiplantae; phylum Streptophyta; class Magnoliopsida; order Santalales; family Viscaceae; genus Viscum; species Viscum album. The sequence continues at coordinate 698,204,336 of OY728121.1, read as the reverse complement.
ATCCCCCACTGGAATCCTCCATCATCTTCCCCTCAAAAATGATATCCTTAACACCTACCTCATCAGAAATATTCAGATTAAATATGTTATCTTAGGACTCAATATCATGTTCAATCACATTGTGAAAATCACTAATCAAAGTGTTATTGTACCACATTCGGATTCATATATGTAACCCTTTATTTTTTTTCTTTTTAAGGATGTATATGTTTGGGAAAAGAAATTGAGGTTTTTAAAGACTATTTTAATGTTTTGGTGCTTCTATAATGGATCATAGTTTGAGAATGGATACTAGAAACCATGAAACAGTAACAGGAAACCATTCAATGAGAAACATGGGCCTTGGGTTAGGTGCATACTTAGGTGCATAGTTTTCCCAAACCATGAAGTCTCCTAGGTGAAAATCTATAATGTTGTAAAGAGGGCTTCTACATATTTGGAAAAGAAATTCAAATATATTGGTATAGCAATTCATGTTGATCTATTAGGCAGAGGATAGTGAATGATCATCACAAGGTTTTCCTAACCATGACACTCACCATACATGTTTTAAAAGTGAGATCCTAAAACTGATGATGTCACTCATTTTCACATATAAATGGGTAGTTATTTATTATTTTCAACCCTATCTTCGGTTTTCTTCCTCCCAAAGGATGTGGAGTATCACCCTTTCAAATCGAAATCAATTTGAAGGAAATTCATGTTGCATTGTTGCCTGATTCCCTTGGAAAGTCTTTATTTTGGTAGTTTTACTTAGATCTACTTATCCTTCGTCTCTCATATTCATATATATAGTCTATTATGGATATATATGTAGTTTTTTATTCCAATAATGATGAAATATTGATTTTATTGATGTTTCATAACAAGATCTCGGGGGTTTATAGATTCAACATGGTTTTGTTGGTGTTTTCATTTCGTTCTTCATTTTCATCATAATTCCCAAGGTAGGTGGCTCCAATATCAACTAAAATTATTATAATATTTAGTATTTGTTTAAATTTGATTAAAGTGCATAAAATTTATTGTGAAAATTATGTTAAAATATTGGTAAAACCCCTCTTTAATGATGGTTCATGGTTTTGGGGTTTTTTGTAAATTTTTTGCTATGAAATGTGATTAGTTTTTTAATTATAAAAATGATGATTTCAAAATGTGGGATTCTTTGATTCATGGAAAATGGTTTATTGGAAATTGTTTCAATGAAAATGATTTTTTATTGAAATGTATTCAAATGTATGCATTGAAATGTTTTTGTCATACATGGGTTTGTGTGAGTTCATGATTTTGATGTGACCCTGAATATAGGGTTTGTACCATTAGGGTATAAAATTTTGTAACCCTAGATAGGGTATGCATTCAACTAGGGAACAAGGAGATTGGAAACTTAGTAATGACTTAGTGGACGGGATAGAAATTTCTCATGAGTACGAAACTATCATTGAAGTTTTCATGTGTTGTTTTGTATGGGAATCACGAAATGGGTTTGTCAAAAATGAATGTGAAATAGTTTAAGCCATTGATTGTATTTTTTCCATGGAAACTATTTTGGTATCAAAATTGTTCTTTATTTTGATATAAACTATTATAAAATTTTTTATATAATTTTTTACATAAATGTGTTAACATGTTCTATTCTAGTTGCGTGAGTAGGGATGATATTTTTAAAAATCCTATTGAGTTTTATTGCTCACCCCTACTTTGGAACATCAATTCTTTTGCAGATTTTTTTTGAGACATGGGTAAAGGGAAATAATCAAATTGATTTATTGATGATTCATTATTAATATTCTATATTTTGGAGTTGTATTGTGGATCATGTTGGGGGAAATGTATTATGTCTTTGCTGTCATTGAGCTTTCTTGGTTTCCTCTTACTCTTTGCAGTTGGTACTAGTCTTGGTTTCGTCTTCTTACTCTAATGTAGTTAGGTTGATTTTTTTATATAATTAGTTGTCTTACATTGATGAAATTCATCATTATGTGTTTTTGTTTATGGTATGTTTAATTTTTTTTGTTTTACATTCCAAGGTAAAATCATCTCCTAATATCTACGGATTCCCTTGTCATTTATTCATAGCATTTAGCACCTTCGGGATGTCACTTAAAGACAAGTAGAAATTGTGACATGACTCAGGCCTATGATAAATTTTATCATGTTATAAATGGTATAATTCATGTTTGGTCCATTTATAATTGTGTAACATATGGTATTACCTTGTTTGGTCCTTGATAGACAGTAGGTATCATTTTTTCAATCTGTTTTCATCAGTTGTGACAGTCATGGAGTAGAAAAACATTTTTTATTGGTTATTGGCATGAAATTGTGGAAATGAATAAGATTTTTCGGGCTTGAAATGTATATAATAAATTAGAATAGATAACCTTTTTATTTTGAACTTCATGTTACCAGGGATTAGTGTACACATGCTTTTTGGAAACACTTATAGTAGTTGCAACATCTTTATCATGGTTTTATCTTATAAGAATAACATGACATGCATTGATTCAAATGGAATACCACTAGGAATTCATATTTAATTTTGATAAATGATTTTTTATTTGGTGAAAACTTGTCATTTTTGAATTATAAAATGGATTTCAAATTTGAGATTTTGAAAGGGTAAGGCATGGGTATTTTGAAAATTAATCGATTTTCAAAAACAAGATGAAATTTTAAAGAATGGATGAATATAGAACAATTTGAATTTTGGAAATCCCTATTATAATATGTGTGTTATGGTAGAATTTAAAATTGATAAGAATTCAATTTATAGGCAGTTATACTTATAGAATTTTTTGTGTTTATAGAAAATGGAACCTAGTAGCATAGAAGAATCCAACTAGAAGAGGCTGAAGAGAATGTGGTTGCACCTAAGCCATAGCCGAACCAAAAACTGGTTCAGAGTATAGTCCATGTTTTTTAGGTTGTGGATAAAGGGAACCAAAGTTATGAACCAAGGAAACTTGATCATTCCATCATGTTCCAGAAGAAGTATCCACCCTATCATTCAAGGTGATTTGGAACCATAAATGATAGAGGTGTGGATGAATAAGAAGAATTGAATATTAAATTTCCTTATAATAGTAGTAGAGTTTAATGTTAAGTTTTATATGTATATATTGGAGGATATTTTGGGACAATGGTGTGATTTAGCAATTGGGGATAAATTAAACCAAGGAATTTCATTAGAGGATTTGGAAAAATTATTCAGTAAAAAATTCAATCCAAATACACTCAAAATTGAAATAATGATGGAAATTTTTATATTTAATTAGTAAATCCTCTCAGTTATTGAGTATGAGGCTAAATTCAGGAATTTAGTCTACTTTTCACTCGAGTTGCAACAAGTGCATCATTAAAGGAATTTTATTTTCAATCAGGGATAAGGTAGGAAATTCACTCAAATATTATCATGATCTATATAATGGATTATATAGAGATGGTTAATAGAGATAAAGTGTAATAAAAGGACATATTATGTGATATGGTTGGTGAAATCATGTTGATACCTATGAGAAATGGTAGTAACTATAATGCTTGGAGAATAAGGAATAAGGACACATGTTTCCAAGGTATAGGGATGAATCAAAATTAGACGGTTGGATCAGTGAATATAACCCCAAGACACAAGAGTAAGGATATGTGTTTCCAATGTTATTATTTTGAGCGCATGAAGTGAGATTGTATGGAATAACCTAGATAATTACACAATTGAAACTAGATAGGGAATATTAAGTGCTATTGTTGTAGTTCACCATGTTAGGTTGTTTGAAGCAGTTATCATGTGTCTTAGATGTATTATTCATCGATAGGATGTGGTAAATAGAATAATACTCATCAGAAGAACTGATCTATCCATGGTGATTCTAGGAAAACCATGACTCCTTAGCAAGGAAAATTTCAATATGGAAATAAGAATAAAATTGAAAAGAGTAAGAAGTAATATTGAGTTGACCAAGATATTATGGATGATCAATCTAAATGAAAAATTGTGAGAGGTTTGATTATTTTTTAATTCTACCCTTTTGAATTATTTTTTTAATGTGGGTTCATCTCTTTTTTAATTTCTTCTCATACTGTTGATTTTTTGGGATAAAATGTTGAGCTGGTAACTTCGACTTTATAATATAAAACTTTTATTTGTCAAAGATAATGGAATACCATTATGTGTAGATAATTTACTATAATTTTTTATGGATTTGAGTTGATATGGGATTTCTCTGTGCTTGAGATGGATGTCTATGACACAATCCTGGGTATGGATTGGTTGACTATGTTCAAGGATCAAATTTACTGTTATATCGGAAGGGTCAGTAATACAATTTAGGATGGGGTCGAGCATTTCTTTATATGAGAATGTGATGTGAATATATGTGAAATGGATTCTTTTTCACTAGAATTTGGAATGATATCAATCCATTTAGTATCATCAACATTGGAATTGATGGAAGATACCGAGAATATTAATATTCTAGTCGTTCTTTAATTGTATAAAAAATCCAAACTCCTGATAATTTCTCAGGGTTTCCACTCATACGAGATGTGGATTTTATGATTGATCAACTCCTGATGACCAGTCCTATGTAAATTAAATCTTATCAAATTTCACCATAATATTTAATGGAATTGAAAGCACTATTGGAAGATAATGAAAGTGAAGGGTTCATTCATCCAAGCATATCTCTGTGGGCACCACCAGACTTTTTTTTCAAAGATGTGGATGAACTCGAAGGTTGTTGGTGTATTATCATAAGCTTAACCTAGTTATGATAATGAATTAGTGTCCAATTACAATTATTAATGATCTATTCGATCAATTGAGGAAAGCTCATTGGTTTTTTAAGATTGAATTTTTCTCAGGATATCACCAATTGCGAGTTCGGAAGGAGGATATTCTGAAAAAATATTTTAGAAGAATATATAGTCAATACGAGTACATGGTTATATATTTTGATATTCTGAATTAACCAAAATTATTTATGGAATTAATTAATCATATATTTTAGTGATATATGGACAAATTCGTACTAGTGTTAGTGGATGACATATTGGTGTATTCAGGGATAATGTTCAAGCATCCTCAACACATGATAAAAGTTTTGTGGATATCAAGGGATCATCAAATATATTTCAAATTATAAAAGTATAATTTTATGACTACAATAAGTATGCTTCCATGGACATGTAATCTTTAAAAACAATGTTTATGTGGACCCATTAAAGATTTATATAGTTATCTCTTCGAAACCTCAAGGGAATTTCATTAAGAAACATAGTTTACTTGGTCTAGATGGTTATTATCGATTATTTTTTTCATGATTTTCCATATTGGACTCATCTGTGACAACCTTGAAAAGGTATACTGTTCCATTCCAATAGAATGAGGAATGTATGAAATATTTTCTATACCTTAACTCCCACCTTACATCAACACCAATAACAATATTTTTGGAATCAGGATATGTGCATGTGGTGTATTGTGATACTTTGGGATCGTGGATGACATGTGTTCTCATGAAAGGAGATCATGTTATTTCTTATGGCTCAAATTAATTATAATTTCATTAAAATAACTTTCCAACACAAGATTTGGAGTAATATTTTGTAGTCGAATATTTAAAAATTGGTGACATTACATATTTGATGGTAAATTTTTAGTGATTATGGATCATAATATCATGAAATGAATTTTCTCACAAAGGGATTTTAATTTTAGATAAATTAGAGGGATGGGTTACCTCCAAATATTTTACTTTGACTGGATGTATACACTTAGTAAATTTAATTGATTGTTGGATGCACTAAGAATAAAGTCATATTCTCAGTTGGGAAATGGGATTTATATCAGTGGTTGTTGATTTCAGTCCAAGATGACAATAAATTTGGATGTGAAGAAAGAGGTGATATTTCAGTTTTCTTTCTAGTGGAATCAATTAATGATATTTTAAAAATTGTTAAATATAAATATAAAACTGAATCTTAATGTGATTCTATAAGGTCAAAAATCATTGTGGGGATACCATTGAGTGATAGAAGTTGGATGGGAGTTCAAATTTTCTATTTTGAAATCAGATGGTTATACCATTGGATTGTCTAGAACAACTTCTTAATGAATAACACCATTTGAGATGGCATGTTCATCCTATAATATAGAATATTTATAATGAATTGGTGCCACACTTTATTTTGGGTTGTCATGAAAATAAAGGTGGATGAGTTTTATTTCAAGACTCATAACTTGTTATGAGTTTAAAGTAGAAAATCAGTGACCTGTAGGTATGTGGCAGTATTTACCTATTACTATTTCAAAATGGGAATAGATAACCAGGTATGTTTTAATAGGTATCCTATGAATGTTTTAGAAAAACGATTCCATATGGGTGATAGTGGATATGCTAACAAATTCAGGTCATTTCATCATTATTCAAGAATCTTATATGGTGGAGGACTTGTCCAAAATCTATATCCAAGAAGTAGTAATGAGGCATGGAATGCCAGTTTTGATACTATTATATAGAGATCTGAGGTTTGTGTCTCATTTATATAAATCCTTACATAAATGTTTTGGGATTTAAGTGATAATGGTTAGAGCATATCATCCTCATATGGATGGATAATCATAAAGGGTGATACAAGCATCAGAATACAAGTTGCATGCTTATGTAATGGATCTTGGTGGCCCATGGGAGGAGCACATACCATTAGTGGAGTTATGATATGAAGAAAGGTATTAAGACTTGATACAAATTGATCATTTTAATAAATTTTTTGGGTTTCCTATTCATTCTCTACTTAGTTGGATGGAAACAGGTGAGACTTCACTGGTTGGGTTGAGTCTTGTTAAAAAAAATAGATATGATTCAAATGATCAGGAAACAATTGGTGATAGCCTTGAGTCATTATAAATCATATGTGAATTTTCATTGACATTCATTTTCATTCTAGGTGATTTATCATCTGTTATTGAGAATCCCTCTTAGGCTTGGGAATTTTTATTTTGGAAAGTAGGGAAAGTTGTAGTCTCGATACATCGACCCATTGGAGATACTTGAATGAGTTAGTGAGGTAGAATATTAGTTGGAATTTCCAATTTGGTTTGGTGATGTGCATAACGTGTTTCAAATATCTCATATGAAGATGTATCAACATGATCCTGACTATGTGATTTGATGGGATCACATTTACCTAGTGCCAGATTCTTCATTGGTACAAGTATAGATACTGATAGTGGATAGTTAAGAGAAAGTATTTCATGGGAAAAGAATCAGTCTTGTGTAGGTTTTGTGTCTAGATTGTCATATACAAGAAGATACTTGGGAATAATTGATTTAAATGGTTGAAAATTGAACCAATGTTTTGTATAATATTATTTTATACATTCTAGGGAAGAAAATTCTAATGGTGGGGAGAATACAGTTCCTTTTAGTTTCTATTAAGTACAGATTTTATTATGATTTCAATGTATGTAATGATTTTTGGAAATGTCTTGGAGGGATTAAAATATTTTTGGAATTTTTTTGTACTTTTCCTGAAGCTCACGGTGTTAGAAAGGTTAGTGTAAACCATGAAACTCCAATATAAAAACCTACATGGTGAAACAGAAGATTCTAGGTCTGTGCATTGTTAGGCACATAGTCTGTCCTAACCATGAGACCACCTGGGATATACAATTCAATGAGGGGTTGAGGTACTATGTACGGTTGTTTTATGGTTTTTAAAACAACATGGGGAAACTGTGAAAGGTTATCCTTGAGGTAGAGGATATCACAAGTATAGCGCATAATTTTCCTAACCATGCGACTAATTGTGCACAGTTCGAAAGTGAGATCCTAATTTTTTTTATATCACTTGATTTCACCTCTATAACTCTCATTTTCCCTTAATTTTGGCTCTATGTTTGTTTTCCTACCTCTCTATGGTTTAATAGTATCTCTTCTTTTAATTGGAATGAATATAGAGAAAATTCATGGGGCATTGAAGCCTGATTCCCTTTGTAAGACTTCATTTTTGGGTAGTTTACCTTAGATCTACTTATCGTCCCTCACATGGATTTTTTGATCTAGTTTAATATTGATATATCTATTTCTTTTTATTCCAAAAATGATCCTATTTGGATGTGTTTACATTAGGTAATGACATCGATGGTGGGTTTTTGGAGATTCAACCTAGTTTTGTGGTCATTTTCATGTCGTTCTTATTTTTCGCTATAATTCCTGAGGTAGGTCGATTCACTCTCAAAAACTATTATTAGAACATAAATTATTAATTTCAAATTATTTAAATTTATCTATATTTATTATGAAAATGATGTGAAAATCATGGTATAAATGCTCATTGTTGATGGTTTTTGGTTTTGTGGTTTTGTGGAAATTGGTTGTTCTAAAAAATACTTTTTTACGAATTTTAAAATGATGAAATTAAAATTTGGGATTGTTTTATTATTAAATAAATGTTTTTTGGATGTTTTTTCAATGAAAATTATTTTTTATTTAAATTTTTGTTTTTGAAATTGTTTTTGAATACAACGGTTTTTGTTAGTTCATGCTTTGGATATGGCCCTGAATATGGGGCATATACCATTGGGGTAAAAAGGGACATGGCCCCATATATGGGGTGTGATTCATTAGGGAATAACGAGATTGGAATATTAGGGATGATTTAGTGGATGAAAAAGAAACCACTCATTACTATTGAACTATCGTTGAATCGTGCATGTGTGGGTGTGTGTGGGAATCATGAAATATGCATGCCAAAAAGGAATGTGAAATGGATTAATAAATTTATTTTTTTCCTCAGAAATTTTTCAGTATGAAAATTATTTTATATTATGATATAAAATATTTTAAATTTTTTCATATAAACTATTTTATATAAATGTTCTAACCTTTTCAATCCGTATATAGTGAGTAGAGAAGTAATTTTGTGAAAGCCTTCTGAATTTCATTACTCAACCCGGCTTTGTCACTTTTTCACTTTTGTAGATTGTTTTTTTCAAGAAATAGGTAATGGGAAAGCATCAAATTTGATTAGTGGTCCTTCTTGATTCTTTCATTGTATTGTGGAGTTGAATCATGGAGCATGTTGGGATCTATGAAGTATTTCTTTGATGTCCTTTTGTTTTTTTGGTATTTTCATTCGCTTTGAAGTTGATATTGGTCTTAGTTTTTGACTCTTACATGGATGTATTTTGTTTTATTATTTTATACATTTATTTGTACTAAATTATTTACTAGCTTCATTTTGTGGGTTTTGTTATAGTATGTTTAGTTTTGGTTGTTTTACATTAAAAGGGAAAATCAAACCCTTATTATTAGTGAATTTATTATAATTTATTTCCAACCTTTAGTGCCTTACAGATATTGCTTAATGACAAGCAAAAAAACTACCTCAAATCAAGTCATTAATTAGGGGTGGGTTCACCGATAATACCCTTACAAAACTGTAGAATAGTTCTGAAAATATTTCATGTGACAAAAATAATCCATCACAAACATACTCCCCTGGGATAGCCCTATAAAGTATTCTTCCCTCTCTTACCTTAGTGTATCTGGATAAAAGTTCTCCAATAAATTTTCCTGAATTTCCTTTCACTCCATACATTACAACAATCCATCTTGAGTATGGTTGTCCCACCAATCCTTTCTTGTCCATGTAACATGTAATCATATAGTTGGAAATTCTTCTTACCTGGAGTCTCCAATTGGTCATGACTAATCTACATAGACTCAATCCAAAACGTAGCTTCCATAGGTCCACCATATGTAGTGAAATATAGAGGGTGATGCAACTATAATGTCAATGTAATGTGAGACATACTCATCATAACCAACTGTGGGTCTCTATCCATAGACTACTTAAACCATGAAATGTTCTCATGGAACTAATCTCCAACTTTACCCCTAGGAATTATTAAAGCATCAGGTTCCAGTACTGGACACATATTTCTATCCATATCCCCTTGTCACCCTATCTACAAGCACCATCATTTAGGAAAATATATAAAATTCAAAAAACATATAATAGGATGTATAAAACATCATTAATAAGTTTAAATGAGAGGGTTTCACATAAATCCATGTCAATTAACCCCTCATGTCCCTCTATATGGTTAAAACCATGGTGCTATCACTAACTTTAACCATCCTAATTCTAGGTCATGGTTATCAAAGGGTAAAAACATTTTAATATTCAAGTTTATCATTAGAACCCCATTTCTACATGTTGTATCATTTTATAATTTTTATGTTAACATTAGGATCCCTTTTCATTAAAATTTAAAAAATAATGAAACAAACATCCAAAATTAACAACTCATTCCAAAATATATTGTTCCTATTCTTTCCTAAAATAATTTAATTCATAATAATTCCTGATTTTCTATAATGATGCATATACACTCAGCTATAATTCAATATAGAGTCATAAATGAAATCTAATAAAACATTAGAAACAATAATCACATCACGCAAAAAGTGTATCACTTGTGATGAAATAATGTCCCATTATAACAAAAAAACCTTAATAATGATAATCCCACCATATGTACTTGGATTTAACTAGTAGATATGGGTTATATACTTTAATTCATGATCTCTTAACCAAGGCTCAACTCATCCTTATATCATGTATACCTTTCCCAAATAAGATAGAATATAAAATAAAATACAACTCCTTTGACAGTACTTGGTAACATCTCAGACCAAGTTCTACTTACCAGTGCCCCAATCAAGTTTGTTATGTGACCTCTGGTGTGACTCAAAATATGCCAAAGTCTTCTGACTAGTAGTGAGGGTCAAATATATCAACACAAGGAGATTATTCTGTATTTATAAAAAATCTCATTGTATCATAAATAAATAAACAATAACCAAACAACAATAATAAAAAAGCATGATATTAAAATAACCAGGAAAACCTGTATAAAAAGATGAACCAAATTAGAAAACAATATCCAAAAATGAACTCGATATATGTTATTCCATAATAAATTTCATGTTTCTATTGAAAAATTAAAATAATTACACTGAAACTCCAAAGTGGGTCCTGGCACCAAGCTGATTTCCCTCATTCCTGATATATCCCAACTCATCAAACCAACATCAGACTCTTGCCTGTATCTTGTACTTTAATTATGAATACTATTTAGGTACCAATAAATTATCTCATGTAGGGTGTGATTACAATACATTAGTCCACCAGAAGTGGCATATGAAAAAATATAGTAAATTATACTATTTTCAGTTATATAAAGAATAATTTCCAATCAATAATGTAAATAGTTTTCAAATTCAATTATTCTTTATTAAAACACAAAAAAACCCCAGGTTTACAATGATACCCATACCACCAATAGCATCTTCAACCCGTGTTGTATTATAAACCACATCATAAAGGGTAACACAATTCAATATAAAACATAGTCTTCCATTATCCATTTAATTCCATTTCATAAAACAACCTTCTATAACCATAGTCTAATACAAATCTTCTGGGTGTAGAATATCATTTTTATCACCCCATGGGTATTTAGAGAATTATTTCTTATCCCACGCCACATGGTTATTTGAAGAATCATTCCCAGTCTCATACAATAATATTCACAGGCATGAATTTGGGTTTAGCACATCATGGTTATCACCCCATGGGTATTTGGAACATCAGTCCATTTCCCAAACCTCATATATAATTCAGTAACTCATATATCACATTTATCTCTTTCATCAAAATCAACAGTAACTATATATAAGACATTCACACTGTGGTATTCCATTTCAATTTAAGAACACAATCATGATTCATTACATTAATCACAAGGAATATTCTGAACAATTCACCATTAAACCATCTATCATTATTTAACCCATCTACATGTCATGGTTAAGACAAACATCACTTTATTCCCATTACCAATCTATTCCCCAACTAAAAAATTATCCAATCCCACAATCCCAACTATTTTAACAATTCCATAATCTTAATATATCATCAGTTTCATAATCACATCATTCTATGAATTAACTAACCAATTAATAAAAAAATTCAATATTTGATTTCCAAACATGTACATTTCTATTTCATAATTACATTTAATCAATTATAATTAAGACTGTAGGATTTTTCAATTTATACCACCAAACTCAAGATCGTTGGCTTGTAATTTAAAAACCTAAATTCCACAAATTGATGCAGAATGTTCAATTTAACATAGAAGAATGAGATCTAGAAACAAAACATAGATACAAGATAAAACAGATTAGTATATATTCTAACCTATATAAAAAACATATAATAAGAAATAAAGAATTCTTATTAACTTGGGGTAAGATACATGAGAGAGTAGAAACCACATGGGAACATATTTCTTACCAGGAGATGTCTATATCTATTAATCATATCTTTAATTCATTGTGAACATAGTTATTAAGCCCTTATAATCCTTCCAAGGGCCTCCTAATTTGAAGAAAATTACATTGGATCCAGTTAGGATGTTTATGGATATAAACTGGGATTTTGGAAATTTTATAACAAATTTGGGGGGGGGGGGTCTAATTTCCCCCATGAAAAATTTCCTGTACAAAGTGAATGGTTTTCCCAAACTATGTAACATAACCATACGTCTCCTCTTTGTTGTTCACTATTTATAATAATTGGTTTCATTTTATTTAATGTTTCAATATATTATTTTAATAATAATGTTTTTAAAATATCCTAATGTAGTTTCCTAAATATTTGGGTGATTCAAAATTTATTTGGATTTTAAATTATAAAAATTTAATCCTTTCGACATTGTTCTATATCAAAATTGTTTTGTTGGCGTTTATTATGAATTGTTTGTGTATAAAATTTAATAAATGTTTTGTTATTCCTAGATTATCTTGTAAGGATGAATAACTTCATAACAGATATTAGTGTTCAATTGAAAAATATATAGAATATAGTTAGAACTAATATGTGGAGTTAATGATTTTTTTAAAAGAGATTCACCCATATAAAATTTTTATTATTATAGAAAATACCACATTATATCTAGGTATAGGGTGACCCAGTACATATACTAAAGTCCTATGTCCATGTGGAACATGGTTAGTATTTGATATATCTTTTTTTTAATGTGTAATGTGGTTTTTTGAGGCAATATACTTCACAGTGATGAGAATTATAATAGTGGAGAGTTTTTAATGAACCATGTCATTGGTTTTCATTTTTTTATTTAATAATATTAATTTATAAATGAATGATAAATAAAGGATTAAATTAAATTTTTTGTATAATGTAATTTTTTAGTGTTGGTAATAATGGGTCATTATTAGTGAGTTGTAATAGGGGAAAATGAGTGTGTGTGAATGTGGGGATGGGTTCAAGGATGAGTGAGGTGTGGTCCTGTGTTGTCTTGGAGAACTATGATCAAGACCAATCATCTTAAAGTGGGACACATGGGAGTAGAGGCAAATAACTAGGAATGTATATCCTATGTTTTTGTTATAAGTGAGTAAGGGTGGGTGGAGTATTCTAAACCCTCTTATAAGTAAACCCACACTTTCATACATATGATAGGTAGGATGAGGGTACATGTGAGGGATTCAGGTGAAGACAATCACCCATGATATATGGATTATGTTAAGTGACCCATGGATGAACACAATGAAAAAGAAATTAAATAAAAAAATTAACTAGCTAAATGACATGGTGTATTACGAAATGGATCACTTTAGTAGTTTTTAAAAAATGTGTTGTACTTTCAATCTAATCCCTCTAAAATCACAAAATATTCTATCTTAAAAATCAAACATGATTTTTTTCCAAATAGAGAACCATTAGTGGTTATAAATTCTTCTCAATGAGTGAATGGTAAGCCTCATGTTTGTTTTTCAATACATCAATGTATTTTTTTCTATATTTAATTTAATCAAAATTTAATGTTTTAATTATTAAAAATAGTGATTCAAATGGATATATATTTTAATTGCGTTATTTTAGGCTAATTATTCATTGAATCATATACCATAGGTGACTTATAGCCTTTATTGGGGTTTAAATTCTGATTTATCAAAATTAGGGCATCGTTTAAATGATTTAATGTTTCATACGATTTAGATGATGTGTAAATTTTTTTTGGGGAATAACGAATAATTTTCCATGATCTTATGTGAAGTGATAATATTTAATTTATGTGTTTTATTACCTAAAATATTGTGTTCTAAGATAATGGATGTGGTTTAATAGGGAAACAATTGATTAAATTGAGAATTTAGTGGAGACATTTCTAATGATAAAGAATAAATTGGGGTTGGAATTAATATTTTTTTAATTAATTATATATGATAATGTGTTATTCATCACACTATTAATTAATATTATGTTTATATGAGTTTATTTTAAATTCCTGGAAAAAATATTTATCATCATGATTTCATTTACAAATATTTATACTATAATTAACATCAATTATTGGAAACAACATGATTGAATATGGTTAAACATGACTAAAGAAATTTGTGAGTTGATTTTGTGCATTTTTAGTTGTCTGATATGAAAATTCATGTATTTAACAGGATAGTTTGATGATTGAATTTATGTTTTGATTATATAAAGTGATGTTTCAAATGGGGAAATGAATATTAATTGATTTACTAAATGAAAGAGTGTTTGAGAGATTATTAATAGATATTTATTGTTTGAGTATGATGAATAAAATGATATGGTAAATCATGTAAATAAGAATGAATATAATATATCTTTGATGGATAACCCGCTATAGGGCCACCAAAAAATTGAATTTTTTAAAAAAAATTAATTGCAGTAGTAGTAGATTCTGGTTTTCTAAAGATTCAAGGGTTTTTGGGTCTATTATTTCCAATTATAATGCGTTTAGAATATGAAATCGTTAATTTAATATATATTTTTGTTTTTAAATAAATATTTGAAATAGTGTCATAACCTTAGGTATCCGCTCTCCTACTATTAAATCATGATTCCATTATATTTGCCTCAAATAATATATCTATCCAAGAGGAATCTCACTTTATTGTCTCCTCATATAAATATTTTTTTGTATATGTGTGTAAAATTATGTTGTATTCCTTATTCTCAGTATGTATGGTGATCATAGACCACCAAACTCCATTAGATAATCCCTTTTCACATAATTGTATGTAGTGGAGATAACCTTTGTGGTTTTTGTGTGAAATCTTGTGAAGAGGGAGGAAGAATTAAAAATTAATATAATTAAGGAAATAACATAATTTATAAAAAATTTGAACTATTATATATAGTTGAAAAAATTGACATTGAATTAAAATGTGGAATTCAAAAATATGGGAAAGGGGAGACTCTTAGGCTCGTCCACAAATTTCTCAGTATTCCATCACTAGAGTTTTAACAAAATAATTAAATTAAATCCTAAAAAATAATGGAATCATTCCTTTTGATCAAAATAAATTAAAGAATCTACCCCCTATTCAGTGAATAGTTCCCCTATTATAATAGAAAGGTTGAAAGTTCTTCATAGTTTAGTAGCCTCACTCACATGTTCTATATGGGTCACATTCGTTTTTTTGATGATTTTATTATTAAGACAAATCCATTGAGATTCAGTGAATTATTGTTCCTTGAATACTCAACAAGTATCAATCCTGATGGTCATTATGGATTCAGTTGAGAGAATCTTGAATATTCCATCTATATCAATATTCTCAAATGATCATTCTCTGTAGACACTTGAGAAAAAAATTATTGAAATGTTTCAGTGTGTCCCACCAACATTATAAATCAAAAAATAAAATAGAGGAAGGGATATTATACAAGTATTGGGTTGAGTTGATTTTTGAAATCCTGGGTTTTAATGAAACTGAATTACGATTCATATGGTGAACTTCAAAATTGTTCATGGATTTTACAGTTTTACTATAACTAAATGGAAAAATTCTCTAAAATTAAGAATATTACTGATGTCTTATGTTCATTATTTTTTAAAAAAATTAATTCCCCAAATCCTTAGGCTTTTTAATCACTTTCATTTTTTACATTTTGTTCCACACAGACTTATAATCAATGTGATGTCCTACACATGGATCTGAATAGTGTTACGCTTACTGAGAAGTATTATACCGACTACCTAAGAATTATGATCATAGGTAGAGTCTTCATTTTTCTTGTTTATCATGGTATATTGTTATTGGATGTACAATCACTTGAATTTTAAAATCTGGTCACCTTATTGTTTTTCCAAATATTATTATTGTTATGTTGATTTTGTTCTTGAAATAGGGTTTTCATTATCATTAGAGTAAATGTGACTCCTCTATATAGTTTATCATTCATCTTCCAAATTTTTGGGAATGGTCAATGGATTGAGTTCATGACTACGTTTGTTCATTAGGCCCTCCTATATTCAACATCATCTTTCAATTTCAATTTATTTGACCTCAACATATAATATTGAAAATGGAAACTCAGAAAAAACTTTTTTCAGATAAAATCATATGTAATCAATAATATTGTACTATTAACACCATAAAATTATTCTTCTCACAAATAAATGGATTTTACTTAATTAAAAATAAATAAATTAAGTAAATTTCATGATTAAATCTATATAAAAAATTATATTCTTATTAATTAAAAATTGGAGGAATAAAAACTAATTTAAGGAATAAAATTTTATAAGAAATATAATTCCAAAATTAATATCATAATATCAATTTTATCATTGAATAAAAATTTAATAATTTAGTTAACACCTTTTTTAGTTCTATTATCAATTTAGTTCTAGATTAGAAAAAAAAATAAAGAAATCATTCAAATAAAATGATTTTATCTGATTTTGGGAGTTCTTTATAGTGAAAAGAAGTTAAAAATTATATCAATTTCACCTATTATTACCAAATGACATAAATAATTTCACTTTTTATAACTTTAGTGAATTCAATTATTTTATAGATATTTCTTTCTTAGACTTATATATATAATCCCGATAAATTTATCATTGATTACAATATTTCTTTATTAATATTTCCTCATTTATGACTCTAAATCACTATCTCACTTTAAATAGATCAATATTTCCATGTCTAGGATTGAAATTGATAGATTTAATTGGAATTAGAATTTTATTATGCATCACTTCTATTTTTCACTTTTTCCTTTGTTCATAAAAATAAGTTTTCAATTTTTACTTCATTGATACAACTCACATGTATTTATAATAAGTAAATTATCCCTTTGTTTATATGGTATCAATATGAAAATTTCCTAAAGAAATTAATGATATAAAATTAGGTACATATTAATTTTTTTATCCTTTTATATGAAAATTTCTATGAAATGATATTGTTTAAAATATATTCAAGTGGAAATTACTCAGACACTTGATGTCTGATGTTACTGAGATTCCCCATGGGATATTAATTTCCAATATTATATTGTTTTGAAGGAATTATATCATGTTATATTGTATTTTATCCCAGATATATTCCTTTCATCAAAGGATACATTACCTTGAATTATGTTTTAAAATCTAGTGATGTTATGTTATAATTTTAAATCAAAAAATATATTTTCACTCATAATGTTTTTTCTTTTTCTAAAGATGTATTTCCATGGAAATTGTAAATAGATTACCCCAGTTTCCACTTAACTCTCACAAATATAGAACCAATGAATTTAATCAACTCCAGCCTTGTATTTTTCTATAGGAAAAAAATATTTGGGGATTAGTTTTTTCTTTATAAAAATAGTCTCTAACTAAAAATATAATCTAAGAGATATTATTTATAGTTTTTGAAAACACATTTGGAGACTATGATATACTTTTTGGATTAGAATGAAACAAAAAAACCAAGATATTTATATCCTAATATAGTTATTCCCATTTCTATACAATTATAAAAAATATAAATTAAATACATCATTTATTTATAAACGAAATATAGTTTTAGAGAATGAGTATAAAAATAAATACGTTGGAAAGATACATCATGGCAGTGCTATATCATAGAGTGGTAGGGATGACTTTGGAATCCTCTATTTTTTACTTCTAAAAGTCCTCGTATTATTTATTCTCTTATTTACCATTCACATTGATTGGTATTTTTTACTCAACTTGCTTAATATCCACTACACCAAATGGAAAATTGTTCGTTCCAATTTATAGTCCAGTAAATTTGGAATATTTTTACCATGAACCATGATAATCCATGAAGGGTGTATCTACACATTTTCTCATGATTGAAGGATTATTTTTTGGTTGATATTTTCATGGATAGATTTTTACTTCTCTATGTAATGAATTTATTTCCCATAATCATCCCTTCTCAGTTTCCCCAGTTCCATCCTCTTAAAATTCCTCTACTCTCTAATTATATTTATTCAAAACTATAGGTTTACCATCTTTACAACCTAGTGTTCCATGTTCTGTAGATAAATAAGAAAATATTAATACTTTCCTTAAATAATTTTATAAGGGGGAATTCATGGGGATCTAAAATTTTTCTTTAGAATTTATCGAAATTAGTTCCTTTGGTTATGATCTAATTAATGTGAAATTATAATAAAAATTTACTTATTTTTTTTTGAAATATAGAATTTCCAATTAAAAGGATATTTTCCATTTCTAGAATAATAGGCTGTTCAAGTGATGTTTTTGACTTGTTATTCTATGTTATTTCTACCTAAACATCTAAAGTAGAAGTATAAGTAACAATATTGAGTTAATTATCAGAATAACTCCTAGGGAAATAAATTTCATAACACACATTTAATTTTATCTATTTAATTCATTTTATGTAATATAATCATTATTAAGATCAAGTGTTTCTAGGGATTCTCATAATTGAAATATTTCCTCAAATTATTTATTTCATTCTTTAAAATAGCATGGAAATTGGAAATATTTTAATGTAAAAATATATTAATCCTCATGTGGTTTTATCATTGATTCATGAATATTAAAATTCACTATATTATTTCAAATAATAATTAAAATAGTTCCTTTATTAAAATTTATTATTTTTTGGAAGAATGAGAAAAGAACTACATATGATAATGGGGTATTGATTTGTACCTTTATCTTAATATTTTTTTTTTGACGTAAAAATCACCAAGTTACAACAATACTTTCACACTTAATAGAATATCATCTTGTACTCCAATAGGATACGTTGTTGAATGGTTATAAAATTGATGAACTAATATAGTGGGATTTATCACTTCTCTATATAATGAAGAATAAATATATTTATAAATTACATTTATATTTTATCAAAAATAAAATTGTGCATTAGAAAAATTGAGTTATATTATGGTGTGATAGATAGTTAATGTACCTGGGTCTTGAAATATCATAAGTATTTATTTTTTTGAAATAGAAAATCAAAATATTTATAAATTTACCATTTCATTCCCTTAAAATATCCAATTCCAAGTGAAAATGTCTATTAAATTTTTCATATGTTGGTATTTGGAGGTTGGATTTTAGTAAAGGGACATTGATCTATAACTTTTTAATAACTTTTGGAAATCATAATTCAATGTATCATTACATGGTTTCCTTTGGGTTTAAAATATATAGGGAAGAATTTTTGGGGATGATTTTAGTCTTCCACCATGGAATTTCCCTTTTTCTTCTTCAATGAGGGTTTTTTTATAAGTAATTCATATTAAGGTTATTTTTATAGAATGACATATTTAGGTTCAGTGGGTTTTCCACTTATAGCATTGGATTGAGATGGTGTTTCATCACAATCTACCACCTTATTTAAAACTATTAATGAAATAAAACTATCATTTACAGTGTTTTTAGGAATTTATTGTTTAGGATGTTTACCCGATACATTGTTTTTCAATTAATTTAAGGAAGATAGAGTCTAGATGAATTGTCCATTCAATGCATTTAACTCTCAATTTTCAATGTTTTGAACATAATATGATATTTTGGAAGCACTTCTATTCAAGGTTATTGAGGGTTCCTCTATTTATAGCTTCTATAATGTTGAGGTCTCTATCTATTAAAGGGTTGAAGCTAGAATGTATGTTGAAAACCATCATGAAAGGGTGGTCACTGTGGATTTTGGTTTCTAGTTCAAAATTTGATGATGATATTATCAATGCATCCTTTGTCATATATTTGATAATCATAGAATTTTATTTAGTACATGGAATCACACAATTTTCACCTTTTAGAAACCATTATTATTTCTTTCTAAGGAATTGTAGAGTTGGTAGACCCATGGGGGGTTGTTGGTGTGGTATCCAAAACTTTTTTCTAAATATTCTATCACACAAGATATTTTAGTTCTTAAATTTTCCCAAGTAAATAATATTTATAACTACTTACATCATATAATCCCCTAACTGTTGTTCTCATAAAATATTATTTCTGGGTTTTTTAAAATTACATTTATCAACTCCCTAAATTTAGTTGGGGATTTATTTAACAGTTCTCTTCTATATGAACAATATATAAAGTTCTTGTCATTATCCATTAATCAATGGTAAAATAATACCATGAAATGATGTTCTTCATATGGTTTTTGGGGGAAATATGTTTTCAATAACAAGAATAATTCTCAAAACTCATAATGGGTTTATGATCATTCTTTTTTGATTCTTTATATATCCTCCAAGAGTAAGTAACTCCTTGATGCATAAATTTATTAATAGAGGAAGTATTTGGGCAGTTCTTCTAAGGTGGTGATCTTAAAATTTTGGATATTAGAGAGCCACTCCTTCGAAAACCCTTCCAGGGAGAATGGTAAAATATTTCAGCTAAATTTGTCTTATGAAACTCCTCTAGGTTTGATGTTATTTTATACTGAATAAAATTATTTCAAGTGTCTTTTGGGGTTATCTTCTTTGAAGAGATGAATCAATGTATTGAAATCAATCATTCTTATTTTAAGATAATATTCATTTTGGTTATGGGGATATTGCATATTATTATTGATGTTGAAACTAGGTCTATAAAATTATACCAAGGTCCTATATAATTGAGCTATATTATCACACATATTTTTTATTCCAATTGTAACTCTTGTGGAATGAGAAGATGAATAGGGAGAGTTAGAAAATGGAATCATGAAAAATTAACTCTCTACTAATTCACAGATATTTAATATTGGGAATATATCTATAATAGTTCATTCAACAAGTGGATAAAACTAGTGTGACAAGATTAATTTGATATATTAATTTCCTGAAATCATTTTTAAAAAACTAGGAACCAAACACTGGACTCTCAGAAAATGGATCCCAGTTAATGAATGACTTTTTTAAGGGCCAAATTGTAAATTTTTAAAAAAAATCAATATAGTACTATGGTAACCGAGTTATCTCTATAGAGAGGAGTGTTTTGGATGTGTTTTCCTCTTATATATGGGGTTTAAAATATGAAATAATGAGTTTAATTAGATTGGGTTTTAATTCTATTTTAGTAATTATGGTCTAACTTTTTTTATTAGTTAACCTCTTATTAAATCAAGATTCCATTATATTTCCCTCATATATTCTTTCTATCCATGTGAACCATCGCATTATTATCCTTTTCAAGAATTGTTGTCATAAATAAAGGATTATAATGATCATATATACACTAATATAACCCAACCTAGTGATAAAAAACCCTTTAACATCATCATATAATACCAAGTCTCATAATCATGGGAATTGGAGAGATATTTATATTCTTTTGTGTGTAATATAATAATAAGAGAATAATAATTAAAAATGTAATGAAATAAGTAATTCTTCTAATATTTAAAGGGTCCCAATGATTATAGTGATAAAAACAAAAGAGATATTCAATTAAAAAGTAGATTTCATCAATTGGGTAATGGGGTGTCACATTGGCCAATCCACTAAGGTATTAGTGTTCTATCACCTGATTTATTACTATTTAATTAAAATAATTAAATGAAAACAACAAAACCAAGTATCTTGATCAAAAAAAATTCTGAAGTTTCCAATATTTACTGAATAGTACTTCCACTTATAACTGAATGATCATGTGTTATTATAACTTCAGTATTTTATATAACATGTGATAAATATATCACTTTCCCTTTTCTAATGAATTTTCCCTTGAGAAAATTCCCCATATCTTCAGTGAATTATCATTTCTCAAATTCTTGACACATTTTTAGTATGAGGGATGGGATGGATGCTATTGTGATAATGTAAAATATTTAATTTATTGCATATATCTCCCACAACTAAGATATATACTCATGTGAGATGAATCAATGTAGAAATGTTTCAGTGCATCATGTCAATAATATAAATCATCAAATTATGTACATGAGAGAAATAATGGGTGTACTGGATGGAGTGGATCTTGTAAATATAGGGATTCAATGAAATTAACTTGGCCCAATGATGGTGGAATTAAAAATTGGTCTTTAATGCTATGGAATTAGTATTCATGGATAGGCAGATTAACTAAAAAAGGAAAAATTCATAATTTATTATATTCATTTGGTTGAAAATATGGAAATTTCACAAAGCCTTGTTCTTGTTCAAATCCATACGATATATTGAAATTCATATTCTTAACTCAATAATTCCTTAATCTCTCTACAAAGTCTTAATGATGGATCAAAAATATCTCTCACTCACTATAGATTCATTTGATAAAAAAAGTATTATACTCACTATCCAATACATATGCTTAAGGGTGAAGTCTGTATGTATTATCTGTAACATGATAGGTTGTAATTTTTTATTTTGTTACTTGAATTTATATATATAGTCACATCATGCCTTTTTTCAAATATTGATAAGGGAAAGTTTATTTTTCGTAACAGTTTGTTTTTCATGTTTTGTAAGGTGACTATGACTCCTTTACGAGGTCCATTCACCCTTTTCGAAATTTGTGGAATGGTTAGTGAACTTACTATTTTAATTTTTTTTCATGGTAGGTTCTCTTTCATGTGAAAAAATAATTCCTTTTCATGTTATTTGCCATCAACCTACAATATTGTGTATTGAAACTTAGTGTTGGATATGTTTAGATAAAAAAAATTTATGCATGAATATTAGAATGATAATTCCTTAAATTCCATATTCATATTAAATATGTGGATATTAGTTAATTCCAAAATATAATAAGTATTTTAAATTAATAATTAATAATTAATTTACAAATTAATTCCAAATTAATTCCAAATTTGAGTAAAACAATTGAATTTATGAATTAAATTCCAAAAAAAATTAATTCAAAAATTTAAAACTATAGATGGATTTGGATACTAAATAAATAAAATGATTAATTTGGTTAATTTGTTTTATCCAATTATAAATTACGGTATATAATTTTCAAAATTCAAAAAAAAATGACGAATTACCCAGGTTTTTCTGGAATTGGGGATAATTAATCAATGAAAAATTTTAAAACAATATAAAATTTTTGGATCCCATGAAACAAATTTTTTAAAAAAAATTCATAAATTTATTTTCTAGAATAATTGATATCTTGTAATAAGTTGGTTTGTGGTGAAATATAATTTTATTCATGTAAAGTGTCACTTCCTTATTTTAAGTATACTCCTCTGTTAGATTTATGATGGTTTTTTCGGAAAGGTTTGGATGATGACTAGTGGAATTAAAAGGATTTTTGTCATTTCATGGTTAAACATGGTCTAGAATATGTTGTGACACAATCCGTGTTGAGCCTAGTGTACACATTTGTACTATGGGTTTTACAAACATTCCCAACACAAGGCATGGTCTCTGGTGTGGGGTTTGGGGAGTCATGTTATGCACCATGACTAGTTCATCCTCCACCATGACATGTTACATGAAGTGGTTAGTCCAAAATTGATAGATTTTCTTCACTACACTATGGTTTTTCAGTGTCTCAGGAACCCTAGTGTGAATCCATCATTACAATCATTGGGTTTGTGAACACCCACAATATAGTGGAGTCAATAGTTTCAGAAATTTCAATATATGATTCTGTTACCTGGTCTTCTTGATGAGGGTTCATCAATTAATGGGGGAAAATATGATCTTATACGAATGAGTTTTAAATAAATTTTTAACTCATTTTTATCATATTAGGCCTATCTGATTCAATAACATTATAGGGGTTTGATTCAATAAAATTATTTTGGGTATTCTAGACATTCTCAGATGCATTGTGCTTTTTTCATTGGATTCTCTCACCCTTCCTTGATTCACTAGTATTGTAATTATTACTGTTTGATCGGTTTAGTGGTATTTGATTATTATTTCCCTCCATTAGTCAAGATATCATTGTGTTAGACATTCGTGATTTGGGTTTCTCAGTTTAGGGTTCTTCCATATATCTTAGAACCCACTTCATCACTATTCACAAATCATGTGTAGTTACAAGACAATTATAAGTTTTTTGATGTGGGTGGTCTCTAATAAATTTTTTGTATTAAGACTATTCATGATTTATACTATTTCAACTAGGTTTGAAATTTTTAAATTAATTCTTAATGGTTTTTTTAGAATATGCATGTTTTGGATATTTTTATTAATTGGATTCCAACCATGTATTTATTGATGAAAGGTGATTTCAAGGCATGATTTTATATTAATGAAAAATTATTTCAAATAATGAGTTTATATTTCTAAAAATTTACTTGGAAGCATGTATTATTCTGAAGAAAAGGGGTTTTTAAATTATGGTATGTTAATTTGAATGGCCACCATGGGTGGGTGATGAATATTGATTTCATAAAATATTTGGCCTCAGTATTGGAGTAGCACATGGCAATATTAGGTACATAAAAGTGGGATAGAATTATGAAAATAAGGCTAGTCATGTTATGTTTTTCTTTTAATGGATATATAATTAAAACTCTAAACAAATATGGATTTCATGAAACTATTTGGGGGTTCACTTTTCTAGGTTTTATTCCATCCCTTTTTGTGATTATTAGCCTACATGCATGTAGTGGAAACTAGAGATTTATATTCATTGAGGTGTGCATATTATAGATGACTTGGTGCCTATTATATTGTAGGACTCAGTTTCCATGTTGCTTCACTTTATTAAATGGCTCATTATTTTTCCTTTGGAAATTTGAATTTTTTTAAAAAAATTATACAATATTTAATTATTATATAGGAAAATGGTTTCATTAATGTTATTTTCAAAAAACATTCTTTGGAATATTTTTCTGAAACTATTTAAAAGGATAAATTAACATGCTTTGGTATTAATTCTGAAAAAATTTATTTTTTCCCTTTTTTTGTTAAATGGTCATAATTGTTTTACCTTATATAGTATTATTATAAAACACTTGGTGGGATCCTATTGGGATTGTAATCTCATGCCTTTTACATAACATTGGTAGTTTTTAGATATTGTTTCATCTAACATAGATACATACATGGTGTCTCATAGAGGTGACATGTATCCATGTTAGTGGACTATGGGTGTTTAGTGATGATGTGGTTCACATGGATATAAAATATTAATCATTTGGAGTACTAAGATTTACCTATTTTTTTGGGAACATGTTTTTCCTTGTACACATTTTTTCTTTCCACTGTTTAACTCTATATTGGAATGTTGACCATTATATATATATATATTCCATTTTTATTTTCCTTGTTTTAAATTTATGTGTAAATGCATTACTAAAGTGATGTTATTGAATCCGAAGAACATTTACCTATCGAGTGGGGTTTAGAAAATCCCCTTGATCCTTTCCACATGTTTTCTTAGGTGTCTTGTTTAGTTATAACTTAGATCAGGTCATGAAAAAATGGTATCAAACCGATTTTGGTTATCTTTATTCATCATATCTCAGGATGTTCTGGTAGACAAAAACTATAATTTTAAAAATTTATGGGGCCGTTTACAAGAGAGTTCATGCCCTTCTCTCTACATAATAATCATTATGATTCTAAGGGGTACATGGATGTGTGTCTTGCGTGGTGAGTTTAAATGTTATCTCAATTCATTAACTATTTCCTAATTACTCAAACTGAGATTTCTCTTTTATGTGATGGTTTCTTTATTTTATCTGATGCAGTACCATGCATCCCAAAATACTCCCAAGAGTTTCTATCTTTGGTTCTACACATATTTTTTTACAATGAGACACATCAGTTGATCATAATCCATTTAAAGAGGTCGTGAGTGATGATCATGTTATATACTATAATGTTTACCTTATCATAGATCAATTTAAGGATGTATAAATAGGTACTCAAAGATATAATGATCAATGAAAATAGTTTCTCCACTAGAAACTAGTATCCTTCCATGGGACACCTTATACTTAAAAAGAGTAAGACTAGTTGGGGAAGATCAAGATTATATTCAAATTTATGGAAACGTTAGATTCTGTAAAGGTAAAGTGGAATACATTTAATGCTAAAGTAACTAGAAGGAGATGGTGGGATTTAGTGATTAGTAAATATATCATGATACATTAGAGTGGAAATAATTCAATATGACCTTCTTCAAAACGTTCTGTATTGAATCAAGGATAATACAAAAATCTAGGGTGTTCCTAACCTTTCAATAGGGTGATTTGACTATGATCGTGGACCCCACCATTTTTTTAGTTATTATATATTTATCATAATGTGTTATCAATTGATAATTTAATGGCTCAAAGGTTCTATATGGATTTACATGTAGATATTTATTATCATGTTTTTATGATAAATCATTCCTCTATTACTAAGGTGGTTGACAGAGCACTGACAAAAAATATTAACTACTTTGGATGGAATTACTCTTCCACAAAGTTTTAGTTTTAGTTTCTCCAATAAAAATATGATAAATTAGAATTAATATCATAAGGTACGTGTATGTGGCTCACAGTTATGGGATTACTCCACACATTCGTCAGTAGCTATTAGTATACCTTTACCTTGCTATATTTTTTAAAAGATAGGGCATAGAATGTGATTTCACACACTTATAAAGGATTAAAATTCATGTGGACACCAATACTAGTTACATTAATTCTTTTATTGTCTTCATATTCCTCATTATTTATTGAGTTCATTATCTATTATAGTATTTTAGAGTAGTGGGATGCTTCAAATAAAATAGTGTTCCATCCACATGCCTCTGGAATGAGGAATTTGGACATAGTTTAAGATTTTCTAATGAAATGTGATTTAGGTGCTTTGATAATTAGAGGTTCTATATTTATTTCCTTTTCTTTCATAATTTATTTATTTGATATCGGTGTCTCTTACTCATTCATATCAAACCTCTTTGTGAATATTTTTAAACATCCAAATGAACTCATTCCCCATGTGATGGAGCTGAAAATGCCTATTTGGAATAAGATAGAGAAAGGATTTATATATCCCATGTGTTTTTTGTGATGTTTTATGTTGATAATGTTTGTTTATAGGTTCTTAACATAATTTATTTTATTTTATCAATAGGATGGATTTGGTGACCTATCATATAGAAAATGGTGATTTTTATCACTAGTCTCTGTCTTTTATTTCTTTTAATGTGAACTCCAAAGTATTTTTGAGATAGTGGGATCTGTGTTCTAGTCTACTGGGGCCTCCTCCATCAGATCATAGAATATTGAAATCTTCTTTCCCAATTGATCATGGTAATAGGGCCTTAGTTTTTCAGCTTTATTTGGTTGGTAGGGAATTTTTTGAGGTTTTTTCTGATGACATTTCAAGTCCTCCTCTAGAATGATAGGTGGAAATATCAATCCAAATACTAGTAGAAATTCAACATATATCCATTCCTTCTTATCAAATGAGACTAGAAATATTAAAAGAGATAAAAATAAATTATATTATTAGAAGGTAAATGTTTTTATTCATCTTAGTATATCAACATTGGAATCTCCCATCCATTTTTCCAATAAGGATGGCAGAGTTATCTATCATTGCATCGATTATCAGAAGCTTAAATGGGTAAAGATTAAGAATAAGTATCCTTTACCCCGTACTGATGATTTTTTTGAGTAGATGAAAATAGATTTTTTTAAATCAACCATAGGATTGGATATCATTAGCTCGTAGTTTAGGATTCAAATATTCTAAATACCAAATTCCAAAGTTGGTGTGGAAACATTGAATACCGTGTGAGATTTTCTTGTCCTGACTAGTTCTCCCACATTTTTCATGGATTTTATGATTTGCATATTCCACCTATTCCATGATTCCATTTTTCTGTATTCATAGATAATATGTTTGTTTATTTAAGATAAAAGGAAGTGGATATGCTTCACCTAAAATATTTTTTGAGAATATTTAGGGATCATGAAATCTTTCATAAATTGTCTAAATTCCATTTTTGGGTTTAGGAAGTTATTTTCATAGGACATGTGGTCATAGAAAAAGGAATATTAGCCAATCTAGGGAAGTTAAATGATATTATTTTTGCAGAATATCTATAAAAAATATTTTTGATTTATGGATTCATTGGTTTAGATGAATTGAATTGAAATTTTACATTGGGTCCTATTTTGAACATCCCAGAAGGAGGATAGGGATGTGTAGTTAATTGTGATTCTTAGGGTTACAGCATTGGATATATTTTGATTTAGGGAAATTATGTGGTTTTATATGGATCTCATCAAATTGGTCCAATGAGAATAATTAATAAACTTGTGACCTTGAAATCAAAATAGTTATTCATGCTCTTATGTATTGGAGAAATTCTATTTTGTGGAAGAAGTCATAATATATTACGTAATAAGATTTTATGTTATATATTTTCATACAAATATGTTAACCATAGGTAGTGGTGATGGGTGTAGTGCCTTTATACATTTTATTTTTACATTCTCTATACCCTATGAAGGGGGAATTATGTTTCAAATTCTCTCAGTAGGAAATTGTATTATCGAATTATAATGGAGTCAAATAATGAATGAGATCTAATGGGATTGTTTTATTAGATTCACCTGAATATTTTAAATATAAAATCTACTATATTTTCATCTAAGACATATTTGACATCATCTCTTCTTTAGTTAATTATGATAATGAGTTTAGTTCTCTATGAAATTATTTATTCGGTGGGGATACCATCAATTAATGGTATCTCTCTTTGGAAGGAAAAATTTTATTCAATAGTTGGTTAGTTTCTATAGTATCCACGAGGAGTAATCTGATGTAGTATTTTAATTTTTCTAACTAGAATATTCTACCAAGAACTAATAAAATGTATTATAACATTAAAAATAAGTTCTGGTGGCTATGTATCAAGTATGACATAATTGATCTGCAATACCATTAAGACAATTATCTGTAAATCAAGGCTATAAACCAAAGTATTTCCTATTTTCTCGAATATCTTATTGTTCCAATGTGGATGTGGGATGTGGGATGTGTTGTATGTGGATTTTTTTGGACTACCATATAAATCCCAAGTAAATAATTCCATTTAGTTGGTGATTGATCAATTGGCCATGTTTTCTAATTTTATTCTTATTCAAGAATCCACTAAGGTTAAAGTGCTGGGAAAGTTATACCTATAAGAGTTCATGAGATTGTAAAGGGATTTATCCATTATTATCATTGATAGGTACCCTATGTTTAATGTGTTGATAATTCCATTCCACCATAAGAGAAATGGGAAGATGGAACGTGCTCTTCACATTTTGGAGGAAATGCTCTGCACATGTGTCATGGACATTAAAGGTTCTTGCAATAACCATTTGGGATGTGTGAAGTTTTATTATAAAAATATTTATTATTCATCCGTTAGAATGGTTCCATTTAAAACACTTTATAGTCTCCCAAGAAAATCACATATTTGTTGTTCTAAGGTGGTAGAATCTTCTCTGATTATACTACGCCTTGCACAAGAAACATTAATAAAGATCTAGACTACTTGTTAGTAGCTGTTGACCACTCATAGATGGTATAAATTTTCTTATGACATTCAGTGATATCCATTGGAATTTTTTAGTTGTTGACTAGGTGTTCATAAAATTCTCATCATAGTTTGGTCACTATCATCTCAAAGAACAGGGAAAGATTGTTACAAGAAGAATGAGACCTTTTGATATATCTAAGTGAGTTAGATAAGTGGATTATGGTTTATCTGTTACATCTCAATTGACATTATACATGATGTTTTCATCCTATCCAATATTTTAAATTATTTTCATGATCCCTTTCATGTTCTAAAATGGGATGAGCATGATTTGTAACCAGGAATGTCAGTGGTTGAATGACCAATTTATATTGATGATTCTCATTAAAAGATCTTTATTGGGAATCCTATTTTGTTTTTAAACGTGTTATGGTTTTAGAGAAAAGATTCTTATGAGATATGGGAATGATAATAAATGATGATGTATAAATGTCAAAATATCTTTATTGAATGGCCATCCAAAGCTTCAATTTTTAGAGATGAAAAGTTATATGGTGGGGTCATTATAACATTAAAATTTTAGGTATGGTATTTTTGAGCATTAGGATGGTTATTTTGGGTTTAATATTCATTATTTGGTTTTAGGAGACATAAAAAAGGATATTTTAGAATTAATTGGTGCAATATGGGATAGAACACACCATGGCCCAAGTCGTGATGTGCATAGGGATTACTTGTGAACCATGGGTAGGACCAACACACCTTGCACAAGGATTTGTCTTGGATGTGGGGTGTGTGGTGTCCATTTGTGCACCATGGCTAGTTCAACCTCCATGATTCCATGGTGTAGGTCATGGTGAGTCCAAAATGGGTAGAGTTACTACACAATTCTTTTTCTAGTCTGCATGTTGGTCTTTATGGTGTAATGTTATTGAGACTGGCATGGTTGTAGTGAAAACCCACCATGTTGTGGTGTCACCAGTTTTGGAATATTTAAGTGGCAATTTGGCTTCCCGATGTTATAGAGGTTTCACCCATTAATGGTGGAATGCACGATATTTGTGGGAAGCAGATTAATTGTATTTGAGTTGGTTTTATTATCTTAAACTTCTTTAATTATTTCCTTTATATGTGTTTTGATTCATTCAAAATACATGGCATGTTCGGTATGATCTATACTTCATTGAACATTTTTATTAGATGATCTCACCCTTTATTGATTCACTTAAATTGGATTTATTGTTATTTTATTAGTATAAAGGTATGTAATTATTCTTTCCCTTATTTTATTTAGAGATCATTGAATAGAAAATTCATGAATAAGGTTTGTTGGTTTAGGTTTCTTACTTATTTTCAAGAACCCCATTTTCTTTTGGTTATGGATCCTGTATAGTTTCTATATAATTAAAAGTGTTTAAAGGTTAGTGGTTTTATATAAAATCTTTCTTGTGAACTATTGGTAGTTTCTATTTTATGAACTAGAATTTCAAATAATAATGAAATAAATTATGATTTGTTGAAATGTTTTTTTTTTTAAATTTGAATTAAATGAAATTATTTATTGGATTTTCAAATGAAATGTTATTTAAAATCATAATTTTATTTTTATGATAGTGATATAAAATAATAATTTTATTTTTATGAAAAACTATTTCCATTCATGTTTTATTATGATAAAAGGGTTTTTTTTGAATCATTGTATGTGAATTTGAATTTCCTCTAATGGTGAGAAATTAAGGATGATTGCTTCGAAATAATTAACATTGGTATAGGTGGAGCACATGGGGACCTTGGGTACATAAGAGGTGGATGTGATTGGGAATATAATTCAAGGAATGGTATTTTTTTTTTAAAGGATATTAGATTACAACTATAATTAAATTATTGATTTTATCACATCATCAAGGGATTTTGTAACACCTTGAGAATTTAAAAGAGGACAATCATATTCCATTGCATATATGAAAGAAAACAAAAAATATTAGAAGATAATGTAAAACCCCAAGATTTTGTGTTATATCATTTTAAATAAATTTAATCTCTTCAATATCTTGAGGTGTAGGAAACTGGGATATTTTAAAAGTACATTATGTTTGAAATCTTATACAACACGCAACACTAAGAGTAGTTGGGGTTTGGCTTAGTGGTAAGCACCCCCGTAATACTACATGAAAAATGGGGGTTCAAAACCCATTGGGCATAGGTTACTGTAGTAGTACTGTAGCGGGTACTGTTGCAGCACCGGTACTGTTGATCGGTGGGCACTGTAGCGGCGGCGGTACTGCAGTGGGTACTATAGCAGTCGGGATACTATTCACAGAATAGAAATTTGGCCAAAAATTTGGGCATATGGTCTATGTAATGGGATACAAGCCCACTAGGCCTTCAGGCTATGTAATGGGTCTCCGTCTACCCACTTAAAAGAGGTCTTTTCTTTGCGTTATTAATAAAAATGAGGCTTCGGCCCCAACCTTTAAAAAAATGAAACACTGAGATTCAATGTACCGAAAAATATTATTTAAATATAACCATTGTAACCTTGCCATTAAATTGGATGTTATGAATAGTGTTAACCAAATTATGAAAAATATATACAAAGGATCTAATTATTAAAAAATATTTGGTAAATTCTTATGAAATAAGGACTCAACTTTTAGTAATTCTATTTTGTGATTAAGAAATATATTTTCCTCAAAAATTATTTTTATTTGGAAAATCTTATAATTAAATAATGGAATGTATATAAATTTTATTTTATAAAAAAATTATTTTTTAATTAATAATAGTATAATTATATTAGGGTGAAATTTTATAATTTTTTTCAAAGGATTTATTTTCCAACAAATAGTAAAAAATAGTGATTTTTATTCAAAAGTAACTTTTTATTTCAACCACCTGATATGTTCCATTATATTTAAAATGGATTTATAATAAAATTACATAAATTATGTTATGAACAATCTAATTAGGTTCATTGAAATTAATTTCATGTTTGAATTTTTTATAATTTTTTATATAAAAATGTATTATTTCTAAAAAAATATTTTTCGTTCTCTTTTTTATGTTTAAATGTAAATTAAATTATACCACTTATTATTTATTTATTTTTAAATATATTTTTCCATATTTGGATTTAGGAGTTCAAAATTTAGTGAATTGTTCTATTTTATTTTTGGATAATATGAATATTAACATTTTTAATTTTTGTTACCATGATAATGGGTAAATTAGGTAATTAAGGATAAAAATAAAATGATAAGGACTGTAAAGATACTATAACACTTGAAATAATCATATTGGATGATTTAATTTCTTCCATAATAATCCTATATTCGCTTCTATGTAAATTTATGACTGTTTGGATGAGATTATGTTTTTTATAGTATTTTATTTCAAGAAAAGTCAAACTTGTGACACTCATGTGTTTAGTAGCTATAATATATTTCATATGGGATTATCCAAAAGATATATTATAATATAAATTCTATTATGAAATATAAATTACTAATGTTAATTATGTTAATTTATTTTTTATTATTAGTGATGAAATAATTATCCTAAACACTCACATAATGTTGATGCAGTAATTTTTCAATTAATGGAAAAATAATATAAAATATATATAAATAATAAATGTATTTTAATACGAGATAAATAATATAATACAAAAAATCTAGAATACCATTTTATGTTTGGGATATATTCTTTTCTTTTTATTATAAGTGTTTTCTTGAAATTATTAAAGTCAATTGATGAATAATTCAAAAAAATTTATAACAATGATATAATATAAAAAATCATATTTTATTAAGTGATATAGAATTTATAAAAACATTATATTAAGAAAAATGAAATTAATATGGTTAATGACATCTAAAATTGTCTATTTATGGGATTTGGGGATTTAATAGTCACATTATTGACCTTTGAAGAGTAAAGAATTATAATAGTATAATAATTTTCAAAAGTGTTAATGGGGATGGAGTTAAAACTAAAATACAATGGTGAAAACATATCAAAAAATTGTAAAAAATTTATTGGATTAAATTATTTCGACTTATATTCAAATAATATCAACTTTTATCATTTTATAAAAGACAAATAATTTATATTATTTTAATATTTGAAGAAATTCCAAGAATTCCCCTCCCATAAATTATAAAAGAGAACCCCTTCCTTAACTTCTTTACACTAAATTTGGGCATCATGATAGACCAAACCCTACCCATTCCTCTTATTAACATTTATATCCACGTTTTTTAGGTTATAGGACTTTTGAAATAGCAAACTTAATCCCCTTAAGAAGAGACCTAAATGGAGTACATGTAAGATGAGATAATCTTCCATAACCACTCTTTTAGGATTATTATTCTTATAGTTCCTCTTCTTGATATCTACCCATAGTAAAATAAAAACTATCGTATCATAAATAAACTAATATGTTATTTTTATTATTTTTGGAAGCCCGTATTCCATCTATTTTCCAATCAATGAAAAGAGAAAACATCACTTGTGCATACATATGGATTTTCATCTCTACATAGTGGGGTAATTAATTTTTCAACTCCAATTTACATGGATGGTTATAAAGATAAAAATATGGAGAATATATGATATTTAAGAAATATATATTATTTTAAATATATTATTAATTATTAATATTTCATTCCTTCCTTTAAAAAGAGAAAAAAATGTTCATGGATATGTGGGGCCTAAAGTCTTGACAAATGGTGTAATTAATTTTTTATATCTATCTTTATTATAAAAACCCTTCTCTTTATTACACATTAATTAATGATTTATTACATAATATTTCACTTAATTAAATTCAAATGATCTAGTAGTCTAGTTTATTTGGGAATTAGTTTCATAACATTACATCTTGAACATGAGATATAACCACATTATTGAATACTTCTGTAAAAACCTCTAGAAATCCATTGATTTTAAAACTGCACAAGATAACCTAGGAAAAACATAAGAAAGGGGTGAGATAAAATTCCAAGTAAGGGAATAAGAATATCATAATTTGATACTTCTTATACAATAGTTATGTAAATGTGGTATAAACAAGTTGTAATCATAAACCCGGACAATGAGACCTAATGTAGATTGATAATCATAACATGGAAAATGTGGCAACAACATAAGACACTTCATCATAAACATACAATAAGGATAAACCAACCAATAAAAAATGGTGTAAAAAGTCCCATAAATTTATTAGTTTCACTCCTTTTCCCATCATGACATATAATAATACTAAACATTACCCAATGTGTTGGAACACTATGTAATTCCAGGTGCACATGTTACATTCATTTAATTCTCATGCTTAAGTATGCCACATATATCATAAAACATTTAATAATTTTCGTCACTATTTATTCCAAGATCATGTAATTTGGAATAAATACATGTATTTCCCCAATAATAATGTATATGTGAAAAAATGTGAACAACCTTGACAGTAAATGGTTATGGTATTCACAGCAAAATTGTTTTGGCATGGAAAATTGTGTATAAATTTTAACAGCAAAACCACGTCACTTAAAGAATCCTAAAAATATGTTGATGAGAAATAAAGGGGTCACTTATCACATATAGATAAAAATATTAAGTAATAGTTACATGAAAAAACATATCCCAACATTAAAAATTGGGAATATAAGGCATAAGTTAACGACAAAACTATAATAAAGAAAACAATCTTAATTATATTTCACCACGGTAACGGGTGTACATAAAACATAATGAGTGACTTAATGAGAGTTAAGTGGGGATATAATAATATATACATCATATTTAATGTATGGTTAATATTGAATAAAATAAACAAACCTACAAAAATGGAATTTAATAGGCATTACATAAAAGAAGTGATGGAATAGAAATGAGAAGAGATAACCCTATTACTAAATTTCAACCTGGTAACATGTGTTAAAAAATGATCACAGAATGATTAATAATAGTTAAAGTAAGATATAATTATTTATATATAAAATTTATAGTATGTGGTATATGTAATAACATATCCCAACATAAGAAAAAAGGAAATTTAGAGACATTAAAAAAATAAGTGCTTTATAAAAAGATGAGAGTGGAAGATCCCTTACATGAGTGTGTGAATCCAAATGTATGGTAGAGGATTCATCAGTTATTGGGGGTACCTTTGGTAAACTCTATATATTGGAGGGTATATTATGTATGTTATATAATGAGTTTTAGTGAAGATAAATTGGAGCTTGTGTGGTTATACATATGAAATGAGGGGATTTGTTTACTGTTTAGGCTTTGGACTGAATATAAAAAAATAACCAAAACCACAAACCATCCCTTATTTTTTTTCTATGTTTACTACCCAATGGGTGTGGTTTACATTATTTTATAATTCCACGGGCCTAAATAAATAAAATAATTTATTTTTTTATGTGGAGGTGAGTCAAACTCTTAAATAAATGATATTTAAAACCATAAAATATATTAATGGTTTTGAAGGATTCATAATAGATTTATAAAATAAAAAAATATACATAAAATCAAATTATATTAAAGTAAAAACATAAAATTGTCCATGTAATCCCTTTATAATATTTATTAAATCAGTTTTGGGTCATTATGATGTCATAATACACAAATTATATTTTAACAATATTTTATTTTTACATGAAAATTCAACTATCTCAGAAAATTATAAAAAATTTACCAATGGATAATTTTGATGATATAATTAAAAAAATAATATTCATTTTATATAAATAATTTTCTTAATATGTTTATTTTCACATTTTAAAAAATAATTCATATTAAATAATAAATTTTTTGTTTTTTGAGAATAACAGTTTTCAAGCCCTTATAAAAATTTCATTTGAATTCATAAAAACAATATAGTCATTTATATTTAATAAAAATATTTTAATACTAATATATTATTAAACTATTATTTATTTAAAAAATACATTTATTCATTAAAATAAATTCTTTAAGTGAATTTGAATATTACCCACAAATACTAATCATGTTTTATAGTATCAAAAAAATTATAAATTGACAATAATATGATGAGAATATATTCATTATTATCTAAATGATAATATTTATAGTTTATAAATTTAAATCCCTTTAATACTCTAAAAAATACCCTAAGGTTATGGTGCACGATTGTGGGAATTCCATTGGGTGTTTGACGTACATGGTTTGGGCTGTGATCTTGATGATCTTGAACATATCCAACAAATAGTTTTGATCGTTATTCAGTTGTTTGATATCGGCTTGAGCAGGGTCATGGGTAAATACCTATGATTTTATCTCCCTTATATGATCTAATAGATGGGATTCATAAGGTAAAATCCTACTGGTTGATCCCTCACTTTTGACTATGTCTATTTTATTTTTTAAATCACTATATTTAAACTAATCATATGAGAACTGTTCAACAGATATATTATCAATGATAAATATAATTAATGATCTTCAAAATCCAATTTTATATAATGAAATATAATAATTTCACATTTTTTCTATAATCATACTACGTAATAAGAAATTTCAAATAAAAAAAGGTGAATTTTATTTATAATCGTTCAGGTTTTTACTATATTCCCCCATTAAAAACTTTTACCCTTGAAATTTCCATTTCCCTCAATAAAAAATATGAGGGTAACTATATTTCATCACATCCAATGTTTTTCATATCAGTTATTCAAACTTTTGTTTTCTCCACAATACTTTTACTAGGTGAATTGTCTTATTCTATAAACATTTTTACAACAACCTAAGATCTTCACAAGTTTCACATCATAAGAAAGGTCACTCTCAAATGTTACCACCTATGGATTTTGTATATTTTTGGGTTTTAGTAATTAATTTTTCAATATGGATACATGTAATACATTATGTTCTTGAGATAGGTTATGTGGGAATTAATTTTAGTAGGACACCACTCTGATGCGATCAAGGATATCAAATGGGGCGATGTTTCATGGAATGATATTTCCCTTATTCCCAAATATCATAACATTCTTCCATAGAGATATTCATAGAAATACCATGTCACAAATATCAAACACTAGGTCTCATTGAGTATTGTCATCATAACTCCCCGGCTGACTCTGAGATACCGTGATTTGCTGCCGAATGGAGTTAAAATTTTCCACCATTTCCTAAACCATTTTAGGACCTATAAGTTTTGAATCCCCAACTTCATCCCAAAATATAGGTGTTCTACAGATCTTCCCAAAAAATGCTTCATTTGGATTAATTAGGATATTTTAATGGAAATTGTTTTTATATTAGAACTCTACTAGAGGTAGATATTAGTCCCATCCTCATTTAAAGTCCTTAGAACATGCTTCAAACATGTCATTTAGTGTCTGAATAGTACACTACGAATGGACATCAATTTGGGGATGATAGGACATATTAAATTTTATCTCATTGTTTAGATTGGGTTTTAAACTTTTCCATATCTCAAAAGTTAATCTCAGATCTTGATTGGATACAATCTATAGTGACCCTCATTGTTTCCTTAAAACTTCTCTGATATATATCTATGCAAGTTAATTCAAGGATAAGTCCTATAACATTTTGATTAAGTGAGTTTTCTTTATAATAAGGTCAACAAAAACCCATATAGAATATTCCATTTCAATTTATTCATAATTCTAGTGACAAAGTCCATGGTGATGTTCTCCCATTTCCATGTTTATAAGGGTAATGATTTCATTATCCCCTTGGAGTTTTTTCTTTCATCCTTCACTTTCTGAAATACCAGGAACTTTAAGGTGTATTCTATGATATATGTATTCATATTGTTCCAAAAAAGTTTATCTTGAATATCTCGACACATCATCAGGCTTCTAGGATTGATTAAGAAGGTTGAACTATGTGCATCATCCAACAACTCCTTCTTTATCTCATGATTTGATGGTACACATAGTTGCGACCCAAATCATACAACTCTATATTCATTAACATAATACTTTTAGGATTTATACTTTATTATGGTTTCTAATTTATTTTGAATTCCCACATCAACTATTTGAGAATCCCTTATCCTCTCTGAAGATAATTTCGAGCAATCATTTGTGAAAGGATTGATGATGTTCCTTTATTTACAATTCTCATGTCCATCCTCTCTAAATCTATGAAGATTATATCCCTCTAAATTCTCATCAATGATCAAAATTTTTGATCCTTTCTATATATATTATCCTCTACTTTATTTCCTTTACTAGGATGGTAGTGGATTGAGAAGTAATAGTAATTAATTATCCCTAACCATCTTCATTGGTGTATATTCTGATCATTTGTGTAAATATATAATTGGGGATTTTTTGAACCTTATATATTTCACACCTCACCCAAAAGAGATAATTACACCATATTTTCAATGATAAAATCACTGGATACAACTCTAGGTCGTGAATTGGGTAGTTCTATTTGTGAAATTTCAACTATGTGTAAGTAAAGGCTATGACTTTTTCTTTCTTCATTAATAAATAACTTAATACATTCTTCGAAGAATCAATGAATACTATGAAAAGTTCTCCAATAGTGGGTAGTGTGAGAACATGTGTTGTGTTTTTCTTCCATTAAGTTCCTTTATGCTCTCCTCACAATCATCATTCCATGTAAACATGACTCCTTTATGATTTATCTTAGTTAGAGGGGTTGACCATCATGATAAATTTATAACAAATCATTGATAATACCTAACTAATCCATGTAAACTATAGATGTATTTCACAGATGATGGACTTAACCATACTTCATTTGATTCTTCCCTTTAAGGGTCTATATATATTCAATTACATGTGACTATATTCCCTAATAAAGAGGCTTTTTTCAACCAGAACTAATATTTTCTATAGTCATCAGAAAGCTTTTCCTTTCGCAATGAATTTCCCAGAGTGGTTAGATACTCCTCATTATCCTCCTTAGTTTTAGATTATATTATAACTTCATTAATAAATATAACCAAAAAAAAATCAAGGTAATCTAAAAAGACTATATTCAACATGTCCATAATTATTTCAGGAGCATTAGTGAGTCTGAATGGAATTAATATGAAGACATAGTTTCCGTACCCTAAATGAAAGGTGATGTTGGGAATATCATCCTTGTTCACCAATACATGATAATATCCTTATTAAAGACCCACCTTAGATAATAATTTTGATCCACATATATTATCAAAAAATCCATCAATCCATGGTAGAGGATAGTTTTTCTATATTATTATCTTTTTGATCTCCTGATAATCAATGCAAAGGAACATTGACCCATCTATCTTCTTGATAAAGAGGACTGATTCACCCCAGGGTGAAACACATGGGTGTATGGGCCCTTTATCTATATTATCATGTACTTGTTTCTTTATTTTCTCATGTCCCAAAAATGACATTCTATATAGAGTGTTGGATAATGGAAATATGTCATGTAGAACCTCAATTGAAAATCCAACATCTTGGCTTGGTGGAAGACTAGGAAATTTCTCTAGAAACACAACATTATATTCCCTCACAATAGGCATGTCTTTGAGGATGATTCTCTCCTTAGACTCATTAATTTGAGCTAGATACACTTTCTCATAGAAAAATAATATCCATGGTTGATATTTATATTCTATAAAAATATTCTTCATCTTCCATTCACTTTTATAAAATCGAGGGTTGACTCACAATGTTGATAGTGATTTCCTTCTCAAGGTAATTTATGTTTGTTTATAGGGAAAGAAAATAGACACCCAAAAATGAATACAATTCCACGAAAGGAAGTATATCTAGGTTTTATGGGATGTTCAAATAACAAATTATGATAGGGGAGGAGATATATACATGGGATGAAATAATTTCCTCATTTGACATTTTCATCGAAAACTCTTCATAAATGAATTGTTGTGTTGTTTGGATGGTTCTACAAAACTTTTTTTATATAATGAAATTCATAGAACCAAAATCAAATTTATATTTCCTATTCTTGAATGAATAACTAGTATACCTATCACCACTTCATTGTTAGGATCCACCACAGTGGTTGTGATGGAAAATATATCACCCATATTGCCTTGGAGGTTGTTAGTTGTCTCCAAAAACCTCAAGCTTAGTGAAATGATTTGAAAACTGACTTGGTTTCATGTAGTTGAAACAATAAATAGGTCATTGAAGTTTGATATGAGAATTCTTTTACTTCAACACATTAGTAGATTTACCATGTCTATATTTTCTAGCTAGGTGTCCTTCCTACCCACAACTAATGCATTTCTTCATTCCCCTTAGGCAATTTTCAGGTTACTTCTTCTAGCACCTTTATCATGTGGGGTGTTGAAATTTCCTGGCACCGTTTGATTTCTCCATTAGTCCAGTAGAATAAATCTCCATTTTATACTTATTATCCTTGAAATACCCTTGAGTTTTGTTGGTCCCCATTTTTATTTTTAGGGGTACATTGGATAATTTCATCATATCTATCATAGTCATGGATATCTAGGGATTTTATACACTATAATTTAGACACCCAAATAAGTGAAAAACTTTAATTCATTGGTAATTAAAAACCTAGAGTTGTATCATGAATGCCTTGTGATTTTTTACCCATACACAACGATAGGTTTTTATCTTTTTTCTTGAGTTCAAGGAAATAATGTATCATTTTATGTCATAAAATGTGAGGAGAATGTTTGCTGAATTTTTTTAGGAACTCCATCCACTCCATCACTTCGATCTCTTCCTCAGGATTCATATTCATGATCAATTTCCACCACTTATCATCTTGTCTCTCAATATAATAAATATCCAGTAGAACCTTCTCTTTTTCCGAACATTGAAGGATGGAGAATATATTCTCAGTGGGGTTGATCCATTGAATTTCATGGACCATTATCGAATAAAGGTCTTAATAAAAGATTTTCCACTCTTAGGGTGATTTGGACACCCCTCATAATCTAGTTTTCTATTAAAACCCTGAGTCAACTTAGAGTTTTATTTCATAATGTTCATAATTCCATCTCCCATTGGGTTGGGCATCTCATTGGGTCAATCGTCACACTTCCTGTCAAATTGATTATTTACCTAATTCCACTTATTTATGGCCATTAGATAGAATAAAATCAAAACCAAGGATGAATATTTTTATACTATTTAAAACATAAATGGGAATTTAATGAAATTAAATGTTTAAATTATAAATTACATTTATTTCATAACTTATGAATTTATATTATTCATTATTTTTTATCTATTGTCTATTTCCTAAAATATACTTTTATGGGAATTATGGTTCCCATAATAATGGTTCATAATGAGTTTATGAATTTTCAAAATAATTTCCCTTGGTAATTTCATACTAGGTGAATAGTAAATCCCATTTTTATTTACTTGGTTAAACCAAATCAAGCCTACAACCCCTAATTGTAGTTGTTACCCCTATGTACATTTATTCCAGAACCAAATCCGCTTGTAATATCTAAATAGAGATGTATTTTATTTATAAACCACTCACTCTATACTAACCAATATTTAGGTATGTTTTATTATAGTTAGTTCTATCCCTAAGGCTTTCTCTAGAGTTTTCTAATCCTAAAACAAAAATAACTAAACATTTCCTCTAATACCAACTATAACAACCCATACCCTTTATTATACATTAAATCATGATTAATTCCATAATATTATACTTAATAAAACCCATAATAACTATAAGTCTAGTGTCTTTTGGAATTAGGTACATATCATAACATCTTCAGGATGGGATAAAACAAAATTATTTAAATCTTCCTTAACATGATTCTTAAATTATATGTCTTTTAAAACTGTATGAGATAACCTGGGAAAAAACAGAAGAAATAGGTGAGATATAAAGACTAGTATGGGAATAAAAATAGATTATGGTGGTATATGTTATGAAATAGTCATATTAATGGGGAATAAAAGGATTCGTAAAAATAAACACAAATAATGACACATGATATAGCATGATAATAATAACATTGGAAAGATGGAAACAACTTAAAACATTGCATCATAAACATATGTCAAGGATAAAATGACCAAAAATCATTATGGAAAAATTCCCATAAACGAATTAGGATCAATACCTTTCCCAACATTATTTATCATGATACTAATGATTATCCAATTCATTAGAGTGCTATATAATTCTGGGCTCACCCATCACATTCATTTCATTCTCATGCTTATGTGTTACACATTGATCACAAAACATTGAATAATTATTAATAAGTATTTATTATATAATAATGGATTGTGGAATACATAAACATTAGTCCCCAAAAAAATTGTACATTTAAAAAATGTGATCACCCTTTATAGGAAATGGGTATGTTATTTACTACACAATTATTGTGGCACGTACAAATCAAGGGGAAATTTCTGCAGCATAACGATGTCACATAAGGATTCATAAAAATATGTTGATAAGAGATAAAGGGGTATATAATAACGTATAAATAAAATAGGCATTAATAGGGAAATTGAAAAAAATATCCCAACTATAGGATTTGTAAATATAAGGCATATGTTAATGAAGATACTTGAATAATGAAAATAATTCTAACTATATTTTGACATGGTAACAAGTGTACAGAATGGACCATGTGAGGATTAATGAGAGTAAAGGGGAAATAATAATTTATAAATCAGATTTAATGTAAGTTAAATATGTAATAATATATTCCAATATAAAATAATGTAATTGAAGAGACATAACATAAAATAAGTCCTTGATTGGAAATGAGAAGAGAGAAATCTATTACTAAATTTCAGCATGGTAATGGGTGTATATAATCTAACATGGAATGATTAATGAGAGTGAAATTTATATATCATTATTTATAAATTAATTTAAATAATGAGGTATATTTACGAACATATCCCAATATATGAAAAAAATGAAATTTATAGATATTACAAAATGAAGTGCTTGATAAAAGTAGGAGAGTGAAAGATCCCTTACATGAGTGTGTGAATCCAAATGATTGGGAAAGGATTATTGAGAGGTTTGGGGAACCTTTGTAAGAATATATAGAGTATAAGGAATAGTATGGAAATTATCAAAGTAGTTTTATGGAAGAAAAGTGAGTGATTGTGTGGGTTTATATTTGAAATGAGGGGAACTTATTTTTTATTTATGTTTTGGACTCTACCAATATTATAACCAAAACCACAAACTGTCCCATTGTTTTTTCCATTGTTTTTAAAAAATGGGAGTTTAATAGATTGTTTTATTATTCTAAGGGATGAACTAAATAAAATAATTCATTTTCTTCTATAGAGGTGATTCTAACTCTTAAAGAGATGATTTTAAAACATTAAAATGTATAATGGTTTTAGAGGATT
This sequence comes from Viscum album, assembly GCA_963277665.1. Classification (NCBI taxonomy): domain Eukaryota; kingdom Viridiplantae; phylum Streptophyta; class Magnoliopsida; order Santalales; family Viscaceae; genus Viscum; species Viscum album. Next base: position 698,160,188 of record OY728121.1, on the reverse strand, counting down.
CGTAATGGGTTTATAAAATTAATCAAATAAACATAAAATCACATTATTTTAAAGTAGAAAAAACATATATTTGATCTTTTATAGCCTTTATAGTATTTATTACATCATTTTTGTGTTATTATTATGTCATAACACACAAAGTATATTTATAAAATATTTTATTTTTACACTAAAATTACACTATCTAATAAAATTATTAAAAATTTACCATTGAATAATTTTTATTATATGATTCAAATAATAATATTTATTTTATCTAAAAATGTTTCTAAATATGTGTATTTTCACTTTTGATATAATAATTGACATTTAAAAAGAAATGGTTATTTTTTTGTCAATAACAATTTTTGAACCATTAAAAAATTACATTTGACATCATAAAAATTATATTATAATTTATATTTAAAAAATATATTTAAATTATAATATTCTATTAAAATATTATTTATTTAAAAAATAAATTATTTCATCAAAATAAATTCCTTTATTGAATTATAATATAACCCACAAATAAAATTCATGTTTTATAGTATCAGAATAAAAATCATTTATAAAGTAACAATAATAGGATGAAAATATATTCATTATTATGTACATAATAATATTAGTAGGTTATTTATAATTATTCATTTAATAAATTATAATATTCCCTAAGGGTAAGGTACATGATGGTGAGACTTTCATGTGGTGGTTTGACGTACATGGTTAGGGTTGTGATCTCAATGAGATTAAACTTCTCCCATAATTGATTTTTCCTCATAATTAATTTGTTGGATATCAGCATGGGTTTGGTCAAGGGAAATCCCAGTGATGTTATCTACCTTGTAAGGTCTAATATATGGGATTTATAGGGTACAATACTATTGGTTGAGTCCATCACTTCTATTTTTTGTATATTTTATTTTTTAAAACCCTATATTTATACAAATCATGTGATAAATGCTAAAAGGATATATTATTAATGGTAAAGACAACTAATGATCTTATAAATCCAATTTTATATAATAAAACAATTAATGTTAATTTTTTTATATTACCATATTTCATAATATGTCATTTTAAATAAAATAAAAGGGGAATTTTATTTATAACTATTTGTGTTGTTAAATTTATAGATGAATATAAATATAAAAATTTAATATATATGATATTTATTAAAAAAATATTGTTCTTCAGATTATGTAACTAGGTTAAAATCATAAGGAATAGAACTACCAATAAAAACATATATGAAAAATGAAGTGATTATCACCCAGAACAATGGGATAAACAAAGTGTTGTTAATAAATGGATGATAAAATGTTATATATGGTATAATAAATATGATTATGGTAATTTTAGAATTTTATAATAAATATATTTTAATTATACATGATTTTAGAAAAGATTTGAATGAAGTAGAACCTAAGGTAAGGTTTTCTCATCTTACTATTACTCATATGAGACATATTCCTTATTCACAACTTATTTATTTTATTTAGTGTATGTAGTACAACTTTGATATATTATATTATAAATCACATTATATTCATGGTATTTAAAGTTTAAGTAATATCTAAATCATTAAGGGGGCTTATAATTCAATATAATCCCAATAATTAATAGTTTATTTCACTATCTCATCATTATTTAGGATTGTTTAAGTTTAATTCTTAACTGAGGAATATTTCTCTTCTCTGTACATGTTTTCTAAAAAAAATCAACAGTATTTATATATTATCCAATGATTTTTTAATGTCATTTTTACTCATGATTTAATTTTTACATGTATTTCTAAAAGGAAACTTCATGTCGTTTTCTAGATGGGGTATATTCTCACATTTCTTAAAAAAGTGTGAAAGGAATGTTTTTATAACTTACACAACATTAATTGAATATCCAACAATCATGAAACCTTAATTATTTGAAGCTTACATTACACGTTTACAAGTTTCATTTCCCTAAAAATGATTTATTTATTTTTTGAATAGTTTTTATCTTTTTAAAATTATTTTCAAAGTAAAAAAATAATTTTTAAAAAAGAAATATAACCTTAATATCTTTAAATATATTCATCTACATAACCATACTTTGTTGAATCTATTTTTTCTGATGTAATCTAATTTTAAGATTCATTATATTTATTATCATGGTTTATTATCAGTTTGACTATATAAAGTATTCATATCTTATATGACATATTAGTCAAATATGGAAAGTTATTGATTTTTATAAGGCATGTTGATATAGATGTTTTATTTATTCACATAAGGAATGAATTTGACTTAGTGAGTGATGGGATATTCCTTCAATTACCCCTCAATTCATCAGTTGGACTCTTGAGAAAAACTAGCTTGGGATCTGGATGAGGTGTTAGAAATATATTCAAATTTCATGGAAGGAGACCTTGACTGTATTTTTAGATTTCTTGGATAAGTCCTTGATAGTATGTTTCAAAGTTCAATCATTATTCATTCCATCATTATAAAATTATTAATTGGTTTACATATGTTCATTAAATTAGTTAAAATATACATCAATAAGTTACAAGATCATTTGATTATTTATATGGAATATTTTGATCACCGTTTATTCCTCCCATATTATAGTTCAAGTTAAATTTATTGATTAAATGGAATATGTTTTAGTTATTTCCCTTGAAATACTAATTATGACTTATTTAATCATGATAGATTTCATGGTATTCATACCCTTACTAAGCATTATAGCACACCCCTTTCTTATGTTTTTGTTATCCAATATTATATAAAGTGTGTTCTGGTTTATTATTAGGGACATTCTAAATGGAATAATTGTTTACTTGAAGAGATTTCTATGTTCTATTTATCATTTTAATTATAATTTGAAATTGAAGTATGTATCTATTTTACCAAGAATACTAAACTATTCAATATTTTGTTATGTTATTACTTGTTTCTAGATCCACTATATTAATGTAACTACAAATGCTGGAGTACTAGGTTTGGTGTCATTAAAAGTTCATTTATCAGGGTGTTCTTTCTGCCCTCTTCATCAATATTAGGATAGGGGCTTGTGGTTTATAGTTTTCATGACCGTTCAATGAGGTGTAAGGATCCTATATAGCTCATACCTAATGAATCATATGACTCTCATTCCATGTTTCTACTCTTTTTGAAATAGTAAATTACCATGTATTTTGATATTTAAATTGTTTTAAATACATTATTTTCCATTGAATACATTGATTGGAAAATCGTTTCATTAAATGTTTTTAAAAATTGGTTTCTGTGGGAAGGTTTTGTTCAACTATTTAAAAAGTGAAAATTTTCATGATTTGATATTAATTGTGAAAATTATATTTCATGCCTTTTTTAAATGATCGTAATAATTTTACCTTATAAAAACTTCTTATGATACACTTTGTGTGATAGTACTTGGATTTTTCATATACCCTACACAGACCCATGACTTTTTCTAGATCTTATTTCATCAACCATAGTTAATGTCAAGTATCATAATGGAGGTGGTATGTATCTATGTTAGAGGGGTGTGAGAGTTTGGTGGTAATATGGTTCATTATGGAGATGAGTTGTCTCTCATTTTGAGTATATGGATTTACCTATTATATTTTGAAAATGTTAAACATTGTACTTATTTTAGATTTGAGTAATTTGACTCTATATTGGATTAATGAGCTTCTTTAATTTATATTCCATTATCATCTTACATATTTTTATTTGTGCAAATATCCATTCCCAGAAATTATTTCTTGAATCCCAGACAATTGTCGCCAGCTCATAAGGGATTTGGAATACCCATGGGGCCTTACTATAAGTTACCTTGGTTGTCCAATTCATGGATTATCTAGGTTGGGTTATGACATTAAGGGTTTATTTAAAGAGGATAAACCCAAAAATAATAATTTTTTAATTTATTTTTACGTTTTGAAAATTATTTTCATAGAAAAACAAGAGGTTGAAGAGGATAATAATAAGCTGAGAATTTTACTGAAAAGTGGAAGTATTTAGTTTATTATTTGTTATTTTGTGATTGGATTGTGTGATTTAAAAAGGTATTCTAATGTGTTATATTTTTTTATATGTTTTTTTGAAAACTATTTATTTATTTTTTTTATTTTTAGTTTCTATATTTGGGTTTTCAAAGTGCATGTGTTTTACAAGAGTTAAACATGTGGTGAAATATTTATACACTATGATAGCTTGATTAATGCTTGAGATATATATCTATAACTGTTTTTTATTTTGAATGTTACATAATTATAGAATATTTTTATAAACCCATAGTAGAATAAGATATAATATTAAATGATTTTGAATAGTGGTCCCTATTGTAGGTATATATGATTTTCCATGATATGGAGTAGTTAGACCTGAGGGGATGGTAATATGAAATTCAATGATATGTAATTATTAGCCCGGAGGGAATTGATGCATATGTTGTTATATAATATGTGTAACCAAAATGATATGTGATATATGAATGGTTTTCCTTGGGAGAGGACATATTTACATAATGATTTTTGGGCTAGGTTCTTGATATATTGGTCTCAGTATTGTCCAAGGAATGTATGACATTTTTGGGTGACATGGTTGAACCCGCTCCTTTATTTCATTAAAAAAATTGATTGAATTTAATTCATATTAGAATTAAACTACATATATATATTCTTATACCATGGATTTCGTTATTATACATTCTACAGAATACGTTATTCTCACTTTGTCTACACACACAACTCATCTACATATATATTAAATGCATGTAATTCCAAGTAAAGTAAATTGGATTCTTTAGTTGAAATTTTTTATCATGAGACACGTTGATCTTTTATTCTATAAAAGTCATATGTAGTGGGATATAAACTCTCCTTCTTATAGTCTATTTTAATTTTTCTTTAAAATTATATAATTGAAGAGTTATCTTTGTGTATTATTTAGATGTATGGAATTAAGTGTCATGTTGGGATACTATTTGGATATTACTAAATTCATGTAAATGTGTTCCAACATTTAATATATTTTTTTTATTATTATCTGATTATTTTAATTGATAAACCATTAAATAGTAAATAACTTTCCAATAAATGTTCTTAATTCATTGAAAGTATTATCTAGACTTTGGTGATTAGGGAGTGCACATAAGGATATAATGTGTTTAACCTTTCTAGAACAGTCACTCTATGGTGGAAAATTACATACAAATATATTAGTATAATATATTATAATAAAGTTTGAAATATTTATTTCATTTGGTCCATAAGAATTATTTTTTCATATTTCATTCCTAATAGCATGACTGTATATTTGATGTGTCTATACCATCATCAAAAAATCATCTTTGGAATGTCATCTAGTCATACTCAATATTTACAGTAACCCAATCTCAATTTGATCATTAAAAACAATTTATCCTCATTCAAGTAATTATTTAAATGATAAATTTGATGAATTGAAATTTGATTACATAAGTTTTCATAATTTATCATATTATATTCCACACATAACATCGATTTTCATTGTCTTTTACGGTGAAAAAATATGATCACTCCAACTATAAGTGCCAGGAATAATAAAACCAGTACCCTAATGCTCTTAAAATTGAAAAATAAGTTCCATAAGTTCTATTGGGGATATATAATATAAGTTAAAAGGTATTCGTTTCATTCTATAAATAACTCAATCAATAACCGTAATTCCCATTTAGAAGGAAATTCTAATGAATAATTAGGAATTACCTTATAAGGGAGGTCTACCATGTGAGTTAATAACCTCAGTTTCTCCCCTTAAACATCCAAGAGAAAAAAAATCTATATCTAAAAGGCAATCAATACAATATTCCACTAATTTGGTTTTTCTTTTCAAGTTGGAAATACAAACTCTCTGATAAAGAGTATATTGAATACCAGATTGAGAGAAGAATGAGACCCACTTATGATTGTTTTCAAAATGGGTTTTAATGCGGGATAACCTATCCATACCAAATATAACATCATATATATTCATATAAACGGTGGAAAATCCCATATATTCCTAAATATTTACCTCAAAGTGACATAAGAAGATAATCACTTACACCTTTATACTCACATTCCCAATAAAGTGGTATTATTGATATCCTTATTAGATATTGGTATACTTAATCCTAAACGAGATAGTAGTTTCTTAGATATGAAGGAATAAAAATCTCTTTTATAAAATAAATTATAGTGTTGTATTGTGATACTAAAATAGTAACTCTCATAGTATAAATATATTTCATAGGTTCAGCTATTTTTTTTATCAGCTATAAAGACCCTACCAGTGTCATTATGATAACATTGTGTCATAAATCCATACTAAAAAGAAGGTATCATAGACTAAAAACTCAATAATCCATACCTATTTCCTAAATCATTTTTACCTACATGTTTTCTATTTCCCAATGTTGAATTTTTAATAGGTTAAGCGTGAGATTTCTAAGTCTGCTAAGGTTAATGACTATCACTCCCTAAAGGACAACCCTGGATGAACCTCTAAATCTGACCATTATGACAAAAAATATGAAACCATTTTCACTTGAAGGTTCAATTAAGTTTATTATATCTTTAAAATCTATAATAGAATAATAAAATTTTAGATTTTACAAAACATGGAGGAGGAGGACGCATTTTTCCTTGATTACCCTATAAATATCCATCAAACCCATTTTTTTCCAAGAACCAATTTTTCCCATAAGAACATCCCCCACATTTTCTATATCATGAAAGTAAGGAACCAAATCCCTTATTTATCATAGAACCTACCATAATCACTATAATTTTTATACAACCTATAAAAAGGTATAGAGATTGAAAAATATCTCAAAATTTTACAATGATTATTTTGACAACAATTCAAAACATAAAGCCTTCCATTACACCTCCCCACTATATTAGAGTGTAAAAATAGTATATTGATTATGTTATAAATATATTACATCTATTATACAACCCCTTCCCTGAGTTATATAAATACCCAAGACTTTACCAGGAAAAGGGAGACAAGTTAATATCTCTTAATGAACAGATCATGAGAGCCTTTCTAGGCCATTAACATAGATTTAATATAATTAATCCTAATGTAACACTAATAAAAATAAACCAATAAAAGGATTAATTTTTATAAACCTACCTTTTATTACACATGATTTTCAATTCTCTTAGTGATGTAATGGATATACTAAATTAATTCCCTGATTAATAATTGTCAAATATCACCCAAAAATTTTAGGTGTTATTAATACTAGAATGTTCATATTTCAATGGTAGTAGTTGATTCCTATCATGTATATCCTTTTAATATACCCTATAGTATTTGAGTAATCCCCACTTGGACTTGAAGACCAGCAGTAGACTTTAGTTGTGGGGAAATCACTTTATCTTTTTACTTCTTGACCATAAGTGGTTTTTGAGGAAGAAATATCTACATTTTACTATGTATTTATGTGAGCTTCCACATTTAGGTATAATTAACTTTATCAACTTTTTTGATAATATATTAATGGTTATAAGAATCCCATATTCCTATCTATTTTATTATATATATGTAGTTCTTAAAAAAATAAAACAAAAACTAGAAGAATATTGAATTTTTTTCCATTTATATGAAAAAATTATCTGACTATAAATAATGATAAAATAATAAAATTAGAGATTTAGATTAATATATTTTTAAAAAATATAATTAGTCTTATAATATTTTTTTTTTTTATTTTATAATTAATATAAACCTCCAAATGATTTCAAAAATTAACTATTTAATCACACAAAAGAACATAATTCCGTTCTTTCTTATATGTTATTTTATATAAGTTCATATTCATGATGTATATGACTCAATAAAAGATTTATAAACAAGAAAGAAACATAAAATTAGCTTGTAGTACTTATGAAAATACAAGATTCTACCATCATGATACTTAATATGTATTATTATTTTCTTACATATCAAGTCTCGATGTTCCAATCTAATGGTTATTCAAAGGCTCATGATCCCATGACAAACTCCATGTCTAGTTTTTAAAAACTTATTATTGGTCCCAAGGTCTAACATGAATCAACACTGGAACAAAAGTGTTCCTACCAACTATAAGAGGTTACTGTAAATATCGAGGGATAAAAACAAAAATGTCGGATGTGATTTACCCTCACCTAAAATACTAAAGAATAATATGAAAAACTATTAAACAATGTAAATGAATAAATGGAACTCATCAATGTGCTAAAATATTCAAAACATCCCTAAAGTTAGCATAAAAAATAAACATGTGGAAAAATTCACAAAATCATACACGAATTATGAGTAAAGTGAAGATTAATATAAATATTATATAAAAAGAAAAAACAACACATGCCCATTTATGTCATATAAGACCAACACCCACTCCAAAAAAAACATGACTCTTATATCTTGGATCCATTAATCCATGTGAATAGTTCCCTTTCCCTCACATAGATCATTAATAAAATGAATTACATGAATCCTAAGGGAAAAAGGTATTGAGTGAGTATAACATGGATAGTAGGAAGTTCACACCAGAACCTAACCCACCTATAAATAGAACAAGTGAGGAAAGAAAACAGAGGAACGAAAAAAATATAATCATAAACAATTTATTATAAAATTGTTGAAATGAAATATGGTAGTATACCATAGGCATTCATTTACACATTCATAAAATGTATTAGTAGAATCTAACTATAACAATTATAATCCACATTTAAAATCATAGCTAGTAGAAACTAAATGTCCTCTATAAGAGGTAAATAACCATACACTGATAGATAGACACACAATCCATCGATGATTTGGTAGTCCATATTATAATTGGATGGAATTTTTTACATACATCAATTCATACATACATATTTAAAAATATTTATCCATCCTCTCTAAATATCCTCCACTTATCATATGAAAGAATTTTAATATATATATATATATATAACCAATAATCCACCATATACATAACATTAATAAAATACATAATCTATATACATACAGTATATATTCTCAATAAACCAAATATCATATATCCATAAAAACATAAGATTTTTATTCAAAAAGTTTTCCTAGAGGGAAAATACAAGGAAGTGGGAAACCATGCCTAAGTGGGATAGAAATAATTAAGGCTAAGGGAATACCCCTTAATTATGTTCACCCCCTCTTGTTTAAAATGAGACACATTAAAATGGAAATAAACTAGGGTACCAGGGACCGCATGAGAGGCTAGGTAGTCCTCCACTTTGTTCCCCTCACACCAAGTATGGGTGAATCCAACATTGTTATTAAGGAGTGACTTACATTGTCTAAAAGTATATGAAATTAACTAGAGAGTGGTTCCTTTACCATGCAGAGCATCATGAACAATCGTGGAGTTCGTTTCTAGTTGCACGACGATAATGTTCCTCTAACTACATATGGACAGCCCTGTATGAACTTCAAGAGCCTCCGCCCAAATAGAATTTCCACTTCCATAATGAGCCATGAATTCCATCACCACACTCTCCCTAAGTTCCTAGATAACTCCTCCTCTACACATGTCGCCCATTACACAAGAACCGTCTAGGTTAATCTTGAGACCTCCTTGTGGGGGAACCTAATGAATCCATCTCCCATGTGCCCTGGATCCATGCTGATGAGCTTTACTCTGCGATGCCTACAACGCGTGAAGAGATGGCGCCTGCTTTTCGATGCCAACAAGACCGATCAAGTCCATTAGGATACATCTAGTTCTAACCACAACAGATCTACCTATATAATAAATCCACTCAAACCTGTCTCGATTCATTTCTTTCCATAATGACTAGCAGCCCATAATATAGATGATGGCACACGTCTCTACCTCTTTCGCAATCCCGTTTATCCCCTAGAACCAACACTCCATGAACCATGCATTATTATTATCTTGGAAAGAGTACCCTATGAAAGCACAAAATGAACTCCACACCTGCTAATCCAATTCACCCTCAAAGAAGATGTGATTCATGCTTTTTTTTATTCATGCTGCAATGATAGTAGGAATACATTCTAATGCCTAAACATTTTATATTGACATCATATGGTATAGCATTATTTTGGATCCTCCGGGTGAGGAAGTTATGTTTAGTAGGGATTTAGTTGCACCAAGTCAAACTGTTCCATCTCTTCTGTTTCCCCAAAGGAATGTTACTCCTGCGAAAATAATTTTAGTTGATCTTACATAGGGTGGAGGGGGTATAGAAACACCTCTCTTGCTTGGAGTTAATAATAGTATATTCAAAAACCAATTGTTGAGGTACATCCTGAACAGATCTGAAAAATCGAGGATGCATGCTTGCCTCACTAAAGGAGATAGTGGGATCCAGAAATCCTAGATATCCCATCACACTACCCAACTAGTTGTGATACTAGTAGTGGATGTGCCCCTCCACAACAATCCATTGTGAGTGTGGGAGGAAGCTCGTGATGATGTTACATACTAAGGACCACAGAGATGATCCCCTAGCCAAAGGGGTTGCAACACCGACCCTGTATCTTCAAGACATATACTTCCCCCATAGGGTACGTTCCAAAATTATTTCCCATGAATGATTCACATGCATGGAATGAATTGTATCCACTAGACTCTTGAAGATGATTCCTCCTTCACTGATGGGTCGGGCCATCTTACCCCATGACACCCACTACCTTTTTCCCTCGGACAACTCATCTTAAATGATGAAATCATGGATTCAATTGATGCACCCAATAACCCCATTTGGCACACCGGTAGAAGCCATAACATGTATTAGTACTGGTGAGAGTACACTATTCAAAAGAGTGGTCTACCCCTCAAAAGATAAGAAATGGGTTTTCAAAATACTAATTTCTTCCATTATCTTATTTACTACATTGTTGAAGTCTATAGTTCACAGTCTTCCTATGGATACTGGGGTACCAAGATACTCTATGGGAAAAGAGTCTCAACCCATGACTTGATCACTGCCCATATTGTCCACCATACTCGAGTTGCATGAGTTAGATACATAGAAACTACTCTTCTCCCAATTATTGATCTGCCCACTCCAGTGGTATTACTCCACAAGGATCATTTTAGATGCATTGAGGGAACTCCACTCGACATTTGTTAATATTATCATGTCATCAGCACACATCAATTATGATGTTGTGGGAAGGCTATACAGTCTATGGTATGGTAGGATGTCCCCGTTGTTTACACCTTTATTTATCATCCTACTAAGAGTGTCTATCATTAGGATAAATATGCTTAGGGATAATTGATCACCTTGATGAAGTCCAGGAATAGTCTTAAAGAAAACATGTGTTCTCCCCAATAAATACAAAACTATCTAAGGTGAGAAAACACACCTGAAGATTATATCACATGCCCAATTATATACCCCCCATCTTAGCAAGAAACATATTTATAAATCCCCTATCCATACTAACATATTCCTTATTCATATTGAGCTTAACAACCACAATAGAGACATGATATTTGGTATTTAGATCTCTCTTCATCTCCAACTCCATCTCAAGGGCTCCTGGAATCGAACGGTATTAGATAAATCCATGTTGTTCCATGGATGCCCAACGAGGGAGAATATTGGATAGCCTCTGATTGATTATACCTGCTGTTGGTCGGAGTGGTTTACTCAAGAGGGGGGTGAATTGAGTACCAATTAAAATTTCTGTAATTAAAAACAGTGTCTTAAAGACCCCCAAATAAAATAATAAATTAAACTGTAGTGAATTTATATTAAAGTAGAGGTTCTGTCAGATTCTCAAGGGATTGATTAATTCCCAGTTAATCAACACAGGAGTGTGTGATTATCTTTTGAAACTAACTTACTAATCCACACTTAACATAAACACTTTCTAATTTAATTATCAAAGTAACTTTAAAAACAGTATTGGTTTTAAAGTGATTAGCAGCAGAATAAAACTTTGAAAGAGATGGCACAACAATGTAACCAAGAGGTTCAGTCTCAAGCCGAGACTTAGTCCTCTCAAAAGTTTATATAAAAAATGATCCACACCCTGGATCGGGGTTCAACAGTTTACAACTATCCAGGTCCAAGACCTCTACCATTGTTCTTCGTGGGAAACAGTAAAATAGCAACCAGCTGTCCAGGTCACACACGACCTCTACCACTGTTATCCGTGGGAAAGAAAGAATGAAAGAGTTTGGTAAGGATTTACAAATCCTTCATTTTGAGTACAGGAGACAGTGTATGTGTTAAATACAGCAGATAACACACACTACTCGAAATGAATGTTAATAAATCACAGAACAAGAGATGTAGAGTTTAGAGATGGTTCTGGTGATTTCAGTATGGCTCTGGACTCCTTTGGATTCGACTAGAAGTGAGTCTGAGTCCTCTTCTCGTTTCTGTTTGAGAAACAGAATGTCGTATGCTCCAGGTTCACAGGTAGTGATAATGTAGTCGATGAAGTTCTTCTTGTATGCACAGAACACTTCTCGAGTATGCTTGATTGTCTATGAGCTTCTCTGTGTTCTTCTTGTGCTTGTGTCGTTTTTGGTATATTGGATGCACCGTACTTTTCTGGTTCGCTTCTTGTTGTTGTTCGTTTTTCCTTCACACGCTTCACTTTTTGCATCACTACTATGGGCAGCGTAGTCTTCTCATATTTATGTCCCATCAGGGGACAGAAAAGATTTCTTTTCAGCAGGTACGAGGTACGGGTTCCTGACATCCGACAACCTTTATCAGATATTTGACAAATCATTAAAATGTATGATATGACCGTTAGATAGATTAAATATAGGAAATAAAGAAATTCAAACAGTGAGTCGAGTGATCGGTAGGTAATCAGCATCGGTAGCTTGAACATCGGTAGCTTGAACATCGGTAGCTCGATGTCATTAGTTGCTTAGACTCTATCGGTGGCTCTATGCATCGGTTGGTACATGCTTGTATCAGTGACTTTGTTTATCGGTAGCTCCATGCGTCGGTAGGTACATGCATCGGTAGCTCCTATGCATCGGTAGCTCCATACGTCGGTAGCTGTGAGTCTGTATCGGTAGCTTCGTCCATCGGTGACTCTTATTCCATCGGTAGCTATTTATACTTACACCGGTAGCTCTACGTTTGTATCGGTAGCTGTCTGTAAGTCAGTAGCTTATATTTATAAGTACATCGGTAGCTCTGTGTTAAGTCTATCGATAGCTGTCTGTCGGTAGACTAAGTCTATCGGTAGACTGGTTACCGGTAGCTCTTTATCAGTAGCTATAGACAGATTACTTATCTGTTTTATGCAGAACACATCCGATTGTGTTAGAATCAATTTATAACTTGTATAAACATGGATAAATGAGGATTAACATATTTCAAAGACTATTTTAAAGATTATTATTGGTTTTATCATAGATTTGAAAGAATTAAAGTATAGATCAATGATACTTAAAAATATCACATAGAATGAAAACATAATTGGGATTTTCAACACAAATGAATACATGATTGAGATTATCAAAACAGGTGAGGTCAACAATCCCCCCCTTTTTGATAATCACAATTTATGATATTGGCATTTAACATAGTGAAAATATAATAGTAAAGTGTATAATATTGAATTCAATTTTCTCAGAGAAAACAGCCTCAGAGATAATAGAAATAGTATGATATAGACATAAGTTATCAGAGGTAACAATCATAAGGTACTAAATAGACATAAAGTATCAGAGGGAAAAATGAAAAGAAGGGTAAATTGTCTCCCCTTATTCCTTATTTTTCTCCATTGAAAATATTTTTCATTCTCCTTGGTCTCCCCCTTATTCTCTCATTTTGTTCTCCCCCTTATTCTCTCATTTTGTTCTCCCCCTTATTCTCCTATTATTCTCCCTATTATTCTCCTTATTATTCTCCCCCTTTGTGATAATCAAAAAGTGGGAAAGCATATATATATATAGATATAGGAGACAAATAACACATGAGAAGTAAAAAGAGTTCTGTATTAGAGTAGTCAAAAAGTACAAAAACAGAATACAAAGGAATTCCTATCAAAAAGCCTGGCCACTGGTTCAATCCTCATCTGCAACGTGAGATTTTCCTTTGCGATCCGAAGGATGCTCGGGTGGTGAGGATTCAGGTGAAGGTTTGGGAATTCCAGAAAAGATCAAAGGAGGCTGGGCCACTGACACAGAGTCAGGCCTGTAGGTTGAAGATTTTTGGGTGATCATTGGTGTGAGGCTTCGAATGGCTTGAACAAGAGTCAGCTGGACTGTGGAAGCAGCTGAGGCAGAAGCAGGCAAAGCAGGAGGGATGATGACTGGTCTGGAATCAACATGCAAGAAGGGCAGCAGCAGATTTCTAAAATCCATAATAATTCCTCCTCCTATTTCCATAGCAGAGATGAAATCATCTTTGTTCTCCATGAATTTCTCTAAGGCAGGAGTCAGTTCTCTTAGCTTTCTCACTTGTTCTCTGAAAGCTTGAGTGACTGGAGGGAGCTTCATGTGTTCCAACATTAGCTTGAAGTGATGTTCGAGTTGATACTTGGTGAAAATTTTGGTGAAGTAGTAGTCCACTTTTCTCTTAATGGCTTCCTGAGAGGCAGAGGCTTCTCTTATAAAGTCTTGAACAATCTTCATGATTTCTCTGGCAGAATCTCTTGTAGAAAGCACCACTCGGCTCGACTCTGATGAGTCCACAGAGCCACTGGTAGAAATAGAGCCAATCTCCTCCTTCAACATTGCTCGAACGTGATTCAGGTCAACTGATAGTTTGGATGTGAGAGGGCCAAGAGAGAAGGAAACAGTTTCTTTAAAACTCTTAGAAAAACCACTGATTAGACTTTGAACATGAGAGTCTTGTAACTGAACATGATCCTTCACTGAGGTTTTGAAACTTTCAAACACTGAGACAAACTGGCTTACTACACTCTTCACATAAGCTAGGTCCTTGTCAGCTTGAGACTTGGAGCTCATATAAGAATCCAAAGCAACAACTAATGTCTTGAGAGCTTCCAGGTCAGCTTCGATTCTAGAAGACTGAGTCTGGCACTCTTTCACTTCTTCCACAAGCTCAGACATAAAAGAAGATAAATTACAAGCCAGAGATAGCTCGAAGAATCTCTCTAGAATTTTCATTTCTTCATAAAAGCTTTCCTTCATCTCAGCGACTGATGCAATGAATGATTCTTTCAGCTCATTCTTCATGGATTCAAGATCTGATTTAGAGACAAACTCATTTGGGATAACTGCAGCAGATCCCCTTGCTGAGGCCAAATTAACTACAGAAGTAGTCATTATTGAATTAATTGAGGATGCAAGAGAGGTTTCCATTAACTTTACTTCTTCAACAAAACTGGATTTGAGGTCCTCTTTCAGCTTATTCAAATCATGAAATCTGACCACATCATCTGGAAACAACTCAGCAGCAAGATCATAATTGATCTTCGGTCTATCCACAGACACCTCATTGTCAGAATCCGGATAATCCAATCCACAGACTATAAACCCTGGGTCTTCTACCCAGTCTCCAAGCTCAACAGCTACTGTAACTTTTCCAAGCACAGACTGATGCTCCCCCTCAATGGGTGCATTCTCATGTATCACAACAGCCTTTTCTGCTGGTCTTTCTTCATCAGAATCTTATACAACAACTTCTACAGGTGCAGCATCTAGAAGATCTTCTGATACAGGTACAGCTTCTTCTCTATCTCTTTCTTCTTCAGCAGCAGGTATAACTGAGTGTCCAATCAAGGGACTCATACATAACCTACCAGAAGCAGGCGATTCAAGAGAATTCTCCTTTTCCTCTTCTTCTTGGTGAGGTACAGACTGGTCTTCCTCATAAGTAGGCAAAATTTCCTCTACTTTTCCTTTCCTAGAATAAACCAATTCTGCAACAGGACTTGGGGGAAAGTCTGGATCTCCTCCAACATCCATAGGAGTTTCTTCTTCTTCTTCTTCTGTTTCATCACTATAAGCAGGTTCCTCTTCATCAGGTCTCAGACTCGGATCTCTCTCATCCTTTGGTCTTGAGGGATAATCCACTGGATTAAACCTATCATAGATCTTCTGATCATCACTGACCCATTCTCCCTTCCATGGGTTCCAGTTAATTTTCATATACTTTCAAACAGTCGAGGTGATACAGAAATTGTTCTTGACTACAACTGTCTCATCCTGAGACTCAGCTATTTCTTTCACTTTTATCATCACTGAAATCAGCTTGGCAAAGAACAAAGCATTAGTCTTTGACTTTGGTCTAATCATGTCTTCCATTTGAAGCATTAGCAATCTGCACAGATTGATTTTTACACCATGTATTAGCAAATGAAGAAGATAGATATCTTGATATCTCAGATTTGCAAAATCTCCTCTCCTCGGTATCAACACATGCTGAACAAACTTGAAAAGCAGTCGATTCTCTCCATCCATTTCAGCAGCAACCACTTGCCTTTGATTTCCATTCCCAGTCAGCTCTTGTAAGGCGGTCTCATAATCAAAAATGTCACTACTAGGTGGAATTTCTCTTGATACATACCCAGAAACACCTTCATGTGGTACTTTCAAACTCTCAGCCCACTCTACTGAAGAAAAAGACATCTCTTTTCCATTTACAAAAGAGCTAACGCGATTCTCTTTCTCAGACTTCTCAAAGGTTACAAACTCATAGAACTGCTTTACCAACTTCGGGTAGTATGGGCCATTGTTATTCGAGAAACAATCCACCCATTTTTGGTCTTCCAGAATCTCGAGCACTAAGGATTTGCTAGGCAGTAGCCATTCCACACACAGTTCCTTCTCGATTACTATGTCTCTATTCTGCAAGTGAGGATTCACTGGTCGCCTTCCCGATCTAGTTTTGACTTCACTAACACTGGCTTTATGCTGTGTCTTCTGCTTCTTAGCATTTGGTTCTACACTTTCATCTCTGACGATAGGAAGATTGGTTTTTGCCATCGCGGGTTTAGGGTTCTTGGCCGATTTGGGAGGTAAGGTTCGAAGGTGAGAGGTTTTGAGCTCGGTGAGGTAAGATGTGGCTTAGACTTAGTATTATCATTTAGGAATTCCAAATAAACGACTAAAATAGAGTAATAAAAATAATATAAAACGATTCATATTCTTGGCGGCAGACAGAAGTTTTAAAACCTTGCATCGGTGTGAGTTAATCATCGGTGAGAAAAACAAATCGGTGAGAATTTCTACGTCGGTGAGAAACTTACATCGGTGAGAATTTTCACATCAGTGAGAATTTCACATCGGTGAGAATTTCACATCGGTGAGAATTTTCACATCAGTGAGAATTTCACATCGGTGAGAATTTCACATCGGTGAGAATTTCACATCGGTGAGAATTTCACATCGGTTGTGATTAAACATTCCCAGTTCGTGTCTTATGTAACTTAGCCTATCCGAACTTGAGAAATATCAACTTTTTGATAGTGATCTCTTAGGAAATGGTGTCTTACATATATGTGTTTGGTTCTAGAGTGAGATACAGGATTCTTAGAGATGCTTATTGCACTGGTGTTATCACAGTTGATTGAAACATGTTTAAAAACGTATCCATAGTCCAAAAGAGTGTGTTTCATCCACAGAATTTGTGCACAGCAACTACCAGCAGCTATATATTCTGCTTCAGCAGTAGATAATGCAACTGAGTTCTGTTTATTACTACACCAAGAAACTAAGGATTTTCCAAGCAAATGACATGTTCCTGATGTGCTTTTTCTATCTAACTTACAACCAGCAAAGTCAACATCTGAATAACTCATTAACTCAAAGGATTGTCCTTTTGGGTAAATCAAACCTAAGTTAACCGTGTGTTTGAGATATTTAAAAATTCTTTTAACAGCAAGCAAATGAGATTCTTTTGGATTAGCTTGAAATCTAGCACACATACACACACTAAACATAATATTAGGTCGACTAGCAGTAAGATAAAGTAAACTACCAATCATACCTCTGTAATTTGTTTGATCAACTGGTTTCCCAGTTTCATCTGCATCCAATTTACAGGTAGTACTCATAGGAGTTTCACTTTCCTTGATACTATCCAGACCAAAAATTTTTAAAAGATCCTTTGTATATTTAATTTGATTCAAAACAATACCATTTTCATTTTGAAATACTTGATATCCAAGAAAGTACTTAAGCTCTCCCATTAAGCTCATTTCAAATTCATTTTGCATACTTTTTGAAAAATCAGTACATAAAGAGTGTTTAGAAGATCCAAAAATAATATCATCAACATATATTTGTACAACTAAAACATCTTTAGAAATTCTTTTAATGAAAAGAGTTGGATCAGCAATCCCTTTAGTAAAACCTTTTGAAATAAGGAAATTGCTAAGTCTATCATACCAAGCTCTTGGAGCTAGTTTCAAACCATACAAAGCTTTAGAAAGTTTAAAAACTTGATTTGGAAAATGGGGATTAGTAAATCCAGGTGGTTGTTCTACAAAAACGTCTTCAATTATAAAACCATTTAGAAATGCACTTTTCACATCCATTTGATATAACTTGAAATCCAGATGTGCAGCATATGCCAGTAAGATCCTAATGGCTTCCAGTCTAGCTACAGGTGAAAAAGTTTCCTCATAGTCTATACCTTCTTCTTGACTATATCCTTGTGCAACTAGTCTAGCTTTGTTTCTAACTATATTTCCAGATTCATCTACTTTATTTCTAAAAACCCATTTTGTGCCTATTGTCAAAGTGTCCTTAGGTCTGTCAAATAATTCCCAGACTTTGTTTCTTTCAAACTGATTTAATTCTTCCTGCATAGCTATTACCCAGAATTCATTATTGATAGCATCATTGATATTTTTGGGTTCCAGCTGTGAAATAAAGGCTTGATGTTCAACCTGGTTTCTTAGAGAAGCTCTAGTTTGTGTTCCTCTATCAAGATTACCAACAACAGCTTCTAAAGGATGATTCTTTAGAATCCTTGTTGATCTGGTAAAGGTTGGACTAGAAATTTCAGGTTCATCTATAGGTTCGGGTTCAACATAAGAAGATTCTGGAGAAAGTCTAGAACTGGATACTTTTATAACATGTTCTTTAGATTTATCATTAAGGTCCAGAATAGATAAGTATTCTTAAAGATTCTCAAGAGAGGTTTTAGGCTCATGTGGATCAGTTTCATCAAACTTGATGTGAACATATTCTTCCACACATTTGGTTTTCTTATTGAATACTCTATAGGCTTTACTAGAAATAGAGTAACCCAGAAAAATTCCTTCATCACTTTTGGAAGCAAACTTATCCAGATTATCTTTGGTATTCAGAATGAATACTTTGCATCCAAAAACTTTAAAGTAATTAACCTTAGGCTTTCTATTGTTCCACAATTCATAAGGGGTTTTCTTAAGAACAGGTCTTATTAAGACTCTATTAATGACATAACAAGCTGTATTTACAGCTTCAGCCCAAAAATAAATAGGCAGATCATATTCATTGAGCATGGTTCTAGCAATTTCTTGCAGGGTTCGGTTTCTTCTTTCTACCACACCATTCTCTTGGGGTGTTCTAGGGGCAGAGAAATTATGAGTATAGCCATTGTGTGAGCAATAAGATTCAAAATCTTGATTTCCAAACTCACGACCATGATCACTTCTCAGGGTTTTAATCTTAAGTCAACTAAGGTTATCTACAGACTTGGAGTATTTGACAAAGTAAGAACAAGCTTCACTTTTGTGAGCTAGAAAATATACCCAAGTATATCTAGAAAAGTCATCTACAAGAACATAAACATAGTTCTTCCCATTTAAACTAGAAACTATTGATGTTCCAAACAAATCCATGTGAACCAATTCAAGTGGTTGAGAAGTTGAAACTTCTTTCTTTGATTTAAAAGAAACTTTGTGTTGTTTTCCCTTTTGGCAGGGGTTACACACTCTATCATTTGGAAATTCTAACTTAGGTAGGTCTCTAACTAGGTTTTTTCTAGAAAGTTTTCTAAGTGAGTGAATGTTGCAATGTCCTAATCTTCTGTGCCATAGCCAAGATTCTTTATGAAAAACATTCAAACAAGTGATATTCTGCTTAGCTAAATAATTCAGATTAACAGCATACACATTCTCATTTCTTAAGGCAGAAAATACCAAAACATTCTTAGAATCAAAAAAATTGCAAGAATCATTTTCAAATTTAACATGAAAACCATCATCACATAACTGAGAAATACTTAATAGATTGTATTTAAGGCCATCAACAAATAAAACTTTAGAAATCAAAATTGAATCAGTGTTACCAATCTGGCCTAGGCCGATGATTTTCCCTTTTGAGTTATCACCAAAGGTGACAAAGCCTCCATAAACTTTTATTAAACTCTTGAAACAAGAGAAGTCTCCTGACATATGTCTTGAACATCCACTGTCCAAATACCACGTCTCTTTACAGGAGCTCTTTAAGCATGTTCCCTACAAAACAGATTTAGATGGGAGATGATTTTGGTACCCAGATTTTCTTGGGTCCAGACAGGTTAGCCAATAACACTTTAGGTACCCATATTTGTCTAATGGGTCTCATATAATTTGTAGAATTGACATGCTTTGAAAGATAAACTTTATTAGATCCATAGCTATGTATATAACCGGTTGAAGCATATGAAGTTCCAAAATTACCTTCATTCTGTCCAGATTTAGAAATGAATCTAGTCTTGGCAATTTTCCTTTGTCCAGGTTGGTATCCTATACCAGTAGTATATTTAGGTGCTACTTGCTTTCCTAGCATCTGAGTTAAAGCATCCTTTCCATTTGTGAATTTTTCTAAGTCCTTTCTAAGTTGCTCATTTGACAGTTTCAGTTCTGTATTTTCTTTTAACAGTTGAGCATTTTTCTCTTTTTCAATAGTGAGTTCGGTTTTAACTGTAGTGGTGAGAGCATGTTGTTTCTTTAATGACTTGTATTTATCCTTAAGTTCATTACATGTCTCTTCCATCATATCACAGTATTCAAACAGTTCAGATTTAGACATGTTATCACCTTCAGAATCATCTCCAGAATAATATGAATTTGAAGCAGGAGTTTCAGCAGTTACCTCAGAAGTGTTTGTCATAAAACACATGTTGGCTCGATTCCTTTCAGAGTCTGAAGATTCAGCTTCACTTGTGCTGTCTTCTGAAGCACTCCAAGTAGCCTTCATGGCTTTCTTAAACTTATTGTCCTTATATTCATATTTCTTTTTATACTTCAGCTTTGGACAGTCGGCTTTAATGTGTCCTTTTCTCTTGCACTCATAGCAGACAACATCATCAGTTCTGTCAGCCTTCTTCCAATCCTTTTTCCATTTGCCTTGGTGATCATACTTACCCATATAGTTTGTTTTTCTGAAGAACTTCTTTTTCCTATAAAATTTCTTAAATCTTCTAGCAATGTGAGCCATCTCAGCATCACTGTCATAATCACTTCCACTGTCTTCACAGCTTGAACTTTCAACTATAGCTTGAAGCTTTTCTTTGTCCTTATTCTTTGAAGTTGAGGATTTGAAAGCAACAGACTTTCTTGCAGGTTCATTTTCTTCCTCTTTGTTCACTTTAAGCTCTTCTTCATACATCATCAGCTTGCCAATTAGTTCCTTGACAGGTAGAGCAGCAATGTCACATGATTCTCTGATTTATACAGATGTGCCTCTCCATCTATCAGGTAGACACCTCAAAATTCTCATAATTTGTTCCTTCGATGAGACATCCTTTCCCAGTGAGATCATTGTATTGACAATTTCATTGAACCTGAGATACATGTCAGAAATGGGTTCGTCAGGCTTCATTTTAAAATTATCATACTTTATAGTATAAGTGTTCAATCTCATTTCTTTAACATTAGTTGTTCCTTCATGAGAAACAGCTAAGGTATCCCAAATTTCATATGCAGTTTTACATGCAGAAATTCTATTAAACTCTTCATCTCATAGAGCACAGTACAAGGCATTCATAGCTTTACAGTTGTTATTGTAAGCAGTCTTTGTAGGTTCATCCCAAGTAGATCTAGAAGTAGTAGGCATTTTGTATTCTGATTCAATAGACGTCCAAATATCAAAACCTATGCTTTCTAGATGGATTTTCATTTTCAGTTTCCACTGAGCATAATTAGTTCCATTGAAGAAAGGTGGCCGGTTAGTAGCAGCACCCTCAAGTCTATTGTCCATGATGAGAAAATTTTAAAGATATAAAAATTTAGAAATAACAGAAATTTTAAGAACTTTAAAATACAACTAAAATCACAGTTCAAAAGTAGAGTACTTTTAGAAAGTATTTTCATCCTCTGATACCAAGTGTTGGTCGGAGTGGTTTACTCAAGAGGGGGGTGAATTGAGTACCAATTAAAATTTCTGTAATTAAAAACAGTGTCTTAAAGACCCCCAAATAAAATAATAAATTAAACTTTAGTGAATTTATATTAAAGTATAGGTTCTGTCAGATTCTCAAGGGATTGATTAATTCCCAGTTAATCAACACAGGAGTGTGTGATTATCTTTTGAAACTAACTTACTAATCCACACTTAACATAAACACTTGCTAATTTAATTATCAAAGTAACTTTAAAAACAATATTGGTTTTAAAGTGATTAGCAGCGGAATAAAACTTTGAAAGAGATGGCACAACAATGTAACCAAGAGGTTCAGTCTCAAGCCGAGACTTAGTCCTCTCAAAAGTTTATATAAAAAATGATCCACACCCTAGATCGGGGTTCAACAGTTTACAACTGTCCAGGTCCAAGACCTCTACCACTGTTCTTCGTGGGAAACAGTACAACAGCAACCAGCTGTCCAGGTCACACACGACCTCTACCACTGTTATCCGTGGGAAAGAAAGAATGAAAGAGTTTGGTAAGGATTTACAATTCCTTCAGTTTGAGTACAGGAGACAGTGTATGTGTTAGATACAGCAGATAACACACACTGCTCGAAATGAATGTTAATAAATCACAGAATAAGAGATGTAGAGTTTAGAGATGGTTCTAGTGATTTCAGTATGGCTCTAGACTCCTTTAGATTCGACTAGAAGTGAGTCTGAGTCCTCTTCTCGTTTCTGTTTGAGAAACAGAATGTCGTATGCTCCAGGTTCACAGGTAGTGAGAATGTAGTCGATGAAGTTCTTCTTGTATGCACAGAACACTTCTCGAGTATGCTTGATTGTCTATGAGCTTCTCTGTGTTCTTCTTGTGCTTGTGTCGTTTTTGGTATATTGGATGCACCGCACTTTTCGGGTTCGCTTCTTGTTGTTGTTCGTTTTTCCTTCACACGCGTCACTTTTTGCATCACTACTGTGGGCAGCGTAGTCTTCTCGTATTTATGTCCCATCAGGGGACAGAAAAGATTTCTTTTCAGCAGGTACGAGGTACGGGTTCCTGACATCCGACAACCTTTATCAGATATTTGACAAATCATTAAAATGTATGATATGACCGTTAGATAGATTAAAAATAGGAAATAAAGAAATTCAAACAGTGAGTAGAGTGATCTGTAGGTAATCAACATCGGTAGCTTGAACATCGGTAGCTCGATGTCATTAGTTGCTTAGTCTCTATCGGTGGCTCTATGCGTCGGTTGGTACATGCTTATATCAGTGACTTTGTTTATCAGTAGCTCCATGTGTCGGTAGGTACATGCATCGGTAGCTCCTATGCATCGGTAGCTCCATGCGTCGGTAGCTGTGAGTCTGTATCGCTAGCTTCGTCCATCGGTGACTCTTATTCCATCGGTAGCTATTTATACTTACACCGGTAGCTCTACGTTTGTATTGGTAGCTGTCTGTAAGTCAGTAGCTTATATGTATAAGTACATCGGTAGCTCTGTGTTAAGTCTATCGGTAGCTGTCTGTCGGTAGACTAAGTCTATCGGTAGACTGGTTACCGGTAGCTCTTTATTAGTAGCTATAGACAGATTACTTATCTGTTTTATGCAGAACACATCCGATTGTGTTAGAATCAATTTATAACTTGTATAAATATGGATAAATGAGGATTAACATATTTCAAAGACTATTTTAAAGATTATTATTGGTTTGATCATAGATTTGAAAGAATTAAAGTGTTGATCAATGATACTTAAAAATATCACATAGAATGATAACATAATTGGGATTTTCAACACAAATGAATACATGATTGAGATTATCAAAACAGGTGAGGTCAACACCTGCTATGATTTTATTGGGAAAGTTGCACAAGCTCATAGGAAGATAATGGAGGAGGGAAGATTGGTCTTTGGTATTCAACAAGAGAACCAGAGTAGTCACTGACGTAATCTGAGGAAGGCCACCCCCTCAGACGATGTCATGGATGGAAAGGATAAAATCGCATGTTACAACCTCCCAAGTGCCTCTGTTGAACGATCTTGGGAAACCATCTTGTCCCACTGAACCTTAATGAATCTGATTTTATGTGGCTACACACAACACTTCTTCCTTGGGAATACCTTCAAGTTGAGATTTATCTTGCACAGAGACAAGATTCAGAATCCATACCCAAACAAGAGCCTCCCTCAAGGGATACCCACAAGGCATATTCTAATTTGTGCCTGCAAGGAGGTCATTAAAAACAAGAAGGATATGCCCCCTACCACATCACTATCTTATGTGTACAATCCATCCTCCATAACTAGATTAGGTTTCATAATGCGCCTCCTCTCCCTAATGCATTCATGAAAGAATGCAGTGTTCTTGTCTCCATCCCTAAGCCACATAGTCCTGGAACATTTTCTCACCTTTCGTTCCTAGGAAAGAAACATCACCGCCAAATAAGTCATCTTCTTTCAGAGATTTCATAAAACACCACATCATCCCAGCACTCATTGAGACCACCCTCAAGGCTCACAATGAATTGTTTTAGTGCAGCCATTTCTTGATCAATTGGGGGAAGCACCTAGCCCATAACATGAGTTCCTACTTCAACCTCCTCAACATGGAGTGAGTACCCACCTATGAGTGGCCCCGAGAAGGTCCACTCAAAGCATTTGTCACCACATGGTGGTAGTCCGGGTCACACACCTATTGGATGGAGAAATTAAAATTATCCTAAGAGACCTTTATCCTATAAAGAGATAACAATAGCAGAGAGTGGTCAGAAATACTTTGGGTCAAGTGATTAACATTCACATTTTGGAATATCAAGATGGTGTGAATTTTTACAATCCACCGATCATGTTTGATCCAGCATCAGCTATCACCCCATCGATTTTTTCAATAGGTGAAAGGATCGTTGGAATATCCCAGATCCATCATCCCCTTACCAGCCATAAACTAAATGAAAGACATACTAGCCTACCTTGGGAATTTACCATGCCCATTCTTCTCATCTGGTTCTGTTAGGATATTAAAATACCCTCCCACAACCTAGGGCTGATCACCTAGGTCAAACCCATTTAACTCTGAACATAGCACCTCCATCCTCTGTACATCACAAATTCTGTAAATTAAGGACATAAATAATGCTTCTCCTCCACTTGACACCTTCGTCGTGATATGATGGTCTCCCACTTGAATCAAATCCACTTTGACTTACCTCTTATAGAATAAACATATGTGATTATTGATTGGAGATGCATGCATGGATGCATGAATTTTGACATTACGAGTAAACTCTTGAATCTTAGCAGTGTTATTCTTGTTCTCAATTATCACAACCATTTTGAATTTGTGTCTCATAGACTCTGAGGAGAAGAAATTAGTTTTCACCCTCACCCCAATTCTTCAAGGGTTCAATATCATGGTGGGAATCATTAAAAAATGATGTCCTTGATTTGGACCTAGGGACCATGGTCATTTTTTATGGGGATAAAGGGCTCTCCCTATTCTACAAATTCTTCTTCATATGCCTTGTACACACTCCTAGGGTCGGGATAGGTGCACCTGAGGATAGAAGTGGAAGTTTATAAGGTGCCTTTTGGTATATCCCACCCACCACATTAAGAGACACCCATGTCATAACACCCTCTTTAATAAATCTTAGATCCTCAAAGGGGCTTGAAGGGGCATAAAAACTTCTTCTACACAGAAGATCAGACTTCACAGCGAGCCGCTATCCAGGAAAACTGGCTCTAGTAGGTGGAACTCCACATGAAAATATCTTAGGACCATCAAGTAACTCGACTATGAAGGGGGTGGCCTCCTGGACCCCAACCACCTTGAGCTGATTCTCTTTACATAGACTAGATTTCAGAGATGAACAGGGGGAAACAAGGAAAGAGAGACTGAATAATCAGTGAGAAACCTCATATAGAATTATAAGAAAGTTCCTTTCAATAAAAACTGACCAGGTAATCCCAACCAATCTCTAGAACCCAGGGAATCCAGATGAATGTTTTTTGGTTTATAGGGTTCCAAAGTCAGGCTTAGTGGGTTGTCAGAACAATTTGAGGGAGGGACTGTGTCCTTTCATAGTGATATAGTTGGTGAACTGGTGATGGGCCCAAAATCCAGATGTTGGCTTGAGGCCGAGACTAACCATTAATTAGAAGGAGATGAAGGAATAAGAGGCTTCAAACCAATGGTAGATCGGTGACAACCTCCTTGGAGGAGTTTCCGGAAATTCTGTAATCAATGTACCTGTTTCCGACGCTTTCCGCCGGGGCGTGCGCGCGCATCCGTCTCTGGAGGAGGACGCGCTGCTTTGTTGCCCCGCATTCCCGCTTTCCAAAGGCGGGCGGCATCCACTCCGTATTCAGGGTCGTCTGCTCCTTGATCGAAACGGGATGATGGGATGTCGGTTCTTCCTTCCGTGGATTCCTCCTCGGAACTCATCACCTAGTCCGGGTCTCCCTCATAGATTTAATACGTAGTTAGTGAAACTCTTCCCAGTGCCATGTTTCCATGGACGCCGGTTAATTACACTGCTTCTATCGGGACATTCCAAAGGGTCCAGTCAGGGCAGCAACCTTCAGTCAGGGGAGTAGTCACGTTGAGGCATCAGTAGCGTGTCTGGATGCTGGGGTACCTGGCATGTCTGTCTGTTATCCTTGGTAACAAGGCTTCTCGAGGGCGTGGAGGCCCGAGGCATCCCACATCGAGCGTGGGGAATTATATGTCGTAGAAAAATATCTGAGGTTTTCCTCAGCTTCCCATGCTCAACACAGGGTATTCCGCGAGTTTAACGTCTAGCGGAGACGGATCAACCCAACCAGAGAATTAGCTAGGATAGATTGGATTGAGGGATCCTCCTTGAAGGGATGTCGATACCGGGGCCAGCCCATAGATGGCTGTGAAGAAGAGCGTACCGACATGGTTTCACCGGGATAAGACGGTCCATGCGAGAATCGGGACGGGGGATAGGTTGATGAATGGAGTGGAGGGAGAGTGAAATGGGACCATCGCGAGGGTGACGGTGAAGTTGGGCTTGAGCCTTGACGAGGCTTCCTACGTATCCCCGTGGTAGGGAATCAAAGTCCGCGTAGTTCGGGATGGTCACAACGGCTTTCCGTCAGACGGGAATTGCAGTTTAGCGTCGTGCTGGACGTGAATTAGATGATGGTTGGGCTTGAACCTCGTGGAGGCTTCCTACGAACCATGCCTTGACATGGATCAAATACCTCGTAGTTCAAATGGGAATCGGTGTGCAGTTTAATGTCATGTAGGAAAAGGGGGGCATACAGTTTAACGTCATGCTGGACGAGGGCGAAACTCGATGTGAATAAACGACCGAGCAATGTGGCTTGAACCTCATGGAGGCTTCCTATGTACCATGCCTTGACATGGATCAAAGACATCGTAGTTCTCTAGGATTCGCCGGTGAACCTACGTGATAGTAGACCTGTGGGTCCACTAGTGGTGGGGTTGAACCTCATGAAGGCTTCCTACGTACCATGCCTTGACATGCATCAAAGTCCTCGTAGTTCGGATGGAATGCACAGTTTAACGTCATGCTGGACGGGAATGAGACCCGACGTGGAAGAATGACGGGTGGGCTTGAACCTCATGGAGGCTTCCTATGTACCATGCCTTCACATGGATCAATGACCTCGTAGTTCATAAAATGGGTCGCAATGGCTTACCACTGGACCAGAATGCAGTTTAACGTCGTGCTGGACGGGGGTGAGACCCGACGTGAAAGACGGGTGGGCTTGAACCTCATAGAGGCTTCCTACGTACCATGCCTTGACATGGATCAAAGTCCTCTTAGTTCATAAGATGAGGGGTCAGGATCGGTGCTCACTCTAAGCCCACGTGAGTCATGCTCGGTGTGAGAAACAAGAGATTGCAAGGACCTGATGATCACGTCACGAAGGTTGCATCCAAGAGAAGCGAAAAGGGGCTTACGCATTGGGCGGCCCATGGTGTTGGGACTTACTCTAGGATGGAGGCCCAGAGGGGGGTGCCTCATTCCCTATCACACCCTCCACTGACCTTGGTAGTGGGGAAGTACGGAGATGCACGGGTGCAATCATCCGTACGAAAGGTTAGGGGCTTACGCTCTGAGGCATCCCTTCCCCTGTGAACATACGCCACTCCGACAAGGAGGATCTCATTCCATGTGCGGAAGAGTTCCATTCTTGTGGAGACGAGTGGTGTAAACAATGTTCGAGTTGGGGGGACCCTTCGCGAGGGGCATGAGGTCGTATCACAGTTTAACGTCATGTGTTGAGGACGTGGTGCTTAGCAGTTTAACGTCTTGCAGCTCGGACGAGGTGGGTTCACTCCACACCCCTAGGACTTACATAACAGGTACCCTCTGGTCCTTGGGGAAGGGAAGGTACCGGTAAGGCCATGGTTAAGGGGGGTCGTGGAACGAACCATCGAGCGGTCCACGTTAGCATGGCTATGCGAAGAAGCAATAGCCGTTAGCGTGCCTATGCGAAGAAGCATTAGGCAAAGAAACGCTACGGGTGGTATTGTCCACGGGACTTTGAAATCACATCGTGCAAATATGGAGGGTCGCACGAGAAGAGGAATCGCTAAGCAGAGGAGTGTGCTTTGCGAAGTGGAGTGACTTGGCCTTAGCATGGGGCATAGGTGTGAGTGGAAGGTGCTTCGCGAAGTGGAACAGTGTTCGCAGAGCACTGCCTCGCGAAGAAGGGGTGCCTCGCGAAGCAGAGTCTTGCGGAGCAGTGTGCTTCGCGATGTGTAGCGATCCTGCCTTAGCATCGGAATCGCAAGCATGGGTTGGGAGTTTCGGGAAGCATAAACGCTCCACGGCTGCCCGGGTTCCCTTGGGAATCCCCTTCCTTCGCGAACGCCCTTGAGCTTCGCGAAGGGCATCCCTCTCGGAAGAGGGGCTCAAAACGAGACAAAACAGAGGCGTCTCGCGAAGTAGAAATACCTCGCGGAGCTCATGATTCCCGGGGAAAAGAGTGCTTCGCGATTCCGGATAGGAGAAGCCGAAAGGTCGGATTGTCCGTCCTCGGGACTCAGGGGGAGTCCAGTATTTATAGGGAAGGGGCGCCGCGGTGCAGGACTCGTGCGCCGCCT
This sequence comes from Viscum album, assembly GCA_963277665.1. Classification (NCBI taxonomy): domain Eukaryota; kingdom Viridiplantae; phylum Streptophyta; class Magnoliopsida; order Santalales; family Viscaceae; genus Viscum; species Viscum album. The sequence goes on along the minus strand of OY728121.1, from coordinate 698,130,828 downwards.
GTGGTGCTTCGCGGCGCGCTCGCGAACGTCAACGCCAGCTGCGGAGGGGACCGCCTCCGGAGCTTCGTGGTGGCGCGCGAACATCAAATGCGTTCGCGGAGGATTACCGCCTCTGGTGCTTTGCGGCGGCTCGCGAACATCAAATGGGTTTGCGGAGAATTACTGCCTCTGGAGCTTCACGGCGGCTCGCGAACGTCAAATAGGTTCGCGGAGCATTACCGTCTCTGGAGCTTCGCGGCGGCTCGCGAACGTCAAATGGGTTCGCGGAGCATTTCCGCCTTTGGAGCTTCGCGGCGCCGCCATAGTCGGGGCGCTTCGCGGTGGGGCTTCGCGGCGGAGCTTCGTGAGGCAGCGCACCGGCCTTCTTTTTCGTTCCTTTCTTTCTGGCCACATTTTGGCACCAATAAATGCCCCCCCTCATACTTGGAGCCGCGGAGGGAAAAGGGTCGAAGTCTGAGGGAAAATCGCCAAAATTGTTGGTGGTTCGCGAAGCGGCTTTGCGAAGGGGGCCGCGGTGCTGACTGGGGCCACAGATCCGGACGCGCCGCGATGCTCCGCGCGGGTGAGGCGCGCCGCGATGCTCCGGGGTCGCCTCCTATAAATAGGGGGTCCGACCTCTTTTGTCTTCACGTGCCTTCCCTGTCTTTTTGCACTCTCGACTTCGCGAAGCTCCGCATACTCCGCGACAGCCCTCCGCGAATCGAGCTTCACGGCGAACCGCGGGTATCCGACTCCACGTCTGTGCCAAGCGAATCTCTGTTTGTCGGCCTTGGCCAGACTTCGCGGCTTGGTCTCATGACCGATCGTCGCGATCCGGCTTCGCGATTCATCCTCGCGGTCGAGCTTCGCGATCCAGCCGAGAGAACTCTTTTCTGAGTGTCAGAGTTAAAATGGCCCATCAAGAGGTTGTATTGGGGGTCCTTGCAGATGCTGCTCGTCGAGATGAGATGGCCAACCATCCAGGATTGGGGGAGACGATTCGGAGCCACTCGGACCACACTTCTTTGACAGATCTGCTCTCGGAGGGCCAGAAAGATTATCCGCAGTGCAAGAAACTGTCGTTGTACGGCATTGGGCTGAGGGATGACGTCTTCATCCCTGAGGCGAGTAGGGATGAACCAGATTACTGGTTCAGGAGGACACCGTGCCAGCACCAATGGTTCAGGGCGGCCGATGGTCATGCGCGGGAGGATTTCACACCCGTTAATGCTGACTGTCTCTACAACCATGTGAACGATATTGATGGGAGGCCATTTCAACCGGAGACGTCCCCTCCTCTCTACCGCACCATGCTGAAGGAGGCCTTGTAGGATTCGATGAAGGGATGGTCCGATGTGTGGGACTTGCGCCAGGGCGGCAACATTACTGATGACTGGGCCTGGGCCTACTGGGTAGGCGCCTCATGTGAGGAGTTTGGGGCTGAGCTGAGGAGAGTGGGCTTGTATGAAGTGGCATGGGCCTCCCAATTCCACATTTACCAACCGAAGCAGCTAATTCCGGAGTTGCTGAGTAGATGGTCATCTAGGACCAACACTTTTCACCTGCATCACGGGGAGGTGGGCATCAGCCTGTGGGATGTCCACCCGATTTCTGGGGTCCCGATCATGGGGGCCATGTATGAAGAATTCCTCCCTGTTGTCAGCGCGTGGGGGGATGCGGAGAAAATTCCGCGACTGGCATCGGCGCTGATGGCACTTGTCCCCGGAGAGGACAAGGAGGCAGTGAGGGATGTCCATTTTAGGAGATGGTTCAAATGCTTCCTGAATTTCCCAGAGAATCGAGAGTTCCCTATGAGGCCTCGAACTTGTCCAAGGGCGGCCCAACGGGGCAAGGGGAACTCGTATTGGCGGGTCTTGGAGGACATCCAATGGAAGACTTGGGGTTTCAGTGTCAGCACTGAACAACAGCCGATAGTCAGGCTGGCGGCGTTCATCGCGACTCTCATCTGTGGTTGGATCCTACCGGTGAGAGATACAAGCATGGGGGTACGGCCCAGCTCGTTTATCATGGCGTCGATGTTGGCCATGGGGCAGCGGATCAACCTGGGGATCCCGATGTTCACCAAACTGTACAGAATGCTGCGACATATTAGCGAGGGCAAGAGGCCGCCAAGGATATGCGGGCCCTTCCACCTCCTGTATGGGTGGATCGCAGCGCATATCAGGGGGATTTACGAATATCCAAACCCCATTTCGCCGCCGGGATCAAACTTTCGCCCCTCCATCCTGAATGCGGTCGAGAGCTTCCTGTTCAAACTGGTCGTTCCGATGGTGCTGAATAGGGTGTGGAGGGCAGACGATTTCAACTTTCATCCCTTCCCATTGCCGACAGGGATGCTCACTGATGACAGACGGGGAACGGAAGAACATCGGGCTTACCTCCTGGCCTTCTGAGGTGGAGTTTTGGTGGCACGAATAGATCGTGAGCCGCTCTGTGAACCGTACACTCCGTATCGGTTTGCGAGGCAGTTCCGGTGCCTCCAGCGGCTGACCCCGTAGGTCTACTGGGAGGTGCGTCACGAGGAGCACCCGTGTGTGATGAGGCAGTTGTGGATCATGTTCACACGGGAAGATGGAAAGATGCGGATTTCGTTGCCTCCATCCACCGCCACCTTCAGATTAGTGAAGGAGTACGCCATCAGTTGGGAGGCCGCTTATCCGGGGGAGATGCTGAAGCAACCAACAATCCGGGTTGGTGACGGTGGGCCTCCTCTATCTCGAGGTCGGGGTCGGAGGGCAGCTAGGGCCGCTCGCGGCAGCGGGGCTGCCATGGCGGCGAGACCCGCACCGGCCGAGGGTATGGCAGCAGCGGTAGATCCGGTGATTCCGGGAGAGCAGGGTCATCCGGAGGGGCGGCCACCGAGGGGATTCCGTAGAAGACCCACTCAGGCTCCGGGGAAGCGACTGCGTCACATTGACATGGCAGAGGACGCCGTCTTCCCGGAGGCTTGGGACATTTGGGATGTCAACCGGCAATTCCTCAGCCCATCCTAGATATGGGCCCACCTAAATCGCCTCGGGATGGAATTACCGGGTATAGGCCCAGTTCGGGCTGGATTCATGGCGTCTCTGGCGGAGGCAGAACAATACCTGGTAGAGTTGGAGGATTACGTCCACTCCAATGGTGTCCCTCGCCCAATGACAGACCGGGTGAGGGTACTGTTGAATCAGACGGCCCCCCCACAGTTATCGGCTGCCGATCTGAGGGAGCGCTTCCCCTTGCCGGAGGAATCAGAGGACTCATCTCGGGAGGATGAGGCTGGAGGAGGGAGCCCACTGGAGGAAGGCAAGGTCGGAGATCGAGGCTCAGAATCTGACGAGTTCGCGGAGGCTCTCGAGGTAGCATTCCGAACATCTCTCCTTACGATCTGTTCTTGGGTTCCTATGGACTTCTAACCAATGTTTGAGCCATGCAGGAGGAACTTGTTCGTAGGCCTCGTTCTCGCTCCTTGGCGGGTGATGATGCGGGACCTTCAGAACCCGCGCCTATGGCTGCGCCTAGTTCCACGTCTGGTGGGACCAGGGCGTCCGAGGTGGCTCCTCCGGAATCTCCAGACCTTCCAACAGTATACGGGGGGCCTCGTCTCGGGGTCCCGTCATTACCGGATCAGGAGCAGCGTTCGAAGGTCGATCTTTGTATGTCTCCTCCACCGGTCTCCTAATTGTCACATGTAGGCCATGCCAACAAACGTTTATGTCCCTCTTCGTTGTACAATTCTTCGACTGGAATGGGAGGCTGCGGCAAGACTGGTCAGGATGTCTGGTGGCATCCCTCCTAGGGGCATGCTGGTGATGTTGGCGATAGTCCTGCCACCTCAAGACACGACACACATCATTACTGGCGGGACCACCAGCAGGGCCGTACCCAAAATCATTGAGGTGGACTCCGAGGAAGAGGATCAACCGGCCGGTCCCAGTTCTGTCGCGCCTACTTTGGCGCCAGGTGTCGCACTGGATTCAACACCGGATGTTGATCCTGCCGAGGATTTCCTGCGGGCGTATCCCGCGTATGAGCCTGCCAATCGCGCAGACTGGGACAAAACGGCCTCCGACGAGGAAGACAGTAGCATAGTCCGCCGTCGGTCGTGGAAGCTGATCGCACGCTTTATCAAGGAAACTCCCCAAGCACAATGGCTGGCCGAAATGGATAGGCTTCGCTCGTGGTTGCACGAACTGTGCACTGGGGGAGTGGATGCCCAACATCCTCATGCACTCATCCCGGATCTTATGGCTGAGAAGATCTGGGAGCATGATCGTGGGCTCAGCATGGGCTGGCAGCGGAGGAAGGCGACCAGCATTAAGAAGCTCCAGGAGGCTGAAGGCGAGGTTCAACGGATGCAGGCCCGGGCAGACGAGAATTCAACCTCTCTTGATGCGCAATATTAGCTGGTCTCACGGTTGAAGGCCCAGCTGGCAGAGGCAAAAGAGAACATGCGGAAGACCTCTGAAAAGATGGCTGTCGTTCAAGCTGATGTAGAGAGGGCCAACGCCAGGACTGATGAACTGCGCCCCGCCGCTACGGAGGAGGAGCGGGAGCTAGTTCAGGGGCATCAATCCTTGGATGCCGCAAGTCAATGGGTGGCGGAGCTGCAACGCTCTTTTGATGGGGTCAACCCGTCCATGGGGGAAGTCAACCCCCGAATATTGTAACAAACCCAAAACCCTTTTATTGGTACTTTCGTGCTTCCAATTTTTACCTTTGTTTTGAATGTCGTAGCATGCATGATTTCCACTGTTGAATTGCCTTGTTACATCCCTACAATGTTTGCGGGACGTTTGACGACAATTCCCCAAGCCAGTCCAGAATCCCGAAAGATGGGGAAGGCTTGATCGGAGGAGGAACTTCCAGGATAGCCGAATTACCGTTTCTTCAACGTGCTCTTATGCACGAACGGGGCAACGCCAGGGGCGCTGAAATCGGTCCAAACAGATGAAAATGGGAAGTGTGAATCACGATACCCCAGATTCGGAATACTGTGGGGATGGCATGACAATAAAGGACAACCACTAGCCATGGTGGAGAAACGGTACCCTTACTACGTCAGCCTGAAATGGGGACAAAAAATGAGCATCGACCGCTGACCATATTTGCAACGCGGGATTTTATCAATTTTTTGTCGATCAATCCTTCGGGACGTTGGCCCAGGATAGTAGGCGGACCATAGGTCAAACATCCATTCTGTTAGGGGGTCCTTCCAAACATGACCAGTCTTCCGGAACGTTGGCCCAGGACGGTAGGTGAGCCGATGCGGCATGAGACCAGGCCGTTAGGGGGTTCATTTAGACACGGAAGAGGATGAGGGTCCGAATAAGGGGCACGCAAAGCATGGAATATAGAGTGATGTTCTGTCCGAACAGAATCCAACACTTAGGTAGTTACACCACCGTGGTGGGAGTACGTCCGATGGGCGTATCGGTTTGATCATGGATCATTCCTTCTTTTAGACATGGCCTCTCTGGAAAGGGGATCTGTCACTTCCTAGTGGGAGCTTGGGGCATCCTGAACTCGTTCAGGGCAGAACCGCAGTTTATTATCATGCATTGAGGACACATATACTCTTGTAGTTTAACTTCATACGATAGGACGTGGAATAAGAGGGAAGGAAGCGTGTGGCGCGGTAGATATGAAACCGACGCGAATGAGGACTTGGAGTCCAAATCACACCACATACCCCTGGAGGACACTCTTCAGGTCGAGGGACCAAGAGTGAGGATTGGGATGGGCCCGAAGCAAAGTGGCCGTGCATTCCTATGTACCCCATGAGGATGGTAATCAAGCCATACGTAGTTCTGAAAGCGCATTTTAACGTCATGCATGACGATGAGCAGCCCGACCGTGTTGGTACACATCCTTCCAAAACTACTAAGCCCACGTGAGTCGCGCTCGGTGTGGGAAACAAGTAGTAGTGGTGGGAATTTCCCGACACAGAGAGGGGCTAGTTAGGGAAAAGGGACACTCGGTGAATCCCGGCCTAGTGACACTAACACGATCTTGTGGCGCACCTAGATGCGCGAAGAGAAAGAGCCGAGTATGATAGAATTCCACTTGAACATGGGGAAGTGGAAATGTGTGAATCATGGTGCTCTAGATTCAGATCACAATGATGGCGGCGTGACGACGGAGGGAAACTACTGACCGTATTCGCAACGCAGTACCCTATCGCGTTAGACTAGAATGGGGACAGACAAATGAGGTTCGACCGTTGACCATGTTCGAAACACGAGACCATGTCACAAATGTTGTCAGATATCCGTAGGGACGTTGGCCCAAAACGATTAAAGGGCCCTTAGGTCCAGCATTCATGGAGGGCCCTTAAGCCTAGTATCCATGTCGTCCAAGGGTCCTTTGGATGTGGAAGATGACGAGGATCCAAACAGCGAGCTCACAAAGCTTGGTCATGGGATGAGGGGAATGTCCCTGTGAAAATCCCACACTTCGGGCTCTTTGTCAAAACACATCTGAATACGGCAATGAAACGTATTAGAGAGAGGGAGCAGATTCCTTTCCCTTGGGGAGATCTTAGTTTAGGGTCATAGAATTCGGACCATGGGTGAGAGGAAACATAAGAGGCACATGGTGGAGTAACTAAAACACCTGGCGTGAATGGGAATAGGAGGTGTGTACGGCGCAGTGAACAACCTGATGTGAATGAGGGCACAACCCCATATCACACTGCGTAACCTCCTTGGGAGAGGTTTTTGGTCAAGGGACTGAAAGAGAAAATTAAGCTGGGCCCGCAGGGAAGTGCCCGGGCGCTCCTACGTATCTCATAAGGATGAGAATCAAGCCATACGTAGTTCTTGATGGACCTTAGACCATAAATGGGTAAAGGGAGCATGGGACGCATGGCATCAAAACACGACGTGAAGGAGGACCTAAGCCCTACTTACCATGCATTCTCTGGGGAAACGCTCGAGTCGAGGGACTGAACACAAAGGTTAGGCTGGGCCCGTGGGGAAGTGCCCGGGCGCTCCTACGTATCTCATAAGGATGAGAATCAAGCCATACGTAGTTCTGGAAGTGACATGGTAGGATACCAGTGCCAGGGGAAAAGGGGAGTGCGGGCGTGGCCCTTGCACTAAAAGATGCGGAATTTGATGTATCTTGTTTGTTCTTTAAGGTGAATGGTTTTTTTTTGTGAAGCGACAGGCCTAGAACAGTAGGTCATGATGTCTCCACAAGAATCAAGCCGTGATGGGCGTTGACAAATGGCATGGCACGTGACCAATACCCAACGTGATGTCCTCTACAACGAGGTCACCACAATGCGGTGCCATTTTTCGTCGTGCGGCCAGTATGATAATGTCACAGTTTAGGGTCGTATGATAGGACCAAGCATGCATTTTATCGTCATGCAGCGCAGACGTAGTTGAGACGATGCTAGGCGGGAAATGTGCGCAGTGTTATAAAACACAATTGACAGAGACAAGATCCCACATCAAATTGTACACCATCCGGAGAGGGAAACCTTAGGCCGAGGGGCCTATACAGAGGTGAAACAGGGAGAGAGACTGGCTTCCTGAATGGGTTGTACCCGGAGACAGGGCGTCTGGGCGGTCCTATGTATCCCATGAGGATGGGAATCAATTTGAACGTAGTCCCAAATGGATCTTAGTTTATGGTCTTAGAGCTCGGACCATGGGAGCCCCAAAGGACGCCAGATTGCAGCTTTGTCCCCCTAGCATGCAAAGGTGCACTGAGGGATAGCGCCAAAAGTGTCGAGATTCCACCTGGACATGATGGGGTGGAAAATTATGTGAATCATGCAACCAATATTCAAGGACTGAAGGGGCTGGCGTGACGACAGAGGATTACTGCTGACCATGTTCGCAATAGAGCATCCTGTCGCGTTATCCTGAAATGAGGACTAACAAATGAGCATTGACCGCTGACCATATTCGCAACGCGGGATTTTATCGATTTGTTGTCCAAAACCCTTGGGTCTGTTGGCCCGTATCGGTAGGAGAGCCCTTGGGCATTGTATCCAGGCCGTTCTTGGGGGTCCCTCTGGGTGTGAAAGGTGATGGAAGTACGAATGGAGGGGAACACGAAGCTTGACAAGTGGAAGGAACTTGATCATGTCGAATCTGACACTCTTGGTCCTAGACTAGAGTGCTCTTAATACATGGGTGAACCACTGCAAGGAGTCAAGGGACTCAACTTTTAGGGTGATCGAGAGATGGCAGGTTCCCGGGGGAAGGGGGCACGGTGCCCAAAACCTTGTATCATAGCTACACATCCCCCTTCTGGAGAGGGATAGACCAAGTGGCCTAGGTGACCGGGAGATCAGTAGATCACTAAGATGTGGGGCTGGACCCGAATATTAGAAATTCAGGTGGTCCTACGTATCCCATGAGGATGGGAATCAAGCTACACGTAGTTCTGAATGGTGCCTTTTAATGTCATACAGGACAAAGAATAGGAGGGCCAACTCTCAGAACGGGGTGCGCGTGGTGCAGCTATTGCAAACCTGACGTGAATGAGGACGTAATCCTACACTACGCCACGTGGTCCGGTGGTCGGGGTCCCAATGGTAGGACCTGAGAGAGGTGAACGTGCTGAACTCAATATGGACCCAAAGACAAGGGGTCTTGAACGTAGTTCCAGATGAGAGTCTTAGTTTATGGTCTTAGAGCTCGGACCATGGGTGGTGACGACTCCCGAGTAAGCACAAATGCCAACCTAATCCCTAAGCCCACGTGAGATAAACTCAGTGTGGGAAACAAGGGGGGAAGAACCTCATCGCAATACTTGGGGCGTCCATCAAAGGGGAGTCGGCGGAGAGTTTCGAAGGACACCTTTGATGCAGCTTGTTCTCCCAACACGCAGATGTGCACGGAGGAAAAGTACCAAGAGTTCTGAGATTCTACTTGGACATGATGAAGTGATGAAGGGTGTGAATCGTGTACCCAGAATTTGGGCTTAATGGGTTGGCGTGGCGATAGAGGAAAACTGTTAACCATGATGGATACACAGCGTCTGTGTCGCGTTAGCCTGAGGTGGGAACAACAAACGAGAATCGAACACTGACCATATTCGCAACACGGGATTTTATCGATTTGTTGTCCGAAACCCTGCGGGGCGTTGGCCCGTATCAGTAGGAGAGCCCTTGGGCGTAGTATCCAGGACGTTCATGGGGGTCCCTCCGGGTGTGAAAGATGATGAAAGCCCTGATGCGGGGATACACAAAGCCTGGAAAGCGGGTGCGGACGTGTCCGAGTAAAGCTTGGCATTCCAGGTAATGAACCAGAGTACTCTTAAGCACATTGGTGAACCGCCAAAAAAGGGATCGACGAAATAGCTCAGTAGGGGGGGGGGAGCATGACGTGGTCATTACGAGACCGTCGTGAATGAGGACATAATCCCACACCACACCATATGATCCTCTCATGGAGGAAGGATAGGCCAAGGGGCCAAGATGGGACGAGGATTCCCGAGAGATGGGGCTGGACCCGAACCTTGGACATTCAGGTGGTCCTAAGTATCCCATTATGATGGGAATCAAGCCGCACGTAGTTCTCTATACGTAGTTTAACGTCATACTAGACGAGAAGGGGAAGCAATATACCCCTAAACAAGGGAGGTGTGCGGTATGGCGAAGAAGCCGACGTGAATGAGGACATAGTCCCACATCAAACCGTAAACTCCTATAAGAGGGGACCTGGGTCATGGCCCGGAAAGGCCTAGGGGAATAAGGTCAGGCATCAGTCAGGAAGGCCTGACTGGTTTGCAGTTTAACGTCTTACATGAGGACGAGGGTCGGGGACCCGAGAAGGCCAAGGGGCCTGAGGCTGGGCCTCGTAAAGGGAGGGAGTATGACATGGTACATGATCCCGGCGTGAATGAGGACATAGTCCCACATCACACCGTACACCCTTATGAGGAATCCTGGGCCGTGGCCCGGAGAAAAGGGAAATTTATCAGTCAGAAAGGCCTGACTGGTTTGCAGTTTAACGTCTTACAGAAGGACGAGGGTCGGGGACCCGAGAAGGCCAAGGGGCCTGAGGCTGGGCCTCGTAAGGGGAGGGCGTACGACATGGTACATGATCCCGACGTGAATGAGGACATAGTCCCACATCACACCGTACACCCCTATGAGGAATCCTGGGCCGTGGCCCGATCGCTAGCACCACCTGGGGGAAGTTTGTCACCTTGGGATGGGGCAGAATGAATCAATGCACTCGATGTCTGGGACATCTCGGGGTGGACCCGAAGATCCAGGACATTGTTGACCATGTTCGAAACACAGCATTCCTATGGTGACCCGTTGTGGGAGCAGCAAATGAATGTCGACCGCTGACCAAATTCGCAACGCGGTACTTGTATCGATTTGTTGCTTGAAATCCCTCGGGGGCGTTGGCCCGTATCGGTAGGAGAGCCCTTGGGCGTTGTATCCATGTCGTTCTTGGTGGTCCCTCTGGGTGTGAAAAAAATGATGGAATCCCAGTCAAGGAGTGGGTGAAGCATATCTGTATCCATCCACGAAAGGGGAGAACACCTCCAGGGGGAATGTGCAGCCAGGTCAAGGCTTGCTCTATGTGAGTTGGGGCAAAAGTGTGCACCCTGCCATGTCTGGACCCGAGGGGAAGATTTTGGCTTTTGGGCTGGGCCAACGGACGAAGTGTCCGTGCATTCCTACGTATCTCATAAGGATGATAATCAAGTCATACCTAGTTCTTGAAGGCCATGCAGTTTAGCGTCATGCGGTGAGGACGTGGGAGGTTATAAGAACGGGAGTGGGCGCATGGTGTGACCCTCACAATCATTGTGCGAGCGGGATTGCATAAGCGGGGCCAAGAAAGCCTACTCCCTGCTACACAAAGATCCTCCAAGAAAACTATTCCTAGGGGGGATAGTGGAAGGGAAAAGCATGGGGCTGGGCTCAAGACGAGGCGTCCGAGCGTTCCAACGTATCCCATGAAGATGGGAATCAAGCCACACGTAGTTCTAGAAATGCAGTTTAGCGTCATGCGGGACGATGAGAAGCACCTCATTTGGGGATATGTACGGTACGACAAGTAATCCGACGTGAATGAGGACGTAGTCCTACAACACACCGTACCATCCCGTAATAGGGTATGTCGGGGGAAAAACCAAGGGGGCCTGGGGCCAAACCGCGGTGAAGACGGGGGGCCAGGGGCCCAAGAAGGCCAAGGGGACTGAGGCTGAGCCTCGGTCAGGAAGGCCTGACCAGCTTGCAGTTTAATGTCTTGCAGTAAGGATGGAGATGCAGTTTATGGTCATGCAGGACTTTACAGTTTAGAGTCATGTTGGACCATAGTGTCCTGTTTAAGGTCATGCGAGACCGTTTCACAGTTTATCGTCTTGCAGGACGAAGATGCAGTTTAGGGTCATACATGACCTTCACGTAGTTTAGGGTCGTGCTGGACCTTAACGCAGTTTAGGGTCGTGCTGGACCTTCACACAGTTTAGGGTCATGCTGGGCCATTTTTTTCCCTAGGCAAAGTATCGCTTGAGGAACTTGGCATTGGTGGGAGGGGTTATACGCTCTCCATCTGTGGTCACCAAGGAGTATGCTCTATTGGGGTAAACCATATGGATGATATAAGGCCCTTCCCATTTGGGTTCCAACTTGGGCGGTTTCCTACCGGGAATCATTGGCGCCCGAAGGGCCAGTACCAGGTCACCCTGTAGAAAAGAGCGGAGACGAACCTTCTTGTCAAAGGCTCTCCTTATCTTGTCCTGATGCCTTTCCAGATTATGCAGGGAATGAAGCCGGTTCTCATCCAGTGCCTCTAATTCAGATAGACGGATCTCGGCTACCTCATCTGATGTTTGGTGATCATAAACTGTAGTGCGTAGCGACGACAGCTGGATCGCAATGGGTAGGACGACCTCACCTCCATACACCAGGGAATATGGGGTCACCTGGGTAGAGTTGCAAGTCGTCATCCGGTAATCCCAGAGGGCGTTGGGGAGCTTGTCCGGCCAAATTTTCTTGTTCTAACCAACCATCTTCTGCAGAATGTTAGAGAGGGTCTTGTTGAACACCTCGATCTGTCCATTCGCCTGTGCGTGGTAGCGGGAGGTATGGTTTGACCGGATGTCATACTTAGCGTACAATTTCTTCAATTCAGCTACTCGGAAGTTGGTGCCGTTATCGGTGAGGACGGCGTGAGGGACTCCAAATCGGTGGATAATATTGGAGCTCACAAAGTCAACGATGGAACGGGCCTTGACCTCTTTGAGTGGAACTGCTTCTGCCCACTTGGAGAAGAAATCTGTAGCAGTCAGGATGAACCTACACTGGCGGGCTGTTGCCGGTGGATACGGTCCCACTACATCAAGTCCCCATACCGCAAACGGCCAAGAGTAATTGGTGGGGTGGAGGGGCTCCGGCGGCCTATGCAAGAAGTTGGCGTGTACTTGGCACGCATGGCATCTCTTGGCATATCCAATACAATCATGGATCATAGAGGGCCAAAAGTACCCTAACCTCCGGATTTGATGGGACAGTTTCGGCCCAGCTTGATGGGCGCCACAAGAACCGGCGTGAACCTCTTGCATAACTTGAGGTATCTCCCCTCCATGGATGCAACGGAGGAGGAAACCATCGAAACTCCTTATATAAAGGATCAGTTCAAGACTGGGGCCGCTCCGGAGGGTAAATTGCAGCGCGCGGCGTCGGATTCGCTCGCGTTCGGCCCGGTCGTCCGGGAGCTGACCATTTTGGAGATACTCGACAAAAGGTGCTCTCTATTCGGGGGTGGTTTCAACCACTGCGTCTGACAAACCTGGGACTCCCGATATGGAGGGTCCGACGGTGAGATGACTTACCCGCAGGCTATCACAGTCCTCTTGGGTGACGGGGGCAATGACTCTCCGGTGGGCCACGTGTATGACCAAATCATCTTGCTCGGGTTCTGCGAACGATGTGGCTAAGCCAGCCAGGGCGTCCGCTTGGCCGTTCTACGACCGTGGGACATGGGTAACCTCTGGTTGAGAAGAGAACTGGGCCATTAGGAGGAGGGTGTACTCCAGCAACGGTGCAAGCTCTGGCTTCCTGACGACGTAGTCGCCATTAACCTGTTTGATTACCAGCTCGGAATCTCCCTTCACATGTAGGTGGGGAACATGGATCTCAAGGGCCAACTCGAGGCTGGTGATGAGAGCCTGGTACTCTGCCTCGTTGTTCATATAGCCTTCTGATAACAGGAACGAGTATGGCAGGACGGCCTGCGCCAGGGTAATGAAGACAATACCCAGGCCCACTCTGTTGAGCTTGGTATCGTTGAGCCTCCTACCGGTGCGGCTCCGGGAGGCACCGTCAAAATGCATTTGCCAACACGGGACAACATGATCTACTGAGAGGATTGTCTCATCAGGGCAATCCAGGTCCAGGTATTGATCCGCGGAGGTTGGATGGGAAGCTAAAAAGTCTGCCAATGCCTGTCCCTTAATGGCCTTCTGAGGTACAAACCTGATATCAAACTGCTGGAGAATCACCGCCCACCGTGCTAGTCGGCCAGTCAGCATGGGACGGTTCAGGATGTACATTAGTGGGTCTACCCGGTAGACTAATTGCATCTCGTGGTGCTGCAGGTAATGTCGCAACCTATGCACGGTGAAGACGAGCACAAGACATCTCTTTTTGACAGGGGAGTATCGAATCTCCGTATCGAGAAGCATGCGGTTGAGATAGTAGACACTATTCTCAGTACCCTCGTTGTTCTTCTGGGCGAGCAGCACACCGAGGGATCTCTCCAGGGAAGTCACGTAAATGACCATTGGCCTTCCGGAGACGGGTGGAATCAAGACCAGAGGTTTGAGAAGATACTGCTTGATTTCCTCGAAGGCGGTCCGACACTCCTCATCCCATTCGTAGGCAGCACCCTACATCATGAGTCAGAAAAGGGCTTACACTTTCCGTCCAGATTCGCAATGAATCGGCGTATATAGGCTAGGTGGCCTTGAAGGCCTCGGAGCTCCCGAATGTTGCTCGAGGGAGGCATTTGGATGATGGCCTTGATCTTCTCCAGGTCGATCTCGATACCTCGGTATTTGACAACAAAGCCCAGAAACTTCCCGTAGGTGACCCCGAAGGCACACTTTAGTGGGTTCATCTTCATGTGACGGGAACGGAGGAAACCGAACACTTTCTCAAGGTCTTTGAGATGGTCCTGGCGCTGGCATGATTTGACTACAAGGTCATCCATGTAGCATTCCACCAATGTCCCGAGGATCGTTTGAATATGCGATGCATGGCCCTCTAATAAGTGGCACCTGCATTTTTCAAACCGAATGGCATTACCTGGTAGCAAAAAGTACCCTGGGGAGCCCTGAAGGCAGTGGACTCCTCGTCTTCAGGGGCCATCCGGATCTGGTTATACCCGGAATACCCATCCATGAAAGAGAGGGCTTGGAACCCGGCCGTGGCGTCAATCAATAGCTCCGTCACTGGGAGTGGGAAGTCATCCTTTCGGCAGTGGCGATTAAGATCACGGAAGTCGATGAAGACTCTGATCTGCCCATTCTTCTTCCTGACTGGCACAATGTCGGCAAGCCACTTGGGGTACTGGACCTCCTTAACGAAGTTGGATTTGATTAGCTTATCAACTTCGGCCTCTACCATGGCACCATGAGAAGGGTGCATCTTCCTGGGAGGCTGCTTAAACCCACGATGTTTTGCCGGGAGGCCCAGACGGTGGGCGGCCACTTGGGGATCCAGCCCTGGCATCTCATTGTAACTCCAGGAAAACACATCACGGTGCTGTTTGAGGAAGTCCACGTACTACTGCCGCTCCTCGAGGGACATGGCTGCACTGATCAATGTGGGTCTCGGATCTACCTCGCTGCCAAGGTTCACCTGTACCAGTTCATCAACTGTGGTAGAGACGCCTTCTTCAAAGGCGGGAGGAGCATCCTCCAGGTCTTCCTCCCCAGCCGTGGGGGGACATCCCATGACGGAAGATACTTCTGGGCTATGAAGATCCACGAGGCAGCTGGTGCTGGCTCGAGCAGCAGCCGTCATCACATCTGGAGACTCACTTTCCATCGAGACCGTAGCAATGAAAGCAGTCGACCCTATCCCATCTGGCCTTCGGCCTAAAGGGCCACGTTTGATGATATCAAAGCAGTGGTGACGTGTCGGCCTGAGTCGGTTAATTCCAGCCCGGTGGAAGAGACACGTATGGCGCGCCGCCGTTGTCATCATCTTGACATCCCGGTACCATACAGGGGTAGGGGGTTCCGGGATGACTTGAGCCTAGTTGATGTAGGAGTACGAGGTGATTTTCCGCCGTCGCTTGGACACGGGAACATGCCTTCCTTGCGTACCAGAAACAACAAAACAATGCCCCATGTCGGGGGTCGTGGCCTCCAACCGGTGGATCGGGAGGATGTAGGCGTCATCCATGCTTGCCCAGGGGTCACTTGTCACCGGGGAGGGTTCATCCTCGCTTACCAGGATTTGCTTATCCTTACTTTTGTAATAACCCTTATCCAGATAGCGGGCCTCACAAGAAGCGAAAGGGGACGCGTCTCCTTGGAGCACGCCTACTCGACCATTGAGCGAGTACTTGAGGCACTGGTGATACAACGAAGGGACCGCTGCATGCAGATGGAGCCATGGCCTACCCATCAATGCGTTCTAGGCGGTGTCCTGAGAAATGACCATGAACTCGGTGCTAGAAATTAAGCCACTGAACTCAGTCTTCAGGTGGATCTTGCCGACTGGGGTTTGCTCTGTCATGTCGTACCCCTGGATCCTGAGGTCGGAGGGGGTTAAATCACCATCAGACAGACCCAGCTTTCGTAACATCCGGGTCGGAATTAGATTGATTCCAGAACCTGTGTCAACGAGGCAGCGGAAGACTTCCACACCGTTAAAGTGACCAGTGATATACAGTGGGTGAATGTTCCCCTGTATAGGAGGGTCCTCATCTTCACCGGAGAACGAGATAACCGCCCGACATTCGGCGTTTTCAATCGTCTCGGTATGGAAGGCTTCTGCAGCTGCTACCTCCGTCTCCAACTGGAGGGGGCTCCTTAGGGCCTCGGAAAGTGCTTCGTGCATTTCAGATAATAGGCGAAGGGACTCAAGGATGGAGAGCCTCGCCGGAATGCCGGCCAGGTGCTTCAGAACATCGTACTTTCGTGCCAAACGCGAACCTCTTCTCACAGGGGGTCGTTCGGCATTCGGAGGAACAACGGGTCCAGCTGGCTGAACCGGTGAGTGACTAGTACTGGGTACATCTTGCTGCCTACCAGTAGAAGCCTGAAGAGTAGCCGCCGGACTAGGATCGGATAGCGGAGGTTGGCCTGTAGCCGGGCAAGACTGACTGTGACACGAACGAGGCAGCTCCCCCCGATCCAGTAGCACGAACAGCGGTGGAGGTAGAGCCGAGCGTGTTGGATGGGTTTGCACGTGCTGAGATCTGCGCTGAGCCTGCTGCCTGGTCTCGGTAGCGTGCATGGCATGGCGAAGATTGCCTGCTAATGTACCACGATGACCGGCGCGATTGCGATTCCATTGACGTTGACGTCGGCTGGAAAAGTTGGGGAGGTCTGCCTGGCATTCCCCCTCGTCGGGGGTCATATAGGGCTTTACCAGCTCCATGGTGTTAACCGAAGTGTACCCTTGGCTGTCACTTGAGGATTCATCCACCGCTGGGCGGATCCTGGGAGGAATCCCCATTTCAGGGGGCATAAAGTCACCGAGAGTGAGGGATGACGACGGAACTGGCGGTGCACGTTGCTTCTTCTTGCGTCGTCGCTGCTTGCCCTTTTGGGAAGGGGCCGACCGTGAAGATGATGCGGAGGCACCGACTACTTATTCTGAAGGTTATGACTGCTTCAGGCGCGCCCGGATGATACCATGGGCACGGACGACGGTTTTTCGAGCCATCCAATTGTCATATTTCTGGGATCCGCGGCTAGGGACCTGCTGCCACTCACCTTCGTTGTCGCTGCCGATTTCTGATCCGGCAAAGACACCTGCCACTTGCGCTGGTGCTGGGCCCAACTTAACTATGTTGTTGTTGACCTGGTCTTGAAGCTAGTCCTTAAACACATAGCATTGCTTGAGGGTGTTCCCCAGGATCCGATGATAAGGGAAATAGTTGGGGTGATCGGTGAGATGCGCCTCCACCGGCCTTTTGCACTCAGGCAGGCGCGCAATCCCTTGCTCCAGAGCACTTCGGAAGTAGCCAGGGACCTGATTTTCGTTGAACGAATAGGTCTGGTACCTTCTTTCCGGATAGGGGGCCCTGGGAGCCTGGCCCTGATGAGGGGATGGAGGGGCCTACCGAGGAAGCGGTTCCTGATTGTCTCGCCTAGGTGGCGGTGGCGCATTGCGCGGGGGAACCGGTCGGTTCTGAGGCGGTCGATGCTGGGCAGGAGCCTATGCTTGAGGTGGAGGACCTCTGCGGGGTTGCGGGGGTGGTGCCGCCGGCAGCAACTCCAGCTGCCTCGGGGCTTCTATTTGAGCCACCGCGGCGGGTTCAGCCCTGGCGGTTCTCCTGGCTGGGATCATAGGGGGAAACAAACGTGCCTGACTGGCCTGTTGCAGGGCTTCCTCGAGGCGTTGAGCCTTGTCCTAGAAATCTATGAACCCTCCATGGTTGTTCTGGGTAATCAAGGAGGGTACCAGCTCTGTCTTGACATTCTCCAAACACATCGTCAGCAATTACTCCTGATTCAGTGGCATATCGAGGGAGTACATAAGTCCCTTCCACCGGGTGATGATGTCTGCGACTCGCTCATCAGGCCTTTACTTGCACTTGAAGAGGTCTGCAATGCTGGTCTTTCGCGTGGTGGAGCTGAACTGGTATAAGAACTGCCAGCGAAGATCCTCCCAACCGGTCACCAATCCGATAGGGAGCTGGCTGTACCAGACGAATGTCGGACCTTCCAATGTCTATACGAAACATCGGAGCTTGGCGGCTTCTTGTTGAGCCGGGGTCCCCAGCATGGGGCCACACTTGGAAGAAAAATGAGCCAAGTGCTGGGGCGGGTCCCCTGTCCCGTTAAAAGGTGAGAAAGTGGGGTTCCCAAAGCCCGAAGGCGCGGGCATATCATCCACCCTCGCGGGATAAGGCTTGCCATCCGGTGGGACCGCCACCTTCCGCGTTTCCAATGCCTCAAGGCGGGCTGTGAGTGCCGCAATAAGGACCTCCGGGTGGGGGTCCCTGTCTTGACGGGGATCCCTAACCACAAGTGCATTGCCAGGCTCTTCAACATGGTAGACGGCTTCGGCTGCTCGTGGGTCAACTGGCTGGACGACGTGCGGGGCGACTGGGGGAACCCGGGTTGGATTCTTCAGATTGCCCCATCGCTCGGGGGGGTTTGGCGAGACGTATCACGCCCTCTTGCCGTATGTTCCGGCTTCTGCCCTATCTGCGGCAGTAGCATGATCAGGGTGGCCTGGAGGCATCTCACCGGGAGGAAATTGTTCCTGCCCCTACTGCCCCGGCCTGGGATTACCATAGTCGGGTCGTCGCTCTACGGTGCGTTCAGCCAAGAGTTCATCGACCAGCCTCTTCTGCTCAGCAAGATGCTGGCGTAACGCGGCCTTCTCAGGATCCTCTTCCGTCTTCTGCGCAGAGGCAGACGGGTCGGAGTGCTTGACAGCTCTGACGTTCTCCTTACCCTTGCCGGTGTTTCTACCGAGTACCATCGATTCGGTGGGTACGGGGAGGCCTAGCAGGTTTCTCTGCTGACGGGTAACTCTCCCGGATGGGTCGAGCAATGGCGGTACGCCCTCAGGTGGTAAGTCTCCATCAAGGAATTCAAGCTCGTCTTCCTTATCCACAACTTCGGCCATGTGGACTGAGACCCCTCTTGATTGCATGTCCTCGATGTCACATAGCGAATCGGGCTGCCGTCGGATAGGGTCGAAGAGGAGAGCGGCATAGTGTCCCCAACCACGGACTTGCACATGGGGGTGGCTTCCCTGACGATTTTGCGAAGTGCTTTAAGACTCCGAACGCATTTTTGTTGAAGGGCGCTCTGGTGGCCTGGCGACTCAGGGTGCTGGGCCACAAGGAGTGCGGCTGCATCAATCAGGCAGCACTGCTCTCCGATTTCTTCGAAGTGCTCTCGACTTCTGGGGTACACCACCCATTCATAACAGAGGCAGAAGTGTGTCGCCCATAGGGTTCGACCAAAACACCCCACTTCTTCAGGGGTAAGAGACTCTGGTATGCGGAAATTCAGTGCCGCCGTCGGCTAGAACTTCTCCGGGACTAATCCGCTGCAAGGATACACCATAAGCTCCTAGGCTCGGACTCAGGGTCTGGCCCTCTGTTGCCCCAATCGTCGACTGGGGGCGGCTGAGGAACCGGTAGAGGTACCGAGGCAGACCTTTGGGATAATAAGCTCGGAGGTGGAGAATACGGTGAACGAGCTGACTGGCCGCCAAATTCCCGGCCATCCTCCGATGAGTGAGGTGACCTGGTCACGATGTCACGATATGACGGGCTGATAACCACGGCTTCCGGAACAGGAGCCGCGGCTACCGGCGACAGGTCGTGTCATCTCTCTACCGTCGTTGGCCCCCAAAATAACTCTACGTGATCTCTGGTAGAGGTAGAGGGCTCTTCTGGTGACATAGGCTGTGATTGCGTGGGCGAGACCTGCGGAATTCCCAGGATTTCTTCCTCCTGGATGTACCTGCGGAGAGAGACGGGAATCCGGTGGACCTCAAATTCTAGGAGAATGAGGCTAACGCGTCTGGTTCCTGCCCCAGTCCTTGATACGGAGGACCGGGGAGAAGGTTCCATCGCTGAATCACATTCCGCTTCCGAGTCGGAGAAGTGGAAAGGTTTGATCTCCACCTGGGCCTTCCTAGGATTCTTCTTGTGGCGGTGACGACCCGCTCTTCTGCCCCGGGGTGGCTCTTCGGGACAGGGTTGATCCTCATTAGGCAGCCTCGGGGCGGTGTTGGCGCCGTGGCGGAGAGGGCCCCCACTTGAGATAGCCGGGGTGCGAGGGGCACAGGGGCAAATGTCGAAGGGTGCATGGGGAGGACCTCCATGAACAGTACCCATGTGGGCGGGGCCTCTGTTGGAATTGGAAGGAGCATGGGGAGGACCTCCATGGTCACTGCGGGTGGAGCGAGGCTGACCTTCACTCCTTGAGTTGCTGGGGCGAGGAGGACATTCGCCGGTTGCAGAGAGGACGTAGGGAGGGCCCCCACATTAGAGAGGGACCGGATGGATGGTGCCTTCAGGTTGGCGGCCGGGGGCAGGAGGATGGACTCCATACCCTGTATAGTGGGCGCGGGAAATGTTTCCGCGCTGATCGTCACTGTCGCAGGGCAGGTCTTCCTGTGGGATGGGGGTAGCACGAGGCATGCCTCCATGACGAACCTCGGAGTGGGGAAGGCCCACGCTCTGTGGAGTAGTGGTACGGGGAGTACCTCCGTACGGGGTGACATTACCGCGGGTTAGCTCACGGCGATCACCACTTGGGCCTGCAACCCGGAGAGTCAACCCAGCCTGCCTGTGGGGCGGTTGGGGTCTCGATCTTGGTTGGGTGAAGGAGTGCCCCTACTCAGTGTATGCAGGGGATTCACGATGCACGTCGGCGGTGGCTCGGGCCACTGTAGCTGTCGATGTTGACGTGCCTAGGCGAGCGTCCTCAGCCCGTGCCCGACGCTGACGTCGGGTCAGGCGAGCTGGTGCAGGTGGTGCTGGGACGTAGCCTGCCTGCTCTTCCTGCAGGGCCGGACGGCGGCGCTGACGCGGCCAGGCGGGAGCTCCCGCCTGGGGCCCTCGGTTCGGGGCCCTAAGCGGACTGAGCCGGACAGCGCCCGCCTCTTCAGCGTAAGGCGAGGAGTCGTCAAGGAGTTCCGGAGACAAGCTCCCGAAACGGTTGAATGTTGGGGTGGGGTGAAGAGGCTCCCTGTGCGGCCTGTTAGGGCGGCGTTGACGGCGGGGCCTGGAGGCCTCCAGGTCCAGGCGGGCCATATCCCAGGTTGGGATGACCCTTTCTTCCTCATACCTGTGCACGAGGTTATTGATCACCCTTCGCTGGATGACCTCTGATGGGGAGAGGGGGCATGGGAGCCCCGTATTCCGTGATGTGGCGGCCGTCGTGGCGGTAGTGGTGCTACGTGGGGTGGCCGTCGTGGTGTTGCCTCTACCCCTACGTGGGAGAGGAGCGGATGGTGACTGCATCTCTGTAACAGCAACCAGGTTCATGGAAAACGAAGGGATCAACTCGTCAGTACTGAGAGGAAAAAGGATTGACAACTAGTGCCCCATCGTTCTTCCATTCTCCACGTCTGTAAGAAGGATCCACGCCAACACGCTACAGAGCGGAGTGCACCATGTTCTACTACCCCGACTTCCGGTGAGTTTCACGACAGGCCCGCTATTTTCTTGGCGGGACTGGGCACCGAATATCTGGATCTGGTGACACGTCAGTCTACTGTTGTCTCGAACGCTACTAATCTCCATATTGAGGAGAAGAATTTCACATCGGGTTCACCATTTCTGTTTCCGATGCTTTCCGCCGGGGCGCGCGCGCGCATCCGTCTCTGGAGGAGGACGCGCTGCTTTGTTGCCCCGCATTCCCACTTTCCAAAGGCGGTTGGCATCCGCTCTTTATTCAGGGACGTCTTCTCCTTGATCGAAACAGGATGATGGGATGTCGGTTCTTCCTTCCGTGGATTCCTCCTCGGAACTCATCACCTAGTCGGGGTCTCCCTCATAGATTTAATACGTAGTTCGTGAAACTCTTCCCAGTTCCATGTTTCCATGGACGCCGGTTAATTACACTGCTTCTGTCGGGACATTCCAAAGGGTCCAGTCAGGGCAGCAACCTTCAGTCAGGGGAGTAGTCACGTTGAGGCATCAGTAGCGTGTCTGGATGCTGGGGTACCTGGAATGTCTGTCTGTTTTCCTTGGTAACAAGGCTTCTCGAGGGCGTGGAGGCCCGAGGCATCCCACATCGAGCGTGGGGAATTATATGTCGTAGACACATATCTGAGGTTTTCCTTAGCTTCCTGTGCTCAACATAGGGTATGCCGCGAGTTTAACGTCTAGCGGAGATGGATCAACCCAACCAGAGCATTAGCTAGGATAGATCAGATTGAGGGATCCTCCTTGAAGGGATGTCGATACCGGGGCCAGCCCATAGATGGCTGTGAAGAAGAGCGTACCGACATGGTTTCACTGGGATAAGACGGTCCGGGTGAGAATCGGGACGGGGGATAGGTTGATGAATGGATTGGAGGGAGAGTGAAATGGGACCATCGCGAGGGCGATGGTGAAGTTGGGCTTGAGCCTTGACGAGGCTTCCTACGTATCCCTGTGGTAGGGAATCAAAGTCCGCGTTGTCCGGGATGGTCACAACGGCTTGCCGTCGGACGGAAATTGCAGTTTAGCGTCGTGCTGGACGTGGACTAGATGATGGTTAGGCTTGAACCTCGGGGAGGATTCCTACGTACCATGCCTTGACATGGATCAAAGACCTCGTAGTTCAAATGGGAATTGGTGTGCAGTTTAATGTCATGCAGGACAAGGGGGGCATACAGTTTAACGTCATCCTGGACGAGGGCGAAACTCGACGTGAATGAACGACCGAGCAATGTGGCTTGAACCTCATGGAGGATTCCTACGTACCATGCCATGACATGGATCAAAGACCTCATAGTTCTCTAGGATTCTCCGGTGAACCGACGTGAAAGTAGACCCGTGGGTCCACTAGTGGTGGGCTTGAACCTCATGAAGGATTCCTACGTACCATGCCTTGACATGGATCAAAGTCCTCGTAGTTCGGATGGAATGCGCAGTTTAACGTCATGCTGGACGGGAATGAGACCCGACGTGGAAGAACGACGGGTGGGCTTGAACCTCGTGGAGGCTTCCTACGTACCATGCCTTCACATGGATCAAAGACCTCGTAGTTCATAAAATGGGTCACAATGGCTTACCACTGGACCAGAATGCAGTTTAACGTCGTGCTGGATGGGGGTGAGACCCGACGTGAAAGACGGGTGGGATTGAACCTCATAGAGGCTTCCTAAGTACCATGCCTTGACATGGATCAAAGTCCTCGTAGTTCATAAGATGAGGGGTCAGGGTCGGTGCTCACTCTAAGCCCACGTGAGTCATGCTCGGTGTGAGAAACAAGAGATTGCAAGGACCTGACGATCACGTCGCGAAGGGTGCGTCCGTGAGAAGCGAAAAGGGGCTTACGCGTTGGGCGGCCCATGGTGTTGGGACTTACTCCAGGATAGAGGCCCAGAGGGGGGTTCCTCGTTCCCCATCATGCCCTCTACTGACCTTGGTAGTGGGGAAGTACGGAGATGCACGGGTGCAATCATCCGTACGAAAGGTTAGGGGCTTACACTCTGAGGAAGCCCTTCCCCTGCGAACATACGCCACTCCGACAAGGAGGATCTCATTCCA
Organism: Viscum album; assembly: GCA_963277665.1. NCBI lineage: Eukaryota > Viridiplantae > Streptophyta > Magnoliopsida > Santalales > Viscaceae > Viscum > Viscum album. Next base: position 698,107,450 of record OY728121.1, on the reverse strand, counting down.
TGTGCGGAAGAGTTACATTACCATGGAGACGAGTGGTGTAATCAATGTTCGAATTGGGGGGACCCTTCGCGAAGGGCACGAGGTCGGATCACAGTTTAATGTCATGTGTTGAGGACGTGGTGCTTGGCAGTTTAACGTCCTGCATCTCGGACGAGGTGGGTTCACTCCACACCCCTAGGACTTACATAACAGGTACCCTCTGGTCCTTGGGGAAGGGAAGGTACCGGTAAGGCCATGGTTAAGGCGGGTCATGGAACGAACCATCGAGGGGTCCACGTTAGCATGGCTATGCGAAGAAGAAATAGCCGTTAGCGTGCCTATGTGAAGAAGCATTAGGCGAAGCAACGCTACAGGTGGTATTGTCCACGGGACTTTGAAATCACATCGTGCAAATCTGGAGGGTCACACGGGAAGAGGAATCGCTAAGCAGAGGAGTGTGCTTTGCGAAGTGGAGTGCCTTAGCCTTAGCATGGGGCATAGGTGTGAGTGGAAGGTGCTTCGCGAAGTGGAACAGTGTTCGCAGAGCACTGCCTCACGAAGAAGGGGTTCCTCGCGAAGCAGCATCCTGCGGAGCAGTGTGCTTCGCGATGTGTAGTGATCCTGCCTTAGCATCGGGATCTCAAGCATGGGTTGGGGGTTTTGCGAAGCATAAACGCTCCGCGGCTTCCCGGGTTCCCTTGGGAATCCCCTTCCTTCACGAACGCCCTTGAGCTTCGCGAAGGGAATCCCTCTCGGAAGAGGGGCTCAAAACGAGACAAAAGAGAGGCGTCTGATGAAGTAGAAATACCTCGCAGAGCTCATGATTCCCGGGGCAAAGAGTGCTTTGCGATTCGGGAGAGGAGAAGCCAAAAGGTCAGATTGTCTGTCCTTGGGACTCAGGGGGAGTCCAGTATTTATAGGGAAGGGGCGCCGCGATGCAGGACTTGTGCGCCGCCTATGGTGCTTCGCGGCGCGCTCGCGAACGTCAACGCCAGCCTCGGAGGGGACCGCCTCCGGAGCTTCGCGGCGGTGCGCGAACGTCAAATGCATTCGTGGAGGATTACCGCCTCTGGTGCTTCATGGCGGCTCGCGAACGTCAAATGGGTTCGCGGAGCATTACCGCCTATGGAGCTTCGCGGCGGCTTGCGAACGTCAAATGGGTTCGCGGAGCATTGCCGCCTCTGGAGCTTCGCGGCGGCTCGCGAACGTCAAATGGGTTTGCAGAGCATTACCGCCTCTGGAGCTTTGCGGCGCCGCCATGGTCGGGGCGCTTCGCGGTGGGGCTTCGCGGCGGAGCTTCGCGAGGCAGCGCGCCGGCCTTCTTTTTCGTTCCTTTCTTTCGGGCCACATTTTTGGCGCCAACAGTACCTATAACAAACAAGAGGAACAATATCTAGGAAATACCGAGTAAACTATATCTTGTGTCCAAATGAAGAAATTCGTCACTTTCAGGCAGATATTCTCTAGAATAGGAAGTTAAAGTTCCAAATCAATTTAGATTTGTGCCACCATGGTCTCCTCACCATGATGGGTGCGCTCATCTATGCATATATACCCTCCCAAAGCGGTGTTGATGGCCTTGAGGAAAGCACTATTCTGGAAAGGAAGAAGAAGACTTGGAAGGCTTACACAAACCACAGAATGAGGGATTTCCATTTCCTTGTGAACCTCCATCGACCAATAGGATAAATTAAAGTTCCAACGACTCATGACCCTTTGAGAATTACACCATGAATGGATGAAATCCTCATATGAAACTATAACCAAGCAGAATGAGCTTATCTGGATCACTGAGATGTGAGAATCCCCTACCAAACCTTGGAATCCATGAATCTTTTAAAAACTAGAAGCTATAGTTTGTTGGATCCAAACCATGTTACAAGAGTCCAAATACCATATATGGAAGTCTTTAAGGGCTACGTAAATAAAAACAAATGGGTTTAAATAAACTGAGGAAACATATGAAAAAAATACATCATATCATGGAAGAAAAATAGTTTATTTTCATTTACTTTAAAAATAATATATTTTAAGGAATTGTTTTAGGAGAAAATTATTGTCCTATCATTCCTTCTCTAGCCCATTCCATTCAAATCACAACCACTACAATAATATATATGATAGGATGGGTTACCTAAAAATTGACTCGATGAACCCAAATATTGAAGCCAAAAGAAGATAATATGATACTATATAAATGGATATATAATCATAAAATGGGTGGATTTATATATTAACATCCATTCCTGATAAAATATCATAAATCTATAGAAATAGTGAATCCAGACTTCAGCCTCCTAGATAGAAGAGTTCTACCATACCCAGCTGAGTCCTTTGAATTAATATAGAAGGGATATTTTTATGAAAGAGGATAAGATATATAAGAGAAGATAAGGGTGATATCCTTATGAAAATTCTATATAAATGATTTAAAATGAAATATTTTAATGGAAAATACCCACTTTACCCTTCATTTAAAAGAACATCCATCCAATTTAGGATCACATTCCATTTAGTATCAATAAAACATGTAAAGACTTTTAAATTTCAATGAAATTTTTTTTCTTAATTTTCTTTGGAATTTTACAAGAACGTAGTTTCTGACGACACCTGATTCCGAGGCCCGGAGTTCCCGGAATCATGCTCCGAAGCTTGGCTCGGGTACGTTCAGTGAACGAATGAGTGGGTTTTTCAATCTTTTGAACAGGTGCTCGGAATTGAATTCCGAGGGCACCGATGGAATCGAAGCGCCGGTATTTTCTTAGAAACGCCTCTCCTGGAGTAGCATTTTCTCGGGTGTGGGATTTAAATTTTTGGGGTTAATTTAAGAAATAAAATAAAGTGTGCGACAAATTTATTTTTATTTCACTTAAAGCCACTTGAAAGCCACTTAAAGCTGCCTGATCTGGGTTGAAGCGGATAGGGTGCAATTCATAATACCCTACCCTCTTGGTATGATATTTGTGAGGTGGGGCCCGCTCGAGCCCCACTGTTTCATTCCTCTAAGTAACGCACCCGCAAAAACCCCTATTAAACGAAAGTCAACTGACACGTTTTCTAAATTATTAACGCCCCTATTAATTTGGTGGTTTATTCGTTGAAATTAATTCTATGAATTAATTTTGTTCGTTGCTTAACACTTTTTTCAATTTGTTGGCATGTTAATAAAATAAGGCCAACACACCTTCTTCTTGAATGTTGTGTTAAACCATTGGAGAATATCTAAAGATCTTCCCCCTCCTACACGAAGAACACGAAGAATGCGGAGAACGCCGGCCTCCGACGAAGGGCGACGAAGAACGCCAGGACCCCCGGAGATCGACGACATGACGCCGACGATTCTCCCTCTGCGACGCTTCTTCCGCGACAAATCTTCGATCATCCGTTGAGGTAAGAGATTGTGGTCCTTAAAATTCTTTTGTGGTTTTTATCCTCGACATGGATTTAATTGTTATAATTAAATCCGTGTGTTTCTTTAACCCTCAGAGATCGTCTACGCGACGCCCTTCCACGACGACGCGACGCCCTTCTACGACGACGCGACACCCTTCCGCGACGCGACGATCACCACCTACCGCGACGATCAATTTCGTGTAGAACGCTCGCTCGACGACTACAGCGAGGTAGAGAATTTATTTGAAAATAATATTTTATTCCCGTAGTTGTTTCCTTCTAAAACAAAGAGCCCGAGATCAAAGTTCAATTTTATTTTATTAAAATTGTAACTTGTTATGTTTTCATGTGTTGATCTTTATTTCCCGATTGTTATCACCTAACGCAGACGGTGCGGGCCAAACAAACACGGCCCGAAAACCCTCCACAATTCTTCGTTGATGTGCGAAACGGCGGACGACAACAAAACGGGACACGAAGACGATTTTTTGTTTCCGTAGTGAAGAACGGGACCCGGGAGGAGCTACGGCGCAGACAGAAGTGGAATCGGACCACCGGAGAAACTCCGGTGGCCCGTGGAATCCACCGGTGGCCGGAGGCGGTGGCAGACCAGACCCGAGACCGCACGGGTCCGGCGAGACACGGGACGCGGCTTTGCTGCATCTGCTGACCAAGCGCGCCCCCACGCGGGGCCGCGGCTCCTCTTCCCGTGGGGACAGCACGCCCCGCGGTTCCCTCGATCGGCCGCTCGGCCGAGCCGAGCCGAGCCGACCTGTCGGGCCCAGTCGTGCCCAGGCCAGGCCAGGCCGCCCTGGCTGGGCCGGGTCGCGTCCAACCGGGTCGGACCCGGACCCGGGTCGGGTCGACCCAGGGGGGTTGCCCCGGGTCGGTCCGGGCCCATATCCCCCGTCTTCGGACCTTTTCGGTCTTTTGTTCGTAACATGAGCTTCGGGCCTCCAAACGATGCGCCCTGAGCGAAGATGAGATCCTTGGATCGAGACGGTCGTTTCGGTATATCACACCCATGGTTTCGGAATACCTTGGGTTCGGTCGGGTTGGTTCGTACACGAAACCAAACGGGCCCTCGGAGCAGAAACACTCATATCTGGAGCTTCAGACGTCCGATTGATGTGCCGTCAACATTTTTGAATTCCTCTAAGTGAAACAGATCTTTTGTCATACTCCGCACGAGGTTTGGATGCAGGTGGAGTACGGTCGGGTTGGTTTTGCCTTAAAAACCAACTGGGCCCCTAGGACGAAAAATCCAATAACTCTCAGACCGGGCGTCCGATTGACGCACCGTCTGCGAAGTTGAGTTCCTGTTGACGATACGGAACATTTGGATACATCAACTCTGGACTATGTGTCAGTTGATGTATCAGCCTCTCGGCTCGTGGAGCAGACCCTCCCGAACGAGCTTACTGTATGCAGGAACCCTAGAGCTGGATGCGACTGCTACTGTGACGGTGACGACTATACATAGATCCTCAGTGGATTCGACGACAACAACTACAACACTCAACGATCCTTTGTGGGTCAGTGCTACCGATCCTGTGTGGGTCCGATCCTGTGTGGGTCAGCGCTCAGCGGTCCTGTGTGGGCCAGCACCTACAGATCTTGTGTGGGTCTGATCCTGTGTGGGTCTTTGCGGGGGTTAGTTCCCTATCGATACTGTGTGGGTCAGAACCATTGTGGGTCATTGCGGGGGTTAGTACCTATCGATCCTTTGTGGGCCCGATGACTTAGATGGATCAGTGATCATCTCTATCTTCATTCGAAGAAGTATAACTGTGTGAGCTGAAACCCTGTTTTGCTTTCCTTGTGGATTGTGTTGTGCTATCCTGTGTGGATTTACATTTTGCTTACCTTTGTGGATTGTGTTTTTCTATCCTGTGTGGATTTACATTTTTCTTTCCTGTGTGGACTGGGTTTTACTTGAGCTCGGATGTCGGAGCCGAGCGAGAATTGATGACTTAGTTATATGTATGGGCATATAACTAAGCCGTGTCGAATTTTACTTCGTGATTGTATCTTTCCTTTTTGGATTATCCTTTTTGGATTCTGGGAGACCTTTGGGGGTCTCGGGGTCCCTATTGAGTAGCTTATACTCACCCCTGCACGGGCTATGCCCGCACTACGTGGTGTTGGTTGTAGACGACGGACAACGCTGATCGTGGTGGAGGATGGCGGAGCAGGACGGTACCTGGAGGTGGACCAGTGGACGGGCTGTACTCGGAGCGGACGGCTGGTCCGAGGAGCTGTGGAGGCTATCTGTGCCCACCCTTTAGGTGGGACTTCCAAAGGACGGCTCGACGCTGCGGCTTTTACTTTTCAGTTTTTGTTTTCCCCTTTTAGTTGTACTTTACAGTTGGTCTTGTATTTCCGGCCCCCTTTACTTTTCCTCACTTACGGTTGTACCTATTTTACTTAGTGCTTACTTATTCCTCTTGCTTACTCTGTGGTGCTTGTTTACTTTACAAAGACAATGCCTTCCCTTTTTACCGGGATTTACGCCTTGGTGCTAGTTGCCAACCCCTGGCCTATGGAAGTCGGGCTTGGGGTAGTCACGACACGGGCCCCGAGGACGGGTCGTGACAAATTGGTATCAGAGGAGTTCGGTTCTACCACAGACTCTGACCTTTCTTCTATGTGAAGCAATAGTGTTTAGCGTAATGGGTGTGGTTATCAGTCCAGGGAGTCCAGGGTTGGTGCGGCGGCCGACGTATCCGTACACCAGGACCATGACTTCTAATTTCCGACTTAATGTACGAAAACATTGATTGTGTGTGTGTTTCAAGTTTTATTTATGATTACTTTGTGTCAGCTCACCAGGTATACTGTTCTGACCGTGGCACACCTGTTTCTTTTCAGGATGGCCCCACGAAGGCATCCAACTAGGGTTCCGAGAGTTGAGCATGACGACAGCCCGCCAAGCGACGAGGCTTCGGTACAGGGCCCTTTGACAGCTGAGGCACCAGCGGTACCCCTACCCGCCGAGCCACCGATGCTTCCAGCCCCAGTCGCTGACGATGCACGTCGCCTTACTGCACTGCATGAGTTCCAGCGCTAGCAACCACCCAGGTTCCGTAGGGAGACGGACCCCCAGGCAGCTGAGTACTGGCTGGAGGCAGTTTTACGAGTTTTCAGGCTAGTGAGGACACCATCATACCTCATGGTGATCCTCGCAGCGAGCCTACTGCACGCAGCAGCGGGACGATGGTGGAGCTTGATGCTCTAGGTGCACGATGAGGCATCTTTTCTCTGGACAGACATTGAGGGAATTTTCCGCTCAGAGTTCGTCTCGGCCACCCTCCGTGCGGTGCGCATTCAAGAGCTTCTTCAGCTGCGGCAGGGCAGCTTGACGGTCGCCCACTACTCGGCGAGATTTACCGATATCTCTCACAACTCGACCGACATGGTACGGGACCCATTATTCCGGGCTTGGACCATTGAGCAGGATTCAAGACATGAGATCAGGGCATCGCTTATCTCCATCAGCATTCCGACTCAGTCAGGAGTACTAGAGCGAGCCCTTTTGATTGAGAGCTTTCTTGCTGACCCTTCATCAGCAGCGAGACCTACCACAGGGTGGCAGGTAGCAGAGTCTTCCGCATCAGACATCTGACAAATGAATCATGGGTCCAGGAAGACCAGACCCTCACGTAGACGACCTCAGGACACTGGCTCATCAGTGCGAGGCAGACATCATGGATCCAGTCTTTCGAGAGTCAGGCAGTGCTACACATGCGGCGGACAGGGTTAGATGGCTCGTGACTGCCTGACCCACCGTGCTGAGGAGCAGCAGACAGTTGAGAGGCCACCTAGGCAAAGGCATAGGGTCGACCGTGGCGGTCCTCAGGGAGGAGGTGGACGAGGCAGAGGAGCTGGCCGAGCAGCAGGTGGTGGGCGACGCTTTGAGGCTCTACCACCACCACCACCAGGAGGTCCACCCCGACCACAGGGAGCTGGCGGGAAGAGACAGGCACAGCTCCAGGCAGCGGAGGCCTATGACCACGGCACGCCCGAGATGATTCGAGGTATGATCTTTGTCTATTCCACCCTTTCTGTAGTTCTTATAGACACAGGAGCGAGTCACTCTTTCATAGCCGCTGCCCTTGTTCGGAGCTCGGAGATTCCGAAAGAGCCGTTGGCTCGATCCTTATGGCTAGAGACTCCTACGGGAGCAGACTCGACGATTACTCACTTGTGCCAGCAGTGTGAGATTACTTTAGTAGGCGAGAGCTTCGGCTGGGATCTTCTTGTAGCGGCGTCGAGGCCTTATGACGTCATCTTGGGCATGGATTGGTTATCTTCATTTAATGCACAGATTGACTATATTAGGCGCAAGGTGCGATGTGTACGCACCGACGGGAGCAGGTTCACCTTCACCGGCGAGAAGGGAGCCTTCGTAGCATAGGATGGACTTCCGCAGAGGAGAGGACAACCCATCACTCATCAGTTGGCTAGCCTCATCATAGGAGCAGTTGACGTGCGGAGTCCTAGTTTTCCAGCAGTGGTAGATCAGTATGCGGACGTCTTTCCTGACGATGTTCCATGACTACCTTCTCGCAGAGAGGTAGACTTTTATATTGACCTGTACCCCGAGACAGCCCCGATATCAACTCCAGAATATCGGATGGCCCCCGCTGAGCTTCGAGAGCTACAGGTACAGTTGGAGGACTTGCAGGGCAAGGGTTTCATCCGACCCAGTGTTTCACCCTAGGCTTCCCCGATTTTGTTCGCCAAGAAGGCGGACGGGAGCTTGCGACTTTGTGTCGACTATCGTCGCCTGAACCAGGTGACAGTTAGGAACAAGTATCCACTACCGAGGATTGATGACCTCTTCGATCAGCTCAAGGGAGCACGATGGTTCTCGAAGATAGACCTCAGGTCAGGCTATCATCAGCTCAGAGTTCGGGACGAGGACGTGCAGAAGACATTCTTCAGATGTCGGGATGGCCACTATGAGTTTTCGGTTATGTCATTCGGCGTAACCAATGATCCCGCAGTGTTCATGGGCCTCATGAACAGGATCTTTCAGCCAAACCTCGATCGATTTGGCGTGGTCTTCATCGATGGCATTTTGATTTACTCGACGACTGAGGAGGAGCACGCCTACCACTTACGGGTTGTACTAGACACACTCTGAGAGCACCATCTTTATGTAAAGCTCTCTAAGTGTCAGTTTTGGATACGTGAGGTCCACTTATTAGGGCACGTCATCTCTAAGGCGGGAGTTTCCGGGGATCTTGTGAAGATCGAGGCAGTGCTAGCTTGGGAGCCACCCAAGAGCGTGACGGAGGTGCAGAGTTTCTTGGGACTAGCTGGATACTATCAGAGATTTGTGTCAGACTTCTCCAGAGTTGTGGCACCACTCTCAGCTCATACGAAGAAGGGGAAACCCTTTGTGTGGTCAGAAAGATGTCTGTAGAGCTTCCAGGAGCTGAGACAGAGATTGACCAGTGCACCTATCTTGAGGTTGCCTGAGGAGGGAGTAGGGTACGTAGTCTACTGCGATGCATCAGGGACCAGACTCGGATGTGTCTTGATGCAGGAATGGGCAGTGATCGCCTTTGGATCACATCAGTTGAGTCTGCATGATCAGAACTACGCTACCCATGACCTGGAGTTAGCAGCAGTGGTCTGCGCTCTAAAGTCATGGCGACACTATCTGATGGATGAGCACTTTACAGTCTTTTCTGACCATCAGAGTCTCAGGTACATCTTTTCTCAGAAGGACATGAACCTGAGATAGCGGCGATGGCTCGAGTTCCTCCAGGACAATGACTTTGAGATAGTCTATACTCCTGGGAAGGGGAACGTAGTAGCCGATGCTCTCAGCCAGAGGATGGGCATTCAGCTACTCGAGGAGGCGACAGAGCAGCTAGCCTCTTTGCAGATATCCTTCGTGGATAGAGATGGATCAGCCTTTCTCCAGTCTCTCGCAGTCACTCCTCCACTACTGCAGCGGGTCAGAGAGGCACAACGTGGGGACGCTGACTGTGAGACGAGGCGTACACAGATATCCTCAGGGCACGCACCTGATGGATTGTCCTTTGGATCAGTGCACGACTTCCTTTTCAGAGGACGTACCTTGGTACCAGTTGCTTTACGGGAGTCGGTGCTGAGAGAGTTTCACAGTTCTCCTTTGGAGGTACATCCTGGAGTGGGGAAGATGTACCAGGATCTCAGAAGACAGCATTGGTGGCCGGGCATGAAGAAGGTTCTGGCAAAGTTCGTTTCTCGATGCCTCACCTGCCAGCAGGTGAAGGCAGATCACTAGGTACCAGCAGGCTTGTTATAGCCCTTGGAGGTCCCGAAGAGGAAGTGGGACGGGATATCTATGGACTTCGTGACTGGACTTCCACGTACTTCCTGAGGTCACGACTCCATTTGGGTGATTGTCGACCGACTCACCAAGTTGGCGCACTTTCTACCCATCAGAGAGAAGGGCTCGGTAGAGAGCTTGGGACGTCTCTACGTTCAGAAGATTGTGCGACTTCATGGTGTGCCATCATCTATCTTCTCCGATCGAGATTATCGTTTTACTTCCCGGCTTTGGAAGGGGTTTCAGGATGCGGTCGGGAAACATCTACGTCTGAACCGCCTTTCACCCTCATAGGGATGGTCAGACAGAGAAGACCATTAGGATTCTCGAGGACATTCTCCACGCATGTGTCCTCGACTTTGGTCGTAGCTGGGAGGAGCACCTACCCTTGGTGGAGTTCGCGTACAACAACAGGTACCACTCCACCATCGGGATGGCACCATACGAGGTGATGTACGACAGACCTTGCAGATCTTCTATGTGTCGGACAGACCCTGGGGAGTCAGCACTTGTGGGACCACAGATGGTCCGGCCCACGACAGAGAAGGTCCAGGTCATCCAGCAGCGGATGAGGACAGCTCAGAGCTGGCAGAAGTCATATGCTGACAGGAGGCGGAGGCCACTAGAGTTCGAGGATGGAGACCACGTCTTCTTGCGTGTCTCACCTTGACGTGGATTACAGAGATTTGGCCAAGGCGGTAAGTTGTCTCCATGCTTCATCGGACCATTCCAGGTCCTTAGCAGGATTGGAGAGGTGGCTTATCGTCTGGCTCTACCACCTCAGTTGCACTGGGTGCACGACGTCTTCCACGTATCTCAGCTGAGGAGATACGTGCACGACCCGACGCACATCATTGACCATGGGGAGCTAGACGTTGATGATGGGGAGACTTTTGCAGAGGTCCCTGTGGAGATCGAGGATCGACAAGAGTGGGTCCTACATGTACGGTCGATTCCTCTAGTGTGCGTCAGATGGCAGCACGGGAACCTCCAGGAGAGCACTTGGGAGCGGGAGGCTCAGATGCGTGTTCAGTACCCACTTTTGTTTCCCTAGCTTATGATGTATCTTTACAGGGACGTAAATCCCTGAGGTGGGAGTGATGTAAAGACCCGTAAATTTTAATGAAAGTTTTTTCTTAATTTTATTTGAAATTTTACAAGAATGCAGTTTCTGACGGCACCTGATTCCGAGGCCCGGAGTGCCCGGAATCATGTTCTGAAGTTTGGCTCGGGTACGTTCAGTGAACGAACGAGTGGGGTTTTCTATCTTTTGAACCGGTGCTCGGAATCGAATTCCGAGGGCACCGATGGAATTGAAGAGCCGATATTTTCTTAGAAACGCCTCTCCCAGAGTTGCGTTTGCTCGGGTGTGGCATTTAAATTTTTGGGGTTAATTTAAGAAATAAAATAAAGTGTACGACAACTTTATTTTTATTTCACTTAAAGCCACTTGAAAGCCACTTAAAGCTGCTTGAGATGGGTTGAAGCGGATAGGGTGAAATTCATAATATCCTACCCTCTTGGTAGGATATTTGTGAGGTGGGGCCCGCTCGAGACCCACCGTTTCTTTCCTCTAAGTAACACACCCGTGAAAACCCCTATCAAACGAAAGTAAACTGACGCATTTTCTAAATTATTAACGCCCTTATTAATTGGGTGGTTTCTTTGTTGAAATTAATTCTATGAATTAATTTTGTTCGTTTCATAACAAGTTTTCAATTTGTTGGCATGTTAATAAAATAAGGCCAACACACCTTCTTCTTGAATGTTGTGTTAAACCATTGGAGAATCTCTAAAGATCTTCCTCCTCCTGCATGAATAACGCGAAGAACGCGAAGAACACCGGCCTCCGACGAAGGGCGACGAAGAATGCCAGGACCCCCGGAGATCGACGACGTGACGCCGATGATTCTCCCTCCGCGACGCATCTTCCGTGACAAATCTTCAATCGTCCGTTGAGGTAAGAGATTGCGGTCCTTTAAATTCCTTTGTGGTTTTTATCCTCGACATGGATTTAATTGTTATAATTAAATCTGTGTGTTTCTTTAACCCTCGGAGATCGTCGACAAGACGCCCTTCCTCAACGACGCGACGCCCTTCCGCGACGACGCGACGCCCTTCCGCGACGTGACGATCACCTCCTACCGCGACGATCAATTCCGCGTAGAACGATCGCTCGACGACTATGGCGATGTAGGGATTTTATTTGAAAATAATATTTTATTCCCGTAGTTGTTTTCTTCTAAAAGAAAGAGCCCGAGATCAAAGTGAAATTTTAATTTGTTAAAATTGTAACTTGTTATGTTTTCATGTGTTGATATTTATTTCCCGATTGTTATCACCGAACGTGGAGGGTGCGAGCCAAACAAACACGGCCGGAAAACCCTCCGCAGTTCTTCGTTGATGTGTGAAACGGCGGACAACAACAAAACGGGCCACAAAGACGATTTGTTGTTTCCGCAGTGAAGAATGGTACCCGGGAGGAGCTACGACGCAGATGGAAGTGGAATCGAACCACCGGAGCAACTCCGGTGGCCCGCGGAATCCACCGGCAGCGTGTGTCGACGACGGACGGAGGCGGCGGCAGACCAGACCCGTGACCGCGCGGGTCTAGCGAGACGCAGGACACGGCTTTTCTGCGTCCGCTGACCAAGCGCAGCCCTACGAGGGGCTGCGGCTCCTCTTCCCACGGGGACAGCATGCCCCGCGGTTCCCTCGCTCGGCCAAGACGAGCAGAGCCGACCCGCCGGGCCCGGTCCTGCCCAGGCGGGGCCGGGTCGCGTCCAACCGGGCCGGACCCGAACCCGGTTCGGGTCGACCCAGGGGGGTTGGTCCGGGTCGGTCCGGGCCCAGATCCCCTGTATCCAGACCTTTTAGGTCTTTTGATAATAACTTGAGCTACGGGCCTCCGAACGACGCGCCCTCAGTGGGAATGTGATCCTTGGATCGAGGCGGTCGTTTCAGTATATCACACTCATGGTTTCGGAATACCTTGGGTTCGGCCGGGTTGGTTCGTACACGAAACCAACCGGGCTCTCGGAGCGGAAACACTCATATCTAGAGCTTCGGACGTCCGATTGGCGTGCCGTCGACTTTGTTGAATTCCTCTAAATGAGACAGATCTTTTGGAATACTCCACCCGAGGTTTGGACGCAGGTGGAGTATGGTTGGGTTGGTTTTTCCTTAAAAACCAACTGGGCCCATGGGACGAAAAAGTCAATAACTCTCAGACCGGGCGTCCGATTGACGCATCGTCTACGACGTTGAGTTCCTATTGACGATACGGAACTTTTGGATACATCAACTCTGGACTATGTGTCAGTTGATGTATCAGCCTCTCGTCTCGTGGAGCGGACCCTCCCGAACGAGCTTGCTGTGTGGGGGAACCCTAGAGCTGGTTGCGACTGCTACTGTGACGGCGACGACTGTACAGAGATCCTTAGTGGATTCGACGATGACGACTACAACACTCAACTATCCTTTGTGGGTCAGTGCTACCGATCCAGTGTGGGTCCGATCCTGTGTGGGTCAGCGCTAAGCGGTCCTGTGGGGGCCAGCACCTACAGATCATGTGTGGGTCCGATCCTGTGTGGGTCTTTGAGGGGGTTAGTTACCTATCGATCATGCGTGAGTCAGAAAATTTGTGGGTCATTGCGGGGGTTAGTACCTATCGAACCTTTGTTGGTCCGACGACTTTGATGGATCAGTGATCATCTCTATCTTCATTCGAAGAAGTATACCTACGTGAGCTGAAACCCTGTTTTTCTTTCCTTTGTGGATTGTGTTGTGCTATCCTGTGTGGATTTACATTTTTATTACCTTTGTGGATTGTGTTTTGCTATCCTGTGTGGATTTACATTTTGCTTTCCTGTGTGGACTGGGTTGTACTTGAGCTCAGATATTGGAGCTGAGCGAGAATTGATGACTTAGGTATATGTATGGGCATATAACTAAGCCGTGTCGAATGTTACTTCGTGATTGTATCTTTCCTTTGTGGATTATCCTTTGTGGATTCTGGGAGACCTTCGAGGGTCTCGGGGTCCCTATTGAGTAGCTGATACTCACCCCTGCACGGGCTATGTCCGCACTACGTGGTGTTGGTTGCAGACGACGGACAACGATGATCATGGTGGAGGCTGGCGGAGCAGGATGGTACCTGGAGGTGGACCACTGGACGGGGTGTACTCGGAGTGGACGGCTAGTCTGAGGAGTTGTGGAGGCTATCTGTACCCACCCTTCAGGTGGGACTTCCAGAGGATGGCTCGACGCTGTGGCTTTTACTTTTCAGTTGATGTTTTCCCCTTTCAGTTGTACTTTACAGTTGGGCTTGTATTTCCGGCCCCCTTTACTTTTCCTCACTTACTGTTGTACCAGTTTTACTTAGTGTTTACTTCTTCTGCTTTCTTACTCTATGGTGCTTGTTTACTTTACAAAGGCAATGACTTCCCTTTTTACCGGTATTTACGCCTTGGTGCTAGTCGCCAGCCCCTGGCCTATTGAAGGCGGGCTTGGGGTAGTCACGGCACGGGCCCCGAGGATGGGTCATGACAAAACACCCATTAACAGATCGTCGTGTACCCATTTGGAAATTTATAATTTTTTGAAACCCATAAAATATACCATATGGTATCCATCACTTATTGGGTGTGGACTTTCTACCACTCATCTTCTAAAACTTACTTTCATTCCATATTAATATATAATACATCCTTAAAATCATTTAAACAATATATTTATTAGTTTAAGGAGAATATAAGAGATGGTAAAAAAATTAACATGAAATTATGTGGGTTATTATATAGATTTTTACTAAGGATGAGAAGTGTTTTTAGAAGGAGTTTGTAGAATTCCATATTTTTGAGCAAGATATATAGATTATTAATATGGTATTTTTATTAGTTATTATATATTATTGTTATATTATGAATAATTTTAGTATATTTAATCAATGGTTTATTAGTATTATTAATTTGGTATAATAATAATGATATATTTAATGAATATTTTATTAGACAATATATATATGGGAAATCATATATATATTTATATATATGTGTGTGTGTCTTCATGTGTGTAAATATGTTTGAGGTTTTATTTTTTTTAATTTTAATTAATGATGATTATGTTGATAGTAACAATAATTATTATGATTATCATAGTGATTCTATTATCATTTTTCAATAATATAATTCATTTAAATAAATGTATATTTGTGTTAAATTATTTTTTTGAGGAAAAAAAAAATAGTTTAGGTGTGTGAGTAGTGGTGCTTCTTGAGAGAATGTGTTAAGGATTGGGGTATTGTGTGCAGAGGAAGGTAAGTAAAATGTTACTATGTGTGTGTAAAAGAATGTAAAAATAAAATATTAGGGATTTGGGGATAGGTTTTCTCCCATTGGAAATAACAAGTGGGGGGAAATAAAAAAGAATCCATCTGATAACAAGTGAAAACGTTTTTTAAATAAAAAAGAAGGGGACTAATTATTTTGGTAGTAGGAATGAAAAGGGGGAATGTACCATACATATTAAATTTTTTATCTTACTTAAGAGCTCCCCCTATATCATAAACACTACCTTATCTATAAGATATCACCTTTGATATTCACATGTTTGATTAAATGTATATAGTGATATAATTTAAACATTGAGTATATAGAAATGCATATAATTTTATATAAATAATATTAAATTTGTGTACTATTTGGATTTTAATTTTATTTTCCTTATAGATAATTGAATTTTTAATATTACAAATGATTATATCGATTTAGTCAACATTATATTTAATTTAATATTAACTATGATTAATTTAGGTGATGTATAACATTTATTTAGTGTGAAATTAAATTATTTTACATAATTTGTGTAATTTTATGTGAGATATAGGCATTATACATATCAAATATGGTGAAAAATGTATTTAATTTAATGAAGAGAATATTATATGATATAAAGTATATTATATATGTTTTTTTATTATATTATATAAGAAATATATATATATTTTAATAAAAACTGATGAATTCTTTTGAAAATGATGAATGTTAATTAAGGAATAAATTTTATAATTTTTATTGACAATAATAATTAATATTTTATGTTATAAATTGGGATTTAGAAATTCAATTTAGTTTTTTGAACTGTTTTATGTTGTATATAATTTTCATATATGTAATGTGAATTTATGTAAATTGATTGAATTAATATAAAATGGAGTTTGTAAAGTAAAATATGTATTAATGTGTTCTAAATTAAATTTTTAATTGTAAAATGTTGGTTCAATGGAAAAGACTCATGGGAATGAGTTGTGTGTTTTGGTGTTTTGGTGTAAACATAATTATTGTTGCATTGTTATGTGATTGTTTTGATTATTATAAATATTTAATATTATGGAATTGGGGTTTTAATTCAAATTAAATATGTGTAATGTTTGAAGAAATAGTTTTTGTTTAAATTAATCTGTGGAATAATTTGGTTTTTAAAAATTATGAAATAAAATTTACAAGTTATGTGTTGGTGGTTATGGGATATAAATAAATGTCATGGAAGAATAAAAATTTCAAATATGTTACATTATTATATATAATTATTTTAAAATGGAAAATGTGATTTATTGTGTTTAAAATATATTTATTAGGGTATTTTACTTATTTTATACTAGTATTTAAAAAGAAAGATAAGATATTGGTATTTGGTTTATTATATTTGAATTTTTAAGGGAATGTAGAATATTTTTTGGGTAAATGAATTATAATCATAACATAAGGGAATGTGATAAATATGATTTGAACATTATAATTGTAAAACATGGGTTGATTAGCAATGTTAAGTATTAAATTTTTTTAGTGTGTTGTTGAATAATATTTATTGATATATTGATTTAATATTCATTGGTTGATGTTATTAATTTAAATATATGATTTATGATAATTTGATATATATATATATATATATATATATATATATATTTGTAATAAAAATTACATGAGCTTTACTAATATGATGGAAATACATGGGTTTGACATTAATAAGATGATATTTGAGCCCATTTCATGGCTATGTCTTGTGTTATGTTAAGATATATATACAATTCCATATATTGAAAAAATACATTAGACATACTGTTATAGAGATGAAATGGGTTTGGTTTGTATTTTTACAAGTTCCATGTGTTTGGATATAACATACCATGACATATATTCTGAGAATCTACCAACCTTGACTGACATTAGAATATATGGTATCAGGGTGACATGGATAACACTCAACATATTTTGATTTTTTTTATGAATTATTTAAATAATAGAATAACCTTACACCACTAATGTAAGAACATGGTAAACTAATGGTAGTGATTTGGGGAACAATGGTTGCTACTAACATTATTTATCACAATATATACATAAACACCATATATTCATATAGAATTTTTATATGATAATGAACGTAAGTAGAACAATTATATATAGGTGGATTATGAGGGATAAGAAGTGTCTTAAATTTTTTTAGCATAAGATATTATAATCCCCCAACTTATCTAATTTTAGCATTATTTTTGAGGAATTTTATGTGATATGTATATCAAATTTTACACTTGATTTATTAAAGTATTCTATTTAGATACATGCTATCATTGGGAATTATTGGATTTTTTTTTGAATTTTTTTGATGTAGTTTACCTTTTCCATGTATTATAATTTGGGATGTTCATTGTTCATATTTTTTTATGAAAAATTTGATGGAAAATTACACCCCAAAGGAAACTCATTGACTATTAGTTCTAGTTAAAAAATATATGGGAAATATGTTTTATAGGCATATCAAAAACAAAAATCAAAAATTGATTTTTCTCCATGATTCATATATATATATATTAATTTGAAATTTACAATTTAAATGAAAAACATATACTTTTTCGCTGATGATATGATATATCGATGTTTCTTCTAAATGAGTTTGATAAGTACAATTGAGAAGAAACCAATAAAACGGTTCTTTATAGGGCATTGATAGGCTATGTCAATCTCTTAATGCTTGTAAAGGATTATATTATCCATATGAGTTTTTATAATCATTGAGTTAGAGAAATAGAGAGATAATGAGCTCCAAAATCAAGGATTTTTTAGGAACTATCTAATGTAAATCATATACCACAACTTGAATAATGATTTAACCTTTATATATAGCCACCATGGATTCTACACGGTATTTTCAACTTTCAATAAATTTATATTCTATTAGTGAAATAATTTTAAATTTTTATAATGTATTCTAATCATTTATAACAACATATTCAATTACTCAATTTATGATCAACATTTAAATTATAATTTTATAAATTCAATCACCAATAATAATAATCACTTGATGGGTTGAATAATTTATTACTTTTGAGTGTTACCTCTTAACACATTCAATAATGCTCATGAATCCATTTTGTAGTGACTATTAGGACATCATATTTAATGAGAGTAAAAACCATGATGTGGTTTATACTTCCACACCATTGTTTGGATTAAGTTTATTTTTCATAAAATCTTACACTTTCACTAATGCCTCTTAAAAAAGTTCAAATTCACCTTATGTCACATCAGATATAAAAACATGTAAAACTATAATGACCAAAACACCATTATCCCAAATCTAGTGGTTACATTATAAAATTGGAATAATATACAAGGAATCACATCACATAGGAATGAATAGTTTTGTAGTCATGGTAAAATGGATAGATACTTTAAATTAAAAATATAAATGAAAAAATAAAATGCATAATCTATTTTATTTTATAATTCCATTATTCCTTATATTATATCCCCACATATTAATTAAAAAAACTCCTTGGTATCAAATTGAAAATAAATCCTATGAAAGGGGTGATCTTAGATGCTCTATAAGGGTATGTATATAGTGGAATATATTGATAATAAACAAGAATAATCAATATGGTAGGGTAAAAAACTAAAACACATCCCATTTAAATAATAACTTGATCATAATATGGAATGAATAAATGATGAAAAAATAAATCCACACAAATAATCCCATAATATTGAACATATCCATTGATATTAATAATAATCGAATAATCTCATGGGCATTAATAATTGATCACATAATGGTGGAATGGATACTTCTATACAACTGAAATATATTGTCATGAACTTTAACTTGATAATTTTAATTTTAGGGTAGAAACACATCTAATTTGGGAAACTAATATTTCTAATGAGACATGTCAATGCATCTAGGGGATATCTATAAGTAGTATCGAACAATAACATACTAAATCCAATTCATTCCTTATATGAAAGGGGTGAAACATAATAAACACAAAACATAATATTAAAAAACTAACATATGAAATGTTAATACATACCCAAATCAAACAAAATCATAAACCACCCAGAGTAAAATGTTTAATGGTAACAAAATTGTACATCAAAAGTCATTCATATCATAAACCATCCAAATAAATAATAAAGATGATATTGATATAATATATTCCCACTGGAGTTTAAGTTGAATCAAGGATATTTTCATTGATTAATAAAAATTCTATGAAAATTTATTTTAATTTATTTTAGGTAAATAACTATTCACTTTGAAATTCTACTTTTAAAACTAAATTTTCACAAAACATGTTGAAAAAAATTTTATTTGAAAATTACACTTGGAACATATAAAAGAAGATTTAAAACATTGATTGTTAATCACAATAATATATTATGTTCATGTCATACACATTAAAACAAAAATTCCTTTCACATTATCGGTAAAACCCAAATGGGCCTTTCATTAAAAATGTCATGAATATTCAATTCAAAACAATTTTTAAAAGTAACAAAGGGAAAATGTCATTAAAATATAATTTTGACTAGTTAGAAAAAATTTGAAACCATATTATAGAAAAAATGGATATTGAAAAAAATGATTTTAAATTGAAAAGAGAACTGGCCAGAGGAGATGAAAATAGGTTGATTTTAAGAGAGAAATAGGAAATAATTACCCCAAGGGAGGATTAAACAAATATAGTTCTGAATAATGATGATATTGTAAAATAAAACCTTCCACTTTACTAACTTGTAAATCATAATACCGATGAAATAAGTAATTTAAAATGAAAATTTAAATCCAAATAAGGGATATATAATCACTATATAAAATATCAAAATAGGACTTATAATAACTTAACAAAGGAATAAGTTTTGAATATGACGTATGTCTCACAGTAGTAAAAGTGAGACTAGAAAGTCGTACCTTATGTTTGACTTCGTTATTTTGTGTTCAAACCTCCTATATAATAAATATAGGATTATAATTAATTCATTATATAACCATAATAATATATATCAAATAATATATTATTGAAAGATAATATTTTATCACCTATTTATTAATAATTATTTGTAAAACTCACTATTTTTTGTGATAATTGCTTAATTATTCATTTATATTATAGTTATGTAATTTTGGGCCATTTTATTTTACAATGGTTACATAATATATATAATTTTAATCATGATATTAATATTATATATATTAATTATAAATATTGTTAGTGTAATTAATTAAGGATAGTGAGAGAAAATGGATTACACCGTTCATGGAGATGGTAATCATACGTACGCATGAATATTGTTTCCATTTTTTCTAAAGGGATTGAACACATTATGTTTTAATATATATATCATGTATAATAATAAAATAAATACATATTTCAATCCATTTAAAAATAAAATGAAAAACGTTTCACATCATTGTGTTGAGGTGGTTGTTCCCATGTATACCAGAGCATCTTTTTTATTTTCCAATATACATGAATATACGAAGTTTGATGTGATATTAAATTTCCATAAGTATGGATAGATCATAAATATCACTTATATTAATTAATTTTAACATTAATACATTTCATTTAAATCATAACCAAAAAATTAATTGCATCACTTCAAGAGACTGTATTTCACCGTACACACGAGCAACATTATTTTATCTACCACAGAATGGAAAGTAAGAATGTATATGTGGTATATTAATTGAATAAGTATAAAATTTTTATAAATTTTATAAAAATATGTTAAATACATTATTATATCCTTCCATCACTGGTGGTGATGGAAAATAAATTAAATCAATTTGTGTGATGGATGTCCACTATAAACACGATCGATAATTTTTGTTTCCCATTTGACGGATGTGAGGATGGATCTAGGATAAAAAATTAACATTATAAAATCATAGTATATAGGAGATATTACTGATTTTATATTAACATAGTTTAATATGGTTTTAATTATTTATAATAAGAAATAAAATAAATACACACATTTAATAATTCTTCCTCTTCTTTAGAGAGCCTCTATAGGTTTATACCTAATGTATTATTATGAGTTCTTAATAATAAAAACAACTAATATATTACTTGGTCAGGGATTTAAGAAATATATTGGGATAGTCCTTGTCCAAAACAATGTTTTTTAGGTGTGAATTGGGGAGGAGAGGGTTTGGACTTTTATAAGTAGGGGAGAGGAAACACATGGAATTTTTGATAAGATAAAGTGATGCCCACGTTTTTCACATTAAAATGACTAAAATGGGACATTATAGAATATTAATGGTGATAAGGTCTAAAAATTAATCGAAAATTCTTTTTGGGTAAGTTACAGGTCACTTTTAACCATTATATTCTTATTTTAATCCCCTTGGTAAAAACATTATTACCTTAACATCGGTGATTATTTGTTACTTATTTAACGATTAACTGTGAAAAAAATTAAGTTCAAATTATGAGATAATATAAATTATTATGATTAAAAATGTGTACTACATTTATCTAGATTCAATTTAAATAATTGCTATAATTCAATTTATAATTATACCACAAATTCAATGAAAGAGGTGTTTTCCAAAAAGAAAAGTTTCCTGATTATAGAATGTTTTAATATCAAAAATAAATAAATAAATGATTCAAATGACCTATATTAGTTAAATTGTAATATAATTTTTTTTTAATTTTAACACCAATTTATAAAATAAATTATCTTCATAAATAATTTAAAAGAATAAGTGTCTTTCAATAGAAATCAATATTTTCACAATTTATCAAAAAAAATCTTTTCACAAAATTATAAAAAATTACATAAACATATTATTTAAAATAATATTTCAGAAAAGTAGTTTCATTTTTCATTTAATTTTTCTTAAAATTGGTATAAATTATTTTTAAATTATTTTTTCATTGCGTGACTATACCATTTTTTGGAAAAAAATTGTTTTTTTAAGAAACATTTATTTTTTTTATTCAAATTGATATTATTTTATTTCAAATAAATTGATAACCATTTAATTTATTTAATAAATGTTTAAACCATCTCAATTTTATAATTTATTTAGTACTATTCATATCCACCAACTTAATGTCTAGGTTATAATGTTCATGCTTAAATAAGAATATTTTAATAGAGTATTGTGATCCATTTAAACATGGTGTATCTTGTTATGTAAGATGTTCAAGATGTATAATTTTTTAAAAAATAAGTATGTCATATTGTATTTGGGGTTACATTATCATCTATTCTTTATATTTTGTTTCATACATGTTATCAAATATGACGTTTCTATTTTAAAATATCATGATCTAACATTATTCCATGTTAAATAAATTGAGTTCATAAAATTTATTCATGAAATAAAAATCAAGGGTTTAACATAAAAAACATCAAGAAACCCCATTTTATAAATTGTTTATTAAATATTCTTCTTTATAAGAGATACAAGGAAGTGTAAAGGTCAACTATAATTACACATATTTGTTTTCCTAATAAAAGAACATTATTGGAAAGTGAAGATATTGATATGTAAGAAAAGCATAAATAGTTGTGGAAAGTAATATAGATCCTTTATCGCATGGGAGTGGGTTATCCATATAATTTTAATGACCAAAAAACCATGAATCAATCAATGGTGAAAATACCATCATTTCATCATAAATTAATGTCTTATCATACCATTTTCTTTTCAAGATACTTTTCGTAGAGTTGAGGAATTATTTCTCTATATATCAAAATAATGACATATAATTACTTGATATCAATATATTTCTTAAAAAAATTAATCCTTTGGTTTTTACATAATAAATATCAACTTCATATATTACTATACGAAAGAAATATCAAAAAATTATTTTGATTCTTAAATCACTATAATTAACTATTAGTGAATCATAATATCCATAAAAGAGTAATGACCTATCAATCCTAACTATAATAAATCAAAAATGGTTAGCACAAGTTATCCAAAATAATGGATTAATCTATAATAACTCAATATTAACTCCCAAAATTAAAATTAATTAATTTCATAAATAGTTAACTTGAAGAATCATCCAAAAATTTTATAACCAAATTCAAAGTGAAAAAAATAGGACACTAAATCATCATTATATTCCCCAAACAATATAGTGATTATCTTAATGTCACAATAAAATTATTTGAATCCCTTGATCACCATAAAACCTTAATTATAAAATTAATTTATTCCAAAAACCAAATATATTATTATCAAATATATTCCCTAAATCCAAACATGCAGTAAAATATAGCAAAGATAACTGAAACCATCAAATCACTAAAAAAATTCAACCTCACCAATATTATCCCATGAACACATATTTATCATTTTTTTCACACAATTGATCATATATTTAGGGGTATCTTTTATAATTTATTAGTTTACCAAAAATATCAACTTTCAACGGAATCACTTTTCTTGGTCATCTATAACATTCAACATATTCTATAAAATAATAAAATAAAAATTAATACCATACAATCCATATATTTTATATGATTATTATAAGGACAAAATAATTCATAAAATACTTGTTAAACATAATTCATGAACCTAAATACATAAGTACTTATTTCCAAAATTATCATAATAATAAAATAATCATGACCTTGATCCCTTAACATATTTTGGGGTAGATTCCCTTGATGATTGGGGATTTCATTTGCATAAAGCCCCATATCATTATAGTTGAATCATTTCACATTTAAAATTATATTTTAACTATAAATCAGGAACATAGTGTAATTTCTCTAAAAACATGAAGAAAACTATCTTTCCAATCAAGAATGTACCAAAAATATTCATTCCACAATTATTACATGTGCTAAAATACTTCTTTCCCTTCTTGCACTAATAATTTATTCTCTTTCAACCTATTATTCTATTGAATCCCTCTGATTAAACAATACAGAGTAAATTCATTATATGTATTTATATCACAGGATATTATGTAAACATATGATGGGAATTTTCATGAGACCATCTCCCTTTGAAATATTCTCTTAATCCCATAAAAGAAACAATAATTCAAACTAATTTGATTATGTGAATTGATATGGTTCCCATTCCATCCACTAGGATATATTTATAAATAATTTTATCTAATATATTAAATCATTGTATTATAAAATATAATGTATCATCCCATAAAAAGTGAAATAGTTAACATTAATTGATAATTTTATTCATGAATTATCTCAAAATCATAATCATGGTTTATTAGTAATTTTTTCAAATTATAAAAATATTTTCAAACCCATTATAATGGGATGCAAATAAAATTTGGATTATCCTAATCATATAACTTTGATGTGTCAAATCTAGTATATAGTAAGGAATGTTTTCATGTACTAGGTAACACTCAAGTCAAGATCGACACACATCGTTTTTGTAATTATTACCCATAGGTACATCTTTTCCAAAACCATATCCATTTGTATTGTCCATACATAAATGTATTTGTTGGAAATAACACATCGTCCCTAACTTACCAAAACTATATGGCGTTATTTAATAAATATTCGTAATTTCTATCATAGGGTTATGATCCATAATCT
Organism: Viscum album; assembly: GCA_963277665.1. Taxonomy (NCBI): domain Eukaryota; kingdom Viridiplantae; phylum Streptophyta; class Magnoliopsida; order Santalales; family Viscaceae; genus Viscum; species Viscum album. The sequence goes on along the minus strand of OY728121.1, from coordinate 698,082,841 downwards.
ATGTTATCCTAAATTTAGTTCCCAAAGTTTTTTCAAATGTTCCTTCAATACCAACGATAAGTCCTCAACCTCAGGGGAATGAAGTCGGTGGTAACATTATTAAATTGGTAAAGGATATAAGTTATCACATCCTGAAATATTTAAAAATTTATTAGTCTTGGTAATCTAGATACAAAATTGAAATTCAAATTACAATTGAAAACATAAAATATACAAATATATTTCATTGATAATTCAATTATTACTCATATTTTATCCCTATATATCTATCAAAAAACATATCATGGAATCCTAGGAAAAATAAAAAATATGATACTGGTGATCTTAGATGATCATTAAGGGTATCTGTACAATGGAATCAATTATTAATAAATAATATTAATCAATAGTTAAAGGTAAAAAACTGAAAAAAATTCAATTTAAACAATAAATTTATCATAATATGGAAAGAATAAATGATGGTCAAATAAAGACATATAAATAATCACATAAGCCTTAAAATTATCCCCATACAATCTATCTAATCTAATAATCACATGAAAATAAATAAATAATCACATAATGAGGGAATTCATAATGACATACATCTGAAATATACTGTTAAAACCATCAATATTATTGTTTAAATCTGTGTATTGAAAACCATTTAATTTGGCCAACATATATGTCTCATGAGACCAGTCGATGCATTAAGGGTCTACCTATAACCTGGACATACTAGTAACATACTAAGTATAAATATTTATTTATATTAAAGGGTATAAACCTAATCAAAAAAAAATTCTTATTGAAAAACTAAAATATAGTATGTTAATACATATCCCAATCAAATAAATGTAATCATGAACTATCAATAGTAAAATAGTGAATGGTAATGTCTGAAGTCAAACTGATCATAAACCCTAGGGGTAATAATATGGATGGTATTATTAAAATATATCTCTATTGAATTATAAACAGAACATGGATTGTTTCCATTGTAGAATATAAATTCAATGAAACGATCCTTTAAAAAAATTAGGAAAATAACCATTTCACTTGAAAAATAATGTTTTAAAAATAAATGTTCAAAATAATATTTTGAAAAAAAATCATGGAAAATAATCTTTGAAAACTATAAATGATGTTCTAAAACATTTATTGTTCATGATGATATGAAATTATTTTCATGTTGTATATGTTAAAACCAGGATTCCTTTCATATTTTCTATAAACACCAGACATAGATTGTTATGAAAACCATGTGAATTTCCCATTGAATTTTGTTTAAAAGTGAAACTGGGAAAATGTTCATTTATAAATAATTTGGGAAATATTAAAAACAGTTTTTAAATCATTTTTATATAATTTTATTTTGAAAAAAATTGAATTTTGACTGAATAAAGAAATAATGTCCAATTTTATTAAAAGAATTTTCTTAATAATTATAATTACCAAAGTGTGAAGAAATTGAACAATTACATTAAAATCTCATTAATAACCTATTAATAAGAATATAGTATGTCTTTATGATATAAATATAAAATAATTCCCTAATGGATACTTAAATAAAAGCAGTCCCGGATAGTGATGAGATTGTTAAATAAACGATTATAACTTCGGTAACATTTAAATCATAAGACCCATGAAAGAAATAAATTAAAATGTATCATTAAATACAATGAAGAGAAATAGATTCATGATATAACATATCAAAAGGGGTAGTATATATAGAACACAATGGAATTAGGGGTGAATATGGTATATGTCTCACAAATGTAAATGTGAGATGAGAAAGCCTTACTTCATGTTCAACTTCCTTAGTATGTGTATGAAACAAAAATATAAAAAATATTGTTTATTATAAATATATTTAAGGACTATAATAATATTTATAATACCAGATATGATTTAATTATAGTCTTTAATCACTATTTTATCTACACATTTTTTATAAAATCGCCATTTTGGTGATAATTTCTTTGTTTTTCATGTATGTTTTAGTATAGTAATTTTGGCCATTTTAATTTGATCATGTTGAAGTCATATAAATATAATATATATTCATTAGATATATATTGATATAAATCTTCTAAAGTTAGAGATAAAAAATGGATTACATCATTCTTGGAGGCGGTAGTTCATACATATGCATGAACGATGTTTCCATTTTTCTTAATGGATGGAATAAAATAAAAATAAATATCAATTCTTCTTTGAATAATAATTATTTATATATATATATCATTTATATCAATAAATTACACCCTTATTACCATTAATGTAAAAAAATGAAAATAAATTCACATTGATATGTGGAGGTCGTAGTTCACAAGTACATATGAGCGATGTTATACCATTCCAATAGATTATAATGTAAGAATTTTCATGTCATATTAAATATTTTGAAGTATGGTAAGATCATAAATATCACATATATTCATTAAATTGAATCATACTACCTTATATTTAAAGTGGAAGAGAAAATCTAATCACATTGCTTCCTGTAGCGACACTACAAGAAAAGGGACACATAGTGGAGTTTTTATTATTTAGTGGTTTTTTAAACCGCCACTACATGGTTCCATGATAGTTTCAAAACATCACCGCTAAATCATGTGTCGGCATCCAATACATGTCCATTTTATCCATTTAGCAGTAATTTATGGTAAGAATCAAAGAAATCATATTTATCGTTGGTTATTTCTATTGTCCAATGGGTTTTTAGGAGGTGAAAAAACAAGGATTTAGTAGCACTTAAAACTACTGCTAAATCCAAAAAAATCCCCCATAAAAATGATACTAAATGGATTAAAAATGTGGTTAAATACTAGTGTGTCATTTTTATCAGTGGTTTTAATCACCATAAAATAGAAAAACACATATTAAAGTGGAATTTATAACCACCACGAATAAAAATATGCAACATATAATGGTGGTCTAAACAACCTCTAAATGTTGATTATCAAAAAAATGTTATCTGTATATTTTCTATTCCCATAACTACCATGAAAAAATTGCAAATCATGTATATCTCCTATCCAAATCCCACAAAATATTTATCCGAACCATATGAAATGAAACATATATAAGAAATATTTTATCAATAATGAAGTATATTAGTCCACATCCAACAATAAATTTTTTCATATCTATGTCACAAATAATACATCAAAAAACCCTCTCAATCCATATTAGTCCAATACATCAAAAAGGACACAAATCAATGGTAGATAAACTCTACTCATCACCCTCTCTGTCCTCATCTTCATCTCGATGTCTACTTCCATCTAATAGAACCTGTAATAAAATTATATTGAATATTAAACAATGTTTTATATTTTTTAATAATCCTAGAACCAAAAATTTTGATTAATAAATGAGTTTTATGTTGTGTAATTTACCTACTCACCACCAGTCATCGATGAAATATCACCAGGGATAGATCTGTTTATCTTCTAATATAAATCAACCAACGCTTTCAATGTCCACTTTCATGCTATAACATTAGAAATGATAAATTGGAAAAACATCTATACAAGGAGATTCATTTTGGAAATATTAGAATTTAATAACATAATGAAATCCAATTACAACCTAATCTATTAAAATTAAATTCATCTATGAGTCAAAAACATCATTTTACAAGATGAAGGAATATGTCTCCTATCATTATACCTAATCATAAGGGTAACCAGCTCTGTATCCAGCCAACCTATAATCTTGTCAAATAATCTCATAGTGTCATCTGTAGGGACCCCATAGTAGTTAAATGGGATAACTTTCTTTAGTCCGTTCAGATTCTAGAAATATGTACGTTTAATATTTTTCTCAATTATATCATTGTTTCTATATTTTATGAAAAAGTACTAAGTAGTATAACAAAAATTTAATAACTTTATTCATATTAAAATTTGTACCGATAACAATCATCCTCCAATATACTCATTAAGAACCAGGAGTGTCCCACTTCCTCACTACTGAGGGTTGACTGGTATAAATATAATGCTTCCTATTTAGGATCATTATCATTCAATAAAATAAAATTATATTTATAACATATATTTAATAAAATTAATGCATAAAAATAAGTAAAAATGAAAACATATACATAGTACCGACAAACAAAATATACATAACTGAGATAATGAATGAATGCAAAATGGCATAAGTGGTTATGAAATGAATGAAAGGCAACACATATAATCATTTTATCCTTCAATCATGTCATTCTAATACTATATAATTACTTTCTCTACCTCATCCACCATTTCAAAACTAATATTTTCAATATCATGATGGAAAAATAATTTTTCTTCTTGTTATTGATGGGATTCAATGTCATAGGTCAAATCTTCCACTTTATCACCCATATCATACATGTCCCTATGTTTTATGTGAGAAACTACACTACACCCTTCATCCATGATTTCCTCCACATAATATACCATTTTATATTACGATGATAAGATATAAAGATCATGTAATTCATGATCACCAACATCCATCAAGAAAGAGAAGTTCACATAAGTAAATTAAAAGGAATCTCTTTTAACATCCCTAATAAAATAAACCAAATTTCATTTAATTAAAACATGTAAAACATTCTTGTGGCAGTTTAATTCAATAATACCAATCATGTTTCCATAGTATCCCACTTTGGAAAACATAAATATACCACTATTTTCTGTTCTAAAACCCACTTCCCGGTCGATACTACAAAATTTAAAGTCTTCGACATTATATGCATCGAAATTTCTTGCATGTTTTAGAGGACCTTGAGAAAGAAACATCAAATATTCTAACAACTCATCATGAGTATCAGAATTAATTATCTACAAAAAGTAATATACACTATTATAGTTAAAAATCATATGTTTCAACCTAATATCTGTATTGATTGCAAAATTTATTAACTTACACCTTGTGAAAGCCATTCTAAAAGATCTTTATTAATAGATTTCATTATATCATTCACATTCCCATTTCATGTTCAAACTCTTATTCTTCTCCTTGTTTTTATTATCACCTCTTCTATAAATCGATTTGAATTTAACTATTTAGAAACACATATCTATGTACTTGTAATAATTCCATTTTTATCAGTGTAATATTTAAGCTCCTCACAATTGATTGGCCAATAGTAGGATAGATTTTTGATTTTCAATGTATTTTATATATAGTTGATGTGTCATAAAAATGTATAGCCAGATTGAATCCTATTTCAATATCTTTAAAGAATCTATAAAAAAAGGTAATACATCCCTATTCTAAATAGATATCAGAAATAGAGCCTTCTGGTTGAGATTTATTTTTCATGTGTGATTTCAAATGCCGAAGATATATGTGAAATAAAAGAATAATACATAATTGTGTATTTAATGAAGTTTCAATAATTTTTACATAAATTAAGAACATATAATTAAATTTCATATCAATTGAATAAATCCATTGATAATGTATGTGGCCTCCGAATTTAGGCTCCTCATCGAAATACACAGTTAAATGCATTATGAAAGTAGAAAATTATGGATGAATGATAATATATGTTGTAAAAAGATTCAATGAAAATCACTCCTGAAGGTTATGAAGTCAAAATGGTTGTATAATTTTCACACATTGTTGACTAAAGAATGTGTAAAATTTTAGTACAATAGCAGTAACATTTTTAGGTAATAATGCATGCAATTCCAATGGGAGAAACTATTGTTACAAAATATGTGAATCATGAAACATGAGTCCATGTAACCTATAATGATTTTAGTAAAAAAACTTGATTTGTTAATTTAATACCTATAAGATACCTTGAAATGTTTTTAAATTTGATGGAATGTATCATTGTCTCTATTTTCCATTAAAAAAATGGTCGGAGCATACATTTCATTCTCATCTGGCTAGAAATCACACTTTATGTTCATTGCTTGTAAGTATTTCTGAATATTGATATGATCCTTTGATTTTCCATGATCATTAAGAAATATGAATATCTAATTATGAATAAAATTCTTCTCAATATATATCACATCATGATTAATCCTCAACCAATTAAATCCCCAATATGAAAGTTTCAAGAATATAATTTTTTCCTTCTATTGTTACATTTATAATTCACATGTTGGTGCACTTGGAACTCATTTCCCACTATCATTAAAATTAGATATCTTCCCAAATTCTATTTCAACATTTCCAAATTGTTCCAATATTTCATAACCTATCAAAAAACATGGAGGTGGTATATAATCCATAGAACCATAAAATTTTGACATGTTCAACCAATATCTAATAAATGCATCGAGAAATATTCGACAACACAAGAAGCACCATTTTCTAATATGAGGAAGCCATTAGGGATCAAAATCAATGTTACAAAAAGAAAAATCCAAACCTATGTATGTGATATGACCAGCTAAATTCCCAAGTCCAGGGAAGTCACAACTGGTCCACATTAGAGAAGCTTTCATTTTGAAAATTGTTCTACAAGATGCATCATATTTATCAACACCATTTCTCCATAACTCATTTAATTATTCAATTAAATGGTGCAAGTATACATGAATATCATTTTCAGACATTTTGTTTCTAGTAATAATCATCAAAATGATAAAAGACAATTGTTGCATACACATCCATATAGGCAGATTGTAAGGGATCAAAACAACTGAAAAAATGTTATAATTGGTTATCAAAGTCCAAAATGGGTTTAATCCATTAACAGTCAATCCCAATTAAACATTCCATGTATTAGTTTATAAATATGAGTGTAATGAATCTAATTTATTACACAATTTTTAATCTCTTGGATATCTCATTAACTTATCATTGTTATAATCAATATAATTCCACTTCATGTGTTTGACAATTTTTGAGGACATGAATAATCTTTGAAATTGGGGATATAACGGAAAGTGACACAAAAACATTTCAAGTGTGTTCCTTCTCTTCTTATTCATAGTAACATATTGATTTAGACTTCCAACATCACTCGTTGACTGCAATCTATAATAAGAACATTTTTATCAATCCTACCTACATGAATCCTCTCCCCAATAATGCATACAATCATTGTGACACGCGTGTATTTTTATGTCATTCAGAACAATCTTGATAACAACTTTTTTAATATCATAAAAATTCCATAAATATTTTATTTATGAAATTCATCATAAAAAAATTCCAATATCATAGACATATCATTATTTGTAATTCCATAAAGGCATTTGATATGGTATAACATCTGTAGAAAAGAATTTTGTGAATATTTGAAACCTACACTATACATCACATGATTTCCATCATCATCTGAACTATGAAACACATATGTCTTCTCAGTGATTCTTTCTCTTATATTAGTCTCCATAAAATCAATAGGATGATCCAATGATATGTTACAATCATGATCTGGTTGTCCTATAGTCTCAAAAACTATAGCATTTATATTTCTATTTGTATCACCCTCAACTAGTTTTTCAGATATATTTTAGTGTTTATGTGGTTGTCTTACAATTCTGAATACATCATTAACAAGGTTTTTCATTTAATTTCCCATTTTCGATGATGTTAGGAGACCATTCTATTGATTAATGTCAGTGCCCAATGTTTCTGTAATGTTTTATTCTCCATTCCAAATACATCAATAATATTAATAAGGTAATTTCTTCAAGATCATGTTTTCATAAACTTAATCTCTCTTCAACCATCTTCTAAATTTATATTGAGTACGTGGACATCTTATTCTCCCATTGAAAGGTCATTTAATAATTGAAAAATCTAAAAACTCTTCCAAACCCTAGGCATACTTATGTGTGTTCATCGATAATTTGATCAATATTTTATCAATATATATCACAATTTTCCTACAAATTATTAAAAAAAGTACGTAACTATTACTAAATAAGAAAAGAGATAATGGTAAAATATGGTAATCTCCGTAATGATAATGATGAGAATAATAATCCTAGTTTTATAATAGAGTAAACCTTACATAAATAGATTTTCAATGATAAGATTACTTTAGTAGTTCGATCCAAAAAACAATATAGGGAATACTCGACATGAGTTAGTGTAGATCTCACCTCTTGGCAGAGGTCTAACATTGTGATAGATTCTAAATATTTGGATTGGTAGTGATGTATTGGAATCCAAATGAATCGCATTATTATGGGAATCAATACACACATTGTTATTAATATATAATCCCCCAATATAGATTTAATTTATATAGAGGAGGGAAAGATAGATATTTGTGGATTCTATGGTGATAAATATAAATGAAACCATCTTGGAATTTGGAAATTACTCATCGTTATAGTCTTACTAGTTATGGAAATGGAAGCATTGTTTCATATATGACTTTTCAATGATAAAAGGTGAACTATGTTTACTGAACTAGAAATAAGTTATAATATAGTGAATTTAATATTTTATAATAAGGATATCCTCAACACATTTTTCATGAGGAAATAGTATGCTCATTTGGGAACTCCCATTATACCTTGGTAGAGACCTACACAGATAGAGAAAAAATAGAAAGACCCTGGTTCGTACATATGGTGTATAAAAATGAATCATTTTCCATAATTATAATACTTAGATAGTATTTTATTCCTATTAATAATTCATTGTTTCTTATAAAATACATATCCCAACAAAAATCATCCAATTTTTAACAGAAGCTTCAATAACAAACATTGGCGTAGCTTGATAATTAAAGATTATAACTACCATTTTTTATTATTGATTAAATTATATGTAAATATTCTGTAATTTATAGGTTGTGATTTTAGTGCAGAGTAGTGAATAAAAGGGCTTGGGGGATTGGGATCTGAGAGCTCAGGTTCAAGATCAGACGGAGAGGGCCAGATCGACAAGGGATCTGCTGACAAGGGCTTGGAGGGGTTCATCCTGGGTGACACCATTAAGGGCTTCGAGTGTCCAAGATATGGTGGCTCAGGCTCATCCCATGAGGGATTGGATGGCTTGGTATTGGGAGACACCAGCGAGGGGAAATAGAATTGTCATTGAGAACTCCCATGATACCTTCGAAGAGAGCTATGTTGATGGAGAAAAAAATAGAAAGTCAATGTCATGTACATATGGTCTATATAGATGAATCATGTTTCTGTATTATAATTCATATATATTATTTCTTTCCTATCACTAATGAATGTTTTATTATAAAATACACATCCTAAAAAACATCATCTAAAGTTTAACTTAATCTTCCCAAAAAACAATGATGTAGTTATATCATAGAAGATTATAACTACAAATTTTTATTATTTAACAAACATATATAAATATACCTCAATTGGGAGGCTGTGAAAGAATCATATAGTAGCACATAGAAGGGATTAGGGGGATCGAGATCTGAGGGCTTGGGGGGGGGGGGTGCTCGACCAGCGAGGGCTCGACCGGCGAGGGCTCGGTCGGTGATGGCTTTGAGGGTTCTGGCTTGCGCAACACCAGCGATGGATTCAATGGATCTAGATTTGGGGGATTGGGCTCAACGGGTGTGGGATTTGAGGGAATGGGCTCCAGAGCTGCTGGTGAGGGGTTGGAGGGCTTGGGGTCGGGAGCCACTAGTAACAGCTAGGATGGATCAGTCTCGGGTGACACTAGGTTAGGGGACAACTAGGGTTCTTGGTCTGGGGGAGGGGGGAAGAGGTATGGTATGGGGAGAAGGATGTGGGATTAGGGTAAAAGTGTGTTTTTTTATTAAAATCTGAATATTTTTTATGTCTTTTATAAAACCTCCATGAATTGAAGGAATATTTATAGTGGGAATTTATTGAACTGATTCTAACAAACTACCACTAAATAACGACTTTGGTATGAGTGATGTTATCATATCCCTCAGTGAATGGAATGAAAGAAGGTATATGTGATATCATAATTACATAAGTATAAAAATTTAATAAACATAATATAAAAATGATTTATCCATCAGTATATCCATATTTGAAATGTGTTGATGGAACAAAAATTACATTGATTTGTGAGGTGGTAGTTCACCATACACACGATTGATAGTTTTGTTTCCCATTTGAATAAAGTGTAGAAGGAAGGTTATGTAAGATACCAGCCTTTTTTGGTGCCATCCCAGGTGCATTTTTAGTTAATTTTTGAATCTTTTTAGTACATTTGACTTTGATTTGTGGCTTGGGGTGCATTTGGGTGAATTTTTATGGAAAACTAAATGAAAGTGGGTTGTACATAGTTTTCAAATGTTTTGGAAAACCCATGTAGATAAAGAATACTAACAAAGGGGTCCACAAGGTTTTCACATGGTTTGAAAAAATATGAGACTAAACCGTGCCAATTGAGGGAATATGGGAAAAAGTGTCTTCGTGTTTGGTGCGCAAGTTTCCCTAATCACGCACATCATCCCATGAAACCATGCGTGTAGAATTAAATATCTGAAAATCCATTTTAAAACCAACTGATCCCCTTAAGACTCCCATATTTTGACCGTTTATTGGGATTGAAAAATTCATTGGGCTCCCAAATCATTCTAGAGGGATTCCAAGGAGATCCAAACACTGTTCTTTGAGATCGAATGTACGGATTGAAGATCTACTCTCATCTCGGTAAGTGGATTTCATCTCATTCATTCTCTCATTATTTCCTCTATCTTCCCTTGATCTTTTCCTAGAATGTCTCCACCATATCCATGGATATAAACCAATTAGTTGAGATCTATATCTAGGATTGTGGATCTAGATCTATATTTTCATGATCATGATGCCTTTGATCTTAACTTTGGTATTGGGATTTAGATCTGAAGTTTGATAGACAATTTTGTGCCGCTCGGATTTTGGGGATTTCTATTGTACAAAAATCCATCTATAAACTGAGGTAGGTGGTCTAAATTGAACTCCCATAGTCGTGATTTTGATATGTGTATATAATTTTATTATTTCCTGGCTGGCCTTGGTAACTTTATTTCATAAATTGGAGTAATTAGGAATGTGGAATTTAATTGAGTCTTACATGGTGATTAATTGATAATTGAATCATGGAACCAACAAATGGGGTGCCAAAATCAATATTTTGGAGATTTTTTATGGGTTGAGATATTGTAATTGAGATATTGAATTGGTTTTGTTAAGATAATTAATTGGGGAGAGTTAATTATGAAATGAGGTTTGGCAATGTAATATAATTATTTATAATAATTAATTATGTGTCATGATGTTTACCAAAGATAATTAAATATGAGAATTAATAATGTGCCACTATGTTGACCAAAGATAATTTATTGTGTGAATTAATTATGTCCCATGATGTTGAACAAAGATAATTAATTTTGTGAATGAATTATGTGCCATGATGTTGATCAAAGACAATTAATTGTGAGAATTATTTATGACAAGTTGAGATTTGATATGGATAATTAATTGTGAAGAAATAATTATGGAATGAGATTTGGGATGATTGATTAATTGATTGATTAATTAATTAATGGTTTATTTTCATAATTAATTTTTGAGTTAACTAATGGCCTTTGAAATTTTTAACTGATCTTTGGATTAGTATTGGAATAATGTGGAAAATTCTTGTGAATTAATGAATGAATAAATGGTTGATATATCTTTGGTTCTAGTAATGGATTTCTAGACAAATTAGATTTTGGGACATGGACATGGAGTTTCTCCTTAATAGTTATCCATTCTTAAGATTATGGGGTACTAGGCATGATGACCTACACTGAATAAGATATTGAGTGATATGTTTGGAGACCTACACTTAATGAGACTTGGGGTGGTAGGAAAGGCGTCCTATACATTATGATATTTGGGGTTCTAGGCTTGAATACCTACACCAAATGATTAATAATAATTAATGATGATTCAAATGGGAAATGTGAATTGAAACTAGACATAATGTAATGATTAAAGATAAAATGACAATGTGATTATTGTTTAAATATGAATTGTATTTATTTCATCATAGAACTGCATGCACTATCTTTTAACTGGACTCATTTTAGACACTGTTTGTGGTGTCCTACTGAGTTGTAATCACACCTTATTTGGGCCTCCTGATAAGAACCCAAGTAGAATTTGTTGTTGTAGGACAGGATAAGGGAAAGGTCTTGGGATATGATGTTGTTAGGTATTTGAGCATGGGAGAGGGAACCAGATATGGTTAGGGACCAACATAGGAGTTTCTGTGTCTTTACATTTAGTTTCATTATAGTCACTTGACAATTTCATTATCATAGCATTTTTTACCATTTACTTTATTATTTTATTTTCTAGTTTTGACTATCATATGACATGGTATTATTCTTGTAATTTATATGGTTTCGCACTTTGTAATTTTTGTTTTCTTTTATTGGTGTTTTGATTCTTATAAAAGAGGGTATAGTCTCTCCAAGACTAACTTACCAGACCCTCACTGCTATTCAGAACCCTCTGGTGTATAAGGAGGCATTCTTGAGGGCATGTGGCCAACCCGCTCGGGGCACCGTTTAGTGGCACCTGGGTTGGGGTTTCACAATGTGCTATCCGAGGGGTTTTATTTTCTTTTTTATTATTTTTTCATACTGTTTTAGGAATGGTATATAGAAGGCCTAGAAGATTTGAGCCTTGTTAATGAGCTCATGCATGGGAGTTTCAAACCCATGTATGGGGGGAAATCCGAGTACTCAGGGTGGGATTGTTTTGAGTGTTGTTTGTTGTTATAGTTGGATATCATTTCTCCTTGGGCGATGCACTTGTGGCGTGATGTTATATTTTTTCTACAGTTATTGAATTTTGATTCATGACCAAACGATTCACGATACATGAGTCTTCATGCATCATTCTAGGCACTCAGGGTTGTTGTGACATGCATCATTCTAGGAACTAACGGTAAAACGGGTTATGGGTACGTTGTAGAACATGAAATATTTTTTCCTTATCGTCATATTGAAATAATGAAAAAAATGAGAATAAATGGGTGTCTAATGAGAGCCTTGATTGATTAAATGTGTATGATTAACTATTCAATTATTGAATTAATTATTTTGAGACAATTTGATTAATTAATGGGTGAATTAATTAATGGGAATGATTGTACCCTTGTAAACCAAGACCTAGGAGTAGTTTGGATAATGGTAGTGATAGGGCCTCGTTATTCACCCTGTGGTGAGAAAAAGGGTTAGAGGACACATTAAAACTTGTTGTGATAGTTTCTTATCTTACATATATTCTATAAGGTTTCATTATGATACCTAAGTCGTGTGTTTGGGTTTGTAGATATATTCCTCCATGACGATTGTTGAGGGATAGAGCGAGGGGTATGGCCCAAAACGAACTTTTAGAAAGGGATATTGAGGAACCATTGGTGAAAGATGAGGAGGATAGGGAGAAATTCCATGGGAACTTTTCTCATTTCATGCAATTCATGGAGAAAGACCCACAATAGGTTATGAAAATCATGTTTGAGTTGACAAGGGAGCTTCAGCTGCAACACCATCCCACTTTTACTATAGAGGGTGGACCTGAAAGAGATGAATTTTTGATTGAATCCATAGAGATGATACTTGACCATTTGGAGAATCTGACTGATAGGAGGGTCAAGTCGGATGCTTATATTCTACTTGGACTAGATAAGAAATGGTGGGATGTTTAGTTATGATTAGGATAGACATATGATACGTTATGGAAGGAATTTATAGAAAAGTTCTTGGATCACTTCTATCTAGAGAGGTTGAGACAAGAGAAGGCTTCATATTTTGTGCATTTGACCAAAGGAAACATGTCCATAACATATTCTTCTAGAAATTTCCTAGATTTACAGTGTTTTTCTCCATCTTTGGATATAGATGAGTCTTCTTCAGCAAAACAATTTCTATAGGGACTTAGGTGTGAAATTATATCCCATGTAAATATCATTAGGATGAAGAAATTATCAGAAGTGGTTAATCAGGATCTCATTTTAGAGGGGAACCTAAAAGAGGCTTCTAGTAGTGGATAGGTAGTTGTCACTAGATAATCAGGGAGTGTGCCTTCCGAGAGAATGAAGCGTCGTTATGAGAACCATAGTCAAGAAAGTGGAATGCAAGGCGGACAGTCAAGAGGAACAGTTGCAGCAGATATTAATCATTTCATTCTCCATGAGTGCGGTAGAAAGAGACAATATCATACACATTTTCCTAGACCTGTAGTGGAGTGCCTATTTTGTCCCAAAATGGGGAACCTAAAAAGGTTTTGTAGGATGCAGTGACAAGCTGGTGCTGAGGGAGCAGCTACTTAGAGTCAGAGTGTGGGAAGGGGGTCTTCTACACCATATACATTGAGCAAATGCAATTATACTGCCTGAGGTGGTAGAGGTATTAGACGTGGTGCAATAGGATATGATCACCGAAATCAGTAGAGTGGTGCTACTCATGGGAGTCAAACGACACCACAAGGAAGTGGGGAAGGACAATTACATATTGTGTAGCCTACACTTTTAGAGAGCAAGGCAGGTCCATCGACAATAAGAGGTACTATTTTAATTTCTTGTACATTAGGTACTACCTTATTTGATATTGGTTCATCTCATTCCTTTATATCTAAAAATCATTTTAATGTCTTGATCTTGGAGGTGGAGTCTATAATCAGGGTGCTAAATATTGATACATCATTGGGAACACAGTCTAGGGATATCTATTTATGAAAGGGAAGTTCGCTAGAGATCAGAGAGTATCATTTTCTTTGGAATATCTTTTTCCTTGATATATCAGGCTTCGACCTGACTATGGGTATGGACTAGATAGTCACATAATAATCCCCCATATATTGTTACCGTAGTAGAGTGACCTTTGTATCTCCTAAGGGTGCCCAGTATGTCCTTCATGGAGAATGAGATATCCATGCAGGTCGAGTTGGTCAAATTACTCAGCAACTGGGAGAGCTCACATACCTGTTTCTAGTCTTTTGCTGAATGATGTGAGTGGTAGGAAAGACGTCCTTCCACCAATAGTAGAACTGTTTCACGATGTCTTTTCAGATGACTTTTTAGGGTTTTCTCCTGAGAGAGAAGTTGAATTCAGTATTGAGCTCATGTCGGGGGTTGAGCTGGTATCTATTCCACTATAAAGAATGAAACCGACTAAGCTTCAAGAACTCAAAAAACAATTGTATGAGTTATATGATATAGGTTTTATCCATCAAAGTATGTCACCTTGGGGATCACCTATCTTGTTTTAAAAGAAGGCCAACAAGAGTTTACGCATTTGTGTCGATTACCAGAAGTTGAATAAAATGACCGTGAAGAACCAACATCATCTTTCACATATCATTGATTTTTTTGACCAACTGAAGGGATCATGTGTGTTCTCAAATATTGATATGAGGTCATGGTATCATCAGATGATATTTCAGGCCTCTGATATACCAAGAACTACTTTCACGAGTAGATATGGCCATTATGAGTTTCTTGTAATGTTGTTTGAGTTGAAAAATTCTCTAGTAGTATTTATGGCCTTGATGAATAGGATCTTTCATCCATACATAGATATGTTTGTGGTGGTGTTTTTGGAAAATAGGTTGTGGAGCGTGTCCTCTGCGGGCATTACAGATGGTGGTGATGGGATCTGGATCCGGCTTTCACCTGGGTACTCAGCCGGTATTTTATGGAGATTTCTTCTATTTTTTCTTCATTTTAATGGTTTGAATAGGGTTTCTTGATGCTTTCTGAGATGTAATTTAGTTTTTGAGTTGGACTATTTTGTTTGGGGAAATTTTTCTACGATGTTTTGTTTTGATCTGGTGGTGGATTTGGTGTATTTTCTTGCCGATTTCAGCCTGGTTGTTCTTGGCCATGGAGGGTTGGTTTATTGGTTCTGAATCATCGACGATGGTGACGAAGGATGATGGTGAGATCACCCACACTTTGATTGATGTGGAAGAATATGTTTTTTGTTTGGAATCGAAGTAGTCTATGGATCATGAATCATTGTTTGTATCCCTGATGGACGTGATGAGCGTGGTGGTTTGACAATGTTTCAATGACGACGATGGTCGATGGTCCCGCCGACATCCTGATGTGAATGGTGGCACGTGGTGATGGATTCCGGATCAAGGCCCAGTTTAGGTGCATAGTACGATGGTAGGTGCGAGGCTCGAGGCAGCTGTCTCATGATTTATGTTTTGGAAATTTGAATTTTGATTTCGATCTAGATGTTTTGAAGTGGTGAATTGGCAGTGGTGATGTCATGTATTGGGTATGGACAACCCTTAAACTGTATATTAGAAAATGGAAAAAAATGATTTTCAGTCTACAAGAGGTTTATCTAGGACTTTCCTGATTAGCAGCATCGATTTTAGGTTTGACAATGTAAGGGATAAAGATTGATTTGATAGAAACATGTGAGAATTAATTATAGGAGTTAAATAAGTTCTTGACATCGACACCAATTTTGATCTTACCTGACTTGGGTAAGGATTACACATTTTATTGTGAAACATATGGGATCATACTCAGATCTATTTTTATGCAAGGGGATAGATTCATTGCTTATGGTTCTCAGAGTTTGGGGACACATGAATGGAATTACCCTATGCATGATCTCGAGTTGGCAGTAGTGGTTTATGCTCTTAAGTGTTGGGGACATTATCTTTTGGGTGAAATGTTTACAGTTTTTACAGATCACAAAATCTTGAAGTATATCCTTTCACAACGTGAGTTGTATCTCTGGAAGTGATGATGGTTAGAGTATATTCAGTACTTTTATTTTGAACTAGAATATACACCCAGGAAGGGTAATAGTGTGGCTGATGACATGAGTCAGAAATCTCAGACTAATTTGGTACATGAGTTGAGTGCAGAGTGGAAGATGATGTCATTGATTGTAGAAATACATGTGGTATTTGAGGAGAGTCACGAGAGGATGGATCTTGTTTTTTAGTAGTGGAGTCTACACTCTTGAGACGGATCATGGATAAGTAGAATGAATATCCAGATTGTTTAGAATTAAGGGAAAGCCATGAAGGTGGGGATACACATTTATACTGCATAATAGATGAGGATGAGATCATCTATACGATAAAATAGGGTCATTTTGCTTATAAGTATGCGATAGGAACTCATGCGAGAATTTCATGCATCAAAATGGGCGATACATCTTGGGGTGACAAAAATGAATCATGACCTACGACGATAGTTTTGGTGGCTATGCATGAAAAAGGAGATAATAGGGTTTGAATCTAGATGTTTATCCTGTTAGCAGGAGAAGGAAGAGCATCAACGACCTTGAGGCCTATTGAAACCATTTCCAATTTTTGAATGGAAGTGGGATGACACGACTATAGATTTCATGGTAAGACATCCAAATAATCTTAGGATGAATAATGATATATGGGTTTTTGTAGATCGACTAACAAAGTTATCACATTTATTTCCTATCAGTGAAACTTTTATAGTAGAACAATTGGTAGAACTATATGTTTGAGAGATAGTTCATTTTCATTGGTTGCCACGGTCTATAGTTTCAAATCGTGATTTGAGATTTACTTAATGCTTCTGGAAGGGATTACAGAAGTCACTTGGTACATAGATTCTGTTAAGTAGGGACTTCCACCCATATACTGATGGGTAGATGGACCGTATAATACAGGTGTTAGAGGATATGCTATGATCATATGTTCTTGACATTGGTGGTTCATGGGAGAAGCACATGGATTTAGTGTAGTTCATCTATAAAAATAGTTATCAGGATACTATAAAGATGGAACCATATGAGAAACTTTATGGTAGACCTTTTAGATCACCTATATACTGGTTAGAGGTGTGTGAGTTAGAGTTGTTGGGGCTGAGACTTGTTTAGGAGATATCAGAGCTAGTGTAGTCAATTCAGAAACGTATGGCTACTGATCAGAGTTGGTAGAAGTCGTATGCTGAAAGATGGAGATGAATCCTAGATTTTAAAATGGGTGATCATGTATTTCTTTGGGTGTCACCTAGATTGGGTCTCCACCAGATATGAAGTCATGACAAGATAACACCTAGGTTTGTAGAACAATATGAGGTGCTGGAGAGAATCGGGCCAATGGCGTACGGATTAGAACTTCCACAAAAAATCAATGATATGCATGATAGTTTCCATGTGTCACATCTACGACGGTATCAACCTGACCCTTCTCATGTTATTGATGAGTAAGAGGATGACCTTGAGATAGATGCATCCTTTGAGGAGCATCTGATACATTTACTGGGTCGTAGTGAGAAAGTGTTATGGGGAAAGACTGTACCATTAGTTCATGTGTTATGGAAACATGGACGTTTTTAGGAGCAGATATGGGAATAAGAAGCAAACATGAGGGCTCAATGGTCCAATCTTTTTGGCTCAGAATCTTAGAGAAGTTTAGAAGTGAAACTCGAGGATGAGCTATTATAAGGTGGCGATATTTTCTAATCGCAAGCTTTTCTAGAGTCATCTTGGGAATATTTTAGGTACTTTTTGAAGATTTTAGGTACCTTTTATTTGGAGTATTTTCTTGGGGTGAATTTGGGTGAATTTTTAAAGAAACCTAAAGGAAAATGGGTTGTGCGTAGTTTTTACATGGTTTGACAAAATTGTGCGGCTAAACTGTGACAACCGAGAGGTCTGCACAGTTTGCGCATGGTATGACAAATCATGTGACTAAATAGTGCCAACTGTGGAAACCTGGATAGAAGGGTTCATACGGTTGTAACACGGTTTTCCCCAATCAGGTGCCTCCGTATAGGAAACTGTGCACATATAATTTAATATCAAAAAATACATTTTATAACCACCAAACCCCCCAATACTCCCATATTTCAACCTTGGATCGGTATTGCTAATAATAGGTGTTACTAAACCTTCTAGATGTATTACAAGGCGATCTGAAAACCGTTCTTCGAGATCGAAAGCCTTGATTGAAAATCTGCTCTCTTCTTAGTTAGTGGATTTCATCTCGTTTCTTCTCACATTATTTCCTCTATCTTTTCTTGATCTATTCGTGGAAGATCTCCACCATTTCCATGGATATAAACCTATGAGTTGTGATCTAGATCTAGGATTGTGGATTTAGATAAATATTTTCAAGGTTTTTATGCCTTTGAACTTAATCCTGGATTATGGATTTAGATCTGAATCTTGATCGACAACATTGTATAGCTCGGTTTTTGTGGATTTCCATTGAGATAACATCCATCAATAAACCAAGATAGGTGGTCTAAATATAACTCCCATAGTTTTGATTTTGATACGTGTATGTGAGTTTATGATTTTCTATATTCCATTGGTAATTTTATTTCCTAAATTGGAGTAATTAGGAAAGTGGAATTGAATTGTGTTTTCCATGGTGATTAATTGAAAATTGAATCACAGAACACACAAGGGGGGGCTGGGGGTTCCCAAATAGATATTTTGGAGATTTTGTATGAGTTGATTTATTGTAATAGAGATATTGAATTGATTTTGTTAAGATAATTAATTTGGGGAAATTAATTATGAAAATATTTTTGGCTATGTTAGATTATTAATTATGAGAATTAATTATGTGCCGTGATGTTGACCAAAGATAATTAGTTGTGATAATTAATTATGTTCCATGATATTGACCAAAGATAATTAATTTTGAAAATTAATTTTGTTCCATGGGGTTGACCAAAGATAATTAATTATGAGAATTATTTATATTCTGTGATGTTGATCAAAGATAATTAATTGTGAGAATTAATTTTGACAAGTTGATATTTGATATGGATAATTAATTGTGAATAATTAATTATGGAATGAGAATTGTGTTGATTGATTAATTAAATGATGAATTAATTAATGGGTATTGTTCTTAGTTAATTGTTGAATTAACTAATGGCCTTAGAAATTTTTAACTAATAATTAGATTTGTAATGGAATGATGTGGCTAATTCTTGTAAATTATTTAATGATTAAATGGATGGGATATTTTTTGTGCTATAAATTGCGTTCTAGACCGATTAGAAATTTGGACTTGGACATGGAGTTCCTCCCTAATAGTTATCCAAGCATGAGATTATGGGGTTCTAGGAATTATGACCAGCACCGAATGAGATAATGAGTGATAGTCATGGTGGCCTACCCTTAATGATATTTGGGGTGATAGGCATGGAGACCTACACTTAATGAGATTCGGGGTTCTAGGAATGATGAACTACACCAAATGATTAATAATAATGAATGATGATTCAAATGTGAATCATGAATTGAAACTGGACCTAATGTGATGATTTAAGAATAAATGACAATGTGATGATTATTTAATTATTCATTGTAGTTATTACTTCATAGAACTGTGTCCACTATCTTTTGATTGAACTCATTTTAGACACTGTTGGTGGAGGCCTACTCAGTTGTACTCACACCCTATTCGGGCCATCTGATCAGCACCAGAGCTAACTTTGTTGTTGCAGGACAGGATAAGGGCAAGGCCTTGGGTTAGGTTGCTATTTGGATATGATCATGGGAGAGGGAACCATATGTGGATCCGGACCCACATGGGAGTGATTGCGTCTTTACAATTCGTTTCATTATATACACTTGACACATTCATTGTCATATCTTGTTTTTTCATTTAGTTGAGTATTGCATTTTCATGTTTTGACTATCATATGACATGGTATTATTCTGATTATTTATACACATCTGAAAATGGTTGTTATTGTTTCCTTCTTTTGGTGTTTTGATTCTGATAATAGATGGTATAGTCTTCCCAAGACTCACTTACCAGACCCTCGCTGCTAGTTGTCACCCTCTAGCATATAGGGAGGCGTTCTTGAGGGCATGTGGCCAACCAGATAGGGGAATTATTTATTGGCACCTAGGTCTGGGCGTCACAAGGTGTGGTTTATGAAATTATAATACTAAATATAGGACATTTTTTTATCACATTAACATATTTTAATATGGTTTTAAAGAGTTGGAAAATGAAATAAAACAAATATACACATTTAATTATTTTACTCATTGTTCAAAGAGCCTATTTAGGATTATACATAAACCCTTCATAGTAGAGATTAATAATAAATATATGGACATTATAGTGTGGTTAGGTAATTTTGGGATGGATTTTGGAAGGTATTGGTCAAACTAAATTATTTTGGAAGTGTGAAGAGGGGAGAGAGGGGTGACCTTTTATAAGTGAGAGAGTGGACACACATGGAATATTTTAAATGATAAAGTGATACCAACTTTTTTAACATTCCACAAGCCTCTAAAATAGTTAATTTTAGAAAATTATAGGTGATAAGTTGTATATATTTCCATTAAAGGGGGGTTGGACAAGTTTTAGGTAATTTTTAACTCATATCTTCTTAGTTTAACCCCCCTTATAATCTCATTTTTACCTCAAGTGTGGTAATTAAATTTTAATGTTTTTACTATTAATTATGTTCAATAATTTTGTTGAAAATATTAGATAAAATAAAATATTATTATTCCAAATATGTAATCTATTTTACCATATAAAATTCACAGAAGTGGTAGAATTCAATTTAAAATTAATCCATATTGGCAATGAAAGAGTAGTTTTTGAAAGTGAAAATTATTATAATTTTATAATGTTTTAATATCAAAATTAAAGATGAAATTGATTCTAATGACCTAAATTTGATAAATTGTAACATATTAGAGACAATTTAAATTTTAAAAAAAATTCAAATATAATTTATGATTTTAAATAAGTTAGACAAAAAAGGAATATTTTAATAAATATTGGTATTTTTCACTATTTATCAAAAAATTAATTCTTTCAGAAATTTTCCAAAAAAGTCACCCAATGCAATTTTTACATTTATATTTCAAAAATTAAAATAATTCTTCCAAATAATTTTTTTAAAATTGGTATAAAATAATATTAAATTATGTGTGCAAAGTAAGACAATAGCACCTTTCAGAAAAAAAACAATTTTTAATAAAACATTTCTTTTTTTCTTTCAAATGGTTCTTATATTATTTCTAATTAATAGATAACAATTGAAAATAATTTATACATGTTTAAAATATATAATTTTTAAAATTTATTTATAACTATTCAAACCTTCATCTTAATTGATAAGTCATATTGGTCAGGTTTAAATAATAATATTTTAAAATTATATCGTGTTTTATTTAACCTTGATGTCGTGTGTTATGTATTCTATCAGAGAATGTTTTATTTATTTAAAGATAGTTATATTATAAGCCTTGAGATGTTACATTCTTATCTAATCATAGTGTTCCATGCCAAATATTCTATCTATTTTAAAATTCATCTTTTAACATCTTAGGGTGTTACATAAACTATATCAAAAACTCCATTTAGACATCCCTTAAAACCCCTTTCATAAAATCTACCAATAAATATCATAACATTTTACATTATGTGATAAAATTTTAAAAAATAATCCAAAAATTGTTTTTATATCCCCAACAACACTTTTTTATTATCTCTTTATTATTTATATGATCATTTTGTTAAACAATTTCTCATTATTCACATAATCAGAAAGTGTCACACTGAAAGACTTTGATGCATTAAACTTAATTATGAATTAAACAATCTATGATTGTATAAAAATTTCATACTTTAAAAAAAATCTTCAATGATACCCAATTTACAAAGAGATCAAACATGATCACTATCAGACATATATACATACCACCCTACGTACACTAGAGGTATCAAATACAAGAATGCCTAATCATTTAATACCTCCATCCAAGAAATTGAGTGATGAAAGGATTTGGAGCCTGAAATTATCATATGTCCTACTATTATATATTCTATACTATATGATTATGAAACATCCAAATAGATTAAAACATCAAATATAATTCATAAAAAAATATGAGAAAATTGTATACACCTCATCTAAATAGATAATAACCACACATGTAACTTATTTAGTTATGACATAGACTTCCGCATTCAATATTAATTGGGGGAATAAATTTTATTCTTGGTATATAGGAGGATAAATCCCATATTTTTTGAAACTAAAATAATTGCATGATCAAATACATACCTAACCACAATAATATTATGTTATTTTCAAAACTATGATAAGAAATTTATCAAAGTAAGGTTAACATGCTAGGTATTTTTTGAAACCTTTTGTATGGAGATTAAATATGAAACAAACACCCTTGGATTTCCAAAATAATATTTATAAATATATATTTGGTATATGTACTTCATCAAACACACAAAACTTATATAATGTCACATTACAATATAATATGGATAACTCAAATTCATACATTGAGATGATTTTCATCATATAAAAAATTTATCCAACATAAAATAATGATATATTAGGAACCTCATTTTTTTTAATAACATGGTATATTTTATATTCTTATTGACTAACTAAAAATTAACTTTTTTTTATTTTCAAAAATAATTGTGAGGGAAATGTGAGAAACCATGAGATCCAACCATACAACGAAAGAATGACATCCAAAGAAGAAGATTCCACCAAAACCAATAGGATATTCCTCCCATTCACCGATGTCCATCCAGTCTTAGCACACCAAAAACTCCACCACTTCAACGCATTCAACAATAGTTCCACCATTTCAATGTATTCAACACAATAGTAAAAAAACCACTATAATTGAACCTTTGAGATATGTCACAGGATGATAGAAGCAAGAATAAGAGACCATCCCCCTCTGTGCCACACCAGGACCAGCACTGAGCCATGCTTGAAGGAAACCTGCCAAGCCGGAGCCTTCGCCGCCGACGCTGAGCCGAGAATGCCAAGACACTCGCTTGAGGATGTCGGAGCTTCGCCTGAGCCATCTCCAGGTTGAAAAAGACTTTACCCCGGATGCCTAGCCGAGATCCAATGCCAAGAAGCATGCCTGAGGAAGCCGAAGCCGCACCTGAGCCAACTCTGAGCTGATGCACAAGAAATCGAAGTTGGGGCCTGATTATTTTTTTTAGGTTTTTTTTAAGAAATTTCCAGAAAACGCTTAAGGAAAAAATATTTTGAAAAATTCACCTCAATGGCGGCATCCCGGATGCCGCCTTTGCATTTCGGGGGCAAGGCGGCATCCGCGATGCCACATTTCTCCTAAAAAAATATTTTTTTGTCAAATTTTTTATTTTTATTTTTTCTTTTGTTTTGTTTATATTTATATATATATAAACAAAACAAAAAAATTCGGCAGAATTTCTCTGCTATTAACGATCCAGCGCTACAGACATTACAACAGTCTCGATTCTAACAGAAAGTTTTACTCAGGCCTCCCTTTTATAAAAGGGATTTCCCTGAAAATCATTCTGCATTTTCGATGTTGGATTCAGGTTCTACCTTTCCTGCACAGTACATTCTGCATTTCCAATGTGGGATTATGTTTCAAGTACGTGACATTGAAATACAATAAAATATAAACTCTAAGTCCAATATAAATGAAATTTTAAACATTGATTAAACATATAATAAATAGTTGAAAAAAATAATTTCCTCAAAAATGTTAATGAAAAATAATCTATAACCTTTCGAAACCGCCTACTTGAAACATAAAAATGTTTCATGTACCTGAATTTGAAAGACTGTAAAATATAAACTATAAAACGAATATAATTGAAACATTAAACATTGATTAAAAATATAATAAATAGTTAAAAATAAAAGAAATGTCCAAAATTTTTCTGATGAAAAGTAATTTATAAGCATTCAAAACCGCCTACTTGAAACATAATATTTTTCAAGTTAGTGAATTAGAAAGACTATAAAACATAAAATAGAAGGCCAATATAAATAAAACATTAAAAATTGATTTAACATATAATAAATAGATGAAAACAAAAGAAATTTCCAAAAAAATGTTAATGAAAAATAATTTATATGCTTTCAAAACTGCCTACATGAAACTTAAAAATGTTTCATTTACATGACTTTGAATGATTATAATTATATTACTAATTAGCTAAATAATTATTATATAATTAATAGTTATATTAATAATTAACTAATTAATTATTATATAAGTAATAAATAATGAGTACTAATTAATAATTAATAATTTAATGAATAGTTATAATTAATATTTATATTACTAGTTAACAAATTAATAATTACTAATTACTAATTATAAAGAATAATTATAATAAATATTAATATTATTAACTAACTAATTAATAATTAATAATTAATAATTACTATTTAATTAGTTATAATTATTAATTGTATTCCTAATTAACTAAATATTTATTATATAAGTAATAATTATATTACTAATTAATTATTACATAATTATTAATAATATTACTAATTAACTAATTAATTATAAAATATTTAATTATTAATAATTACTAATTAAAAATTATAATAATTATATTTAATATTAATATTACTAATTAATTAATTAACTATTATATAATTAATAATTATATTACTAATTAACTAATTAATTATTATATAATTAATAGTTATATTAATAATTAACTAAATAATTACTGTATAAGTAATAATTAATAAGTAATAATTAATAATTAATAAGTAATATTTATAATTAATATTTATAATTAATATTTATATTACTACTTAATAATTAATAATTACTAATTACTAATTACTACTTAATAATTAAAAATTATATTGAATAAATGTAATTAAAAATTATATTACTAATTTACTAATTAATTGTTATATAATTAATAATTATATAGCTAATGAACAAACTAACTATTATATAAATAATTATTAATTATTAATAATTAATATTTATAATTAATATTTATATTACTAATTAACTAATTAATAAATGATAATTACTAATTAATAATTACTAATTACTAATTTAAAATTAATAATTATAATGAATAAATGTAATTAAAAATTATATTACTATTTTAGTAATTTATTATTATATAATTAATAATAATATTACAAATTAACTAACTAATTTTTATATACTTAATTATTATTAATTACTAATTAATAATTATAATGAATAATTATAAATTAAAAATGATATTACAAATTTACTAATTAATTATTATATAATTAATAATAATATTAATAATTAACTAATTAATTTTTACATAATTATTTTTTAATAATTACTAATTATAATTACTAATTATAATTAATTATCAAATTTATTATTAACTACTTAATTATTATATAATTAATAATGATATTACTAATTAAATAATGATTTATTATATAGTTATTAATTATATAATTAATCATTATATTACTAATTAATTATTATATAAATAATAAATAATAAATAATAAATAATAATTAATAGTTATAATGAAAAATTATAATGAATATTTATATTACTAATTAACTGCATATTTATTATATAATAATTTTTAATAATTACTAATGAATAATTATAATTAATAATTACTAATTAACTAACTAATTATTATACAATTAATAGTTTTATAATTAATAATTATATTATTAATTAACAAATTAATATTTAATTATTAATAATTAATAATTATAATTAGTAATTATAATGAATAATTATAATTAGTAATTATAATTATTAATTATAATTAATAATTTTAATGAATAATTTTAATTTATAATTATATTACTAATTAACTAATTAACTATTATATAATTAAAAATTATATAATCAATTAACTATTTAATTATTATATAATAATTTTGAATAATTATTATTTATTAATTATAATGGATAAATATAATTTATAATTATATTAATAATTTAATAATTAACTATTATATACTGAATAATTATATTACTAATTAATTAGTTAATTATTATATAATTAATTATTAATAAATTTTAATTAACTAATTAGTTATTACTAATATTAATTTAATAATTAAATAAATGATTATATGTTTAATCCATGTTTTATCATTAAATTATATCGGTCTTATAGTTTTTATTTTAGTCTTTCAAAATCGCATACTTTAATCATTTTAAGTTTCAAGTAGGTGGTTTTGAAAGCTTATAAATTATTTTTCATGAACATTTTTTACGAAATTCTTTTTATTTTCTACTATTTGTTATATTTTTAATCCGTGTTTTATGTTTCATTTATATCGGTCTTATAGTTTATATTTTATAAACATTCAATGTCACGTGCTTGAAACATTTTTATGTTTCATGTTGGTTGTTTTGAAAGCTTATAAATTATATTTGATCAATATTTTCTATGAAATTCTTTTTATTTCTAAATATTTGTTTTATGTTTCATTCATGTATTATGTTTCATTTATACTGGTCTTATAATTTATATTTTATAAGCTTTTAAAATCACGTACTTTAAACTTCTTAAGTTTCAAGTAAGTGGTTTTGAATGCTTATAAATTTTTTTTATCATCATTTTTTATGAATATATTTTTTCTTTCTACTATTTTTTATATGTTTAATCCATTTTTTAAGTTTCATTTATATTGGCCTTGTAGTTTATATTTTATAGTCTTTCAAAGTCACTTACTTGAAATCGAATCCCACATCAGAAATGTAGAATGTTCTGTGTAGAAAATAGAGAACCAGAATCCCACATCAGAAATGCAGAATGATTTTCAGGGTAAGCTCCCTTATAAAAGGGAGTCCTAGGTGAGAGCTTCTGTCAGAATCCAGATTGTTGTAATGGCTGTAGCGCTGGATTTTTAATAGCAGAGAAATTCTGCTGAAATTTTTTGTTTTGTTTATATATATATATATAAACAAAACAAAAATAAATAAAAATAAAAAATTTCAAAAACTAGATTTTTCTTGGAGAAAGGCGGCATCGCAGATGCCGCCTTGCCCCCGAAATGGAAATGATTCTGCCTTTGAGGTACATTTTTGAAAATATTTTCTCCCTAAGCGTTTTCTGGAATTTTTTTTTTAAACGTAAAAAAAAATCCTCGGGGCCTCGCCTGAACCAACATCGGGATGACGCACCAGGGTAGTCGAAATCAGAGGCCTCACCAGTTCATCGAAGCCACACGGATATGGAGCAAAGGGCTCCGATGCCGACCTGCATCGCACCGCGCCAGAGGATGGGAGGGGATGATCCCGAAGGCAAAAACCCTAGTCCGCGAAATGGAAGAGATGCCGCCGCTCGGAGGCCTCCTCATTTTAATATTCTAATATTTTTTTTAATACTAACAAAACCATATATAATCCCTATAGAAACATAACCCATATGATAAACCATAATAGTGGATATTTTTTTCTCACTTTTTCGGTTTTATTAAAATCATTATATCTCTATGTAATTCCTATCATATATCTATTTGACCATCGTATAATTCCTCCCATAAAATCCTCAAATATGTAACACCATTGAAAAATTATAATATAAATTAATTTTTAATTATAATTCATAATCCTCATGGTAAAATATTTTAACAGAATTTTAAATCATCTTTACTCCACAATACCCAAGGATAATATTTTAATAACTATTTTTTCTACTTATAAATCTTTATAAGTTAATCATCATAAACTTAAGAACATTTAAGTCATGAATATTTTTTGATATCTTATCATAAAAAATCAAATTGAAACACTTTACATTATGATCATTATTTAAAAATATACCTTAATATATTTTAGAATTAAAATTGAATTTAATTTTGAATTATATTGTTAAAATAAATACATTTTTAAATTTTAATCATTTCTAACCTCAAATATACCTTGATTAGTCTCTTAGAAAGTATATTTTCCTTGAGATATATTTTTATGAAAAACCAATTTTGTGTTAGAAAATTATATTTTTATGTATTTGAATGAATAATGTTAAAATCAATATATTACATGGTATTATATATGAATATATAACTACTAATAATGTAAGATTTAATTATTTAAAATATGCCACTATAGGGGTTGGGTCACAACCCTCTTTTATTTACAAATAACTATTAGAAAATCATTTATCTAAGATAAATAAATTTTTTCCTTATATGTTTTTAAATATTTTATATAATTATATGAATCATAAACCATGTGTATCAAATATTCCATCTCATTTTATTCATAAAAATTCATTTTTTACATAAAAAATGTCATCAAAAAAGAGAAATTTTAATGAAAAATACATATCATTTTTGAGAAATTAATCATAGATTATATGAAATCTACTGTAAAAAAATCCTTGATGTAGTAAATTGTTTATTATTGATTTGAATATATGCATAATGAACTAACATTAATGTTTGATGTTGACTCTCTATGGTTCTTCTTATAACCCTTTATGTATTTAGGGAAATTCATCCTCCACTGTCTCTGTTTAAGATAATAGATATAACACACCTCATTCATGTACCTCTTTATGTTTTTAATGACCTCATATGAAAAATGGACCCTATAAACTTTTTGATATTACATAAACTTTCACCCATTTTTATGGACATAATAATATATTATATTAACCCTCTTCTGTCTACATCATAATTTCCCAACATATTTAGAAGACCGGGTGAACATATACTGGACTAATTTATATTTTCAATCCTAATGAATTGTCAAAATAATTTTGTTGATGATTATAAAAAAATTACATATCCAGATAAATCAATAATGTAGATCTCAATGTCTTCAAGTTATTAATATACCTATTCACATTAAGTACAAGAGTGGAGACTAAATATTGTACATCCATCGAGTATATAAAAGACTCCTTCAAAACCTAACACCTCTCATTCCAACATTATACATGACATATACTTTCAAGTTTTCTATTATCTTGAATTCATATATGTTCTCTATTTTTTTCAACTTGGACTCTTTTGAGAGAATAATGAGAGTGGGAACATCAAGTGAATACTTCAAATACTTATCATAAGCATAAAGATCTATTTTTGAAAAGATTATCATGTCATCTACTCATGTAAGAGTTTCTCTAACACATTTAATATTCCATCTTGTTTAATAATAGTTCTTAACATCCTAGAACAATCCATGTTGTGGCTTCAATTAATCTTATATATCTATATAATTTCTCTCAAAATCATTTTTAATGATGATGGTCTATTCAATCAAGGAGAAAACGTTTTTATCATATACATATTATGTTTTATAATAATTTAATAAGGAATTTTATTTATTATAATCATATTAAGCTGATACCCCCTTTTAGTTTCACATAAAATCCATTATATATAGAAGATCTATATTTTACTAAGACAATAAATTATATTAAGAATTTTTTGGAACATTTACTTTTTTGGGTAGATCATCATAGCTGATGGGACCATGTGTAATAGTGAAGATAGAGTAGTATTTTTTATCAAGAAGTTTTGTTAACGGAATTTCAATGTTTTCATACATATGATGAATATATATATAGTCACAATGTTGATGACATGTTTTAATTGTGAGAAGAATATTTCTTAAAACATAATTATGTTAATGTGTTTCTATAAAAGATAATGGGTGTATTGTCAATAATATTAATAAAGAAGTAAGAGTCATATATTAATTTAAGAACCTAGTTTTTGATGATTTAGAATGAATAACATCATTGTGATAGTGTTTTTATAATGAAGAGAATTGGAATTTATTTTTTGTTTTCCAAGGTTGTCGATATATTTTGGAGAAGAATTAATTAGTTAGATATAGGTGATGGTACCCATATTATAGAGTTTATAAAATAAGTATACTTACCTTAGGCCAGCCACCCATAAAGACTTGTAAAAATTTACATCCAAACATAAATCATAGAAACTTAATATGGCCATGGATGATAAGTGTTTTAGATAAGAACTAGTATGGTACAACATTAGCGGGAAGAGATGTTGTTTAGGGAGGTACATATAAGAGGAAGGTTCAGACCGCTATGTGGGATAGAATAACATTTCCACTAGGATTAAAATTCATAATAGATATGTTCTATGGATTTTATGAGTGAGATTTATAATAAAGTATCATTATTTTGAGAATTAATTGAATGTAGGACTCTTATACATTCATAGAATTGATTGAATTAAAAATTCAACATGAGACATTTATTTAAATGAAACCATTTCTATCATATTAATCCTTGATTCTTCGGGTTCTGAATGGTATTGGGTTTTAATCCATTCTTTCTTGTTGTGTCATATATCGTAGTCGATCAAACAATGTTGGATTTTGGTGAAAGGATAGATGTGGTATTGTTGAGTAAACTGAAATATTATAATATAATGTCCCGAAATTATCGACCATAATGAGGCTTGGGATTTCATGTAGTGTTTCTTGTAACATATCCAGAGTTAATTTTGAGAAGATATAATAATTGAAATGACATGATTTGGTAATATTATATATTTAGTGATGGATTTTTTTCAAGAATTTATCTATTGAAGGCCTTGGTTCTTTTAGGCATTATGAATGAGTATGTTTGAGGAAAAGTGAGTGTGTAGGGTGAATTTTCATATAAATACCCCAAAAAATATTCATTTGTATAATAATTGAAAAATATATATATAAACACTAAGACATGGAGAAATATTATGATAGAGAGAATGACCAGTATAAAGAGAAAGACCAAGAAAAAGATAAGGAGATGTAAATTGGAGACTCTATTTGTTCACGTGTAGTTTTTACAGGCTATAAGAAATAAAAATATATTATAATTCAATATGGGATATATAAATATCCATGAATGACTATACATTTTTATATGGTTTATTTATAATAATTTATCTATGAAAATTTCTTGAAATGTACTATGTTTTAATGAAGGTTCCCTGTAATATAAATATTTCATTATTGTGTGCTGAGTAACTATGAGTTACTTTGAAAAGTTAAACTGTGATCCATATAATTAATTTTATCCTCATTTAGTCTGAAGACCATGAAATATTCTTAAATAGAAGTGTTATTCTTGTATTGATTCATAAATAAGAATAATGTAATATTATCTGATATAATGTATCTTATATTCTTAATTTTTTCATGAATCGATTGAAATTAGAATACCAGAACCAACATTGTAATTGAATTAGAAGATGTGAGTTTACTAAAAGATAGAAATAACAGTGACAATATCTTGTAATAAATTCATAAATTATATATTTGAGTTCAGTTCACCTAAACAAAAAATTTTAGATGTAGAAGTAGAATAAAAGATGCGATAAAGGTAAGTATATATATATAATGTAATCAGTGTGGGTTCAAAACATAATGGTTGGAAGAATGACAAGGTATTGAATTTTTTAGACAACTAATAAGTATGTGTGATCTATTTTTGAGTTTTAGAAACTGATGTTCCTTAATAGTTGATAAAATCTATAATAATTTATCAAGAAGTTTTTTAAGTAATATCTTATTCTTGTGTAGAAGAAACCATATGAAAAGGTGATCTTTCTTAGTTTGGTCTAAAAATTTTCGTAGTGGGCAAAAAGATGTTGTAATTTCCAACAGGACCCTGGAAATCATATAGTATGAATCTTTTTATAATGGATCGATAGGGTTCCAGGTGTAACCACTTGAATATATAGTAGAGAATTCATTATTGTGGAATTTAAACAATAAAACAAAGGGGGTATAATTTTTAGGATAAAAATAGAAAAATTAATGTTTCTTATGCCATTAACATTTTTTAATATTTGGGTATCGATGGGAGACACATATTGAGTGGATTGAGATCTTAACCAATCATAGATGACGAATTAAGAAGAAATAATTCTTTAAAATTAATCACATATTCACCCTATCTCATAGTTATCTAACCATATCTATAAAAATTAATTGGAATCACATTTACCATATCCATGATTTTCTAAGGATGGATAATCTAAATTTACCAAATAACATTATTGTTCCCACATGTTAAGAAATTCACATTAATTAATTTAGAAATAATATGTTGCACTACCTTCAATTACTTATCCTTGATGTAAGTGATGAAAATAAAATGGAATTTCATTTTATTTCCAAGAGTTCCCCACTAACTGTTTATGATAAGGGAAATATAGAATTTTATGGAAATACATTAAAATCCATCTTGATGTAACTTTCAATAATGGTATACAAAATAAATATTTGATTCCAAACTATAAATGACACTCTGTAAACATTTAAGAGTACTTATTAAGGAAATATTAGTTTCAAATATGCCAAATTAATATTTTTAAGTTAAGGATTTGGTGTATTAAAACATTTGATGATTGAAAATACTGATGTTTACATTATAATATTCAATGATTTTGTCAAAAATATATGGGGTTTTAGTGAGAATTTATATGCTTCATTTAGTTTCAAAAATCTAAGGAGAATATTTCTGTATAGTATTGATCCGAATTATTCAGCCTTAAAAGATAGATAATACCACTCTCAAGATAATTTCCATAATATTAAAATTTATTATTAATTAATGAATAAATTATCATTGAAGAAGAAAGAAAATGATGTAATGGAATTTTATTATATGAGAATGATCAAAATCTAAGAAGATAATGTTTTAGAATCATGTAATTCTAATTATTAGTAAGATGATGAGTAAATAAACATAATTATCCCCATTATATTAAATGGTTTCAAAAGGGGTATTTTGAATGGAAAGGGAAAGAAAAAACTAAGATGTTATAGATATAATGAGATTATATATTTCCCAATAAACATTCCAAAGAAGAATAATATATAATATTAATTTGATGAGTATGATGAGAAACCTCAAAAAATGGTGTATATGTTCAAAATATTCAACCATATATGTTATATATAAGAAAATGATTAGTAGAAATCGAGGAATAATTTTGAGAATCATAGAAGAACAAGTTGACTCCTCATAAAAAAAATAGAAGATGAATTTATTATCTTTTAATCATGTTGAAAAGTGTTTTGATACCTAAAGTAGTGTATGTGATAAAGGAGAAAAATATGAGATGGAAAAAATGTTTAATAATTTTTTAAAATACTATCTTGAGTAGAACATAATGCTCAATAAAAAGAATATGCTGATAATGAATGAGAAGGATAATATTTCAGAGATAAAATAACAGTATGTTAAGAAATAAAAAACTTATATTTTCAATATTAAGATGTTAATTTTGATAGTTTCCTAGAAGGAAAATATGATAAGAGTTCATGAAGAGAACTTATTTCCAGGAGATGATGACTTTTCCTTAACATAATAAAAGTTTATTAAATAATATAAAAAATTAAATAAGATCATATAATACCTGATCAAGTAATTTAAGGTTAAATTGGATTCAACTCATGTAAGATAAATTGGTTTATAGAGAACAGGGTTAACTCCTCACATAATAAGTCTCAAAATAAACTCATTGTCTATAACAACAAAGGTTCTAAAACCAAGCCTACACTAGTTTGAAATTGGGAGACGAGTCTGAAATAAACTTCCACATAAAAGAATAATAGTAATATATCAGGATATTAATTTTCACAAAGTGAAATGTTAGACATAGGTTTTGGAAAGACAGTGAAGAAAACCATTTATATGAAATTATTATCAATGTAGAAGATCAAGGTTTAGAGTTTTTGATAGGAACTGTGAAAAATGTTTTCATATATTTTACTCATTCATTTTCAATATTCAACTACTATGGAAGTGGTATGAACCAAGGGTGTTCTATAATGGAAATATGAAATAATATTTTATTAGAAAGGAAGCTATGACTATGAAAACATATAATATTCAAACCCAATATATGTTAAATTTATTAGAATAAATATAATAAAGAAGAGATCTGTAGGGTTATTTGAAGATGAATGCAACACTAGATCATGTAGAAAGGATTCCCTATGGTTTTAAGGGAAATATATTTATAGATTTGGTGGATGAAATTTCATGATTTTAATAACATTACCAATAAACCATTAGATAAAACCGACGGGGGTGGGTGGGGTAAAAATGTGATTAAATGATTTTACATATAAATTGGAAGAGGATAGAAATATAAATAATGCATAAGAAAATTATAATGGTAAAGGAAAATAAGTTATTTCATATAAAGAGATTGAATTTAATGATAGGTGGTATGAAAATGATTACTAACATCTTCAAAAAAATATGTTTGGAAAGTGAATGAAGTTGTATATTAATATGTAGGACTCTATGACCTTCCTACCATATCTAGAAGAATTAATGAAAACATAATGAAATACCTAAGTGATTCATTTTCATTGATGGATTATGTAAATAAACAACCCCTCATACAAAAATAGGTTAAAGGTAGAAGATTACTAAGAAACATGTGAAGAATCATAATTGGTATGGGAGAATGAATAATTCATCCCCTGATCATATTTAAATTAACATATAATCTTGATTGAGAAGAAAATATCAACCATGATATTAATACTAAGAAACTAAGTGGGTTGTCCTTATTACATTGGGTATTTTAATTATACATACATGAATGGAAATAGTGGATATGAATTATATGGGAAGTTAGATTGGCATTGTAGGAGTTATATGATAAGATGAGGTGATAATTAGTGAATACTTAAACTCCCATGATGAAGAATTGAATTCATCCCATGAGGGGTAGCTTATATGCGGAAGAAGATATCAAATATATGTTCTTGTTTATAAATATAAAAATTATAAAACATATATAATTATTTGAAGATGAGGTGTACCACTTACATTTTGAAAATTTGTATATGATCATGTTAAATTTGTTGAGAAAGGTGGAGTTATGTCTAATAAATAAGATACAACAAATTGGGATTTACGTATCAGTAACATTAATGTTTTAATTTGATCATTGATGATAATTATAGGTTATATTTATTAAAATTAATTTCTGTGTGAAACTCTTGATATGAGAAAGATGAAATGGTATCACTTGGAAGATAGATTATTAGATAACATTTATGTATAGGTTAATTCACTTTTATTTTCTACACATGGTTAGAATAAATTGACATAGAGTTGAATGAATAATGTCTCATTATTAGGAAACATTTTATTTCATTCTTATTTCAATGTATTGGAGCATTATGTATTTTTTTAAATGAAGGGAGAAGAAGATGTTTTTGAAAAAAATTAAAAATAATGAACATTTAATGAGGAATACCTTTACTTGTATTCAATTTTATTTATTATAATAAAAGGAATAATAACATTTAATTTATGAGGTGAAATTATATTGAGTGAAATGGTAAAACAATAAATCCCAAATGGGAGTTTGAAGATTCCATATTAATTTATGATGTATAAGTTATATTTTTTTCAATAAGGTTGTATAATGGAAATTCAATATGTTGGTAAATTTGAGGAATGTATAGATGGTATTAATATGTATGAAATATTATAATTGTGATAAGTACATTGCTAAAAAAAATAAAGTAATGTGAAATTGAAAATTGGGAGACTAATAATGTAATTCTTAATGAGGTATGATTTAGTTTAGAATTTATGAATCCATTTTTTCATGATATATATTGAATAACTTCATTTAGATTATTTTTTCTGAAAAAATATAATTGGATTTTATACAGAATTTCCATTATTATAGATGATTTTTTGAGAATGTGGCTTTGGTTGGGAATGATTGATGGTTTTTCATATAGGGGAGTTTATGAAATATTGTTTACCTACCTTAGACTAACCACACAAGAAGGATAATACAATTTTTTTATCCAAGAGTAATGGTGTAAATATTTTGGCATTCATTGAGGAGCACAATATTGGAAAAGAACCATTGTGATTTAGCACTGGCACAAAGAGATGGGGTGTAGAGTGGCATCGAGAAAAGGGATAGTTAGACTACTATTCCGAGGGATTAAGTCTAACCACTAGGGATTTCAACCCCAATAGGTTTATTCTATTAATTCTATAAACAAAAAATATAATAAATATTTCATATTTTGAGAATGAATTTAATATGAGACTATTATGAACACAAAATATTTACCCATAATAAAAATTTATGCATCGTGTTTATTTTAATGACACTATTCCTATCACATAAATCCTGAAAACCTTTGATTTTTCATTTCAACTAGTTTATTTCCACTCCATCCAATTGAATCAATAGATGAAGCTGATGAAACTACATTAGATATTTGGAATTTGAAGAATTCGATTTATGTGACTTAATTAGAATATAATCATTCATTGATAAGAAGTTATAGAGCCCCGTGAGGATAGAGTTTTTAGTGGTGTTTCATGCTATGTTACCCGAGATCTCATCAATAAGAGTAAAAATTAGAATCCACATGTATTGAAAATATGTGATGCTTTAGGATGTTATTGATTTAGTGGGGAACAATTGATTGAAGCAGTGATTTCATGTAAGATTATTGTGGTGGATATAATCAATGTGACTAATTATTTTTAATTTTCCTATAAATACCCCAAACAACATCATTTAAAAAAGAAAAACATATGATAGAGAGAAATACTAAGACAAATATAAATACTATGATAGAGATAAATATTGAGATAGTGAGAAAAAATAAGATGATTGGATGTAGAGGTGAACTGATACCCTCTCGGTTTTCATATAGTCTATACATCTTAGAAGAAACATGAAGAACATGTAATTCTTGATGGGGAATGAAAATATCCTTGCATGTATTTATGTTTGAATGATGTTTTTTAAGCCTATTAGATATTTGATGGCCATGAAATATATATTTTTACATGTAGGTTCCATGTACTGAAAGTAGAATGAATATTTAATGGAGTTTCTATGAACTAATGTGAAAAATTAAATAGTAATTCTTGAATTGAATTTAATAAATATATATAATGAATAAAATGAAATATTCTTGGATGATGTGAGATATGATTTTTTTTGTGAATAATAAGATCATATATTGATCTCATTTAATGTTTCCTACATGAATAAAGGTTTTGTGGAGTTGTTGAATTGAGAATACCAGAAGTAATAGTGTAAGTGAACTGAATGAAGCGAGTTTAACAAAATTGAAAAAATATAGCACCAATATATTACCTGAAATATTTAAATACAATAGTTTTGTTGAGTTAACAAAAACTTAAAATACTAGAAGTAAATTGTAACAAAACTAACCCCAACATCCCAAAGATGGTTCTTTAATTTATTATATATGCATAGATACAATGGATTAAATAACAAATGAACAATTAGTTTAGTAGTTTTGGAGAAATTTATACATATATGATACCAATTTTATATATATAAAAGAAAATAAACATAATAAATAACAATAAAAAATAAGCTGCATCCTTGAAAACTCAGTCAAAGAACTCTTAATCATATCCAAGGGAAGGTAAACAAAATATGGGTGAGTTAAAATGCCTGAAAATATTTATGTACAATGAAAAATATCATGATTCAATAATCATAATCATCATGGAAAAATATATAACTAAACACAAATTATATTTTAATAACTTTACTTTCCTAGTTAGATTTGGAAGACTCAATATGGCAAGGTAAATAGAATAAACATATTCAATTTAATCAATAAACTGAGAAGGAAAAGATTCCATAAAATATTTAATAGTGAAAATATAATGGATAATAATAATAAATTAATAATTAAGGAATTAAATGTTCAACTATTTGATACCATGTTTCCTAGGTACATTATTCCTTGACTGTCATGGCCTTTTCCAAGATTGTTTGAAGTAAACTGGGTGAAAACCCATATGATATGACTAACTGATTCATCTCATGGGACTACTGATGCATCTAGGGGATTGATATAAATATTACCCATCCTATTTCATACCTATCCAAATAATTACTCATATATCAAATAATAAATTTAATTTATACATAATGTGCCTTATCATCATGTACCTTTATTGAGTAAAGGATAACAAATTTTCAATATATCCCTATATAATCAAATAAAATTCAATGTGAACACAATATATAGAAATGGTATATGATTTAGGAAACACTATTTTTCATAACACAATAATATAGATATATAAGAGAAAAAAATTTACAATGAAAAATTATTTTAATAATGTTATTGTTTTGAGCTAATGTTAAGAATTATAAAAGAAAGTTAAATTTCACGATAACTTTAAGAACATGGAAATTTTCTATGTTAAATACACATGGATGAATTAATTAAAATTGGAACATAAAATAAAATTATTTATGAATGAATTATGATATTACATGTCAATGGTTACAATATAAACCTCCTAGTGTTGACATTGTTCTTAATAAAAATAAGTCAAAATGGAATGTCAATGGAGATAAAATCGGTTACCTCACACTTCATTTTGATTATAAATTCTTTAACCTCCTATATATTGGTTTTAAACATGTTATTAACATATAAAATAACTGTTTTGATGTTAATAATATCATATATTTTCCTTTTATAACATCTTATAACCCTTTTATTAATAATAATTCACTGATTTCATTATTTCAGTTATTAATTACCTTTTTTCCTTATGTGTGTTTTGTCATTAAATGTATTGTTATTACACATATTATAGAGTTTCATCATATCCATAATAACAATAATGATATAATTATATTATTTTTATAACAATTTTACTTTCAAATCCAATCATTTATGATGGTTATTAAAAATAAATTTTTTGTGATCATGGAGATGATAGGTCATATGTACACATGAGTAATGTTTCAATTTTTCACTGATCATTATGGAAAGGTGGTAATTAATATTTTAACTTAATATAATGATAATAATATCATTAAAACCATATTATATACTTGTATATATCATTAATGTGGTGTAGTGATGAAAACTAGTCTGATCACTTTTTGTAAATGGTAGTCCACACGTACTCCAACTAAATAATCATCAATATGTGAGTGAAAATGAAAGAAAGAAAATGATATATAATATATTTATAGAATTATAAATATTTCATTAATATCATTATTATTTCATTTATATGACATATATTCACAAAATTTATCTTTATCACTTTCCATGCAAAGTGTTACTGAAAGATGAATCACATCGCTTGACAAGGCGGTAGTCAGATGTACACACGAGTGATGTAATCATATATCCTACGGAATGAAACATAAAAGGATATATATGATATATTGACTTCATATATAAAAAAAGTTTATAAATATCAAATATATACATTAGATCTGTCATCATACCGGACCTTGATTGGTGTTAATAAAAAAATGCACTACATTGGTTTATGAGGTGGTAGTCCGCCGTATATAGGAATGATAATTTTGTAACCAGTTTGATTTAAGTGGAGATTTTTTTAGGTATATCCCTTATTAAAAAAAAAATAATGTATATATAATATACATATTTTGTTATATCATCATGGTTTAATAATAATTAAAAGATATGGAGAAAGAAGTAAAGTAAAGAAGATCATTAAATAACATTACCTATTCTTTGAGTATCCTCCTCAGGTTTGAAATAAAGTATTCCTATAAGGTCTTTATACACAAAAAAGGATTCTAAGAGTAGGTGATATATTTTTGGGATGTTATTTGATTAGGTATTTTCTGATCCAAATAGGTGTGATGGTGTGAATAAGTGATGGGAGTCAGTACCCTTTCACAGTTTAGGAGGAGTGTCATTTTTAAATACTCAAAATTATTTACTATTGGGGGGTCCAAAGAGTGACCCAATCCTTTAACAAACAATATTAAATGATTTTAAGCATAAATATTCATCAAATTCAAACCAAGGATCATAATGTCTAGTGTATTCGGAAGATTAGGTACAAGAAACACAAATCATGGAACTAGAATAAAATATCTCAATATTAATCATCCATAATGAGATTATATATTCCATTTATCCCATATATATAAATAGGATAACCTATATAATACATCGAAACAAGGGATGAGATTAAAATCCTAGTTAGGTAATAAATATATAAATAAAGAAAATCACATGATTTAGATGGAATAACATGATAACATGAAAAGTCTTGGAACTTGAATAAACATATGGGGAATAACTTATAGAAAAAGGTATTATATGATCCTGGAAACATAGGAATGTGGTATAAACACATAAAATGACATAAAAATGACTCAAGGATAAATATCAAGACTACATCACATGGTGGAAAAATTCACATAATAGATTAGGTTTACTCCCTAATCTTATATGTGAAGTCTCATGAGACAAAAGATTATAGAATGAAATGGATAACTATCATGGTGAACCCATCATAATATGTTCATGAATATTTATGATACATCAATAATCAAATATAATGAATACACATTATTTTTAAACATGTAAATAAATAGGTATCATAATCATGTTCTAATGAATAAACAAAGGGCATATAATTGTCGTTTCCATGAAAAAAAGGATTTATATAAAAATTGGACATTAATAAGGGGTAATTGAAATATATAATGATAAATTATTTCCTTATGAATTGAAAACATGTAAAAATTGTGTTTAATTATCTTTAGAAATTATCCAATTTAGTGTGGTATAAGGGAAAAGTTACATAATGGATTAGGTTTACTCCCTAATCCCATACGTGAAGTATCATGAAACAAAAGGTTATAGAATAAAATAGAAAACTACATAGGTGAACCCATAATAACATGTTCATGAATATTTATGATACATTATGAATATAACATAAATAATACATATTAGGTTCACCCATGGAATAAAATGGGTATCATTATCATGTCATAAAGCATAATCAAAGGCAATATCATTGTGGTTTCCATGAAATAAGGGATTGAAATAAAAATTGGAAATTATTAAGGGTAATTTGAATATATAATGATAAATTATTTCCATATGAAGTGAAAACATCTAAAAACTGTGTTTAATAATCTTTAGAAATGACCCACTTTAGTGCGGTATGAGGGAAAATATTAATGAGTCTTAATAGAGGATAAAGAAATGATTTTTTATAAAACAAGAAATGAAATAATATTTTTTTACATGATAAAATGAGATATTTTAGAACCATATTGGTGTAATAAAAAACATTAGTGAGTGTACATGATAAAGGGTAAGAAATTAGTATGTTCCCTTAAATCGGGATTTCTTATCATGGGAATTGATAAGGGAACCTTAAAACATGTATTTACACATAAAATAAGGATTAATTGATATAGATACATAATTTTGGAACATATAAATATAATTTTGAATAAGTACATAATAATAATGAAGAAATATATTGGTGCAAGGGGAGAGAAAGTGTAACCCAGATGTAATTTTGTTGTTCAGATAAATCTCTTACCTTATAAATGAATGTGTTCTGTACTTATACCTAATGTACTAGATAATAAAATTATATACATTAATTTATTATTTAAAAAACCTATAAAAATATATTTTATTTCTTATAATTTTATTATGTTTATTTATGTCCATTTTTATGATCTATAATGTTTATTTTTATTGTTATGAGAACATTTGTTTCA
This sequence comes from Viscum album, assembly GCA_963277665.1. Taxonomy (NCBI): domain Eukaryota; kingdom Viridiplantae; phylum Streptophyta; class Magnoliopsida; order Santalales; family Viscaceae; genus Viscum; species Viscum album. The sequence continues at coordinate 698,040,637 of OY728121.1, read as the reverse complement.
TGGTTTTATGGATGGTTCCCTTGGGTTTAATTATGGGATTTCATGTTAAATGATATAAAAACAACAGAAGTTGAATGAAATGGTATTAATATAATTCCAAAATTTTAAATAGTCCCATAGATCTTTTTTTCACATATGAGAATTATTCATTAGATAAAATGTAAATGAAAAATGAATAGTTTATTTTGGTTGGATTTATGCCCATCAAGAACTAGTATCATTTAATCTAATATTGTGATAATTTGTTGGTCCGATAACATGAAATAAGTTATTATATACATATAAAAATCTTATATGACCATAAAAATGGTTTTATGACTAGTATTGAAGGTGGTAATGAAAAATGAAAACTTTTCATCCATGAAGGAGATAAATCGACACATCACAGAAAATATTTTCATTTTTAGAATAAAAGTTGAAGAGAAGATATTTGATTATGGATATTCCATTAAAAAAAATAAAATTATAGTATTTATGTGATACTGGAGTAATAATTATGTATTCTATAGGGTATGGTAGGATATGTTATAAGAATGAAAATATTTAAAAGAGAAAGAAGGATTATTTTACTGCTTGAATATCGCCTTCTTGAGAACCTCTATAAGGCACTTGGGCTTGGTCTTTTTTGAGACCAGAATATCTTGGTTGTGGGAAAGATGCCAAGGAATGTAATGGGGAATAATTTAGATATGTTAAAATTATTTGTAGGTGTGAGGATAAGGGGTGGTGAGGTGTGGTATTTATAGAGGAAGGAGAGGGGTGTTTCTGAATATTTTATTCATTTGTTTATTATTTTGGATCAAGACTATAAAATTATGTTGATTCTCATTACTAAATATACAGAAAATATAGAATTTGAGTTCTATTTAAGGTTATCTTATCTAATACATGTATCAAAAATAATTAAAAAATTCATTTATTGGCTAATAATTTTAAATACTGTAAATTACCGCATTTAACTATTCACAAAAAATTCAACTATTTTAGAAAAGTCTCAAAAATTTACCCTAAAAACTTTTCAACATGTAGATTTAAAAAATGGGATCTATTTTATGAAAATAAAGTTTTCTAAATATGAGAAATTTAATTTTTAATTAAATTTATCATAATTTTTCAAAACATAACTATTTTAATACTAAAACAGATCTTATGACAAATAGAAAAATTAATAAAGGTATCAATAAATTATATTAAAATTAGAATATAATAAAATATTATTTTGAATCTGTTTTATGAAACTTAATTTTCTATTAAATAATTATATTAAATATAAAATTTTAAATAAATATTTACATTTTACAAAAAAATCAATATATAATTTATCATTTTTAAAAACATTTAATTAATTATTCCCTGATATAAATATATCATATTTTTATTTATAGGATTGGAAAATTTTATTTATACTTTTATAGGTGTGGTTACTATTCTAATGGTCAGATTACTGTTCCTAAGCCTAACATACCGTTTGAATGCTCATGATAATTTCCCACTAGTATAGGTTTCTTAATTTATATAAATATCACTTATTTCATTATTTATTTATGTGAATAAATATTTTATTAGGTTATATTTGTGGTGTATTAGATTTATAATATATAACATAATTATAACAAGGGAAATTATAATTGATAAAATTAGGATTTGTTACATTCTTCAACCCCTATGAAATTTCATCCTTAAAATTCCATTTTACATATTAAGGTAAAAAAGGTGAGGGTATTTCTCATTCCTCGATTCCACTTATTCCCATGATTCATCATCATACTTATGGTTCCACCAATGTTCTTTTATTGGGTGAGTAATGTTGTTGTGTAAAACTTTATCTATATAGTCTAAGAATATCACCAGCTACTCCTCATTAGAGAGATCATTTTCCAACTATACCACCTCTTAATTCAGTACATGTGAGGTATGTTGTATCTAATTCCTTAGTAAGGATACATGGAATACATTAGGTACTTGAGACATGAATAGTATAAGTTCTAGTCGATATTCCACATCTCTGGTGTGATTATTAACCTCAAGGGGGGCCTATGTACTTTGGATATATCTTTCATTTCATCCCAAATAAAATTACCCTCTTCCATTTAAATTTGAGGAGGAATAATTTTCACTGACCTCAAAATCATTATCCCGTAGATTGTTGTCCACATAGCTCTTATATCTACTTTAGTCTTCATAGATGTGTTACTGGATGAGTTTCACCCTTTCTACCATTTCCGTAACCATTTCATGTCCCAACATCTTAAATTAACCAAAATCATTCTAACATGATGGGGTTATACATCTTTTCCCATAAAGGGATTAATTTGGGGCCATTTGTATGCTTGAGTATAAATTATTATTGTAAGAAGACTCAACTGGTGGAAGATATTTATACAATCCCCCATTGATGTCCATAGAACATGATCTCAACATACCTTTCAGTGTCTGAATAGTCTGATCATATATCCATTATTTTTAGGTTGATATGTTGTACAGAAGTTCAACTCATTATTTAGAGAATGTCGGATAATTATCCAAAACATCGAGTTTAATCTCATATCATGATCAGATATAATTGATTATGGTAGTCTATAGACTCACCACTTATCTAATGTATATCTTTATGAGTTGGTTGAGTGATAAATCCTCTAAAATTGTAATAAAGTGATATATCTTCATAGGATGATCCAAAACAACCCATATGGAATTATATTCCTTTTACATCATTGAATGTTTGGTGACAATGTCCGTGGTGATATTTTACTATTTCAAAATTGGTATGGATAATGGTTACATCATCCAATTAGACATTTTTATTTCACACTAAAATTTATAACATGCCATGAACATTGAAATATATTAATTGGTCTTCATCATTATATTATCCCACCAATATTGATATCAGAGATCTCATAAACAAATTTTTTCTCCCTAGGTGGATATATAAGTTGAGCTATGTGTAATATTAAAACATAATTTTTATATCTCATGATTTTATGTTACACATATTCATGACTCAAATCATATGGCTCCTTCTTCATTAATATTTAATTAAGATGATTTCTCTTTACTGATAGATTCCACATTTTTCTATATTTCCACATATTTTCTCTGATAAAGGATTATTTTCTCCATAAGGGATGATTTCAAAATATTTTTTTAAAGAAATGATGATGTACCTTCCTTTATGATTCCAATATCCATGCTTTTCAAGTCTATGAATATTTGATCCTTCTCAATTCTAATAATTAATAATGTTGTAGGATCCTTTCTACTTATAGTATCTTCCACTTTCTACTAAGAGAATATTCCACTTGATGAGACCTAACCATATTCTCTAAAACATATTAATCTCCCTCTATGTTAATATATATTTGAGGCTATTATGATCAGTTTATATCTCAAACTTCTCCCCACAGAGATAATTACACAAGATTTTCAATGAGAAGATCACAAACGAAAACTTTAGATCATGTGTGAGACAACATTTCTCAAGAAATTTCATCTACCTTGAGGATAAGTCTATAACATTATTTTTCATCATCAACAAACAACATAATCCATTATTTGAAGAATCACTCTATACCATAATGTGTTCCCCACTCGTCAGTAATGTAAGTACTGGTATAGTGATAAGCCTCTCTTTAAACTCTTTAAGTAAGTATTCGCATTCACAGGTCTAAAAACAATACTCCCTTCAGATTTATCATGGTTACTATGTTTGAAAATCATTATATGTTCTTCAAAAATCATTTATAATATCTGTATAGACCATGGAAACTACGAATATCTATTATAGATGTTGGATCGTGTCACTCTACGATTGTCTTTATCTTGGAAGGGTCCATAGATATTCCTATTTTGATGATAATATGCCCAAATAAAGACACTTCCTCCCTCTAGAACTCACATTTATACTACATTTCCAACATTTTCTCTTGCCTCAAAGTCTTTAAAATAGTATTCAAATGATCCTCATGTTCCTCATTTATCTTAAGAGTATATCAGAACAACATCTATAAAGTCTACCAATTTTTTGAGGTAATATCTAATGAATATATTCATTAATTCAATGAATATTGTTAGAGAATTATTGATTATGAGAACCATCAATATGAAATCATAGTGTATATACCTAATTCTAAAGGCAATCATGGGAATATCTTCCTTCCTCAATTTTAATGGGTGATATCCTCACCGAAGGTCCACCGTTGGGGAATATTTTTCCCCATATAATTGACCGACAATTCATATTTCTATAGAAGTGGAATAGTGTTCGTTTTCATGATTTTTTTGATCTATTGATAATAAATGAACATGATTATTTATATTTCATTATTTTTTTTAAAAAGAGGATCTATGCACCCCATGGTTAAGCACTCAAGCATCTAAAACCCTTTTCTAGATTCCCTTGTAACTGATTCTTCAGTTCATCCAACTAAATGGTTTCCATTATAAAAGGTTAATTTGATAAGGGAAGATGTAATAGTATAAGATCAATTGAGAACTCAGCCTCTCAATTTTGAGGAATACTAACCAATTCTTTTGGGAACACATCAGTGTAATCCATCACAATGTGCATGTCTTCATGCATGATTCTCCCTATTTAATAATTTTTTTCTATATATTCATTCTCATAATGAAATAATATCCATAATTGAGATGACGATTCTAATGGATATTCTTCCTCCTCCATAAACTTATACTATATTTGATATTCATCAGGATGTGAAGAGTTATATCCCTTTCTCAATAGTTAATGTTGGATTTATATAAATATAGAAAATCCATTCCCAATATAGAATCAACATCTAATATAAAAAAGTAATACATTATTTTATGGGAGGATCAATCTATATAATATTACCAAAGGAAATGTTGTATACTTTGGATACAATAGTTTTTCTGTTTTTTATTTTTACAAATAACTCACACTCTATATTTTGATATGATGTTTTTATAGATCTACTAAACATCAAATATATGAAAGAATTCATAGGACCAAAATCAAATTGTAATTTTTTTTATTGATTTAATAACCCTCATACCTATAACCACATAATTTTTAGGCTCAACCATGGTAGTTGTGATAGAAAATTCCCTTCCTTGATTATTTTTTGGTAGTTGTTGTTGATTGCCTCGGATAACCCTTGCATTAGAGAATTGGATCACAAAATGACCCTGTTACATGCAATTAGAATATGAAACAATTGGATTCAAATTGGTATGAAACTTCCTTTCTTCTTCTAAATTACTATTTTTATTTACACCCATTAAAAAAAATTATCCTGATAAACCTCACTTCCACATTTGAAGAGTATTTTAATTCCCTAGATAAAATTTCCAGTATTCTTCCCCCCACACTTTTGATACATGAAATGTTGGGTTTTCTTACATAATGGGATTTATATGTTGATCATATCATATTATACTCAATTTTCCTATTTTTATCTATAATCTCACAAAACCACCGAGATTCTATAATCACTATTTCAACCTTCGGGTCACAACGAACAATCTCTTCACAGTCTTCGTAGTTTTGAATTTCCATGTCATTTTTTATAATCATATTGCGTCCACTAAATAAGTGATCCACTTTTCTATTGGGGATCATGATAAAACCAGAGGTGAATCATACAAGTCTTGTACTGTTTTATACATACACCCTACTAGATTCATATTCTATTTGCTTCAAAATGGGGAACTCCCTCTCTGTCTTAAGATAAAGAGTTTAAGGAATATATTTATTGAAAAATATTTTATTGAATGCTTCCCATTACTTGGAATCATTTTCCTCCTTAGATTTTTTTTGATCAGTGTACACAGCTGATTAGTTTAGCCATGAAAACGGTAAATACCCAACACAAATTTCTCTTATTCTGAGTAATGAAGGACATTGAATATATTATCATTGGATTTAATCTATTGTTCCAAAACAAAGGTTTTAGAAGATCTAATAATGATATGAGGACTTTTTCATATATATTAACTGACCACAAACTTCTCTTTCTAATTATAAATAAGGTGTTACAAGTGATTCAAATTATAATTAATAACTTGATCCAGTAGATCCAGTACTTTCATGAATTTTCAGGCACCCATTCCAATCATATTTTTCATCTCATTAGGGAAATAATCAAATTTACTATCACATTGATTGTTGGGTAAGGTTATCCTATTTCCCTCCATTAGTCATGAAAAAAGGAATAAATTAAAATTAGGGGGCTTCAATAATTATATAATAATAATATAAAAGTGAAACATTAATTATATAAGCATAAACATATAAATTAAAATTAAATCCTTAGTTTTTATTCCCTAAGTATCAGTCTAGGTTACCAATGCTCATATAATTTTAGATATGGTTATCACTAAATTTTGCATTTCCTAATCCCCAAAAATAAATTGGTCATGCTATTATACCAACTATAGATACCCTATACATTTAAAAAAAATATTTTTTGATTTTAAGAATATTTATCCATCAAATAAAAAAATATCATAAAGTCGTGTGTCTTTAGAATATGTGTTACATAAAAATGAAAACATGTATCTATAATAAAAAATCAGTATATTAATCTACCATAATGAGATTCTAACTTCCTTTGAGTCCCTATATATATAGGATAACATGGGAAATACATTGGTAAAAGGGATGAGTGAAAAAACCTAGTAATGGAATAAACATGGGAATAAATCATAGGAGATGAGTTATAAGGAACAACATGATTATGTAAAAAAGTCATGCCATAAGAATAAATATATGGGGGTATAATATATTTAAAATAGGATCATATGATAATGGAAAAATAATAATGTATCATCAACAAATAACATGACATAAACATGATTCAAGTCTAACTACAAAGACTATATCACATGATGGACAAAGTCTCATGGTGGACATGGATTACTCCCTCATCCCATACATACTATCTCATGAAACTAAAAATTTCATAATTAATTAAAGAAATATCGAGGAAAAACCAAAATTACATGTTTTTCATATTTTTTCTACATAAATAATCATATATAATTCATACACATGAGGGTTACCCATGGAAAGAAATGGGTATCATAGTCATATAATAAGGCATAACCGATGGGACTATCATACTAGTTTCCCTGAATAAATGGATTTAAGTGATAAAAATAAATTCATAAAGGAAATTATGAATATCTCATGATAAATGATGTCCAATTTATGTAAAAACATGTAAAAATAGTGTTTAAGAAACCTGAGAAATGATCTAATTTAGTGAACTTTATGGGAAAATATTGAAGAGTCTTTAATGATTGAAAAGGAATAGTTATTTGCAAAACCATAAATAAACTAAGATAGTTTTTCATGATAAAATGGGATATTTTAGAAAAATATTGGTTGATTAAAATATACTATGTAGTGTACTTGAGTAAGGGTGATAAATTTGTAAGTTCCTATTAATTGGGCTTTCTTATCATGAGGAATTGAGAAGGGAGCCTTATAAAACATGTATTTCCCCATAAAAAGGAATAATTGATCTGGATACATAATATTGAAACATATACACAGAATTTATAATTACATAATAATAATATAGAAATACATTTTTGTATAGGGAGATAATGTTTAACCCAAAGGTAATTTGGATGTTAAGAGATATCCCATACATTATGTCAGAATGTGTTCTACACTTGTACTTCATTTCAGGAATAATAAAATTAGACCCATTTATTTCATTATTTAGAAACTCCTCCACATAAATATTATTTATTATAATTTTTTTAAGTTTATTTATGTCTATTTCTTTTATTTATAATGTTTAATTGTTCCATTTTTGGAGTGTTTGTTTCATTGTTTTATGGTCTATTCCATTGGATTTAATTATTGGAGTTATTTTCAAATGGAATAAAATCTCTAGAAGTCGAATGAAATTATATTAATATGCTTAAATAATATTAAATGATCTCATACATCATTTTTTTTGGATATGATAATTTTCATTAGATAAACCATAAATGGAAAATTGTTAGTTTATTTTTTTGTTTTTTACGAACATCACAAACTAGTATAATTTAAATTAATATTACATTTATATACATGTTGAAGAAAATTAAATATGTTATAATATATATAATATAATAGTATTTAACCATAAAATTGTATTTATAAACAATATTTAGGGCGGTTATGTAAAAACTAAAACTTTTCTTCCATTACGGAAGAGAATGTACACATCCTGAATGATATTTTCATTTTTAGAATAAAAAGAGAAGAGAAGAGGTTTGATGATGGATATTCCATTATAAAAATAAAATTAGTGTATTTATATGATATTAAATCTATCATTTTTTTTATAGGATAGGTGAGGCTAAGGTATATAACACTGTGGATTTTTCATGTATTATTTTTGGAAATTATATGGTTTGATTTTGAGACTAGGTATTGAGATTGTGTGAGATTATAAGGCCTTTTGTGCCTGGAATAATTTTTTTGAAAAAATATTAAAATATTTAAAAGAATGGGTGTGCAATTTTCTAAAAAAAAGTGGGATAACTCTTAAACATGTACCCATGTCAAAAATATGAGGGCAATATTTATTTTAGAATAACATGTTTTACCTAGGAGTAAATAAACGATAGTCGGTTCCAGTTATTTGTGAATAGGTATTCACAAGACATAAAAGAATTAACATAATTTAATAAAAATAATTTTTTACGTAGAATATTTAAAAAAATTAAATTTATCTTTATGTAAGAATTAAAGGGTCATCCATATGACCTAGGAACCTCTGGAGGATCGTTGGAGTGAGCTCTAAGATTCCTTTATGATAAAGGACAACAGGTCAAGGATCAAGGACGATGCAATGATCGTTCTTTAGAAACAACTAATCTGAATTGAGGTCAGACTTTTGATTCAATATATTCTTCCCTATTATTGATTCCCATGATGAATGTAGACTAATCCACAAAATTAATACCATGTGGATAAATCAGGTTTTTAGGATTTGTTATTTTTCGTGATTATTGGGAGTTGATTCTTGTGTTTTGTTTAGATTCAGTTTATCATTCTAACGGAGATAAACTATGATCAACAAGAACATTAATAAAGAATTTTCACTCCCAATTTTATTTTTCTTCCCACCCTCCATTATTCACGTTCTTCATCATTGTGACCCCTAAGTTCCTATTTCAATGTTCCTGGTGGTTCCAATCTTGATCAGACCCCCGTATTCATGGGGAATCAACGACCGAGGCTGAATCTATGTTGATCGGGACCAAAGGAGCTCGGATCTTTGACTGTTTTGATTTTTGGTCATCAAAAGATACATGGTGGTCCATGAAAGGGCCATTGGTATGACATTGATGACCAGGAGTGGAACGTGAAAGTGTAGCACCTACAGGTGGTGATAGTGGCAGATGAGGAGTAGTGTTGGTGGAGGCGAATTAGTGGTGGAGAATGCAGAGACGTGGTGGCAACACAAAGTGGGATGAGACAGGCGGGCTGGGTTAGGAAGACGGGTCGAGTCGAGTCAGTAGGTTGGGTCTAGATGGTGGGTCGGACCAGCCCTAGGTTAGATCCAGGGAAACTAGGGCGGAGCCTGGTTATGACATTCCACGACAGTTGACCATGATGCTCAACCACGGGGCTGCAATATCTTGATCTACCATGGATTTCTGACCACAATGGTCAAACATGATAGTCCACCACAATGGTCGAACATAGGTTCAACAACCGTATGTCCAGTTCATGCGGTCATTCATGCGATTAAAATGGTCAACCACAATGGTAGGTGGACCTACCAGGTCGGTAGGTCTGCAGGCCCCCAGCATGCCTCCATGTGGTTTCATTCAAACAATCATATCTCCAAAACAGATCAATAACCCAATGATCCATCTACGAAATTGAGACCCTAACATTGAGAAGGTCACTTTAAGACAAATGGTGGGTTTTTATTTTGGACCAGTATAGGTAGAGAGGGTTCCCTTGGTCCTTTCCCTAAGGGTTCATTATGGCATTACATCCTCATCAATGGATTGTAATCTCATTTAGAGGACAAGTCTCAGATAGAATATAGTATCCCTTCCAAAGGCTACAGTTCGATCCCTCTATCACCCTAGAGGAGTTTGGGTAATTGGCATGACCTCCCTTAGATGGCCATTGATCCTACATCTAGTGGTCCGCATCGGCATGGTCTATGGTATATCCTAGCTATTCTGGGTGTGATTCACTATGTAGCTGGTTGATCAAGATTAGGTCCATGTTATCCCATAATGGGTCTGGTCATGATCCCCTCTCTTTGTATAACATTATTCTTTAACCAATGCATTCACTTTGGTTGGGGTTGAAATGATTTAGACCTCTTCACTGAGTGTCTCTGATTATATCATGGTTCGAGGAGCGAGTTCTCCTTGAAAGAGCATTCTTCGATAAAAATCCATAGGGTGGTAATTGGTTATGAACACCTGATGGTGTGATGTCTTTCATGAGAATATTTGGACGTTCTTTTTATTTGTTTTTAGATATATACATATGTATAAATGATTATACTTTCCTTTTTTATATTTCATTATGGTTTTGGGGTGTCCTACTGAGTATTTTTATACTCACCCATTAATGGGATTTTCCAGCATATGTCTTGTATTTTGTAGATGATTGAACCTTTGATGGATTCCTAGGTAGACCAGGGATATATGGTGATTAGTGAGACTAGAAAGACAGAGGTGTGTTCCAGTGGATTTCAGAAAACAATTCTAGTACCCTTTAATTTCAGTTTGGACTTGTGTTTACAGACTCTTTTTTATTGGGCTTGTATTCTATACTAGTTTACTCTAATTTTTATTGTACTCTAGTTATGGGATATAGTGGTATGCATGAATGTTTCCCTTATTGATTTTTACATTTATTCATTTTAGGGCCTGGAGATGTGTGTTTGTCTATAGGTACTTATAAAATGACTCTAATGATAGTGATATTCCAACTCATTTCTAGTCACTAGCCCCTGGCCTATTGGAGGTGTGGTGGGTTGTCTCAGTATAGGTCCCTATGGGATGGGTCGTGAAAGAGTTGTATTAGGGGTGGTAAGTTCAGCTATAGGATTGGAATACTATGAGGTTGGTTTGGAGAAATAGTTTTAACTGTTTTGTATAAGGATTTAAGTCCAGCAACACTTGTGTTGGGGTGGAAGCCGACGTATCCATAAAACAAGACAATGATTTCCTACTTTTCAACTCAGTACCTGAGAACACTGGTTGAAGGGGAAACAATTTCACACATATTATATTGGAATGTTTGTATTTTCCATGTCCTTCTTGATTTATCTCTTCTGATATACTATATTTACTATGGAATATATATTTTTTATTTTAGGATGTATCCTTGTATATAGCTATCCATGATTCCACCATGTGATCTTGTGGATGATACAGTTAGTGGTGAGACATCAGTATAGGGGGCTATACCATATATAGAACCTCAAGGTAGTTTACCACCTATATTACAACCTGTTGAGCAGTAGCAACTACCAAAACTACCAGCTGAGGTTTCATGTAGCATGAGATTGTTGCATGAGTTTATAAGGAAGTAATCTCCAAGGTTTTGGGGTGAGATAATCCCCAAGATGAATAAGTATTGGCTGGAGGCAGTCACTCGTGTTTTCCCCCTTGTGAGGAAACCATCCAATCAAATGGATGGCCTTTCCGCGAGTCTTCTCCATGGCTCTATGGGGAGATGGTGGAGCTTGGTGACTCAATCCCATGACAAGAAAACTCTCTTCTAGACAGAAATCAAGTGTCTCTTCCAAGAGGAGTTTTATTCATCCATGTTGTGATTGGTACACATACATGAACTCTTACATCTGTAGAAAAGTAATATGATCATATCAAAGTATTCATAAGAGTTTATAGATCATTCAAGACACTCCTTGGGCATGGTATGATGCCATTTCATTAGGGATCAGACTTTCGAGCAGGGATTAAGCTGATACATTAGGGAATTAGTGGTATCTCTTACCATTTCTACCTATTCTATAGTACTTGTACAAGCCCTGATAGTGGATAATTTTCTATAAGAGAAGACATCAGTAGTGGGAGCTAGCAGTGGGAACAAAGTAGTAGAGACCTTACCAACAGGTAGCCGATGGTATTCACAGGGATCCAAGTAGGTCAGACCCTTTATTTTGTGATCCTAGGACTTAGTTTCAATGATGTAGGGATCCCAGGGTGGCTCAAATTATCCAAAGGATAGACAGTGTTACTCATACGGCTGTCGATGACATCTGAAATGATATTTCCCGACCCGTCACACAACAGATAAAGAGACTGTTGAGGGACCACTTATGTAGTGGTCGAGACAGGAGAAGGGTGGTCTTCATTGTGGTAGATGTGGATGTGGGGCTGAGAGGGAAGTAGGAGGTGGTAGGATGTTCGACCTATTACCACCACCACCCTCAGGTGGCACAAACCAAGTTTAGGGAGATGGTGGAAAGAGACATGGCCATTTGTAGGCGATGAAGAATTATGACCCTGAGGGTCTAGGGATGATACGAGGTATGCTATGTGTCTTTTCTACCATGATGTAGTTTTTATAGACATAAGTGCAAGTCATTATTTTCTTTCCAAGATTCTTGTTCGAGACTCAGAGATTTTTTTGGAAGTATTGTCTTAACCCATATGTTTAGAGACTCATAATTGAGGAGACCCAATGATAACTCAATGGTTCCGACAGTGTGACCAGGCTCTTGGAGGTGAGATTTTTGGTTGGGATCTCTTGATAGCGGTTTCAGATCCTTATGACATTATTCTTGGTATGGGATGGTTGTCCAAAGTTTATTCTCATATTGACTATTTTTTGTGAATAGTGTGGTGTTTCCATAGTGATGAAACCATTTTTTCCTTTTTTAGTGAAAAGGGAACATAGTTAGTGTAGAATGGACTCACACATAGGAGGGTGGAGCCGATTACTCATCAGCTAGATATCCTCACCCTTGGGGAAGTAGATGATTTGGGTACTCTATTTCTTGTAGTGGTGGTGGAGTGTGAGGATGTCTTTCCTGAAGATGATCTGGGATTACCTATTTAGAGGGAGATGTACTTATACATTTATTTACACCCCAGGAAAGAAACATCATCTACACCTTCATATTAGATGGACACTGTAGAGCTTCATGATCTTAGGATACAATTAGAGAACTTGGGGAGGAAGGGCTTCATGAGACCCAATGTTTTTACCTTGGGATGTCTCGGTATTTTTTCCAAGAATAATTATGGGAGATTGAGGTTATGTGTGTAATAATGGTGATTAAACCATGTTACCATGGAGAACATGTATCCACTACTGAGTATTGAATTAATCTTTGATCAATTTAAAGGAGCATAATGGTTCTCAATGATAGAACACATATTAGGCTATCACCCGCAGTGAATACGGGATGAGGATATACTGAATATATCCTTCATATGTCATTACATTCAACATGTGTACTTGATGATACTGTTTGGTCTAACGAACTCCCCAAGAGTGTTCATGGGTCTCATGAAATGGATCGCTCAGCCTCATTTTTACTGGTTCAGGGTGGTTTTCATCAACAACATCCTAGTATATTTGGCGTCTGAGGAGGAGAACATGAGACACCTGAGGATGGTCCTAGACACATTCTAAGAGAAAAATAATTATGGAAAACTATGAAAGTTCTATATTTGGATTCAAGAAGTCCATTTTTTTAGGATAGTTCATCTAAGAGGATGGAGTTGTAGTTGATATAGTGAAGGTTGAGGTGGTGTTTAATTGGGATCCAACCCAGAGCATTACTGAGGTCCGAAGTGTCATTTTATTGACAGGGTACTATCATAGGTTTGTACACAAATTATCCATAGTGGAATATCCCTTTAAATCATTTACATGAAATGGGAATCCTTTCTGGGGTATTGAAATGTTCCTACAGTTCTTTCAGGAGCTAAGGAATAGGTTGACGAGTGATCCCATCTTGAAGTTACTGGATGAAGGAATCGATTATGTGGAGTTCTACAGTGCATTAGGGTCTAGTATTGGTTTTGTACTAATGTATAGGTGAGCATTTATTTCTTATAGTTCACACAAATTGATACCACATGAGCGAATTATGAGACCCATGACCTTGCACTAGTGTAAAAAACGTTTAACACGTTGGTGTTTTCACATCGGTTCTATATAACCGACGTTCAATGTTGTAAAAATAGATTTATCACATCAGTTATTTTATAAAGAACTTGATAAATGCTGAGATTATATTTATCACGATAGTTGTAAAATAATTGATGCGAAATATCGAATATGGGTGCTTTATCTGGTTGATTATTTTATAACCAATGTGATAAATCAAATCTCAGCAATTTATCACGTCAGATATTTTATAATTGATTTGATAAAGCTTCATTTGTAATGTCAGTTATAAAATCACTGACGTGATAAATAATTTTCTTCATTGGTTATTAAATAACCAACTTTATAATCATAAAAAAATAGTTTATAATGTATGTTATTAAATAACCTATGTGATAAAGCATTTAAATGATTTATCATGCCTCATATTCAGTAATTCTATTTTCTTTGATCAGGTGACATGTGAGTCATCTATCTCTCATGAAAAACCTAGAAAGGTTTATTCGAATTTTTTCCCTCCAACCTCATTTCTCCAACATCATTAATCATCTATATTATAACCAGATCTATCAGGTTGACTCACAATGATTAAGTAAGCCTCACACGACTCAATTTAATTTTTTGTTTCTTGCGATGCCCTGAACTTATGTTTTGAGATGTTATTTTTCTATCATTGTCCTTGAAATCATGGATAGTTTCATAGTGTTATTTTATACCATGCTAAATTCATTTCTGGTAAAATAAACCATGGATGTGATATCATTCATGTTAACGATTTTTGTGTGTTCTATCATGTCTGTGTGCATGTACATTCATGCGTGTGGGGGTGGGGGTGTCCAGGGGGTGGGGGTGTCCAGGGGTGGGGGCAGTCCAAGGGGTAGGGGTATCCAGGGGGTGGGTGTGGGGTGTCCAGGGGGGTGAGGGGGTTGTCCAGTGGGGTGAGGGAGCTATCCAAGGGGGTATGCGGTGTCCAGGGGGTGGGGGTGTCCAGGGTGTGGGGGTTGTCTAGAGGGGTGGGTGGGTGGGGAGGCTATCCAGGGGGTGGTGTCTTGGGGTGTACAATGGTGTGGGGGTGTTAGGGGGTGAGGGGTATTTCCAAGGGGTAGGTTTGTCTAAGGGGTGGGCGTATCTAGGAGGTTAGGGGGTTGTCCAATTTTGTAGGGGGTTTCCAGGGTATGGGGGTGTTTAGGGGGGTGGGGGTGTCCAGGGGGTTGGGGTGTCCAGGGGGTGGGGTGTCCAGGGGTGAGGGTTATTTTTAAGGGGGTAGGGGGTGTCCATAGGGGTGGGGGTGTCCAGGGGTGAGACTAAGGGGGTAGGGGGTTTCCAGGGTGGTTGTGGGTTTCCAGTGTTGGGGGTGCCCAGGGGTGGCGGGGGGGGGGGGGTATCCAAGGTGTGGGGGGGCTATCCAAGGGGGTGGTGGTGTCCAAGGGGTGTCCAAGGGGGTGAGGGTGGTTCCCAGGTGGGTGAGGGTGCTTTTCAAGGGGTTAGGGGTGTTCAGGGGATGGGGGTGTCTTGGGGGTGGGGGTGTCCAGGGGGTGGGGGCTGTCTAATGGGGCGGTGTTGTCCAATAGGTGTCCAAGGGGGTGGGGTGGTGTCTAGGGGGTGAGGGGTATTTCCAAGGGGGGGTAGGGGTGTCTAGGGGGTTGTGTATGGGTGGGGGTGTCTAGGGGTTGGTGGATGTCCAAGGGGGTGGGGGTGTCCAGGGGTTATCCAAGGGGGTGGGGGTGGTGTCCAGGGGGCTGTGGGGGCTGTCTAAGGGGGTAGGGGGTGTCAAAGGGGTGGGGGTGTCTGGGGGGTGATGGGGCTTTCCAAGAGGGTAGGGGTGTCCTGGGGGGTGGGGGTGTCATGGGGGTGAGTGGGCTGTCTAAGGGGGTAGGGGGTATCCAGGGGGTGGGGGTGTCCAGGGGGAGGGTGGTGTCCATAGGTGTGGGGGGATGTTTAGGGGGTGGGGGCTATCCAAGGGGGAAGGGGTGTCCAAGTGGTGGGGGTGTCCAGGGGGTGGGGTGATATCCAGAGGGGTGGGGGCAGTCTAGGGGTGTCCAAGGGGGTGGTGGTGTCCAGGGGGTATCCAAGAGGGTGTGTGGGGGTGTACAGGGGGTGAGTGGGCTTTCCAAGGGTGTAGGGGTGTCTTGGGGTGTCTAGGGGTGAGGGGGTTGTCCAAGGGGTGTGGGTGTTGAGGGGGGGTGGTGGGTTAGGGGGTTTCTATGGGGTGAGGGTGGTTTCCAGGGGGTGATTGGGCTATCCAAGGGGGTCAGCAGTATCCAAGTGGTGGGGGTCTGGGGGGTGTCCAGAGGGGTGGGGTAGTTTAGGGGTGGGGGGCTATCCCGGGGGTGGTGGTGTCACAGGGGTGTCCACGAGGGTCTGGCCTTATCTAGGGGTGCAAGGGATTTCCAATGGGGTAAGGGGTTGGACACCCCCTTGCCCCTGGAAACCACTCTGCCACCCCCTGGACACCCCCACACCCCCAGGACAGCCCCCACCCTTGTACACCCCATACCCCCATGGACAGACCCTACCCCATTTGATATCCCCCACCATCCCCATGGATATCCCCTACCCCCTTGGACACCCCTTTTTATTTATATATACCCCAAATATTTCATTTAAACCATTGGCATATATTAACTCCAGACAGTTTGTACCAATGGTTCCTGTAGAACCGTTGGTATAGGGCTATTGTAACAACCATCATGCCAATGGTGTGTGAAACTTTTGGGATATTTTATCCCAACGGTTTTTGGGGCTATCCCAATGGTTTAAATTTTTTGGCATAGGTGTAATTTTTTGTAGTGAATGTATACATATTTTAATATTCATAATTCATATTTCTTGTTTACAGAAGAGAGAATTTGGTATCCAGTTGCACTAGGATGTATACTTTTTATACCTTAAGATGAAAGAATCCAATATGAATTTAAAATTATTATATCTAATTTTTTTAAAATCATTTTCATGCATATATTTTTTTAAGTACTATTAGATTTGTTTTATATTTCAAAATTGTTTTACATTAAAATTATGATATTTTTCATATGAATATAAAATAGATTTATCTTAATATGATGTATAATTTTTATATTTTTTATTGGTAATAATGATTCAACGTTGGATTATGACACATCAAATGAGTAGTGAATCTGAGGAAGGTGTTGATGCCTTTTTGGAATTTTCTAAACAAAATGTTCCAAGCAGTGACATGATTTTCTGTCTATGCCTGAAATGTTTGAATATGAAATGTTGAAAAGTAGAGATATCAAAGATCATATAATTTTTCATGGTTTGAATCCGAGTTACATCCCTTGGATTTGGCATGGTGAAACTGGACAGAATGTTAGATCTACTAATGATAATGATTTGCAAGATGGTAAATCTGATGGAATTGAAGAAATGATTCGTGATATTGTAGCATAACAAATTGAGATTTAACTAAATGTTTTACGTCTATATGGTGATGCTGAAAAACCATTATATATTGGTTGTACAGATTTTACATTTTTTTGACGATTTTAAGATCGTTTATCCTAATGGCGAAACATGGATGGAGTGAAAAAAGTTTTACCGATCTGATTCAACTCATGAAACACATTCTTCTAAAAGAAAATGATCTTCCAGATTCACATTGTAAGGCTAAGAAAATATATGCCTGATTGGATTGGTATACAAGAAAATACCTGCCTGCCCGAATGACTGTATAATATATAATAAAAAATATGAATTTCTATCAAAGTGTCCTAAATATGGGACATCACAGTATACGTTGAAAGAAAAATCACAGGCTTATGTAGAGATTACAAAGATCCCTGCTAGGGTATTTTGGTATCTCCCTATAATTCATTGTTTGAAACTTTTATTTACTAATTCACATGATGAAAAAAAGGTTATGATGGCATGTTGATGAGTGGATATATGATGAAAAAATACGACATCCATCTGATTGTCCATAATGGAATAAAATTGATGATCAGTATCCTATATTTGGAAATGAAATTATAAATCTCGGACTTAGGTTGTGTACGAATAGAATTAATCTATACTGAACCCTCAGTAGCACACATAGTTCATGTATTGTTTTATTAGTAATTTATAACTCCCCCACTGATGTTTTTATGAAGCGAAAATATGTCATGTTGAGTATAATGTTCTCTGGTCCGAATCAACCTAAAAATTATATTGATGTTTTATTGTCAGCATTGATTGATAGTTTGAAACATTTATGGGAGTATGATATTAGGGTGTATGATTTTTATAAAAAGGAATATTTTCAACTGCATGTAATTCTTATGTTCACTATAAATGACTTCCTATCATATGAAAAATTTTCTGGATACAGTGTTAAGGGGCATAAATAATGTCCAATTTCCAAACAACCGACTTTATATTGTCAATTGAATCATGGGAGGAAAATAGTATACATTGGTCATCGAAAGTTTTTCCCTATGGATAACTCTTATAGAAGACTAACAGTGGCATTCCATGGATCACCAGAATTTGATATTGCTCCAAAACCATTATCACCATTTTTGTATTTTTAGATGGTGAAAATCCATGATGTGTCATTGGTAAAGACACAGAAATATGGTAATGATAGACATATTTAGATGAAAAGGTCAATATTTTTTGACCTACTATATTAGAGATATCATGAAGTGAAACATAATATTGATGTCATCCACATGGATAATAATAAATGGGACAGTTTGATTGGAATATTGTTAGATATTAAAAGAAAGACTAAATATGGGTTGAATTCTAGATTAGACTTACTATCAATGGGAATACGTTTGGTGTTATCTCCCACTCCTAATGGAAGATGAACATTTCTTCCCACAGCTTTTCATACATTATCAAAGTGGGAGAAAATTAGATTTTTTTAGTGTTTTCATAATATCAATGTGCCTTAGGGTTATTCTTCAAATGTAAAAAATTTTGTCTCTTTGAAGGATTTGAAGTTGATAGGTATGAAATTTCATGATTGACATTCCATGATGCAATAACTTTTACCAGTTTAATTGCATGGAATATTTCCCATCCGTGATATAAAGAATATAATGAAGATGTGTTATTTTTTCAATTCAATTTGTAATGAGGTGATTGATGTGAATGCATTGAACATTTTGGAAAAGGATGAAATTTCTATACTTTGTCAATTTCTTATGTATTTTCCTTCATCTTTTTTCGATATAATGGTTCATTTAATGGTTCATCTGTTTCTAGAAATAAAGCTTTATGGACAATTTTATCTTTGTTGGATGTATCTTTTTAAAAGGAATATGAAAATATTGAAGGAATATTTTAACAATCCATATCGAACTTAAGCCTCAATTATTGAAAAGTATATTTCTGAGGAGGTTTCTGAGTTTTTTACAAGATACTTAGCTACAGTGAAGCACATAGGTTTACCTCCATCTCTCCATGAACAAGTTAATAATTAGGGTAGGGGGTTCGTGCCTTGAAAGTCAAATCTTTTCAGCTGAACAGATGAAGATGGTAGAATTATACATATTGAATTACATAGGTGATGCTCAACTATATATCACATTATATATTAATGAGTTGAAACAATTTGATATAAAGAAGAAAGAAACGTGTATTTTGAATGAGCACAAAAAAACATTTTTTTGTGGTTTAAAAAGACCTTGCTTTGTTTATCTGATGTATTAGAGACATTAATATGGTTAGTGGGTGGTCCATGATTAAATGTGATAACATGGTTCGAGTATGAAATTAATTGATATACATTTCATACAAAAGAAGTGCAGTTCAGAATAGTGGTGTATTGGTGTTTGTAGAAGTAATGCATTTTTCAAGTTCTAAAGATAGAAACCCATTTATTTTCATCAAGCGCATATTATGGAGTCATTGAAGAAATATGGGAGTTTGATAAATTTAAAATTAATGTTCCTATTTTTAACTACAAATGGTTTATCAGTAACAATAGTTTCAGACACAATGAATTTGGAATGACAGTTGTTAATTTGAATAAATTGTAAGATACAACAGATTCTTTTATAAATGCAGCACATGCAAAACATATTTAATATTTAGATAAAAAATAAGATATATAGTGGTGTGTTTTTTTACAAGGGAAAATCAATATGTTGGTGAGGATAAAAATGATAATGATTCTGATTTATGTAAGATCCCTACTTATATGGAATGATTAATAGAAAATAATGGAGGGCATGTTGAGGACATGGTTTGTGCCACAAGGAACGATCATGATGAAGGAATTTAGGAAATCAATCCATTTGTACATTCCTAATATTATAGGTATCATATGTTTATTTCTTGTTTACACATATTATTTTCATAAAATGTTTGATATTGTAATTTTCTTCTTTATGAAAATGAGTATTCAAACAAATAAGTAAAATTTTTGTTTATTTTGATTTTGTTTAGTTTAGTTTATCATGTTTACCATTACGTAACTTATATATCTATTGATTTTGTTTAATGAAAATTAATTTAACATGTTTACCATGTTTACCATGTTTACCATAGTTTACCACAGTTTACCATAGTTTACCTTTACATAACTTATATATTTATAGATTTTGTGGAATGACAATTACACTACCATGTTTACCATGTTTACAAATATTTAACATGAATACCAAATTTACCATGTTTACTATTATGTAGCTTAGTTTAGTTTTCCATTTTTTGTTTACATTAGTATTGTAATATTTGAATTTGTATATTTGTGAACTAATGTCTTTTTTTTTATTTGAAGGATAACGATAGATAAATTAGTTGATCAACCACATGATTTAAGAGATGAGAATCATAATGATACCTATGGGTAGGAACATTCACATGATCCTATTGATGTTCCCCAATCTTCCTCATGTTCTCCCATAATGACAAAGAACAGTTTAAGAGTTGGTAAATTTGGTTGTACACATTTACCAAAATTATCACATGCCCGTAGCCAGGACCAGAGGATACTAATTATGTTTGATGAGAATGATATTCCTAGAGTTCCAAATGCCAAAGATTTTAATTTTTTTGTATCAACTCGTGGTAAAATAAAAGTAATCATTTTTTATGATGATTGGAGAAGTGTGGACAAATATATAATATCTCAGTTGTGGGAGGCGATTTTGGTAAGATCTTTTGATATTGTTTGACAAATATTTAAATTTTTCTATTATAATATGTTTTTCTTCTTCTTTGTTAGATTACATTTTATATTCCTGATAGTAGGGGAGTTAGGAAGAAATGTTTATCGATGGATTCTAGGAGATAGAGCTATTTAAAATAAACCCTCACATCTGATTTCATTTTTGGTCATAGGAATCATGAAAATATATGTCATATTTATCCTTTCATAGATGAAGACACGTGGAGGAAATTTGTTGAAATTAGATGAAATGATTTATTTTTAGTAAGGGAAATGTAAAATTTTATAATCTTTCTTATATAAATGATCTTATTAATGTTTTGTCAATGATTTATTATTATTAATTTATAGAAAACAAGCATATCTAATCAGGAGATCCAATTTAAAAATGTATACCCTCATAGTTTATCTCAGGGATGATATACATTATTGGAAGAAAAAATGATGGTGGAAAAATTAAAAAAACTGAGAGTTGAGTCTTCAAGCTCTGGAGAAGTTTCCCCTCCATCCCCTCCAACTATAAATGAAAAATGGAAGAGATCTTGGATGACAAAAAAGGGACAATATATTTCAGAATAATCGAGAATCGTAGATGAGAGTATTATAATATATTTATTTTATTTATTTAAGTTAATTATATTTTTTATATAATTTGAATCATTATAAAAATGTTCAATTAATTAATACAGGATTCTCTTGAGGAGCATAGCTAACAGGGGGTATTTACAGCTACTAGGAGGCAGGATATTTTATCTTTAGCATTGGGAAAGCCCGAACACCCCGGTTGTGTATGAGGATATCTGACTGGTGTATCAGTAAGAAAAATGTTGTCACGTTCTTCAACTAATTTTATTGAGAGTGTTTATAAAAAAAATAGAATCTTTATAGGATGAAGTTCATAATATTAATGCAACAATGGAGGAAAATATTAGAGTTTTGATATAGTATATGTTTGCAGACATGCAAAGAAAATTTCAGACTGCAACTCCCACTACTCCACCTCCCCCTACATACCCCATTATTTATCCTCCACCTCTGCCAATAGCTCCCACTCCCCCAACTCAGTCTGCAGACACCATTTTTTATCCTACTCCTCCACCATAGCTTCCTACTTATTATGAGTTGTATGTTGATGATCCTCACCATTATATAGTTGCATATGGGAAGGTATATTTTATAGGAGATACAGTTCATCATAAACAGTTAGAGGTAGAGCATCATAGTTTCACTGTATATGATATTATAGATAGATAAGCTCAACTACCATTAACTACAGATGACGTGATGATAGTTGGACATAATATCAACCACTTTTTAGTTTGTTCATCCAAACTTCTGTGACTCAATACCATAGAGGTATATATGTTATATCTTCTATTTTTTTAATGTTTTAACATTTGAAAACTAATATATTTTTCAATTTATTTTTACAGGAATACTTCAAAGATAAAGAAATATTTTATAGACAACAATAAAGAGAAATGGCTATGACATCATATACAGATTTTAGTAGCCTTGAATGATTGTCAAGATATTAAAATTTGTTGGTGGATCATTATGAGTATCAAATTTAAGTTCATTTTTGTGGATGTTCAATCAATGCGGGGATTATGAAAAATGATATCATGTAGCTTGTTACTAGAGATATGTTTGGCATCAAAGCGGTGCATATTTTTTCCATTTAAGGATTAACACCTTTATCAGTGTTATATTTATTAAAAATGTATACTTATGTCTATTTTGTATTAGGTATCATTATAACATGTTTGGGAATATTTATTGGAATGATGTATTTGGATTCATGGACCCACAATTTATTTCCACTGAAGTACATGCATTGGATAAGAAACAAAGAACACATTATATTGCTGAATGATTTGAACAGAATATAATCACGCAATATTGGATGATGCATTTTTTGAGAGAGGTATGAAATATATATCTGGAAAAGTGTTCATTCTCTTTTAACATAAAATACCACTAACCTTAAATTTTATTTTATATCAGTGATCATTAGATTTTTGGTGTTTTTTTCAAGAGAGAAAACACTTTATTGGATATGATATGTCCATGTTGATTTGTGGGGAAGTTTTTAGAATATGTCGAAAGAGTATGGTTCAATTTGTAAATATTTGTTTATATTATAATGAATTTTAAATTTATCCCATTCATATTATTTTATCATAGGGGATGGGTCTACTTAAAAAAACAAATTGAAAATGAGTGCTAAGATCAAATATGTAAAAGTAAAGTTAAATATCCTTTTATAATTTTTACTTTTCGATGTTTTACATAAAAATGATATTTTTAATTGACATTTATTTAGAAATATTTTTCATGAACAAAAAGGTGTCTTCGAATGTGGATATTATATGATAAGTTTTATGTATGAAATAATTACAACTGGAACTCTTGTGAAGATTGACTTGGTAAGATTTCCTTATAAACATTTCCATAATATTTCATTTGATTTATTCATTATACATGTTAACTAATATCATTTTAGTTTGTATCTATTTGATGAACCTCAGACCTATAGTGCTCAATATGTCAAACACATACAAATGGAATGGTCAAATTATTTTACAGGTTTGATTGGATTTTAGTTTTCTTGTAGTGTAAAATGTAATTTTTAATATAGTAATTATAATTGTGTATTTAGTAGTTTTTTTGGTTGGATTTAGGTTTTTTAGTTGACATTGTATGTTTTGATTATTATATATGCTAGTGTTTAATTTTTCTATGGTTCTTCTTGTTTTGTTCTAGTTTTGATGTTTTTATGGTATGGATTCTTATCTTGTTTTGGTCTCCTTTTGGTCCAGTTTCTACTTTTTTCATATTTTGGTAGATCATAGTAATGGTTTAATGGGGGTGGAGGTGTCCATGGGGGTGGGGCTTTCCATGGGGAAGTGGGTGTCTAGGGGGTGGGGGTGTCCAAGGGGGTAAGGGGTGTGCATGTGGGTGGGAGGGTCTAGGGGTTGTGGGGGGTGTCCTGGGGGGTGGGAGTGTAATGACCCAGACCCGTCTAGCCACCTGAACCGTTCCGAATGGGTCGGGTGTCACTACATTAGGAACACCTCCCCTGAACGCCAAAAGGCTGCTGACTAGAAGCGAGGGCCGGATTAGGTATAGTGGGGAGGCTATACCCTCTCAAAGGAGTAAAATGGTACTGGTCCGAGTACAAAACTAAAATATATAGTGGAAATAAATGACTCGGCTGACTCAAACCAGACCCGCAGAGCATAAGAAGATCAAATATCAATAAATCAGTGGAAGTAATATATAAACAACAGTAGTGGAATGTAAACAGAACAACACACTGAGAATACAAGCAACCACTACTATAACCAAACAAGGCATGCATCGAAGTCAAGTCATACAACTCAATATATAATGGCGCAAATAGCTAACCAACAATCGCTACATAACAATGTAAGCATGTTGATACAAAAGGGAAACTAAACAATGTAACTCCAACAAGGCCCTACCTCAAGGTCCATACCATCTCCACGCAACAGTACTATGATCCAACTCCTAAGGCTAACCCTCTACCTGCATGCAATTTCATAAAGTCTAAATGCGTCCCGAATGGCCCGTGTTGGTTGTGAGACAAGTCTCAGCAGGATACCACCCAAGGGTGCGTACCTAATATAAGTGTTTAGGCCGACATGCTTATATAAGAAAAACAGTAAAATTACAATGCCCAAAAGTAAACACAATCTTCACTGGTGCTCAGCAGCCACCAGGAAGTGTCACCTACTTCGGCCAGTGCCAGAATTTCTGGATGTAACCCGGCACCACATGCCACCTGACACCATGTGTCCCAAGTACCGACATCCAGAAGGCACTCCCAACAATTGTAACCTAGATCGAAAGCTCAACCTTCCCATGGCACAACAACCGGAGGAACAACAATACCTGTCCTCAAAAGATAATCGGAGGGACAACGCTGTCTGCCCTCAAATCACGACGAGCCTCTGCCCCAACCCAACCGCCTCAAAGCTATCTCCCAAAGGCTAATCACCTTCCACGTGTCTTCCTATGGCAAGAACCCCCAAACCAAATATACCTAACCGCATCTACCGAGGGCCTCTACCCAGCGAGTGACCATACCACTTCATCTCAGAGTCTATCTATGTGCACACTACTCAAAAGTACACAGTGAGTGGTAATCACCTCAATAAGGTCCCAAGACAGAACTCTTATGACACCTCGTGACCCTATGAACCTGTCTATCATGTATGATGGCCTTACCATCCATGTAACCCGGGCCAAAGCCCAACCCGACAGTCCAACTACCTCAACAGACGTCCATGACGCCCAATCCCGTGGTAGAAACCACCCAAGGTAAACCGAGCAAAAGCCCCAACCTGTGTTCCCCATCACTCGAAAAAACATTAGGGCCTTTACCAACACAACAAGCTATTAAACATAGCCAAATTCACACATTGCATAACTATACTCAAAGCATCAATTGAAACAAGAAATTGCTAAACAATTTAAATTGCACTAACTTGTGTTGTCTCATACCAGCACCTAACTCATTCTTAATTTAACAATTAAACTCAGCTGTTTAACTCAAATATTCAATAAGCAGTCTAAACATGGAAGTGAAAATAATTTTCCAAATCATACACATTTCGTCACCCCTGGCTGAATTACCCCAACGAGCTATGACCTCTCACCCAGCCTCGTTCAAGAACAACAAGGGTCAGGGAATACCCAGAGGCATCCCACAATACAGATAAACCATTATGAATAAATAAACAAGGTTTTCTATCAATACCCAACATTGCACCCAAAGGTCACAACCCCCAAAAGTCTACAATAACATGAAAGAAGGTATGCTCTACCCACATCGTATTCGTACGATGACACTCCTTTGATATCAGCCTCTGAATCGGTCTGAATCGTGGTAGATCTGCATTTTCATCAAATCTGGAAACTCCGTTCGGCTGGAATCGGAAGAGGAATAGGTTAGGGATCAAGGAAAAAGAAGGGTGTGCGGGTTTAGCCTTTCTGATGCGGTTCCGCAGCCACCAACGGATCGAACAACGGACAACGTATGAAGATTCTGAGAGGGTTTGAGTTTTTCAGAGGTTCTCGGACGAACCGTTCATCCAACGGGGAAGAAGAAGTGTTTTCTTGAAATAATACGCAATGACGTCACAAACGATCAAATAAAAATAATAGTACACAATTTGTATTTTTAAATTACAGTCCTTGTAGATGTGTTTCTGTACTCCGACTTAGGCGGAGTCTAGAACACGTCTTGGTCCTTATACATGGTCAACACATGACCAGGAACTCGTCCGCTACACGGAGAAAAGTTACACGGCATGTCAAGGAAGACTACACGCCACGTAGTTTGAAATTTATAACTAGGCACCATGTGTCTTGAACTTGGCCTTGCATGGTTAAGGATACTCTGCATGTCTACAAATACATGATGTGTAGTAAGAAAATTCTACACGGTCATCACACGGTATGTACTCAGTGAGCACACGGCCGGTTACTCTGTTAACACATACACATCATGTAATTAAAGTGAACAGTGTGTGTTCTGAAAATTTCTAGAAACTACCCAGACTTTCCAGTCTTCTCAGAAACCAGCAAAAATACAAACGAGGTCGGAATTTTGACCCGTTCTAAAAACCTGGGTTCTTACAGGGAGTGTCTAGGGGTGGGGGGTGTCCGAGGGGGTAGTGGGTGTTAAGTGGGGTGGGGGACTGTCTAGTGAGAGGGAGATTGTCTAGGGGTGGGGGGGGTTCTAGGGTTTGGGGTGTCCATGGGGGATATCCTGGGGGTGGGGGTGTCCAGGGGGTGGGGGTTGTCCAAGGGGGTCGGGGGTGTCTAGGGTGGGTATTCCAGTGGGTGGGAGGGTGTCCAAGGGGTGGGGGTTATAGGGGGTGGGGGTGTCCAGGGGGGTGGAGATTTCCAGGGGTGGGGGTGTTTAGGGGGTGGGAGTGTGACCAAGGGGGTGGGGGATGTCCAGGGGTTAGAGGGTGTTCAGGGGGTGTGCGAGTGTCCAGGGGGTGGGGGTGTCTAGGGGGTGGGGGGCTGTCTAGGGGGGTGATGGTGTAAAGGGGGGTGAGTGGGTGTCCAGGGGGTTGGGGGGGGGGGGGGTCTATCCAGTGGGGTGTGGTGGTGTCTAGTGGGTGGGAGGGTGTCTAGGGGAGGGGGTGTCCTATGGGTTGGAGGGTGTCCAGGGGGTTGGGGTTGTCCAGTGGGGTGGGGTGGTGTCCCATGGGTGGGGGGATGTCTAGGGGGTGGGAGGGTGTCTAGGGGATGGGGTGTCTAGGGGTAGTATGGGGGTTGTCCAGTGGGGTGGGGTGGTGTCCAGTTAGTGGGAGGGAGTCAAGGAGTTGGGGGGATGACCCATGGGGGGTGAGGGTGTCCAAGGGTGTGAGGGGGGGGGGGTGTCCATGGGGGGATGGGGTGTCCAGGGGGGCGGGAGGGGATATCCAGGGGGTGGGGGTGTCTAGGGGGTGAGCAGGTGTCTAGGGGGTGGGGGTGTCCAAGGGGGTAGGGGGTGTCCAGGGGTGGGGGCTGTCCATGGGGGGTGCGGGGTTCCAGGGGTGGGAGGGTGTCCAAGGGGTAGGGGGTGTGTAGAGGGTGGGGGCTATTCAAGGGGGTAGGGGATGTCCCAGGGGTAGAGGGATCTCCAGTGGTTTTGGTCTGGTTTTGGTTGGTTTTCTGCTCGTTTCAGGTCTTTATTGGCAGCACATTGTAATGGTTGAACTCTTTTATTAAAAAAAGTTTTTTTTACATTGATTATTTTATAAATGACATAATAAATTCTTTTTAATGGTTTTTATGTCAGTTATTTAATAACATATGTAATATATATGTTTTCACGTCAGTTATTTTTTAACCGACACGAAAAACCAATTCGCATACTCATTTATCACATTGGTTACAAAAATAACCAATTTTATAACCTTGTTTTTTAGGTTTTTTTTAATAACTGATGTGAAAAATGCTTTAGAGTGTTTTTTATTACATTTATTATTTAATAACCGACGAAGTAAACAACATATTACGTTATTTATTTAAAAACTGACGTAATAAATCACGACTTCAAACCATTTTCCCCATCAGGTTTTTCGGAACCAATGTAAAAATGGCATTGAATTTTTATTTTTAAGTCGTTTTTAAAATAACCAATTTATAAAAAAAATTTATAATGTCCCCTTCAATAATTTCGGCCAAAAAACCAAAGTAAAAAATAAAAAATAACTGACATAATTTTTTCACTAGTATTGACTTAGCAGCAGTAGCCTTCGCTTTGAAGACGTGGTGAAACTACCTGATGGTAGAGAAGATTATCATCTACCCCAATAGAAAAAGTCTCTAGTATATCCTCTATTAGAAGTATCTGATCATTAGATAGTAGTGATGGATAGATTTTATCCATGTCTATGACTTTGAGATTTTCTATACTTCTGGGAAGGGGAACGTGGTGGAAGATTCTCTCTGTAAGAGATTTAATTTGTAGTTATTGAACAAGGAATCAGAGCAATTAGACTCATTTTATATATCCTTTATGAATGGATATGGATAAGATTACCTCCAGTCAATGGTTTCCACCCCTCGACTATTATAGCAGGTCAGGGTGGCACAAATTGAGGATACTGACTGTGAGACCCTATGTGCACAGATATCCACATATCTTTCTCCTGATGGATACACAAAAGGCCGGGATAAAGAATTTTTTTATAGAGGATGTACATTACTACTAGTGGAATTATAGGAGTAGGTTATGAGGGAGTTTCATAAATCCCCTTGGGTGGAACATCCATGTGTCTCGATGATGTTCCATGACATCCAATGTTAGTTTTGGTGTCCATGAATGAAGAAGAGAGTTACAAAGATAGTTTTTCGATGCCTTACATATTAGAAAGTTAATGTTGAGCACCAGGTTCTAGAAATATAAACTCAACCCCTTGAAGAGCTAGAATAGTAGTTGGACAGAAAATAAATGGGCTTTGTGATGGGTTTACCATGTATGTACAGTGGAAATTATGCCATCTTGGTGATTGATGGAAAACTCACAATGTTAGCCCATATCATAGCTAACTAAGAGTATAGACTAGTTGAGATCTTGAGATGACAATACATATAGGAAATAGTTTGATTAATTCGATTCACATCGATGATAGTTTCTAATCATGATGCTCTCTTTACATCCTAGTTGTGGAAGGGATTGTAGGAGGTTTTTGGGACCCATCTACTCTTCAGCAAAGCGTTTCACAAGAAATGGATAGCCAGACTTTAAGAACCATTCTGGTTCTAGAGGACACGATGTAGGCTTTCATGTTAGAATTTGTATGTAGTTGGGAGTATCACCTACCATTGGTGGAGTTTGCATACTACAATGACTACAATTCCACTATTAGTATGGAACTATTTGAGAATTTATACGGGTGACATTGTAGGTCACCACATTACTAGAATAACCTAGGATAGTTATCAATAATGTGCCAAAAGATGGTGCAAGGTAGTACAAAGAAGATTAAAAACATCCAAGAGTGAATGAAGATTGTGAAAAGACGACAGAATCCTTTTTTCTGACAGATGGAGGAGGCCTTTGGAGTTCATGAAAAAAACCATGTATTCCTTCAGGTTTCACCTCATTGAGATTTACATATATTTTAACATGGAAGAAATATATATATTAGATTCATCAAACCCTTACAGATATTGCGTAGAGTTGGCAAGGTGGTATACCACTTGGATCTACCACCACCGTTAGATTGGGTATACGACATCTTCCAGGTGTTGCAACTAAGGAGGAACATGAATGTCTTATCACACATCATCAAATACGATGAGATGAACATCTAGGATGGAGTGATATTTGTTGAGTAACCAATAGAGATTGAGAATCATTAAGAGAGGATCCTTCATGGGTGATCAATTCCTTTGGTGCTTGTCTAGTGGTAGGATGATAATTTTTTGGAGAGAACAAGGGATCAGGAGAATCTGATTCATGATCTGTACCCTCATCTGTTTGAGTTTCCATTGTTTTAGGTTTTGTGGATGTAAATCCCCAAGGTGGGGAGAATTTGAAATCTTAAATTTTCTTTGTGTTATTTTTGGATATTATATGGTTTGATTTCGAGGCCAGATGCTGAGTCAGTGTGTGATTCTGAAGCCCAATGTGCCTATAATAATTGTTTGAAAAATATTAAAATATTTAATAGCACACACCATGGTTTTACTAAAATAAGTGGGATAACTCTTAAATGAGTTCCCAGCATAGAAATATGAGAGCATAATTGTACTATAAAAATTAGGTTTACCATAAGTGACACCTAACTTTAGTCGGTGCATGTCATTTTTGAAAATGATTTCGCAAGACGTAAAAGGAATAAAATAATTTAATAAAAATTATTTTGATGCAGTGAATTGAAAAAATTTAAATGCATCCTTATATAAAAATTCTAAGGTTATCTACATAACCCAGGAACCTTAGGAGGATCACTAGAGAGAGTTATGGGAATCTGTTATGATGAATGATAATGGATCAGGGATCAACGATGATGCAGTGATCGTTCTTCATCAACAACTGATCAAAAATGGATGTAGGACTTTTGATTCAACCAATTCTTATTCGTTCATGATTCCCATGATGAACATGGAATAATCCATGAACAGAATAGCTCATGGATCGATCATGTTTGTGGGAAGAGTTATTTTTCGGGATTATCAGAAGTTTACTGTTGATATTTGTTAGGATTTCCTTTATCATTCTATCAATGAAAAACCAGGATCAACATGAACATAGATCGAGGTTTGTCTGCCTCAATTTTATTCTTCCTTCCACCCTCATTTCATTAATTTTTTTACCATTTTAACCTTGCAGTTCTAGAATCTATGTTTCTTAGTGGTTATGAACTTGATCGATCCCCTAGATTCCAGAAGAATTGAAAATAGAGGCCAGATCTATGTATATTGATACCCAATGAGCTCAGATCTATGATATTTTTTATTTTTGGGCATTAGAGGATGTGTGGTGGACTGTGGAAGGGACCACTGGTGCGTCTACTATAATTGGAGGCAGCGCGTGGAAGCGTGCAATGTTGTAACTTTTGTTGATGTAGGAGGTCTGGGCAGGAGCGGTAGCATCAGCGGCAGAAGCAGTAGTGGCGGGAGAAGACATAATTGTGGTGGTGGAGGACACAAAGTGGTGGTGGCTGATGCGGAGTGGTGGAAGCACTGTGGAGTGGGATATGCTAGGTGGGATAAGTCAGCCAAATAGGTCGGGTTAGGCCAATTGGGTAGGTCAGACCCAAGATAGATCTTAGGCAACTAGGATAGATCCTGGTTGCGACTGACCATGATGGAGGTTGTGGGGCCACAATATTATACCATGACGGTTAACTATAGGATTAGAAACCATGTGACTAGTCCATGTGGTGTATTGACCGACTGTAGTGGTCAACCACAGTGGTAGGTCTGTAGGGCTGGTAGGCCCTTGATAGGTTTGCATGTTGTTTTCTTCAAATGAGTATATATCCTAAAAGGAGATTCCAATCGACAAGCCATATGTGGTATTGAGACCCTAACATATAGAAAGTCACTTTGATAAAAATATTAGATTTTTAGTTTCGACCTATATAGGTTGAGTATGTTCCCATGGTTCTATCCTCAAGGGTTCAATATGATATTGCATCCAAAACATTAGATTATAATACCCTCTAGATTCTTTGTCTTAGATAAAGTATGATATACCTCCCCAAGACTAAATTGTGATCCTCCTTCATACCTAGTGTTGTTTTTCAAATTCGTGTAACCTCCTTGAGCAGGCCACTAATCCTCCATCTAGCGAGCTACATCGGTAGGGTCTATGGTATCCCCTCAGTGATTCTAGGCCTGATCTCCTATGTATGAGGTTTATCCTGTTTGGGTTGGTAGTATCCCTTAGTGATTCTTTTTGTGATCCCCTCTATGTATATCATAGTCTTCCTTAACCAAGGGGGTAGGGGTTATCCAGGGGGTGGGGGATGTTCAGGGGTGGGGGTTCCAGAGGGTGGGAGGGTGTCCAGGGGGTGGGGGTGACCATGGGGAGGGGGCTATACAAATGGGTAGGGGGGTCTAGGGGGGTTGGGGGGATAACCAGTGGTTTTAGTTTGTTTTATTCTTATTTTAGGACTCCATTGGAAGCGCATTATAATGGTTGAGCTATTTTATAAAATAATTTTTTTACATCGGTTATTTTATAACCAATGTAATAAATTCATTAGAATGGTTTCTATGTCTGTTATTTAATAACTGATGTATTATATATATTTTCATGTCGGTTATTTTTTAATCAACATGAAAAACCGATTCGTAGACTAGTTTATCACGTCGGTTATGAAAATAATCGATGTTTAACCTTGTTTTTCACATTGGTTTTATAATAACTGATGTGAAAAATGCTTCAAAAGGGTTTTTATTACTACAGTTATTTAACAACCAATGAAATAAACAACATATTACATCAGTTATTTAAAAACTGACATAATAAATCACGTCTCTAAACCATTTTTCACGTCAGTTTTTTTGGAAATGACGTGAAAATGGATTCAGATTTCTATTTTTTACGTCAGTTTTAAAATAACCAACGTAAAAAAAATATTTATAAAATTCCCTGCAATATCTTCGGCCAAAAACCGACACATAAAATAAAAAATAACCGACGGAAAAAAATATTTTTTGCACTAGTGTGGACTTAACAGCAGTAGTCTTTGATTTGAAGATTCTGTGACACTACCTGATGGGAGAGAAAATTATCATCTACAATGATAAAAAAATTCTCTAGTATATCCTCTCTTAGATGTATCTGATCTTGAGATATGGGTGATGGCTAGATTTCCTCCATGTTTATGACTTTTAAATTGTCTATACTCCTGGGAAGGAGAACGTGGTGGATGATTCTCTCTATAAGAGATTTAATTTGTAGTTACTGAACAAGGAATCAGAGAAATTGGAGTCATTGTATATATCCTTTATGGATAGATATGAATCAGATTACCTCTAGTCGATGGTTTACACCCCTCGACTTTTACAGTAAGTCAGGGTGGCACAACATGAGGATACTGACTTGGAGACCCTATGTGTACAGATATCCACATATCCTGCTCTTGATGGACACTCAAAAGGTGGGTATTAATAATTTATTTATAGAGGATGTATGTAAGTACTAGTATCATTATGGGAGTAGTTTATGTGGGATTTTCATAAATCCCCATTGGTGGTACATCCATGTGTCACGATGATGTTCCAGGACCTCCAATGTTATTTTTGGTGTCCATTACTGAAGAAGTGAGTAACAACGATTTTTTGTTGATACATTACTTATTAGAAAGATGTAGTTGAGAATCAGGTTCTAGCATGATTAAATCAACCCCTTGAAGATCTATAATGGAAGAAGGATTGAATATCAATGGGATTTGTGATGGGTTTACCATGTATGTCTAGGGGAAATTATTGCATCTGGGTGAATGATGGAAAAATCACAATGTCAGTCCATGTCCCTGATAACTGAGAGTAGATATTAATAGAGTGCTTAAGATGCCTCAACATGTAGGATATAATTTGATTCCATGGATTCACGTTGATTATTTTTTCTGATCATGATGCTCTCTTTACATCCCAGTTGTGGAAGGGATTATAAGAGGTTTTTGGGACCCAGCTGCACTTCATCTTAGCGTTTCACCATAGATGGATGGATAGAATGAGAGAAACTTTCAGGTTTCAGAGGAAAAGATGTAGGAATTCATGTTATACTTTGGATGTAGTTGGGAGTATCACCAACCACTTGTGGAGTTTGCATACAAAAACAGCTTCAATTCCACCATTGGTATGACACTATTTGAGGATTTATATGGCTGACTTTGTAGGTCACCAATTTACCGAAATAAACTGGTAGAGTCATCCCTCATGGGCCTAAAGTTGGTGCAACCCACAATAGAGAAGATTAAAATCATCCAGGAGTGGATGAAGATTGTGCAAAACTGTCAGAATTCTTTTGCTGACAGATGGAGGAGGCCTTTGTAGTTCATGGAAAGAGGCCATGTTTTCCTTTGGGTTTCACCTCAATGGGGATTATAGATATTTTAATAGGGTAGAAAGCTATCAATGAGGTTCATTATCCCCTTATAGATATTGTGTAGAGATGGCAAGGTGGTATACCAATTGGATCTACCATTGCAGTTAGACCGGGTATATGACATCTTCCAAGTGTCACAACTGAGGAGCAACATGAATGTCCTATCGCACATCATCAACTAGGATGAGATGAAATTCTTGGATGGAGTGATATTTTTTGAGTACCTGGTGGAGATTGAGAATCATTATATGATGATCCTTCATGGGTGATCAATTCCTTTTGTGCTTGTCTGGTGGAAGAACGAGAATCTTTAGGATATAACATGGGATCAGGAGAATTAGATTCATGCTGAGTACCCTCATCTGTTTGAGTTTCCATTGTTTTGGCTTCTTTGGGGATGAAAATACCTAATGTGGAGAAAATTTGACATCTTAAATTTTCTATGTGTTATTTTTGGATATTATAAGGTTTGATTTTGAGACCCGATGTGGAGTCGGTGTGTGATTTAGAGGCCCAGTGTGCCCATAATAATTATTTGAAAAATATTAAAATATTTAATTTCAAACACATGTGGTTTTCCTAAAAGAAGTGGGATAACTCTTAAATGGGTGCTCAATATAGAAATATGAGAGCATAATTGTGTTCAATAAATCAGCTTTACCCTAGGCGCGACATAACATTAGTCGATGCAGGTCATTTTTAAAATTTCTTTCGGAATACGTAAAAGGAATAAAATAATTAAAAAAATTTATTTTGATGTAGTGAATTGGGAAAATTTAAATGTATCCTTATATCAGAATTCTAGGGTTATCTGCATAACCCAGGAACCTTAGGAGGATCATTTGAGAGAGTTCTAGGGATCCATTATGATGAATGATAATGGATCAAGGATCGATGACGATGCAGTGATCGTTCTTCATTAACAACCGATAAAAAAATTAGGTATGACTTTTGATTCAAACCATTATTCTCCTTTCTTGATTCCCATGATGAACATGGAATTATACACAAATAGAATAACTTATGGATTGATCATTTTTGTGGGATGGGTTATTTTTTGGGATTATGAGGAGTTGATTCATGATATTTGTTTGGATTTACTTTATCATTATAATAGTGAGAAACCATGTTCTACATGAACATAGATCGAGGTACGTTTGTCTTGATTTTATTGTCATTTCCTCCCTCCTTTCATCAATTTTTTTCCATTTATAACCTGTGGTTCCTGAATCAATGTTTCTTGGTGGTTCAAAACATGATCGAACCCCTGTATTTCAGGAGAATCGACAATCGAGGCCAAATATATGTAGACTAGTACCCTAGGAGCTCAGATATATAACCGTATTTATTTTTGGGCATCAGAGGATGTGTGGTGGTTTGTGGAAGGGACCACAAGTGCATCAAATATGACTAGGCGCGGCGCGTGGAAATTCGAGGTGGTCGAACTTGTGTTAGTGGAGGAGTTGTGGGTGGGAGTGGTGGCAGTAGTGGAAAAAGAAGCAGTGGTGGCAGAAGACGTAGTGGCTATAGTGGAGGATAAGAAGTGGTGGCGGCAAATGAGGAGTGGTGGAAGCATTGTGGAGTGGGCCAGGCCAAGTGTCTAAGTTATCCCAACATAAAGAGTTAGGATGGTGGGGCAGGTCAGACCCAAGTAAGATCCATGGCAACTGGGGTAGAGCTCGGTTGCAACGGACCATAATGGCAGGTTGTGGGGCCACAATAGTATACCCTAATAGTCGACCACGAGAGCCGAAACCACATGACTAGTCCATGAGGTGTGTTGACTGACTACAGTGGTCGACCATTGTGGTAGGTTTTCAGGGCTAGTAGGCCCTTGATAGGTTTTCACATGGTTTTGTTCAAATGAGTAGATCTATTAAAAGGAGATTCCAATTGACAAGCCGTCTATGGCATTGATACCCTAACATATAGACAGTCACATTGTGAAAAATATTAGGTTTTAGTTTGGACCAATATAGGTTGAGTATGTTCCTTGGTTATTTTCTCAAGGGTTCAGTATGATATTGCATCCACAACATTGGATTGTAATCCCCTCTAGAGGTTATGTCTCAGATAGAGTATGGTATCCCTCCCCAAGACTATAGTGAGATCATCCTTCATACCTAGTTTATTTTTTCGAATTAGTGTAACCTCCCAGAGCAGGCCACTAATACACCATTTAGCAGGCTACATCGGTAGAATCTATGGTATCCCCCCAGTGATTCTATGCATGATCTCCTATTTAGGAGGTTTATCGAGTTTGGGTCAGTACTATCCCCCAGTGATTCTAGGTGTGATCCTCTCTATGTGTATTATAGTCTTCCTTAACCAATGTGTTCTATTTGGGTGGGACCCAAATGAGATAATCCTCTTCGTCGAGTGTCTCCGATGATATATTTTCCCGAGGAGTGGGTTCTCCTAGAATGAGTGGGCTTTGAGCAGAATCCTATTGCTAGATGTCGTTTTTTACCACCTGATGGTGTGGTGTCTCCCTTGAGTAAATCGAGATGTTCTTGTTAGATGTTCTGTCGATATATACCTATGTAGATATGACTATACTTTCCTTTGTTATATTGGTTTTTTGTTTGAGGGTGTCGAAATGTGTATTTTTATACTCACTTTTATATGATATTTTCCTATACATGTTGTGTCTTGTGCAGACGATCAACCCTTAGACTGATTCAAAGGAGGACGGGGACCATATAGGGCTTAGTGAGATCGGACAGACCAAGGTGTGTTCCTGCATATTTCAGGCAGCAGTCCCAATACCCTTTACTTTCAATTTGTACTTGTGGTTACAGACTATTTTTTTGTGTGCTTGAATTCTGGCCAAGTTTACATTACAATACTTTCTGTTGTACATTGGTTGTGGGATATAGTGGTATGCATGCATCGTTCACATAGTAGATTTTTTTACATTTTATCATTTTAAGGACTTGAAGTTGTGTGTGTGTGTAAAAGTACTGAAAAAATACCTCCCATGTTAATGATATGACTACTCAATGCTAGTAACCATCCCCTGGCCAATAGGAGGTGGGATGGGGAGTCACGACATGGGACTCTTTAGGATGGGTTGAGATAAGGTAGAAGAAAGAAATAATTTACAAAATAAAGAAGGAGGATTTTTCTTCTTGAATATTATCCCCCTGAGAATATCATTATGGCATATAGGTTTGGTCTTTTGTTGAAACCAGTAGCTCTTGGACATGGGGAAGAGGCTTCATAATTGAATGGTGTAGCATTTTGAATATATAAAAATTTTAGGAGATGTGAGTACAAGGGGTGGTACTATTAGGGTAATTAAAGGGTGTTTTTTATTATATTATTCATTTGTTTTTTATTTTGGCTCAAGGCTATCAATAGTGTTAATTTCCATGACTTAATACAGAAACTAGAGCATGTGTGTTTGAGATAATGGGAACTTACATTGTTCAAAACCCAACCATTACTCTAAAATTAACATATTGTCTTATAATGTTAAATAATATAAATTTTAATGTTTCACTATTTACTATAAATTAAAATACTTTATAAAACTCTAAAAAATTCACTCTAACCATTTTTAATGTGTAGAATTTAGAAATGGACTCCATATTGTGAAAATAATTATCTAAATGTGAGAAAATTAATATTTATATAAAAAAAGTCATTTATTTAAAACGTATGGTTTGGAATACCATGACTGATGTTATAACACTTTGGAAAATTTATTAATGTATCATTAAATTATCTTATAATTATAATATAGAAAAATATCCATTTAGGAATTATTTTATGAAAATATATTCTCTTTTAAATCATTATATTAATTATAAAATTATAAATAAATATTAAAATTTCAGAAAAACAACAACACTTAATTTATCATTTTTCAAACATTTATTTACTTATTCCATGATATGAATATATCTCATTTTTATTTATAAGATACCTAAATTTAATTTATACTTTCATTGGTGTGGTTGTTATTCTATGGGCTATATTACTATTCCAAATGGTCATATTATTATTTTAATATCCAGGTTACAATTCTATTAGTATGGGTTTCATAATTTTAATAAATAAAACTTATTTCATTATTAATTTATGAAAATAATGTTTTTATTGGGTTCTCTATGTTTTGTATTATCTTAATACTATATTACATAATTATAAGAAGGGAAATTTTTAATGATAAAATACTAGGTCGTTACAGTCAATATTACCTGATGTGGCTCCAAAATTGATAATTAATAGTGTTTACGGATGAAAAGGTCCAACCTCAAATACACCACATTGTGAAATACATGTTTGAAAAAAAATTCCTTAACTTATAGGTTTCCTTATTTTTAACATTTTTTTTTTCACTATGGTTACAATTATTTTTAACCAAGGCAATTTTTATATTAAAGAAAAAATAAAATGATCCTTATTAGATAATTTTGTCCCAATTATTATAAAAATTATATCTAATTTTAGAAAATATTAAACCAATGTGTGCTTGAGATTAATTTTTACACAGGTTCATGTAACTTACAAAAACACCACTTTAAGCATCACGAAGCTAACATTGTTTTTACTATTCAGGGGTCAATATATTCAGTATAAAATTTAATTTTGTCCATGAATGGAAAATAGTTTATATTAATTATAATTTTAAATAACTTGGAATAACATATGATTTTTTTAAAATTTTAAATCATTTAATAAAATAAAATTTATTATAAAATGACATTAATGTCAATTTTGATATTATTTATTTAATTTGAATTTAAAAATATCAAGAAAGTGATGATATTTGAATATATTTTTCTAAAACCTATTTAAAATGATATATGAATCTAAAAAAATTATAACATAATAATTCACTCAATTTACTTCACTTTTAATATTTTTATATCATTTATTTCATTTAATTGCAAACTAAATTATTACTTCTTTGACATTTATTAATAATTTTAAGTAAATATTTAATCTAAAAAAATTAAAGATAAATTATTATGTTAAATATAGTAATTTATAATTACAAATAATATTTATGAAGGAATAAATATTATTTTTTTACATATCCAATTTCTTTATAGAAATTAAAAGGATGAAAATTATTATTTTGTCCTTTTCATAATATGAAACATTATATTAGTCATATTCAAATAAAATTGGAAATAAATTTCTATATTTTTGGTACATTTATTTCCATGTCCAAAATAAACCCATTTAATAAAATTAAGAAAACAATTTACATCATTTTTACTCTTATCATTCAACTTTAACACCTGTTAAACCCATTTTTAACTTAATTATGATAAATTATATTAGTTGATTCACTAATAATTATGGTAATCTATTCACCATATTAGGTAATATAAATTA
This sequence comes from Viscum album, assembly GCA_963277665.1. Classification (NCBI taxonomy): domain Eukaryota; kingdom Viridiplantae; phylum Streptophyta; class Magnoliopsida; order Santalales; family Viscaceae; genus Viscum; species Viscum album. Next base: position 698,000,956 of record OY728121.1, on the reverse strand, counting down.
TGTTTATTCCAAATATGGAATTAATTTTTATAAATTAAACTCATAGAATATTCCTAACTTTATTTAAAATTTATCTTCTAGATGTGGCAAAAAAATAGTTTTTAAAGTGAAAATGTTCAAAAAGTTAAAACTTATTTATATGAAAATTAAACTCAAAATTTATTACAATTAAATAAATTGAATTAATGGATATAAAATTGATCTATTTTTACATTAAGACCAATTAAAAATATAATTTAAATTATATTTTTTTTTACAAAATAGAATTTTTCAAATAGAATTTTTTATTTCTAAATATTCATAAAAAATAAAACAAATAAAAAAATCACTAAAATTAACCATAATATATTTTTTGTAATAAAATTTAAAATTACATTTATTTTATAAAATAAATTTTCTAATGGTGTTAAAATTTAATTTTAAATTAAGTGAAAAAGAATAGATAAGTCTTGTTTTTTAACTCGGTGTTGCGTGTATCTCTATCTATTAATAGAATTAAATTTATTATAATAGAAATATAGTTTAATAGATTGGGGTGTTACATTATCCCCCCTATAAATAATTTTTTCCTCAAAATTTGAACTTCATATCGATAATCAATGGTGTAAACGTTAGATATTCCATTAATGAAAAACCAAAATCATAAAAGAGTTAATAAAACATCCCATTAATAAGAGAGAAATGGAATTATGAATTTCATATAGACTAATAAAATAAATAGGTTTCCATGTAAGAGAAAATTGGTGGTAAATGAAATCATTGACATGGAAGAGAATACTAGCGACAAAGAATTAATAGAGATGGACATAAGTCGTTAATCATAAGAAATTAGGTGAAGGATAATGACCACATAACCATAAAACAAATAGGTGAGAAATGGTCAATGATATAATCATAAATAATGGTAATAGGATATAATTTTTTCCATGATCCTTTTCCAAAATTTGATGAACTTTTGTGATAATCTATACTTTATTTCATTTAATTTCATAAGAAAAATCCCATCCTTTGGTTGTGCATTGATCATTTTATAATTCATTGAATACTCTAAAAATAAATATTAGAGATTTATTTTTTTTGTCTTGAAGCACAAAAATTAATGTTTAATAAATCATATGATCCATAAGCGTGAGAAATGAATTTTCATCTATCTCATACTATTTTCTAAAACCAATACGATTAGCATAATTATCCAATATGAATAAATCGTTATATGGTGAAGTAATATATTAATATCTAAAACCATATCCAATGTTTAGCTCAATCCATTTCATAAATGGTTAAAATTACCACCCTTTCCAAAAGATCAAGGTCCAAAAAATTATAATTAAGGTAATAGAATTTCCAAAATGATTTTATAACTAATCCAAAAAACATGATGTTTATCTCAATATAAACATTCCAAAAATTTGAATACCATCATAATTTATTATATTAAGTCATGTTAATTAATTAATTACCATAAAAAATTATTTAAAAAAGTAATTCTTACTTATTCCTTAAGTGAATAAAAAATTATCGAATATAATCCTTAAAACCAAAAATATTTTAAACTCTATTGGGAATAAACCACTTGTCAAAAAATCATTAATGAGTTCAAAGGTGGTTTGTACTATCCAATTTACATATCCATATTTATTATATGTTTATCCAACCATCATCATCTCAGCATGGGAAATCATATGTTTTCTAAGAATTTCAACTTATGACTAAATCATTTTTCTTTGTTATCAGTGTCATTTAACACGTTCTATCAAATATTTAATAAAATTGTTCTGGATTACCATCATATATTTCACTATTATTATGATGAGAATATATTCAATAAAATAATTTTACAAATTATTTCAAGGATCCAAATAAACAAACATATTATTCACTGCACTTTGATTATATTAATAACATAAGCTAGACTATCATAGCTTAACGTATTCTAAGTTATATTCCCTTAATTCACATGGAATTTGTTTTACATAGTGCCCCATAACCTCATAGTTGAATTATTGAACATTGTATATTTATTTTTTCCCCTTCAAATCATTACTTTTTGGGCCTTAATCTATACACATATAGAAAACTCTTAATATTTTCGCGAATTTCCTAGGGTTATTATTTCCAATGTTATCACATGTAGTAAAATACATCTTTCTATTATCCACTTCATGAATTATTTTCTCTTCCATACCCTACTTTTATTTCTACTATTTAAATCCATAATATAGTGAGAATTATCTATCTTTCTTGATATCACATAAAATGATTTCATCATATGAAGAAAATTTTGAGAGAGCAGTTCCCTTCAAAAACATGTCATATTACCTTCAATGAAATTGGCTATCATACAATCCATGTTTCATATATAATTTATATAATGTCAAGATAATCTTGTAAAGGTAGATTCATACTCTAAAACACATTATTTTTTCCTTTTACTTTAAGCTAAGGAAATTTCTCTTCATCTCAGTTTGTTGTTAAGGAGGAAAATATTTGTTCAAAAATGTTTGTTTTAAAGAATTCCATTCCATGAGTTATATTTCCACTTCTTACCTAATTTTATAGATCAATTAACACCATTGATCATCATTAACATTGATAAAATACACTGTATGTGTGAATTGTTTCTTTTCACCACATCACAATGACATAAATATATTCTCTATATACTTAATTAATTTATCATCTATTGTTGGATTAGTATCCACACTAAATGGAATGGGTATTTATTATATAAAGTGATAAAATATAGAGTAATATCATAGTTTAATTGTATTCTCCATCCAAGAATGGTTATTGTTCATAACCTAATTAATCTTCCACAACATATCCATAACATGTTATGTTCCAACATCAATTGTATTGGCGTCATTTGCAGGGAAATCTCTACAGTATCCATGAGTATTGATACCCTTCTTCCTTCTAGGTTCCATTTCCAAATAAATCATATATTGTATTATCTTATAAAATTATGAATTTTAATTGATAATTCATAATGAAATATATTTCCTAAAAAATATCATAAATTTAAATTTATTCATTGTTCATCTTAGACTAAAAACCGATTGTTTCTTTAAGCATAAAATTGTTATCAAATACTTTATAATGGGTTAAAATAGTTTAATTATCCTAAGAATATCCCCTAATATTGTTATGATCGATGAGAAATAAGGACCATTTTCATGTACTAGGTAACTCTTGAGTCAATCTCGATGTGTCTTTTTTAGAGTTATTACACCTAGGTACATCTATTCTAGAACCATGACCACTTGTAGTATCCAGACATGAATTTATTTCTAGGAGAGACCACATAATCTCTACCTTACTGAAATTTTAGCATATTCTTTAATACTTATCCTCAAATTTAATCATATGTTTATGATCCCTAATGATAATTTTCCAAAATCCAGTTCCCAAGGTTTCTAATAATATTTACTTGAAGAAATATATAACAACCCCACCCCTAGTAGACCAGAGTCAATTCCATGAATTATTAGATTACCATAGATATAATGAGTTAAATCTGAAAGGACTAATATGTTTAGAAGTTTCAGAGGACTGTACATATACATGATACCCATTTTGTATTGGGGAAAGAAAATAAAACATAATAAATAAAAATAGGAAATAAAATGGATCCTTGTAATCACTTTGAGAGATCTCTTAATCATATTTTAGGGGAAGGAATCAAAATAAGGGTGAGTTGAAATGATCTATATGGGATAAGTATAGTGGAATAAATAAAGAATCCATGAAATTAAAATATATGGAATTATATATAACTAAAAACATGTTCTATTTAAGTATCATGACTATTAGGTGATATAATAGAAAATCAATATGGAAAGGTATGTAACTAAAACCCATTCCATTTAATTATTAAATTTAGAATAAAATGCATCTATAAAAAATTTCATAGACATAATATTATGGATAATAATAAAAACTACATTTTTAATGAATGAAATTATCAATTATTGATTCCATATTTCCTAGGAACATGATAACATTATCCTCAAGACCTTTCATAAGATGGTTTAAAACATACTGCGTAAAAACTCATCTAATTTGTTCAACTGATTCATCTCAGGAGACTACCATTTAATTAAGGGTATTTCTATAAATGGTTCCCAAAATATGTCATACCAATCGAAATCATTCCCATATTTCAAATAATCATTTTCTTTATAGAAAATTTTCATTATAATCATGTATCAATTTGAGTAAAGGATAAAAATTTATCAACATTTCTATATTTAATCAAATAACATTAAATGTGAAAACCCTATGTAAAAATGGTATACTTTTCGGGAAATATAAATATTCCTAAAACAATAAAATTTATATCTAATATAAATGTAAGAAACAATGGAAAATTATTATAATTAGTTGATTGTTTCAATATGAAGTTAACAATCATAAAAGAGAGTGAGATTTCACAATAACTTTTACCACTTTTTAATATTTAAGTGAAATAACGTTGGATGAAATAATTAAAATTAGAACTTAAAATAACATTAAATATGAATGATTCATGATATTACATGTCAAGGGGATGTATATACTCCACATAAATGTTAATTGGTTTATAATAATGAATAAGGCTCAATGTAATGTAAATCGATATGAAATCCATTAACACACACATTATTTTGATTTCATGATATCTGACCTTCTGTATAGTGGTTTTGAGAAATTTATTAATTTATAATAGAACCATAAAAATATTTATAATATCATATATGATCCTTCCATAACAACTTATCAACCTTTAATTATTAATTATTCATTATTCTCATTGTTTTGGGTTTTAATTGCCTTGTTTTCTTTTGTGTGTTTTGTCATTTGACATATAGTTATTAAACATATTATAGAGATTCATAATATACAGAATAAACATCATGAAATTATTATCATATAATTACAAAAAAATTACTTCTAAAACCAAATATGAATTATGGATATGAAAAATGAAATATGTTATAATCATGGAGACGGTAGGACGTAAGAATAAATGAGTAACGTTTCCATTTTTTACCAATTATATTGGAACGGGGTAAGTAGTATTTTAACATTATAAAATTATAAAAATATATTTAATACCATAACATATAATTATATATATATTATTCATATGTTTGGGAGATGAAAACAGAGTCACATTGCTTTGTGAAGGTGGTTGACCACCGGTACTTGAACGACGTTATCATCTTATCTTGAGAGAAAAGGAAATAAATAAAATGAAATATATTATCATTAAAGAATATTTTTTAATTAATATCATAATAATCTAAAATAAATCACATATAATCATTACCTTTTTCATTCAACCCTTCTATGTTAAACGTTAGTGAAAGACGAATCACATCACTTCGCAAGGAGGTAATCCACCGTACACATGAGCGACATTATCATATATACTATGAAATGGAAGGTAAATATATATATATGATACATTTAATAAATATGTATAAATATGTTATTAATTTAATATATATAATTTATATCCTTTATCATACTCATCCTTGAGAGTTGGAAATGAAAAAATAGACGACATCGGTTTGCGATGATAAAATACATTGTACACATGAATGATTATTTCATGACACATTTGATGGAAGTGGAGATTTTTTTAGGTAATTAAATTATTTTAAAAATATAAATGTAATTGGAATTTATTATGGTTATTATTATATCATGGTTTAATAAAAATTGATGGAGGTGGAGAAATGAGTAAAATAAAGAATCTCATTGAAGAACGTTACGTATTCTTTGGGTATCCTCCTTAAGTATTAACTATAGCATTCCATGGATAGAATTGTAATGAATCTAATTCTTTGGGGATGAGGTGAGGTATTTTGGAATTTTTTTTGTCATTTATTTTTTGATCCTAATAGGTTTTAATATTTGAATAAGTGAGGGGATTGAGATACCTTTTATAGTTTAGGTGGAGTGTCGTTCTTGAAAATAGTCAAATATATTCACTATTGGGAAGAAAATTTTACATAAAATGACTCCAAAATTGATAAATAATGGTTTTTAGGTATTATATGGTTAATATAAACCTACAAGACACAATTAATCACATGGTTTAAAAAAAATTGTTCCTTAACTTGTTAGATTCCTTATTTTTACCAATTTGGTTTTCAGTATGTATGTAAGTATTTTTAACCTGGGTAATTTATAAAATATACTGAAAATAAAATGGGACTCATTAAATAATTTAGACCCACTAATTATAGATGTAGTATGAAATTTCATAAAAAATGTAAATCCAATGTGTCTTGGAAATTAATTTTAGCACAAGTGAATGTTACGTGAGAAAACATCGCTTTAACCTTAACCATACTAACAAAGTTTTTACTATTTAGGGGCCATTATATTAAATATAAAACAAAAATTGGACCATGAATGGATCATCTATTATATTTATTAAAATTAAAAAATCATTTGGAATAAGATATTATTGTTTGTAAATTTAAATTATTTAATAAAATAATATTTATTAAAAAAAATAACATCAATGTAAATTTTGACATTATTCATTTAATTTGAATTTAAGAATATCGATAACTTTTTTAATTAGAATTTATTATGCCCAAAACTAAGTAATAATATATATTGATCAAAAAAATTATTGTAACATTATAATTAAATCAGCGAACTTCACTTTAAATATTTTTAGAATCTTATATTTTATTTAATTACTATTTAAGTAATGATCTTATTTTCATTTTTTTAGAATTTTAAATAATTATTTAATTTATAAAAACAAAAGATAAATTATTATGATAAAAGTAATAATTTATTATTAAGAATAATAACTACAAATGAACATATGTTGTTTTTTACCAATATCAAACCTTCATAAAAATTACAATGAAGAAAAGAATATTTTTTGTCATTTTCTTTACATAACTTATTTTATGGTTTATATTAGAAGGAAAGTGGAAAGGAATTCATATATTTAATATAATTTTATGGAAAATTTTAACATAAATTCTTTAAATAAAATTAGAACAATAATTTTGGTCATTTTCTCTTCTCATTCTAGTTTAACCCCATGTAAAATTATTTTTACCTTGACTGTGATAATTAATTTCTACAGTTTTCACAAATTGTTATGGTGAAAATTTTATTTGAAAATATTTGGTAATATAATTTATTTTAATTAAAAATATGGAATAAATTTTTACAAATTCAACTCACTTTAGTGAGAGAATGAAATTCAAAATTAATCACACAGGCGTGGTGAGAAATCTAGGTTTTAATGTTGAAATGTTCAAAAGTGTACAATATTTTTATATCAAAATTAAACATTAAAAATTATTCCAAATTGAAAAATTGGGTTATTGGATATAATAATAATCTAATTTTAATTGAAACAAAATTAAAAATATAATATAATGTTATAAATTATTTAAACAAAAAGGATGTTTTCAAATAAAATTCAATTTTCACAATTCCTAAAAAATGAAACTTTAAAAGAAAATCAAAAAAATCCACCGAAATATAATTTTTAGATTTTTATTTTAATTTCTTTTTATTTTCTGAATGAAATTTTATAAAAGTGTTAAAAATTAATTCTAAATTAATTGGGAAAAGCCTGACTAGACCGTTCTTTTAATCTGTTTTGCGTTCATCACAAGTTATCGACAAAAATAAATTTATTCTAAAAAATATATATTTTAATGTCTTGGTATGATACATAGAATCTAAGTTGAATATTATATAGATTGTGAGCATATATCTAGAAATTCATTATTGTGGGTTCTAAAAATAATAGAGTAAAGAACTAAATGTCACAAAATCTGGTCGATTGTGATCAATACTGTATAATATATTTGTGAGTATCAGGCACCAAAGTTCATGGAAAGGGGAGTACACATAGAAAAATTAATCCTATATAAATTTTATATATGGTCTTCCTCATGTGTTGTAGAATAAAACATGATTAAAATGTAATAGTTCATGTTTTTTGGAATATAATTGTTGTATAAAATGAGAAGTTGTAGTTTATAGTGGTACTTTTTAATGATCATAATTCCAATTTATGTTAATGTGACCAAGATTCTTCTTAGTTTAATGATTTTTGTATATCATATTGAATTCACGGTTGGGTCCTCTATCCAGTCAGGAAAATGAGTATGGTTTTAAAGATGATCATTTTAAAAATTAATATGTCCTATGCCAATAACATTATACAATATTTGAGTAATGTTAGGAGGGACATATTGATTATATTGAGATATTTACTAATCCAAAAGGATGAATTAAAAATAAATTATTCATAAAAATGGAACATAGATTCACCTACTTAGTGATCTAATATTATCAAGGAACATAAATTTGAATCATATCATATAACACTCTTAAATACTTTAGTGGAAAAAACTTTCCAAAATCCATTATATTGAATATAACTAAAATATTACTCTGGTATCCTAATCTATAGGGGTTTGTAGATTTTTGTAAACTAAATTTTATATTAAATATTTTCACATAATCCTACTCGATTCAACAATAACTTGTTTTCAATACCAAAGACAGTCTTTGGGCACAATACATTCAAAAAATCAACCTATATATACAGTCATGGTTTTAATAAGTGTTCACATGGAATGAAATCAAACACAATTTTTTATTAGGAGTTTTAAAATCTCACCATCTTTTCTCATGTATTCTCATTATGTATGAATACTTCCAAAGTTTATTTTTTTTGGGTCAATGCCATCCTAAAAATAAATATATAACATATTATTATATGAAAAGTTATATATAATCCCTATTTGTGTTAATTATATAATAATAAAATCCAATTATAACTCCACATATCCAAATATATCCCATGAATAGGTTATATAAATGACTTTCACATAATAGAATCAAATTAATCAGAAGAGCATATATAGTGGGCTAGGTTTTTAACCCCCACATTTTGTGACAATTACAAAGACACTAGGCCAGTGGGAAGTCCAACCCAAAGTCTCACTATCCATGGATTTCTTCTTAAGGTAGTCATCAATTATAATATATCATTAAAATCTTATGGTTATAATTCATAACCAACTATTACATTCCACTTCATAACTAATAATAAAATCTTAGACATGGTTGAATATAAGTATATGTTACATCATATCTTCCATATAAATATCTATAGGCACTACGTGAAATATATATGAATAAGTTAAAAAATATAAACTAAATCATATAATAAATCATAATATCAAACTTATATTCATTAATAATAAAGTAGGGAATAATCCAATAAAATGATTGTTTCATAATCTTATACATGAGATAAAATATTGTTGAATATTTTATATATAAATAAATTGTAATAATTTTATAATTTAAATATTTTTTATAAAAACTCTAATAATAAATACGTATTAAAATTTTCATATTTATTTCAATATCATATCCTCCATATTAATAATTTAAATCGAATTTAAAATAAAATCCAAGATGTTTTAGAATATATGATATTGATGAAATCATTTATAACAATTGTTTTATATTGAATGTAAAATTATAACATAACCTAAATATTAAACATTAAATTTTATCTTAACATTGATATAATCTTCCAAAAATATATTTGAAATGGTTTTATTTTTTCCCAACTTAAGGGATTTAATATGACATTGTCTAATATTTATTTATGAACATTTCCAAAATTTGTATATAATCATCCATATTTTTCATTAATATTCAATTAGTGATTTTTTTTAAATTTATACGCCTTGTAAATTCAAATCAAACAATGATAAAAAATACCAATATATTTTTGGAATGGTTTAAGTCACCCATCAGATTTAGAGCAGGCCCTTCGGTTTAGCACTAGGGAAGTTTTTTTGGTAGTGGTGAAGGTTTTTATGATTTTTATGAAAATTATATTTATTTAAAATAATAGAATTTTTGGATTTTTTTTGATATAAAGTATGGAATGTTTTATAATATATTAGAACACATAGAAATTGAATCCACATCCATTTTCTCTTGGTGGATCTGTTTTTGGTAGAACCTTCAAAAAACATTCTTCTGAAACCAAGATGTGGGTTTTCTGGCTTATGTCATATTTTTCTTACAAAAATACTATTTCAATGCTAACTATACAATTTTTTATATAAACCATAGTGAGATAATATTAATTTATAATTATTTTCTTCCATAAAACTTTTATGTTCATGTTTTCATAAACTATGATATAGTTAAAAGAATATTATAAAACCAAACATCCTCAATAAAAAAACATCATATTTATAAAATGAATTAAGAAATATAATTTTATTTTGTAAAACATATTCTAGTTATAGAAAATAATAATTTATTATATTATCTATTTATTTAAAAAAATCATTTCAAATGTAATTTATTTTTCAGTGATACAAATGATGGGTTTTTAGGGGATAAAAATTATTCAATCATAGCTACAAGAACCATACCAAATCAATTATTCTACTATATTAGTCCATAAAATTTGAAAAAAATAAAATAAATAAATAATGAAAACCTTTTATCAGATGATATTATCCATTCTAGAGTCTGTATATGAGCTTGATAAGGATAATTCAGAAGAAACAAAAACAACCCAAAATTTATAACCCTTTTCCATATGATGTGACATAATCTAGAATTTTGATAAGTCTTATGATGATTTCATGAGAGTGTGAGATTGATGGAATCAAATACTAAATAATGAACCATTATATGAATTCCAATAATTTCATATCCATTTAGAGGAAATAAATATATGAATGTATAATGAAACACTTCATTGTATGTATAACTAGGATGTGTTTTCCTTGAAGGTGGTATATATATTTTGTGATAAGTAATAATTTTATTACATCTCAATGTAAATTTATTATACATTATATTATAACATTTAATGAGTTTAACATTAGTCATTTAATTTTTTAATGGGTTCGATATAAATAGTTAAGGATTTATATAATTTTCTTAATTTTTAACATTAATTTTATATATGGGAAATATTTAATTAATATCATAAAAGTATAAATATTAAATATAATGATAGATCCTATGAGGAGTTTACAAATGGCCCATATATATGAAATATAACACAATTATTTTAATTTTAATGAGAGTATTAGACATAAACATCAAACTAAAATATCTACTGCATCCCTACTATTATTCAGGGTTCTTGTAGGCTATGGCTTGACATAAACTGTTCCAATTAATTAGAATATTTTTAAAACCCGTAGATACCGTACATGAAAGGATTCCATTAGATTATTTTTAATGATATTAAAAAACAATAATATATATATAAGAATAAGGGGATTTGTTTTTTATAAAATAAATATGAGTTCCTCATTTTTGGTTTGGTATTTTCATTTCAAAAACATGGATGATCTTTGTTCTTTTGAGGATCCTACTTGATTCTACTTCATGGGACATGTGTATCCATACCCTTATAAATCTAAAATGTTAAAAAACACATAATAAAAAATGGGTCATCCAATTCACACAATAATATACAGTTATCGAGAAATTAATTTAGGATCTTCTCACATTTAATTTTTAATATTATTTGTAAATTAGTAAAAAAAAATATTATAAGAGTAAGAGAATAAATATTCAATATTTACTTTGTATATAATATAAAATCATAATTGTTTTGAAAAATTGAATGATCACACATGTATAATGAGGATGATTATTTACAATCAATGGGTTGTATAATTGTCAATGTCTACTCACTTATGGTTCAAATTCTAAACTACATTTTTCAAACATTAAAGATACATTGTTCATTGTTTTAAATATTAATTTCCCCATAATCCTATAGAATATTCATTGTTATCTTAAAACTTAACTTTGGAGATTGTTTATGGAGATTTGGATTCAAAGTTTTTTATTCCACACATCTTGAAAATTAAATATTATATTTGAGTGTTATTAATAGATTTTATTGGATAATTTTACCCATCCATGCATATCAAATGAATTGGGTATTTAATTTATTATGATGGAATATCATCACATATTGTAGTATATTTACACATAATCACATAACTACAATATATATGTGTGTGATGATTATAAACTATCATATATATGGTCTTCATATATAGAGTATTCTGGATGAAATAGTTTTTAACCATCATGTTTTTTATTTGGAATAGTTATTTGAGAAACCCATCATATATAAGTCATAATATATGATTGAGCACATTAATAACATTAATATGTATCATTCACAAAATATCATATTTTAAAATTCATTAAAATAACCATAATATATATGTATATAATGATTTTTTATATAACCATGAAATATGAAATATTTTTTTTGTAAATGATTGTAGAACATGAGTCCTCCATTTTAATAAAAATATTAATAAGAAAATACAATTATAATTCATTGATAATAAAAAAATATATATGTGTAAATAATTAAATTATTTAAGAAAACCACATAAAAAGTTCAGTAAATTAATTTTAAAATAATAAACTCCAAAAATATTTAATAAATTAGTTTTAAAACATAATTTGTGTGAATTTTGTTTATTAAAAACTATTACACTTAGATTGTATAATAGAAAAACATAATTAATAGAAGAATTATAATTTTTTATTATGTAATCAGAAATAACTTATACAATATCCTAATAAATAATTCTTAAAAATATATGTGGTGTTATTTTTGTTTATGAAAATACCATTTTATTTATATTAGAAAATAATATCACTTAAATTAGTGAGAAAAAAATAAATTTTTGATAGAAAATCATAAATCACACATATATAAAAGTATTTATCATATATGTGATTATTATAATAATAAAATATCTTTATGATTCAAATGATAAATTTTTTTAAAAATAATTTAAATAAATTATAAAGAATATGTATATAAAATATTAATGGAATCCTTAGTGGTGTGTCCCATCATGGGAATACTCCACTACTCGATTTCATAATAACCTATTTGGTCATCTTTCATCCCCATTTTTGGATTTGGTGTCTTACTATTCCCTCATTACCTTGATATTTTCATGTTTATATCGATTAACCACCTATTATTTTCACCACATTATTATTTTAAAATATATATGCAATATCCATGGACCCTAATCCTTCACATTCATTAGATAGGTTCCCAGTTTTTTGTTTTTTATTAGATCAGTATCAATAGTAAATAACTTTTTATTATCTTATGCTACTCACCAAACATTATTTTTTGCCATATCCAATTTATTCATTCGAATGAAACTTGAAAATATATTTTGGTTCAGAATTATTGAATTTGGTTAGGTAGTGAGATCAGAAACATATTTTATTTTAAATTTAATTAGAAGACAATTTTACATTGTCTTGTTTATAGGAAAATCATGTTTTTAGTTTTGAAGTTTATTCAACCACATGGTACCAGAGATATATAAAACTTATTTGGCTTAATGTGTATAACATAATGAATTTAATTGAAGGTCTTTACATTCCTTATTTCAATCTATGAATTCCAAATTCATTAGAGATAAATCATAGGTGTTATTTTTGATAAAATATTCATAATAAAAAAATAAAACACCCCTTTTTTGTATAAATTTTAACAGAGATGTATTATACTCTCAATATCCCAAATGCATTTTTTTATTATAATTGATTGAAACATTTAATAATTAATATTTTATGATAATTCCCCAGGTTTTTCATTCATTTTTTAATTTGTCAATTCATATCAACCTATTATATAAGGAAAATAAGAGATCATAAGGTTATGTGGGTACCAAGGCTTCAATCATTCATTTTATATAAGGGTCAAAATTTTCCAAAAACTTCTTTGTTAATTAAAATGATTCTGAGGGTTCAATATTAGTTTGAAAAAATTTTGATATTGTTTTCAACTGTTTTTATTATTTATAATGTATTTTAAATAGGGTGGAAGTAATTCCATGTTTTTTAAATTAAATAAAATAAATATATTTTTTATAATCTGTATGTTTTTAAAACGATTATATTATTTTGGATTATTTTGGGATTTTTAAAATGCTAATATGTCTATATCAAAATTATTTATGAGTTTTGAATATTGGAATTAAATAATTTTGAAAACATGTTTCCCCTTACTGTATTACTTACTTATGCATAAGGGTAATGTGCGTCTTCTAAAGGTTGTATATGGTATGCCACAATTTCATTTTATTCATAATAGTAATATTTAGTCTTCAATTTTTATGTATGGTTAATCAAATCATTGCATAAGGGTAATCCTTCTTTTCCATTAGAGGCATAAGGGCCTACCTTTTATTCTATGAGTTATTTAACGGTATACTAGGTTTTCTTATAACCACATAAGGATAAGAAAAACCTTGAGGAAAGGTGAGACACATATCATAAATCTCATTTAAGGTTACCCTAGACATTTCAATGAATAAAGTTAGACATCCACATAATAGTAAAACATTATAAACATTACAATGTGTTTTTGAGTTTCATAAGAGTATCATTTTAACCAATTATTTTCATTTCTTTTCCCAATTTGGACCCGTAAACATGTTTTTGGGATTTTAAATATCTAACATCATGGGGGTTAATTATTTTGATCATTAAAACCTAAATCTAATATTTTTGGTTGATTTAATCACCATTTCATTATTTTTTTCCTTTAAAACAAAATTAAATGACATTTTAATTTAAATATAGAATGATATGTTATTTCTTTATTCCAAACCACAACATTATATTATTTTAAAAATATCTAAACCCATACCCATTCCTTTTTCAATTTAATATCTCATTTTTAAGATCTAGAAACCCTCCCTTATTGTTTTTAAATATTATGTACATTGATTGAGTCTTCTTCTTATTCTTTCTAGGCATAAAAGATATTTACTTCACTCTCTCTCTCCTCTATAATTTTGGTTACGGTGACTTACAAGGGGAAAATACAAAGTAGTGGATCATCATTATATACTAATTTTATGAGAATATTTGGGAATAAAATAATATTATATTTCTTTAGTTAGATAGAATAGGTTGATATAATAAGATATTTAATTTTATCACATCTAAAATTGAAGGGAATTGTGCGTTCCACTTGTATTTTACCTGATTTCTTCAGTTTTTAGATAATAAAATCCCTATAAAATATTGTCACTTGCATAAATAATTACTATTATTATTATCTCATGACATGTTAAATTATTTAACAAATTCCTAGTAAAAGATGGTGAACATCAGATGAAAATAATTTATATTTTTTATATTTCCTCAAAATAAAAATATAGAATTGCATGTGGTGTTAAAATTAATTTATCTGAAAATTAAATTATTGAAGTATAAAAATAATTACATTATGAACTTCATATTTTTTAATTAAAATGGAGTTATTACATTATATTAAATGTTTTTTGATATTTTAATGGATTATCGAAGATTGTTTCCTTTCTTATAATAAATTTTACTAGGAAAATTATTTACGATGTGATTTTTATAGATTATGAGACCCTTGATTTTGTTATTTGATTAATATCACAATCAAAAAGTGGAATACTCATTTTTATATGGTTAATGAATTGGTTACCCAAGGAAATGTGGAATTCTTTGTTAATACCCCATGCTAATGAATATGTGATGTTGCAAAATCCATTAAACTGGATTATGGTAGATGTGAAAGATGAAGTGTATTATTATGGGTTGATATGGGAAGAGGTGTTGTTATTGTGATGAGTTTTTGTTGTAGTGAGGTGGTTGGATTGTGGTGATATGTTGTCTTATGTTATTTCTAATGATTGTTTGCTTTGGGATAAAAAATAATGGTAAATGATATAATGATGTTTAATTTGAATATGGAAAGAGGACAAGTGCATAATAAAATAGTTTTAAATTTATGTGTTTATATGAGAAATATAAAATTAATGTTTGGTAAATTTTCATAAATTAATTTAACGATAATAGAATGGTTTTTGAAGAAAATAAATGGAATGGATTAATGACTGATTGTTAGTGAAAAATTATTAATCTCTTGAAATGGCGGAACATGTAAATTACAGTTGGTTGTCCTTGATAGTGTATGGGGTGATGCATTAGTTGTCGAATATATATGGATGCATGCTGGTGGTGATGTGGAGGTTTTTGTGGTTGGGAATTTTGGTTTTGTGAACCCTTTGGTTGGGTTTTTCTATAAACTCTATAAAAGTAATTTTCAGGTCATTTCTTTTGAAACACACCCGCATTGAGAATTAGGTGACGCCACCTAAATGTTTTGGTGTTTTATTTATCATTATCCAAGATTGTGGGGATAGATGGTTAGCTACCCCTTCATCCTCATGCACACATAAATTATTTGTTATTATCCATGGGATTGATATCTTGTTGATATTGTGAACTTATGGTCGGGATGATGAGATTGATAAGTTGATACATAATGGTTGTACTACATAGTGGGAGGATAGAATAAGGTTTGTGTCCTAAATATTCACGACACATTAATATGATGGATATATTGAAATTTTTACGAGAGGACTTTGTTTCCTAGTTGTCTTTAGGTGGGATACGATGACCAATTTCGTGGAAGGTTCCTAGTATGATGCAGTTTCCTAGGTGTATTTATAATAGATGTTATAGAAGATATTGGAGTTATAAGAAAAAACAACATTTGGGTGTAAGAGTAGAGAATTAGTGGGAATGTGGTGTGGGTTACAATTTTATCAATGTTTATATTATTATACTAAAATACAAGGATGATTTATTTTGTGATTTTTCTATTCTATGTTTGGGGTTGGTTGGTTAGTTTTCCAATGTCGTTGCACGTTGGTGATATTGTTTGGTTATTGGGGCATTAAAATTGTCTTACCTAATTTTCATGTGTGTCTATGATTATGATCCTAGATAATATTCATGTTATACTAACCCAAAGTATACATAATATATTTTCCAATATCTTGGAAGATATTAGGGATAGATTTTTATCAAAGGTATTGGTTGAGAGACATTGTGGAGTTTGGAGTTTAGCACTATGAGGATAATATGGTCTAGTAGGGAAATAATTTTTGTCAATTTAAGTGCCTGACATAGGCCATGGATACTTAGGAAATGTGATTTTACAATAAAAATGATTTGATGCAAGGACACTGACCTTTCTAAACATAAAAGTGATGTGGTGCTTTTTGCAGGATATAGACCTAGGAGAGGTACAAGAATCATGTTTTTTTCACATTTGATTGAATGAGGTAGTTTTGGGAAGTTAAAAATGAATGTATATAAATAAATATTGAAATTTATGTGTTTTTTTATAATTATTCTCTTATTATGGTTTCCAATGAATTATTATTATTTGGTGAACCAATCATATAACATGTATTAAGTGAGTTAAACTATATCAAACTAGAATGAACAATTTTTATGAATATTATCATGATATTAACATGTAATTACCTATCATTTTATAACATGCTATTTCATGAATTAATTTTCATTCCATTATTAAATTGAATTTTATGGTAACCTACTTTCCTAATGTTTTAAATTGTTACTATTGCACGGTTTGTGCATTTTTAGGGAATAGATTTTCAATTTTTGAAAACTTTATAAAGTATTTTACTTTCAGTATATTTCCTAATTCCTTGATAAAATTAATGGTTCTGAAACCATTCATAGAAGAATTTGTTTCCAAGTTAGTATGCTAGGAATTTATTCCATTCATGATGTATCATGAGCATGTGTATGGACTTATTGAAAAATTTGATTATGGATATTTAAATTCCAAAACACGAATAAAAAAAATAATGTTTATTAATGGTATTTTTATAATTGAAATCCGACAAATGAAAAACATCCCATCTTTTTTTGGAAAGACTGTAGTTTTTATTATTATACAATTTACATGCTAGTGTTATGGATTTATAGTTAGGATAAAATCTTGGTGTATTTTTCTATATATTTTAGAAATTTATAGGCCTTATTAGTGATATCTATTAAAAATTTTATTATTTTTCACATCAAAATACCATTTTTATTTTCTAAATATGGTTATGAAAAATTTATGCTTGATTTTTAATGTTATTAAATATATAAATGTGAATTGTATACCTTCTACCCATGATATGTAACTTTCACGTATTGGAATTGTATTTTAAGGATATAATTTGTTTTATTATAAACCCTTTGAAAATGATATTCAGGCTTTTTAGTAATATTTTGAGACTCAAAAATATTTGAAAAAATGAAAATATTCTTTTAAAAAAAGGTAAAACATTATTAGTACTAAAATAACATTTCCTCACACGTTAATCCATGTATAGTTTTTTATGGTAATCATATCTATAGTTGAAAATTTTTGTATAGTAATAATGAAATTTCTAGTATGTTAATCATGAGTTTTTATTTCATTTATTATATTGTGTTCAGAATATGAAATAATTTTTATATTTATCATATTGTATCTATATATAGATTAAATTTCATTTTACCCTTATTGTAGTATACACACAAGTTTTCATAAGAATAAAAATATAAAAATAATGCTAAGTTTTAGCATGATTAGAATGTAAAATTGTAATACAACTTGTTCCTTTTTACTTTTTTGATATAATATAATATTTTATTTTCATCATTTTTAAAGCATATTTTATATATAATAGATTATTTGAAGTGAGTAAAAGAATTAATCCTGAAAAATTTTACAAATGGAGTTGGAAGTGTGTATCCATTGTAATAACATTATCCTAGAATGTATTTTGAATAATTTTAATAATTATTATTGATAAAACAATTATAAAATATTTATCTATATCTTTTCCACATTTTAGAGGTACTAAAATTGATATTAGGATGTTTCCTTGTAAATGAGATAGAAATTTTGAGTATGGTTTTTTGTTTCATTTTTATCTATTTCTACATTGTAGTGTTGATGAGACTTTTAAAAAATATTATTCCTAATTATAATGTGATCATCTAAAGTATATTGATGAAGATGTTACATTCCAATGTTTAGTCCATAAACCCTTTAGGATTATTAACATAGAAATGTGTCTGATCTATGAGATGATGTTTCTTATTTTGGAGAATATGTAACCCAGCCATGACAATGTGTATTATTGATAGAATAAACAACATCCCATAAAATGTTTTATAAATTAAAATCATCAATAAAATATTTTTTTCAAAAATATATAAATTAATGAAGATGTGATTTATTCTCACACATAAATTATTCTGATGTGATGATAGTGTTTGACTGATATCATATTGGTTGGGCTTATTGTGATTGATCTAATATTAGTGTCATGTCTTATGGATTTATATATATAAAGAGAGAGAAACAATTTATCATTACAATATTTTTTATATTATGAAAAATTTTAAATCCGTGAGGGAGAGTGAGTTCTATAAAATGTGGATAATATCTTGGCATGGTGGATGGGATCCTTTGATTTGTATTCTTGTAGCTTCTTTATCTATTTTCATATAATTGATTGTTTTTTAGATAAATTT
The DNA here is from genome assembly GCA_963277665.1 of Viscum album. Taxonomy (NCBI): domain Eukaryota; kingdom Viridiplantae; phylum Streptophyta; class Magnoliopsida; order Santalales; family Viscaceae; genus Viscum; species Viscum album. Next base: position 697,981,489 of record OY728121.1, on the reverse strand, counting down.
TATTTGAAACTATTTTAATTGATTTTATGCACCTTTGGAAAATAGAATTTATAATGTTAAATAATTTTAAATTTTTTCATGGGTGTGATCTTAGTGATTGTTTTTAACAAACTTGGGATATTTTAGAGCTGAATATTGAGGATTATTATAAAAACATGACTTTTTTGATTCATGATATATATTAAAAATGGGTTCCCCAATTTTAATGATATATATATTGATAATATCATGGTAAATACCATGTTATAAATATGTTTTTTGAATACAATGAAATTTGTTGAAAGTATGTACTTGTGTATATATGTGTGTTTTTATATAATGAATGTTAAATATGAAATGTTAAATATCATTATTCAAATGTTTTTTAAAATTAAAAAATTAGTTTAACATGGAAAAATATTGAGATAAAAATTATAGTTGTGGGTGGATAAATTAATTTAGGTGATTCGTGATGAATAAAATTAGATTATCAATAATTAAATTTCATTATATGATTAAAAATAATATGCTTTTAGAAAAATTGATTTTATGGTAACATGTTTTCTTAAATAACCTACGTCAATATTTTATAAAGTTTTAAATTATTTAAAATTTTGTTATGAAAAAATGTATTGAATGTGTTTTAAGAAAGTGTATTTTGGTAAATCAATTATTATAAATAAATAATAACAATGTTTAACTTGATTATTTATTAACTTACTGAATTTTATATTCAAGGTACTTAGTGAAATGTTTTTAGCATAATTATTTTTAACATAGCATGTCTTAATATGAAATGTTTTTATTCATTTCTCTCATATAAAGATTCATTTGAAAAGTATGTTTATATTTCAAACTCATTAAATAAAATGACATAATGAAATTTTTTAACTTGAGTATCTAGGTTTTTAAATAAATTTTTATATAATAATGCTAATCTACATTGTTCATGACCTATTAAGAATAATATCTTTTTAATTTTCTAAAAGTAAATTTATAGGCACAAAAATTGAGGCTAATGAATTTATAGATTTTAATTTGATGGAATGATTATTTAAAGTTTCTAAAGTGGAAGATATATTAATTTTTTCATTTTAAATAATTATGAATTAAAATTTTATAATGGTTTCTCTATCTATTTTGTTGTTTTGTTTTTATTTTCTTATTATTATGTATTTATTTGTAGCTTTAATATAGTGATATATGCATCTCTTTTCCTATTTGAGAGGTGTCTTCCCAATATATTTCTTTTATAGGGGTTTCTTTGTTCCAAATATGAAAAGTTCCATGAGAGTTATCTCATGTGGTGATTGATTTATTCCCCATCCCTTCACCCTTCTTCCTTGTTTTGTTTTAATTGTTAAAGAGGATAATTGTATAACAGTTATCTGGTAAAGGAGTCCAGATTTTTTAGTATAGATTTTCATTATAGGGATATTGGTGGGTTGGGATTAGTTTTATAAAATTTATGCATTGAGTCAAAATGATTTGATAATTTATAAAGAACTTATAATATAGTTGAATTAATTTCGATCTTAAAAACAGATCAAAATATTTAAAATTTAATTTGGAAGTTTTCAAAATGATTCTATTATTTTGGAAGAATTTTTTGGATTTTCAAAATGATAATAATGACTTAAATAAATTATTTATGATTTTTTGAAATGTGAAATTAAATATATTAAATGTTAATTTTACCATTATGAAAGTGCTTACATATTTTCATGGGTAATTCATGTTTTTTAAAGGTTTTATAATGTTAATCCTTGATTTAATTTTTTGGAATAGATTAACATTGAATTTAACTTTTATAAATAAGGGATATATAATCATTGAGTAAGAGTAAGCCTATTTTTATTAGATGTGTACATTTCAAACAGTAATTCAATGTGCTAGATAAATGTGTACTAGGGTTTCCTATATCTATATAAGCATAAAATAGACCTTACATAAAGGAAATATATAGATCATAAGGCTCACATAAGGGTACCAAGAACAATATGATGGTTTTATAATTTTTTCCAAATGAGTAAGGATAAAACCGTATTACCCTTTCAAAATTTATATAAGTCACATAAGGGTATTATTTTTTCATATGTTGATTTATTCTTCCAAACTAATCCCATAAATGAGTTTTTGTGATTTTAGATGTCCAAAATCATGGTAATTTATGATTTTGTCTTATTTAAACCTAAAAATTTAATAATTGTATGATTTAATTACCTATCCACTATTTTTATCCTCAAAACCAAATTAAATGGCGGTTTAATTTAATAGATGAATGAACTGGTATTTCGAACTTTTAAAAGCATGATCTACTATTATTATAGAAATAAATTTACCATCCTCACTTACATATTCCTTTGATTATATCATCCAAATGATCCGAAGAAACTATCATCTAGTTGTAAATGATTTAGTTTTATAGCCATGATTTTTTTTTGTAATTTGAAGGCATGGAAGAACTGTCTTCCTCTCTCTTCTATCATTTTGGGTGTAGTGACATACAAGGGAAAATACAAGGTAGGGGATCATCGTTACCTTATTATTTAATGTGAATGTATGGTAATTTCATGCATTTTTATTACATTGGATTTTATATAATGGGTTTATATAATAAGATAAATAATTGTATCCAATCTAAAATTAAATCGAATGTGGAGTTTCCATTGAATTTTATATGAATTCATTACATTTTTCATAATTGAATCCCAAGAAAGTATTATTATAAGCATAAAAAATAGTTATTCTAACTATCTCATGATGTGTAAACTTATATAATTGAATGATTTTCCTAGTAAGAAAATATTATTATCACATTAAGATAATTAATATAGTTTATATTTCCATAAAATAAAAATATAGAATAGCATGAGAAGTTAAAATTTGAATATATGGAACCTAAATAATTTAAATATAATTATTTTTTCATTTGGAAATCAATTTATTTTTTCATGAAAATGACTTTCTTACATGGTTTTACTTGTTTTTTTATATCTTTTAAAATATTATCCATGTTTTTTCTTGATAAAAATAATGGTTTTTGGGAAACATGTTTAAACTATGATTTTTATTGATTATGAGACACTTGAAGTAGTAATTTGGTTAAGCCTATAGTTAATAAAAAAGGTATAATCAATTATATATGTTAGATGATCCATTTTCCTATGGAAATATAGACTTTTACATTAATAAAACATGATAATGAATATATTATGTTATGAAATTCCTTAAAATGGATTGTGTTTGATGTGGAAGATGTTGTATATTGTATAGTTATGATATGGGTTGATATTCGGTAGATGTGATGTGTATTTATTATAGTGGAATATATGGATTGAAGTAATTGGTAGTATTATGTTGTGTTGTTGTGATTTCTTGTTTGGAAATGAAAATAAATGAATGTAAAATGGGATAATGAAGTTTATTTTTAGTATGGAATGATGATATGTGCATAGGAAAATATTTGGTATTTGATGTTGTTAAATGTGAAATATGAACTTATTGTGTGGTAAATTATCATAAATTAATGAAAGGATAAATTAATGGGTTGTGATTAATATAAATAGAATTTATTAGTTAATCATAGTTATTAAAAACTCAATAAATTAAAGAAATGGTGAAATTTGTAAGTGGATGTGGATTTGTGTCTTGTGTGTATAGGTTACGCGGTGCGATGAATTAGTTGTAGAAGTGATGTAGAAATGTTATAATGGTTATGTGTACATTTTTTTTCTTTATTTTTTATGGTTTTATCAACCCCTATGATGGGTTTGTGTGTAACTACTACAAAATTAATTTCCTTCTGATTTTTAAATGCACACTACCCATATTGAGAATGGTGTGCTAACAACTAAACTTTTTTGGGGTTTTTTTTCAAAATATATTAGATGGTGGGGATAGATGGATTGAATCCCCCTCTTCCCCACTCTCTCTTATAAGTGAGGTTCTTATGTACATGATGTAATGGATTGAATATATAGTCCACTTATAGTTTGGATGATGATATTGACAAGGCAATTCATAGTAGTGTTCATAATGGTAGGAGGAGGGAACATGGATGGTATCTTTTATGTTCATAATACATTTCATGAGTAGATATATGGTAGTGATTATGATAGTATTTTTCTCCTTGGGGTATTCAAGTGGGATGGGATGAATAGTTACACATAGGTTTCTTGGTATGATGTGGTTACCGAGGTGTCTTTTTGAGGGATGCTACTGAAGTGTTTGGAGTTCCCGAACATACGAGGTTGGGGAATGGGAGTAACAAGTCAATGGGAATGAGCTGAGAGGAACCATTTTATTGATATTCATATACTTATATTACTATACTTGGATGCATTATTTGCTTGTTGGGATATGATGATAATGATATTGGTTAGTTAACATGATTAGGTGTTTCTTCACCGGTGCCTTAGAATTATCTTCTTACATTTGAATGAGAGTCATTGGGTATTATTATATAGAGTATATATATTATTATCACTATATATATATACACACACACACACACCATTTTATGGTATCTAGGTTATTTTCAGGAACTGAACTAAATAATACTATATTGGGAATTGGAGTTTGTTGTTGAGTTGCAAACATAGTATTGTTTTCAGAACATTATCAGGAGGGGTTCATTTGAATTTATAGACATTATATGTATAATTATATATTATTTATTTCACCATTTTTTATTTTATGTGGTATTTTTATTTATATCCTATCTATCGATCCTACTATTCTTTCTATTTAGGTTAATGCCTCCCATATATGCTTCCTCATTTATTCCCTCAGTGTCAGTCACAATCATAGGGTCTACTAAAGGTTGGAATCATGTTTTATTATCCACATTTCTCTTTTTCAATCCATGTTCTGGAAATATTTGGGTGAAGGGTTCATGAGATTTTATGCTAGTTCCTCTTGCACTCATGTGCAATAAGAAGAGAATTTATGTTATTTTTTTTCTTCTGATTTTCCCATTTACAAAGTTCTACACAAATTAACACAAACCCCAAATGGATTACCACTAATCACAATCATGTACCCCCAAATAAAAAAAGGATTATTATATATTTTAATGGATGGGCATACATTGTTAGAGAATTTTTTACCCTCATGAATCACTATCTATAAATTATACTTTATTATAAATCATTTAAAATATAATGGATCATGTATACATGAATAATGAAAGAAAGACATATAATAAAATTACATACATTAATTAATATAAAAAACACATAATAAAAAAATGAAGTAGATATTATATAACATTAAAAAAAATTAAAAATAGAGAAACAATTCTTATTTGGATGATTCTCACAATGAATGTATATTCACACTGCTGTGGTTTATTTTGAATGAATGTTTGTAACATTATTTTTTTCAAAATCAGAATACTTTTATGTTTAAATGTGATTTATCTATTAATATTACAAATTCATAACATTTTATATTTGACATTATAATTATATGAATATTTTATTTGAAATGTGATTTTGGTGACAAAATATTTAATGGATATTGACATTAGTTTTTATATATTTTAATAAACAATTTTTTCGTTTTTCTGTGAAATTTTTAATACAAAAAATTAAAGTGATTTTTTAATTATAATTTTGGTTTCAAATTTTCCAATTTTCCCTGTTTTTTAATTTTATATGATTTATAGGAATTCATTTCAAAATAATATTATAGGGTTTAAAATTAATTTTTTATTGTTTTATGAAGATTAATTTTTCATTTGGAATTGATAATCTCATAAATAGAAAATTGTATGTAGAATAATGTTGATTAAATTTCACCATATAGTTTCTATAAGGATAAAACCATGGAAAACCTTACAACACCAAATTACTTCAGATTAAAAAAAGATACGTTAGGTCAAATAAATATTTATGAAAGTGTAATCACTCATTCAAAAATATTATCTTTGGGTAAATCCATGATTCAGTGTGCTGATTCTAGGTACCCCTTCCTTTATGTGGATATTTCAAGTTCATAATTTTGACTTGTGGCAGGGTAACCTACACCAACATGTGGTTAATGATGTTCTTAAAAACTCATGTTAAAGTCATTAAACCAATGTTTATAACTATCAAGTAACTAAAATAACTTTCTTAAGGGTATATACATAGTTCATTGATTTATGCCATGGTGACCTAGAGACCTTCATGAGGGTACAATCACTACCTCAAAAGATTATGAAAGGGTAACCTCTATTTTAGATACATACATATTTTTTATCATTTTATCATGTAGTGTAATTCCAAATTTCATAACATAAAAAATGTAATATTATAGAGGAATTTTAAAATCATAGAGATTTAAAATTCTAAAAATATTTCATATAAAAGTGTAGCTCGATGTAAAGTCTATAAGATACCTTCAATGTATGATAAATAATATGGATGAATAAGTCATGAAAGGATATTAAAATTTATATTGATTGGATGGAGTTGAAGTCTTTGAATGTGGGAGGGGGATATTCTATTAGAGAGCTTAATTAGATTCACATGAACAATAAAATGAATATTGAAAAAATATATGTTGATACCATTGATTCGATAGTATAAAAGTTTTATGAGATTCAAGATATTGAGAGTTCACTGATAAAGGAGAAATAATTCATTATAATAAGAATAAAAAATTATTCATCAACTATTATTTGAATCTAAATAGACTATATTAAACCAATAGACTTGGGAATCTGGGTAATATCGCTTCTAGATATGTGAGTTTGGTGTCAAGCTGAATAGAATCCATAGATAGATGGGTCAAATAGATCTCACCATGAAAAGGAATTAAAATTAACATTATTATTATGTATATTAATAATTTATACTCTTAGTTGATCATAATATCCATTTTCATTCTAAATATACACTATTAATCGTATCTTTTGGTGAAATTAATTTTTTCTATTTTTTAAATTTATGTTCTTGAATCATTTCATTATGGGGTTTTTTATTATTTATGATTGTCCTCAAATTAAATTATTATTTTTGGTTGTTGTTAAGATATAAAAGAATAAATCTCAAAAGAATTTCGAAACCATTTTTATCTATTAAAATAGATTAATATGCCACGTACTATGAAAAAATAAATAAAAATTTAGATATTAATGTTTATTAATTTTTTGTATTACTTTATAGTAGAAAAACTTATTGAATTAATTATTTAGAACTTTTTATTTATACTAGATTATTCAATTAGTATCTTATTCATTTAGTAATTTACATTTATCCTACCCATAACTATACTTTTTTACTCAACTGAATCTGTAAACATAACTTTCATGAACATGGTTTCATAATAATTTTCATTGTCGAATCAACATTCTTCACTATTTTTATTAGTTTAGAGATTAAATTGGACATTAATTTACTCACACTCCTTCCATTGGGTTCAACCTATGTTCCAATATACTAGTGTGAGTGGGATATTTATTTTCAATTGTAATATATAAAATATTCAATCCATTTCTGGGTAGCGATGACCCTGAGTGTCTTAGGGTATTTTATAGAAAACAATATGAAAATCATATACTGAAAAACTTAAAAAAATTATTTTTATTACCATTGGGTATTGAATTTCAAAATAAATATATATATTTTTTTAATCATAGAATTATTCTTGTTTTATATAGATAAATATTCATAAAAATGTTGATATTTTAAAAATTATTTTTTATTGATGATTAATACTAATATTTATGTTTTTATGAATTTATTTTAGTTTGTTTTTTGTGAAATAAAAATATGGATTATATCGGGATTGGTATCAACTGAACCAAAATAAATGTGTTTATTATGCCTATTGTAGGAACATTTCCTTGTAGTGTACATATAAATAGCCATTAATACCTCATAAAAATGATGAAAATTAAAATTGTTACTAGATAAAAATTTAAAATAATAAAAAAATACATCCAATGGGTCTCCAAGGTGGAAAACGATAAACCTAAAAAGATAAATTTCTACCCAAGGAAGAAATATTATGGATCATTGAGGGATTGATATCACGTGTGGAAGAATAAATAGAGAATGATAGTTTATATTTAAAATATAAATCAATATATTTGTCTAATATTATGATAAAAGAACTTGATATAGAAGCTCAGGTAATTTTGGATGAAAGAAACAAAAATAAAAAAATGCTATTTTCAAAATTATGAAACTAATTTTAAATTGAGTATTCCCTCTTTTAATACAATGTAAACAACAAGTTTTGATTTGGTGTTTGATTTTACGAATGAGGGAGTTCACATTAATTAATGATTAATTAATCAACTTTTACTTCCCTTTTCTCTCACTAATGATATCCCTAAATATTTTTCAAATGATATTGAAATTAGTGTTGATGATTTTAGAGAAAATTATTTTAATATAAAATATCTTGAATTTTAATTTCATAGTACTTAACTAAATACCTTCTCCACAAAAATTCTAATATAACACTCTATTAATTTTTAAAGTATAAAGTAATGTAATTTTATCATTAAATAAAATAGGAGCACAAAGTATTCAGACCAAGTGGAAATTATTATTCAGGATTAGTGAAAACTAATTTGTATATGTAATTTTAAATTTGAACAAAGAGTAATTTAGAATAGGGGACCCTTTTTATTGATAATGATTCCAAATTATTCTATAAATTTTAAAAAACCCATTTTAAATCTATTTTTGAACATTTAGACACATTCACCATTATTTTGGAGTGTTTCGATGTTTTAAATGTGGTGGAGTGTAGTGACCCTTACCATAGTATCCTAAAGTTGATGTTTAATTTTTTTAATTGGAATAAGATACAAGGAATCACATTTTGAAAGACTAAATTATTTATTAGTCTTGGTAAAATAGATACATACCTGATTCCTATATTTTATTTTAAAACAAAAAATTTAACAAATTGTTTTTCTTAAGAATATCATTATTACATCTAGGATATCTATTAATATCTTTCATTTTATAGTTCATGGATTTTTATAAAAGGGAAAAAATAAGTGTGGGATCAAATTATTAGAAATTTATATGTACAGAGGAACCTATCATGAATTAATAATCATAATAAGCAAGAAAATGAAAATTATTGAACATTGATACCATTTAAACAACATGACTATCATGATAAGATAAGACAAAATCAATATGGAATGGTAAATAACTGAAAATGAAATAAATTTAATCAATAAATTCACTATCATCACTAGATAAGGAATATTTAATATAGTAAGTTAAATGATTGAAAACACATCCCATTTAATCTATAAATAGAGAAGAAAATTCTATAGATAATATAATTGTCGAAAACTGATGGATATAAATAACTGAATTCCCAATTAAGGAAATGGTTAGTTTTTTGACATCATGATACAAGTAATCATGATACCTCTATAATCAAGATCATTTCTCAAGAAATTTTAATTTTTTGGTATTTATACACTAGAAATCCATTTTACTAAGCCAAGATAAATGATTTGTCTCACTAGACAACTGATGCATCAATGGGCTATCTATAATCGGGTCCCAAACATATCAGCTTGTCAAAAATATTCTATACCATTTAATATCAATATTGAGTAAATAACTTGGAATTTTCAAAATGTTCCTATTCAATCAAATAACTTTCAATGTTAACACCGTATGAAAGAATGGTATATGGCTTAGAATTTTTTTTCCAGGATATAAAGAATATGGATAACCATGAATTGAAACCATAACCATCATGAATCAAATATTATTCATGATAAATATTTCAATGGGGAAGTATATACACTATGTAAAAGGGAATATGTGCATATTAAAAAAAATGCCTCAATGAAATCGAAATTGAGAAAAAATAAATTATAATGATTATAACATTTATATGAAAATTAATAACGAAAAGATTACTTGTATCAAATGTAAATACACATAAAACAAGTGGAAATAAAACATTATAAAATTTAATTTTATTATACACATAATATTATAATATCAAAGGAAAATGAGGAAGTAATGTAACCCTATGAAATGAAATTGAGTTATGAAATTTTTTACAACATAGTCGCTTTCACTTTATATCCACATAGATGAAATAATTAAAAATAAAAATAAAAATAAAATGAATTATTAAAAAATAATTATATTACAAGTAAAAGGGGTAGTATATAAACCATATAAAAGAAATTTGGTGCTTAACACTACAATATTCTATAATGAATAGAAATTTAGATGAAGTCCCTTATCCCATGCTTCTATTTGGTTGAAAGTTCTTTATCCTCATGTATAATGGTTAAAATAATGTTATAATTTTATAGAATAACCAAATTAATATTTATAATATCACATATGATACTTTAATAACATATTATCACCCATTCATTAATTATCATTCATTATTTTCATTGTTTCAGGTGTTAATTTCCATGTATTCTCATACAGGTTTCATCATGAATAATCTAGTTTCTTCACTTATTATAAAATAAAATAATCTACATAATAATAATTGAAAAATAATTACAATATTTATATGTCAATTATAATTTTAATACCAATCATTAATGATTTTTTTAGAAATGAATTATGTTTTTATCATGGAGATAGTGCGTTGTATATTTTCATGAGTAATGTTTCTATTTTTCAACATTAATTTTGGAAACGAGGTAAGTAATAATTTATCATTAAATAATGATAAAAATATCATATTATTTCATTAAATACACATATATATAACATTTATGTGGGGTGTTTATGAAATTAAAGACTCGTATTTCATCGTGAAGGTGGTATTCTACACATACATGAACGACATTATCATCTTTCATTGAGTAAAAAGATAAGAAATAAAAAAGATAAATTATATTCTAAGAATGTTAAATGTTTAATTAATATAAAATCTATGTCATATATATATATATCACATATAATCATTATGTTTACCATTATTACCTTTCATGTAAATAATTATTGAAAAATGATTCACATCTCTTCATGAGGAGGTAGCATGTCGTACACACGAGTGACATTTTCATATCCCCAATGAAATGGAGTGTAAAAAAATATATGATTTAATTAATCCAGAGGTATAATTCTGTTATAAATATAATATATATACTTTATAAGCATCATCATACCCAATTGTGAGATTTTCTTATAGAATATATGCCACATCATTTCATGTGGCGGTAGTCTTCTATACACATGAGCGACATTATCATTTCCTATTTGAGGGAAGATGAGATGGATATTGGTAAATAAATTTATCTAATGATATATCATTATATTTTAGATAATTTGTTATTATATAAAAAAATTATAAGTTTTTAATGTGGGTTAATAAGAAATAAATGAAAAAGAATTGGTTTGGAATTTCACCTCTTCTCAAACCACCTCTTTAGGATTATACCTAAATCATTACAATAATGGATTTATGACCAAAAATGATTCTAAAATTAGGATATGAACAATATGAAGTTATTTTGGTAGGTATTGGTAAAATATATAGCTTTTTATGTTGTGATGAATAGAGGATAGGGTGTTTCCTTTTATAAGTTAGGTGAGTAGCACACCTGTAAGTTTTTGAATAAAAATAGGTGTACCCAATTTTTTCACACGCAACAAGGGTCCAAAATGTAGTAATAATGAGAATTAGAAATTATAGGGGTTAAATATGAGAATATAATAGATTTTATACATTTTTTAGGTTAATGTAACTCTTGTAATTTTATTTTACACCATGATAAACCCATTTTTACCATAACCACAATAAATAATCTTAACTATATTCACTATTTATTTTCATCAAAAATAAATTTTTCCTCATTAGAAAATATAAATTATTCTTATTATAAATAAGGAATCCATTTTACAAAATTAAATTAAATGTTTTTTAGAATTTAATTTGAAATTAATCCCAAAAACGTGATGAGAAAGTAAATTTTCAAGTTGAAAATGTTCAAAAGATTAAAACATGTTAATATGAAAATTAAATATGAAAATTATTACAAAAAGAAAAATTATATTTATATATATATATAATTAAATTAATTTCACTTTAATTGTAATTTAAAATATAATTTCACTTTATAAATATTTAAAAAAAGAAGTTTTAATTAAAAATTCATTATTTTTCACTATTCATTATAAAATGACCCATTTCAGAAAAATCACAAAAAATCACCCAAATATAATTTTGATAATATGATTTTAAAATAAAATTAAATTTTAGAAAATAAAATTTCTAAAATTTTCAAGAATTAATTTTAAATTATGTGTATAAAAAGTGACTAAACTGTCTCTTAGAAAAAATCATATTTTTTTGAAAACATTTATTTTTCTATTAAATGATTATTATTTTATTTCTAATTAACCAATAACCAAATTTTTTATAATTTATTTGATATTATCCACAACCATAAATTTAATGAGTTGGTTCAAATGGTATACTGTATTATTTTTCACAGAGGCTCGGGGTTACGTGTTCTACAAGCTATCAGAGATATTTTATTTAATGAACTATATATAATGGGTTTTTTAGTATTTATGTTTGATGTAACATATAATATCTAGTGTAAAAATCTTATTTTATAGTTTTTTGGTGTGAAATTTTTCCCATCTTTAATAATTTATGTCCTCTCAATTTAAACTTGATCTGAGTAATCAATGGATTTTTATATGAAATTTATTTTTTTGAAACCACACAATTTAAAAAGAGTTCAAAAATACATTTTATAAGATATAAAGATTAGTAAAATGGTAAGATAAATTGGTTTCTATGTTAGAGAACATTATTGGCTTGTGAAGATATTGTAACACTCCATGTTTTTGTGTTTTTTTTAATAAACTAAATTTTTTTTAGGCCATGTGTTTTTCATTACACAAATTTAAACTTTTGTTATATGCTACACTAATTTAATATGCTGTTATATGAGAACCCATCTACGATTTTGTTACATTTAACCATGATTTTCTAAAAAACAACATTATATTATTATAATTATTTAAACAATAAATTTAAGACATATTCATTAGAAATTATAATGTGAATAGTAATAATTAATTTAATAATATTATTTATAATTGGTTTATATAAATAAAAAATAATGGTAATGAAATATATAATTTTGGATAATGTCTACATTTTGGAAAATACAATTTTCTAGAAAGGAACTTCCTTTTTTGTCCTTATGTGAATAATAATAAAATTAATTTGTGAAAATTTTATAAATAGAATTTTATAAATTAAAATTGATTTCTAGATTTATAAAGACAAAATCATCTTAGGGGCGACTTTTGGTATTTTTTTGAAATATGTTTTTTTTTGTTGAATAGTGAAGAATACTAAAATTTAATTGAAAAATTATTTTTTCTATTAGTTTATTTATATAGATAAATTTTAGTTAAATTATATTTTTAAATAAAATTAGATCAATTATATATCAAATAATACAATTAAGTTAATTGGAACCATTTTCATAATGATATCGTATATATAATCATTTCAAACCATTGAACATTTTCACTTTAAAACCATCTTGTTCGTCCTATCTATGGGATTATTTTAAATTAATTTCTTTGAATTCTATGATTTTAATTTGGAATAATGGATTCCATATTTTGAATCATCATAATTTTAGTTTCTAAAAAGGTTAAATTAATTTATGATCGAAAATATTAGTGATTGTAATTAAACTTATTTAAAGTGATTAAGGTGAAAATGAGTTTACTTAGTGGTTAATATTTAATCTTAAAAGTCCAAATAACCTAAAAACATTTCAAAAACACATTTTCTAGAAATATTTCAAGCATGTCACCACTTTTATCTATATCGAACCATTATTTTAGTAAAATTATTTAATATATGCCTCTTAATATTATTTACCTTTTTATATTTATATGAATGACACTCCTCCACCACTATAAATCAGCACTCACCCCCCCTCACTTATTCACACCTTTAAATACATTTATATAATTCAATTCATTAATAAATATGATCCATAAATCCTACCACATAACCTATAAGACTAAATTTGGGAAAAAAACAAACCATGGAATCCCTTTGGGTCAATAAAAAAGAAGTTACCCAAAGAAGAGGTAACATCCTTCAATAAGAACTTTTGTTTTCTTATTTTAAAACACCCTAAATTATTCATATTTCAATATTATATTATATACTAAGTGTACTAAATATATTTTTATTTTTATGGTATTTTTAAACCCTACAATCACACACACATATGTCAAATGGGATCCATAATCATCATTCATTTGTCAGGCAGACTATTTCCTTGAAAACCAATAGTATTTGTTCTTCCATTACCACCTCTCAAGGATGGGAATATTTATGTAAATACTATTTTAATATGATATATATGATATTTATGATTTATTTATGATTATTTAATTAGTATATATCACACACATTAATGTTTTTCATTTTATGGTAATACAATAACATCATTTGTTGATTTATGGACTATTTCATCTTCAATGCGATGTGATTTATTCACGAATTATATGAAATGTATTAAGGATGGTTTTATTGAAAATATTATATATATATATAACTTAATAGTAATATGTTAATGATAATATATATATATATCATTTACTTCTACTCTTTCTTTCAATACACCAAGAAAATGGAAACAACATTCATTTCAATGTACGACCTACATTCTCAATGAACTATTTAATTCATTTATTATTTATATATATTTTAGATTTTTATAAAAAAAAATACTGAGTATATATGATGTTTATATAATTTTTATGATTCTTTATATTAGTAAATCATGGTAAATGTAATAGGACAAAAAAATTTAACAAATCGTAACATATGTGAAAAACAATGTCGTTATTACCCGAAAAATAATATTAACAAGGAACTATTTATAAAAGGGTAATAAAATTTCATAATAAAATAATATTTGGTATGATATAATTTAATATATATCTTTAATAGACATATAATAAAATTATATTTAATAAATAGGTTGTTTTCATGAGTATTATGAGAGTCAATACATAAGGCTTGGGGATCTCTAGTCTCACTTTTATTTCTATGCGACTTATGCATTAATCACCACTCAATTATTTTTTATGGTGTATATAAATATCAATAATTTATTATATGATTATTATTCATAAATTTATGGGTATTTTAAATATCATTTTATTATCTCTATTTATTGTGATTTTACTGTTCAAAAGTTACCAAATCGGTAAGGTAATTTTGTCTAAATTTTCCTCCTAGGAGACTCCTGATTTTTAGGCACCTATATAATTTTATGAGGTATATATACTTCCATTTTATATGTTATATGATGATTGTAATTATTTTAAATATATTTTATTCTTAATTTAATTTTTTTCTTTTATAGATATTTTGATTCAAAGTTACAAAAGTTGTAAGAGTTTGTTGCTATAATAACATCTTTTAGTGAGATTATTAATGATTATCCTTCCATTTATGAAATATTATGATCCATATTTCAAAAATTATAATAAATTTTATTCTACTATATTTTTTTAAGAAATATTTATTTACTAGTACAATTTTTTACTTTTTGGTACTTAATTTAATTAATAAATTGTTTTTAATAAAATCTAATATTATTTTTATCTTTGGTCTGAAATCCTTTTTATTCAAAAATTATATCTCAAAAAATGTTTTCAAAAATATTTTTAAATGATATTTTAGTCTCATTTTATGGTATATATTATATTATAAATTGTTTGTGTTTCAAAAATGTGTTTAAAATATTTTTCAATGCTTCCATTATGTATGTTTCATGTTATTTTCAAAGAAATTAATTTTTAAAATGTTTTATGTCTTAAAATGTTTTTTCAAAGAAGAAAGTAAATTCTCATCATGAAATATTTTCAAAAAAATATTTATAATTTACTTTCAATATATAATTACATCCATTGGTGTTACCTACTCCTTAGTAGGTATGTGATCCATGAATTCCATTCATACTTTTTCTAGTAATGGTTTATGTTTTCATAGAAAGATGTTTATGACAACCATTTCTCTTCTATATGTTATACCATGATACATACTTTTGAAATTATATTACTTTCACTGGTCTTTCTATGATGAATGGATTATGAAAAAATTTTATTTTTCAAATTTTATGATATAATGAAATTATAATGATACCTATTTTTCATTTCATGGTCTATAATATTTTGATTTTTTTATCTCTTAGGGAAGATATATATGATTTCATTATGAGATCAGTGGTACCTATATCTCACTCCAATGAAATGGGTAATAATTTATATTTCATGAGATTGAAATGGATGAAATGAGGGGTGAATTCGTTTTGGTAATGAAATTTTTCCACTAAGATGGTAATGTATGTGAACCTTGACATCTAATATAGTTTGGGGAGGGAACTTATTTCACTAATATGTCCTTATAATTATGAAATTATTATAATAGAAATCATTTTATATGCTTATGTGTCTAAAACAATTATATTTATTATTCTTATATTATGATTTTATGGATTATTCCTTTAAAATAATTTTGATTTATGTATTACAAACTACCAATAATTATATCATTACTCTTGATTATGATCTTTGATATGTATGGTATGATATTATAATGTTATGATCGTGTCATCAAACCAATTTTCTAATTATTACACATACATATCTACCTTATTTACCCTTATTGAGCCCCATATCTCACCCTTTATTTTGTTTCCATTCCCTAGTTTTTGAAGATATGTATTATGTATGATGTGTCTAAGAAAAGTTCTAGTCTTGTAGAAGTTATAGGGAGGTAATGTTGCTAACTTATGTATCATTGTTTATGTTTCCATTCTTCCAAAGCACCATACTAATACAATCATTGGCCATGTGTTTTTGTAAAGTATTAAATGTTCCACAAAAGTGAATGTAATGCCTATATATGAGAATTGAGGGTCACTGTAGTTATTATCACAGAAAAATTTTAGTTCACCTTTGGAAACTAGGATAAGAAAACTTTAGTGAGATCCCTTAGGATGTTTCTATATGGATAATTATAAGGATGAGTCAAATAATAAATAAATGTCTTAGAATATTTGTAAAGGATATAGTGAGTGGTTTCCTATAAAAAAATCCTATACTGGGTACTAAAAGTGTATGTGGAAATATAGCATTTGTAATGTTGGGAAAGAACACTGAATACACCATATTGAGCTATACTTGAATGTGAACTAATGCATGACAATGGGCTTTGATGCACACCTGGTTTGACACTCCTGAGGGATATGCTTTGTAAATTCAAAAACTCTTCACAAACCATCATGAAGGAATTAAAAATAAGTTGACAATGAATAAACTAAGACTATACTAAGGGGACATTGTTTAAATATATTTTCTTAATTTAGGCATTCTATATGGGATTCCATGATTATGAGGTTTCCCACTATGATTATTTTTTCTTACTCTATGTTTTTTGGATTTTTTTCAATGGATGGAACAAAAGTAACCATGAAAATGCTTTGTGTAACATTCAATGAAATTATTTTTCACTAGATTATCTAGATTATATGAGATTTGGAATGAAAAATCACATTTCTATGGTCACCCAACATTCTCAATCTATGAATCATAATAGAATTCCAAATGAGAATAGGAGGTAACAAAAGTCTTTGGAGTCCTAAATAAGGAAAAACCATAATATTTATGTGGGTATTCTAATCCAATAGTTACTAAAAAATGTATCAATACCACCAAAATGATATTTTTCATTCTCCAATGTTTAGAAATTGAGAAATTCATTCTGGATTTTTATCATTTATAAGGTGAAGTAGGCTAGTGGTGGAATCAAATCAAGAATATGAGGCAATATGATGATATTGAATACATAGATTGGGATGATTTCAAGAACTTATTTTTCGATAATTACTTCACTTTTATTATTCATAAAAATATAGAGAAAATTTTCCTTTAGATAAAGTAGATGGATGATGAATATGTTAGTACATACGAGGCTAATTTTATATGAATTTCAAGGTAAAAAAATTATATTATTATCCAACAAGAATGTAAAGTTGATAGATTATTCCATGGCTTAAATAAAAGTCATAGAAGTGTTTCTCCACTAGGATACATCATTTTATATTAAAATATTGTGAATTATGAAATCAAGGATGAAATGTAGGTTGGGGTTATGTATCAATCTCATGGTTTTGACAAGAGAATGAAGATAGAGTTCAAAGAAAAATCCAAAAACCATTGAGAGAAGAAGATTGTAAGATCCAAAAAAAATTGGAGATGTCCCAATATTATTTAATTGCACTATATTTATTTTTCATGAGTACTTCTGGTTTGGGTTTTATCTTGGGTGGGTTTGGGTGAAAATTGGGATATTTGGTTTGGAAGAGGGGTCATGCATAGTTGGCACACAGTTTTCCCAAACTGTGTACCTGGGTTGGTAAACTATGTACCCATGAGACAGTGGGTTTTTTAAAGTTGTTTCATAGTTTGTAAAACCATGTTCCCTCTTCCAAGTTTCCATGCACCCCCTAGAAGAGGCACATGATGCAAAAGATAATGCACCCCTACCTAGGAAACCACACAAGGGTTGTTAAATAACCCTAAGATTAGTTTTAAATTTCCCAAAACCCCCATATTTACCCCAAATTGTCCCTAACTCAGAAATAAGTGATAAATATCATTTTGGATTCTTTCTAATAGATTAAAAGCCTTTATAAACTCTATTCATAGCGATTTGAATCCCACATTGAAGATCTGCACCACCATAGGTATGTGGTTTCTTCTCAATTAGATCTATATATCTCTCTCTCATTCCACTTCTTGGATAAAAGAGTGATATTTATCAGATATTGGTTCTTGATCTAGATCTTGATATGTTAGATCTTTATTTTCATGATCTTGGATCTAGGATAAAGATATATATTTACTTATTTATCATCTTATTGATTGATCTGGTTCAAATTTGGTATTTTCGTTGGGCGATTTCTCATCAAAGAATTTAGTTAGGTTATCTAAATTCCAATCCAATAGTCTTTATTAAATTATGTTTATATATTTTTGAGAATATCAATTTCCATGATTGGGATATTGAAATTATAATTGAATTGATTTATTTAAATTACATTGCGTTAAAATTTTTGGTTAATTTGGGAAATTGAATGGTGTCATTGAATTAATAATTTATGAAATTAATGAATGCGATATTGGTATTTTCAAATTGAATGTGAAATTAGATTAATTAATTATTGAATGATTTAATGATTTGTTGAGATTGTGAAATTGAGTTGAATAATTAATTTTTGAATTAACTAATGATATGTTGAGATTGTGATATTTTTTGGAATAATTAATTATGGAATTAATTTTGAGCATATCAGGATTATGATTTAGATTAATTTATTATTGAATTATCTAATGAGAATTGTTGTGATTATGAAATTTATTGAATTAAATTAATTAATTGTTTAATTATTTAATAGATGTTTTCACATTGAACTGTGATTAAGATATTAATGTGTGTTAACATTGATTGATGTGATATATGTGATATATGTGTGATCATGATATTATTGTGTGGGGTATGGTATACAAATTCAAAATACTATAGTGATAACTTTATTGATATATGGGTGTAGAACATGTCATGCTCCTTCCAAATTCCATAGTGATAAAATGAATAAAATTCATGTGTGGGACATGGTATGCTGCTTCAAAATCCCAGAGTGCTAAATTGTTTGATAAATGAGTGTGGGACACAAAAAAATGCTCCAAAAGTATACGATGTACAAGATATCATATCCTAGACCAAAAATATTTACATTGTACTATGGTTCTAATTTTCTGTATTATAAAGTGAAATTAATAGTTAATGAAATAAAATTTTTAATAATGAATTGTGAATTCAATATGTTTTATGGTTCAGACATTGGAAATCGATGAATTAGGTATTGATAGATCGAGTTTCCTCGAGAACCTAGTGGTTATGTGGTTAAATAAAGATTAATTGAATAAATGTAAAATATTTACTTTATTACGTTTATGTATACTTTATTAAACTATATACACAATTTTGACTTGATATTGTTTTTGATGTCGTTGGACATGGAATATTATGTTGTACTCACACCTTAATCGGGTTTTTAGATAGATACCCAAATATATTTCATGGTTCTAGGATAGGTTAAGTGAAAGTTACCTTTGTTAGATAGCTAATAAGGGATGGATCATGGATAAGGGAACTAGACAGGGTGTTGGGATATACATGGGTGTTGTTAGTGTCATTATTTATTTTGGTTTTTTCATATTGAAACATGACACATATTTTAATGACACGTCTACTCCTTATATTTGGATATTATATTTCCTATTTTGGTCATCTTGTGATATTGGTATTATTCTTATTATTGTTATATATGTTGATAATTGTTTATTTATTTATCATTGTTTTGATACTTTAATAAATCATGTATAGTTTACCCATAAATGATATTATACACTAACTACTAGTCATAAACCTATGGTGTATTTGGAGGTGCTCTTGATGTCATGAAGTGAACAAGCTTGGGGAACTGATGTGTGGAACCTACTTTAGGATGTTACAAAGTGGTCTCAAAGGAGTTTTCTTTTCATTTCTTGTTGTACTATTTGGGAAAGGTAGATTGGATAATTGGATGATTTAGGACTTGGTTATGATCTCATACAAGGGATTATTTAACCCATGTATGGGGGTAAAATCCAATTACCATTTGTGGAATTATTATTATTGAGGTGGGTTGTTATAGTTGATGCTATTTCACCTCAAATGATGCACTTATTCAGTGATGTGATTATTATTTCTGATATTTTATGAGATTTGAATCGTGGAACAATATGGAATGATATTTGAGTATGAATTCATCATTCCAAGTAGCCATGATTATTTTGTGACATGAATAATTTTATCTACACAAAGGAAAACTAGTTTTCGGTATATTGGTGACAAATTGAAAATATTTTCCTTGCTTGTGAAATTGAATAGAAAATTGCGTCTAATATGAACTTGAAAATCTTAAATGATAAAAGATATAATAAATTGAAATATAAATTGGGTGTCTAATGATAATTTGAATAATGAGAATGATTTTACCCTTTTTTAACCATGTCCTAGATGTAGGATGGTTAACGGTAGTGACAACACCTCAGTTTTGACCATGTGTCTAGGTTTTAGGAAATGAATTGTTGTGGATTATTGAGATATTAGTCTTATGTAAATGTGTTAAAGTGGTGTTATGTGTCATAAGACATGTGTTTGTAATTTTATATAAATTACTCTAAGAAAATTTTAGTTGAGAGGACGACATGGGGATATAGCTAGAGATGCTGCCCTATTTGTGGAATTTAAGGGACCGTTAGTTTCAGGTGAAGATGTTGGAGTTCATTTCTGAGATAACTCTTCTTGGTTTGTGAAATTCATGGAAGGATACCCAGGGAGGGTTGGGAAAAGAATGTATAACTTAATAGGGTATTTTTAGTTGGAAAACCCGCCACCATTCTACAGAGAGGGTATACCTAAAGAAATAGATTTTTGGATTGAGTCTAACAAGACCATACATGTCCACTTAGATACTCCTATGAAGAAGCGAGTCAAATTAGATTCCTATATGATACATGGTTAGGAAAGGAAATAGTGGGACATCCATAAATAGGATTAGCAACTGGAGGATATAGAGTGGAAATACTTTCAAGATATGTTCATGGAGCACTTCTATCTTGAGCCACTCAGGAAAGAGAGAGAATCTGATTTCATGCGGTTGACTCAGGGGAGTAAATCTATGATGGGAAATAATAGACACATTATATATTTTTAGTGATTTTCACTAGTTTGGGTTGGATATGATGTTAATTCATTAAAATATTTTTAGGATGGGTTTAAATGTGAAATTATTTCCTAGGTTAATATATTCACGTTGAAGATGTTTTTAGAAGTGGTGAACTAGGCTCTCATATATGGGGTAAAATTGTAGGAGGACTCTATTGGAAGATAGGTGGATCTTGCTGGATGGTTATGTGGTATGACATCCAAGATTAGAATGATTAGCTACGTGAATTCATACTAGGTTGTAAGAAAATATAGTAGCCAGGGGAGGGTTAGTAACACAAGACCTTGCTCATGTGATATTTCACCAATGTGTTAGGTTGGGAAACTTTTAGAGATAGATTCCCTAATCACCTATAGAGTGTAGATGATATAGTATGATGAGACATATTTAGAGGTTCTACAGGAATCCATGACAAGTAGGTTGTGATGAAGTAGTTAGACTGAGCTAGAGTGTAGTAATGTGATCTTATAAATCTTTTTAGTCTTGTAGTTGGAGTTCTACTAGTCATGACTGTAGAGGTAGTGGGAATGGATTTTATAATGAAGAGAACATGTATCATCAAAGTGTTGTATCTCAAGGAACACAGAGTGCATCACAGGGAAGAGTGGAAGGACATTTAGATTCCATTCATCTATCTCTTTTGGACAGTTAAGATGGACCATTGAGAGTAATATGTACTATTATTTTAGATAATACAATCTAATTCATTATTTGATTATGGTTCCTTGAATTTTATTACTTTTATTAAAAATTTAAATGGATTGATCCTAGCAGTGTAGTTTATGTGAGGGGTGTTTATAATATATACACCTTTGAGAGTACAGTTCAGAGATATATGTTTGTGAAAAGGGTGTTCTCTCGAGGATGGGTAATATCATTTTATGTGGGATCTATACATTATTGACATTTCCATATTTGAACTAATGTTTGGTATTCACTATTTAATATAATACCAATACCACATTGAATGTAACTATAAAAGAGTCACATTTACATATCCCAAGACTAAAAACTATATTCTTCGAGGATAGTGTGATATCCAGGAGGGCCATGAAAGTTCATTTCATTATAAACATGGGGAGATCACCACCCAAGATTCTATTATTGTTCAAGATGATGATATTGTAATATAGGATTTATTTCCACCCATAGTGGATAGGTTATAGGATGGTTTCCCTAAGGACTTATCTAGGATTCCATCTGAGAGAGCCAAGGTGTTTACAATTGTTCTCTTGTTGGGGGATGAGCTATTTTCTATTCCACCATACAAAATGGAACCAAGAGAGATTTAAGGGATAAATACTCATTTGGAAGAGTTTATTAACAAGGGGTTTATCTATATGAGTATATTGCATTGGGATCTCTAGTATTTGTTTTCAAATAATACCCACAAGACTCTATGCTTATGTATTGAAAATTGGAATTTGAACCGAATGAATGTAGAGAGCGGTATCATTTTTCATGTATTGGTTATATTTTTGACCATTTGAGAGGATCTTGTGTCTTCTCAAGGATTGAATTGTGATTGGGGCATCATCAATTTTGAGTTCCACCATATGATATACTGAGGGATGGATTTATAATTAGTAATGTCTTTTATGTGTTCTTTGTAATGATTTTTGGGTTGATGAATGCAGATATGTTGTTTATGGACATGATGAATAGAATCTTATATCCATACCTGTATTAGTTTATGGTAGTTTTTTGGATGAAATATTGGTGTACTCCATGACCCACAATGATCATGACCAACATATTGACATCATCCTGAGTTCACTGAGATAGGATTGGCTACATTACAGAAAATATAAGAGCCATTTTTGGATTGATATGGTACACTTCCTGGGTTATATATTCTCATATTAAGGTGTGTCAATGGAACTCGAGAAAGTTTAGGCAGTTATTTCGTGGGAGCATCCCAAGAATATTTTTGATATCATTAGATTCCTAGGGTTAGTAGGATATTATCAGGGATTCGTCCAGAACATTTTGCAATTGGCAGCACAACTTTAGGGTTTGAAAAAAAGGATAATGTTTGAATGGTTAGAATAATAAAAGAATTATTTCCAAGATTGGATGAAGCGATTAACATCATAACCAATTTTTCTTTTACCTGATCTAGGTGAATATTATATGTTATTTTGTGATGCTTCTAGGATTGGGATTAGAGTAGTTTTGATGCACGCAGATAGAGTAGTGGCATAAAGGTTTTGTTAATGAATCCCAGATGAATGGAACTAACCAAGACATGATCTCAAATTAGCTATAACGATCTATGAATTAAGGTGTCTACAACATTGTATGTGGGGTGATATGTTTATTTTGTATTCATATCATAAGATCCAAAAGTATATCTTTTCACAATGAGATTTGAATCTTTGGCAGAAAATATTGAATGGGTATATTATGTAATTTTATTTTGTACTATCATGTATTATTATAAAGGGAAAAAGTTTGGATGATGCTTTAATCAGGTAAACATAGACTCCTTTGATACATCAGTATAGTAATGATTTGAATATGATGTATTTATTGGATGTTATGCATGTAGTGGTTCATGAGAGTGAAGAGTATGTGACTCTTGTATCAGTTTTAGTGTATTCTACACTTTTTGTTCATATTAAGGACAAGATGTATGAGGATCCATAATGTTTGGAGTTTAGAAAAATCCTTAATGGTAGGGATTCACATTTCAATTGGACCATATATGAGGATGAGATCATCTATGTATGGAATTGGGTTTTTGTTCCTATGAGTATACAGAAGGAGTTGATGTGTTAATTTCATCGCTCAAAGTGGGAGGTTAATTATGGTGTGACCAAAATGTTCCATCACAAATGAATATTGTTTTGTGGGTAGACATGAAAAAGGACATAACAAGTTTTGTGGAATGATGCTACACCTTTCAGCAGTTGAAGACCGATTTTCAATGACCTGGTGGTTTATTGTAGTCCTTTCAAATTCAAGAATTGATGTGGAATTACATTACTATAGATTTTGTTGTGGGTATCCTAAGTATGAATCAGAATAAGGATGTTATTTTGGTGTTCGTGGACCTCTTAGTAATGGTAAAAAATTTCTTTCCTATATGGGATACTTTCTCAGTGGATTTTTGAGAGACTTGCATGTTCAAGAAATAGTATGTCTGTAAGGAGTGCCAAAAAAATGATATTTTTGATAATGAATCATGCTCTACTTCATGGTTCAAGAAGGGTTTTCATAAGGTTCTCTGTATGTAGGTTTCTTTGAGTATAGCCTTCCCCCCACAGACTGATGGGTAGTCGGAGCATACTATATAGGTTCATGAGGATATGCTTCAGGCACGTGTCTTATACTTCAGTGGGTCTTTGGATAAGACCATAGATTTTGTGTAGTTTTCCTATAATAAATATCACGAAAATATATAAATGAAACCATATGATGATATTTATGGTAGGCTCTATAGATCACCATTATAATTGATGGAGGTAGGTGAGTCAGAGTTGCTGGGATCAAGTCTCATATAGGAAGCTTTGAAGCAGGTTCAACTGATTCATAATCATATGGATAGATATCAGAGTAGATAAAAGTCGTATGATGATAGTGGTGGATGACCCGTAGAGTTTTCATAGGGTGATCATGTATTCCTTCAGGTGTCACCTAGATTGGGTCACCACAGGATATAGAGATAGGGAAAGCTAGTGTGCAATTTTTTTGGACCGATTAAGGTTGTCAATAGAATTATAATGGTGCTGTATCAATTCACTCTTCCATAGAGATATAGTATAATGTATGATGTTATTCATGTGTCAAAACTTTGGTGGTATCACCCCGACCCTTCTCATGTGATTTATGTGAATGATGTTGAGCTTGAGACTGATGTATCCCTTGAGGTGCATATGATACATGTGTTGTATCATTGCGATAGTGTTTTTTAGGAAATACTATTAATATTGTTCATATATTGTTGAAATATGGTCCTTTTATATAGGAATCATGGGATAAGAAATTCGATATGCTAGCTATGTGGCCTGATATTTTTACCTCAGAATCCTAGACATGTTTAAGAGTATAGCTTGAGGATGAGTTGCTATAAGTTGGAGAGAT
This sequence comes from Viscum album, assembly GCA_963277665.1. Classification (NCBI taxonomy): domain Eukaryota; kingdom Viridiplantae; phylum Streptophyta; class Magnoliopsida; order Santalales; family Viscaceae; genus Viscum; species Viscum album. The sequence continues at coordinate 697,955,580 of OY728121.1, read as the reverse complement.
TTTAAGATCTTGAAATTTTCTAGAGATGTCTTGAGCACAATTATAGGTACATTTTTATTTATTTGAGTACTTTTTTTTGGTGTTTTATCTTTGGTACACTTGGGTGAAAATTGAGAGATTTTGGAAAGAAGAGGGGATATACATTGTTAGAGCACAATATTCCCAAACTATGATCCAAACCTAAAAAACCATTAACTATTGAAATAGTGGGGTTTTCATGTTTGGAACACAATTTTTCAACCCATTATCTCTCTTAGATGTTACCATGTAGTCCCACTAGAAGTGGTTCACGGTTTGGGAACACAGTTTGGAAAACCATGAACTCCTGTGCAAGAAATTGTGCACCAAATTTTAATTAACCAAAAAATTAGTTTAATAATTACTAAACTACACCCATTAATCCCAAATTGACCCTAAATTAGAAATAAATTATTCCTATCATTTTTTAGGATTCTTGATGGATTCCAAGACATTCCGGCCTCCGTTCATAGTGATTTGATGCCTGAATTGAGGATATACTCTACCTAAAGTATTTGGTTTCTCCCTTATTAGATAGATATATATATATATATATATATTTATATACACCCCCTAAAAATCATCCTAGATAAAAGAGGTATGTTTATCTTATGTTGGTTCTAGATATAGATCTTGGTTTGTTAGATACTTATTTTTTTTATATTGAATATATGATTTGGATCTATATCTCATTCTTTATCATGCTCTAGATTGACCCACATTAAATTTGGGATTTCCATTGGGCGTCGCTCATCAACGAACTATGGTATGTGGTTTTAATTCCAATCCCATATTATTTATTAAATATTTTTTAAAAAATTGTGAGAATTTGAATTTCCATGATTGGGTAACTACATTGATAATTGAATTGATCTATTTAATTTTACAAATGTTAATGATTTGGGGTAATTGGGGAATTTGAATGGTGGAATTGAATAAATTAACTGTTGAATTAATTAATGGGATATTGGGATTTTTAAATTGAATTTCCAATAATATTAATTAGTTATTGAATTAATTACAGGAATTGTGAGATGAGAAAATTGATTTGATTATTTCATTTTTGAACTAATTAATTAGTTTTTGAGATTGTTAAATTTAATAGAATATTTATTTGTTAAATTGATTATAGGGATAATAGGATTATGGATTTTTTTAATTAATTTTTGAAATAATTAATGGTATTTTTTATTTAAAAATTGATTGAATTGGATTAATTAGTGGTTTAATACATTAATTGATCTTATGATTGGTAAATGTGATAAAAATGTTAGTGTTTTTTAACCTTGTTTGATTTCATATATGAGATAAATGTCTAATTTTGATATTCATGTGTGGGACACAATCTTCTTCTTCCAAAGACTATACATATAAATTGATTGATAAACTTGTGTGTAACATGGTATGTGGATTCCAATTCCCATAGTGATAAAGTGATTTAAATTCATGTGTGGGACATGTTATGATACATCCAAATCCCATATTGATAAATTGTGTGAAAATTATTGTAGGACATGCACTATAGCTCCACATTCACACAAAGTCATGTGTGAGGATACCAAGACCCAAACTATTGGCATTAGACTATGGTTCCAATTATCATATTATTAATTGAAATGAATGGATAATTAAATCCCAATTTTTCATAATGAATTATGAAATGAAAATGTGACATGGTTCAGAATCCATCATAGGTTGAAGAATTTATTGAGAACTCGAGTGTACTCGGGAACTCGAGGGTTATGTGGTTAACTAAATAGTAATTTAATAAGTGTAAATAATTTAAATTATTGATTTTATTTATTCATTATACAAATCATTATATACTATTTTGAATGGATATTGTTTTGGACAACATTGGTGGTGGCTAATTGAGTTGTAATCACACCCTACTCTGGCTGCCTGATCAGTACCAGAATAGGTTTTCTAGTTTTAGGTTAGGATATGGGTAATGGCCCTATGATAGATACATAATATGTGATAGATCATGGATAGGGAAATAAAACATGGTTTGGGGACCCACTTGAGATTTATCAGTGTCTATTCATTTTGGGTTTTTAATATTGAAAATTGAAACGTATTGGCATGACATATCTACTATTTTTGTTTTGAATATTGTATTTCCAGTTCTGTTCATCATGTGATATTTTTATTATTCTATTCATTGTTATATATTTTGGTTTTTTTATACTTCATTTACACTATTTTGATACTTTGATAAAGAGGGTACAGTTTCCCTATGATCTATATTAGACCCTCACTACTAGTCAGTAGCCTTTGGAATTTGAGAAGGTGTGCCATAGGTCATATAGAAAACTAACTTGATGAACTAGTGTATGGAACACAGGTCGGTAAATTAGAAGGATTATATTTCCTTTATTCTCTTAATGTGGGAATAATTAGGGATGAAATTTTCTTAAGGGGTCTAATAAATGTTTGAAATGTGGAAGGTAAGGTCATTGGGAATTTGATTGTTGAAGTGGTGAGAGGAAGTTTTCTAACAATGAGAATTTGGAGAAATCTGTATATAATGATCCTCCCCCACCTAAATGTTTCTTGTTAAGGAGAATTTCCATTTTCCTAACGAGTGAAAAAACTAGAAGGTTGATGATGATGATCGATGTCAAAAACCACTTATGATTAGGGATAATGGAAAATATCACGTGATCACTATTTTTTCAAGGGGTAAGATAAAGATGTGGTGAAAAGTAAAAATTCCATTCACTCTATAACTTATAATTTCTTATTTGATTCTAGATCTACCCAATCATTCATATCTAAATAATTTGATAAGGGTTTTAAGATTCCACAAAAATTATTCAATGTGTAATTAGTGGTAAAACCTCTAATGTTATGATTATATCTTATCATGTCTATGATTCCTCTCTATTTGATGTTGGTGGGAATATTCTTCTTGAAAATATTTTCATTCATCCCCTAATTGAATTTCATGTCATCTTAGGCATGGATTGGATTTATCTCCACAAAACCCACAAAATATTTATAGATAGGGAGGTTACATTTATTATTTAAAACCAACCTATGATCATATATCAATGTGATGATATGGATAAACTTCCTATATAGATTATATTTAGTATATGGGTTTTAATTTACATTAAGAATGTGTTTTTATCTTAATGGTTGTGGAAAAACTCGACATCAATGGTATGAAAATTATGTGATAACTTGTAGATGTCTTTACATTTGTGTTTCCTAACCTTCCTCGAAAACTTATTTCCTAGTTTTCAATAGAACTCGTATATAGTTCCACTCTAATTTCAAAGACACACAATAGAATGAACCGGATTGAGTAATGGGAAATGAAGAATAAAATCCAATAAAACCATGAATAGGGATTTATTCATCAATGTGTGTCACCTCGGGGTGAACCTATATATATTTTTTAAAATAATATGGATCGATCAATGTGACTCTACATTGATTATCAAGATTTGAGAAATATCATGATCAAGAACAATTATCATCTTCCCTTTATTTATGACTAGTTTGATCAACTGCTTGGAGATCAATACATTTACAATATTGAACTTCATTTTTTATATCATTAATTGAGGTTAAAGAATGAGGATATACCAAAGATGACATTTTGTACATGGTATGGACACTATGAATATATATGGATGCATATTGGTCACACTAATTCACCTTCTATCATCAGTGATTTAGTGAATAGGGTCTTTATATATTACTTTGATAATTTTTTGGAATTATATATATACTTCATACTTATCTATTCAATGTTCAAGGAAGATCATGAAGAACACTTTAGAAATATACTAAAGAACCTAAGGGAGAAGAAACAGTATGAAAAATTTACAAAGTGTGAATTTTTGATACAAAAGGATTCATTTTTGGGTCATAAAATCTCAATACAGGGTATTATATTAGATACATACATAGTAGAGGCTATTGAATGTTGGCCCATACAAGCCGTGGGGGAAAAGATCCATAGTTTTTTTAGTTTAGATTATAAGATCTTGAGCTTATTTCATTACATGATATTGAATTTTAGTCAAGAACTAACTTCCTTTAATATTGAAGATCTTTTTGAGTTTATAGTTTTAGATAATTGGGATATAATACATATATAACAGTAAATATTCATATAGAGAAGATACCATAAAAATTGTACCCATTTCTTCCAAAATATAAAACTTTTCAAATAAAACATATTTTGTTTAAAAAATTTCATAACATTTAACTTGTATTCCTTATTTTTATTGCACATCTTTATAACTAGTTAAAATAATTTAAAAACCCAGGATGAGAACAACAAAGATAAATAAGGGTTATAAAAGAAAGAAAGCAAATATTAGTTTATGAATACTGGTAATGTATGAATTCATTTTCAAAAAAGAACGCACTTATTAACCATATAAACTTACTTTGGGAAACATGATATTTACATGGAACTTACACAAAACAAATAGAACATAAATAGGACCATAAATATATCTTGGGTAATTACTTACATAATATTATAGCCCTCTCAGGTACCTTATAATTTGTAACCCTCACGACTATAATAGAATTTGTGTAACCAACACAGTTACGCATGGAGTAACCATATAGCCAAACTTCAACATACTAATACCAAATGCATTGTAGGGAGATATATTTCCCTCAATTCATCATAAAAAATTCCAAAGAACCAGAAAATAATCACACAACATGAATAATTTCCCAGAAACATTACTTTTGAATTTTGTAAAACATAATTTTAAAAGAGTATTTTAAAAGAAATTCCCCCTTTCATATATCATATTATTGACGTGAGACTTAATAGAGTGGAAGAGATATTTATATACACTGTAAATAAAAAAAATAAAATAAAATATAAACAAAATTCATTACACAATCAATTTTAATACAACATAAATAATGCAGTAGATGGTTAACCCAAAGAATGGAAATTGTGTTAAGAATTCCTGTACCTTAGGTTTTTCTTACTTCAAACTCACCTAACACTCTTTTATAATGGTTAAAATAGTGTTATTAATATCTTAATGAAACATATTATTATTTATAACACCTTATATGACCATTTCATAACATTATTTCACACTTCAAGTATTAGTATTTTGTTTCTTCCATTGTTTTGGGCATATTCTTTACAACATTTACATGACCAGTTTGTATTTGATTTTCTTGTCATATGGACATGAAATTATAGAAGTGAAATGAAATGGTATTCATATGTTTTCATAATATTTAATGATACCATAAATTATTTTTTGATCATATAATATGATGGATCATTATATAAACCATTAATTATGTTTCTTTAGATCATTTTGGTGGTTCCTCGATAATCATTAACTTGTTTCATAATATAATATAATTTCATGAATTTAAGTTGATTATTGAACAAAAATAAGTTAAAACATAAAATTTACATTATTTTTCAAACATTAAAAGGGTTTTACGGTTATATTTGAAGGATGTAGTGGATATTTCAATCACATCGTCCACGATTTTAGTAAATCGACACATCATGGACGGTGTATTTATTTTTAGAACAAGAGGGAGTGGAGAGGAAGGAATATGATTAATATTTTACATGAAAATCATAAAATATACAATATATAATATTATCAATATTTCATAACTCCTAGATAAGTGTAAGGAAAGATAGTATAATAAAAGAAAGGAATTGAAAACAAAACACATGAAAAATGAAGAGGATTCTAACCACTTGATCTCTTCTCCTTGAGATCCTCCTTAAGGCCTTTGGTTTTGGCGTTTTGGTGAGACCAGAAGGTCTTGGACATGGGAAAGAGCCATGGGGAGGAAATTTGGAAGAACATAGACAATACGCAGGGATTGAGAGATGTGATAGGATGAGGGGAATGAGGGTGGTATTTATAGCATAGGAGAGGTGGGATTTTTCATTTTTTAATCATTATTATAAAATTGTTTTTCTGGAATATGAAAAGTATTTAATCATGTGACCCAAAATTTTATTAATTTTATTTTATTTAGAATCAAGTTGGATTACATTATACTTTCATCACTGATGATGTAATAAAAGAAGTATTTATAATTTATAGTAATTTATCCTATTTTATTATTCATAAAAAATTCATGAATTTCAGAAAAATCCCAAAAATTCACCCTATAAAATTTTCAATGTGTAGAATTCAAAAATAAACTCAATTTTTGGGAAAAAATGTTTAAATATTATGAATTCAAATTTTAAATAAAATCATAATTTATTAAAAAATAACAATTATAAATATATAACTCATTTTTAACACCTTGAAAAATTAATCAACATCTCATTATCTTATAACTTTAAGAAAATAAAATAATAATATGATTTAATATTCATAAGTGTCATACTACTATACATATTACTATTCATAAGTGTATGTTACTATTCACCACATTTTTTTTTGGTTCTATCAGACAACAAATATCTTAATGATCATAACCGTAGATGATCATTTTTGGAAATTCAAATCACAGAAGCTAAAAAATTATGTTTAAAGGATAGTTATAACTATCTTCCTAAAAAGTTTCAGGAATTTTAATTTATTTTTTAAAAACCTTGGGGTGTTAAATTTTCCCAACCTTCTAGAAATTATGTCCTCACAATTTTATTTACTTATTAAACAAGTGTGATCACCTTTCCCTCATAGAATTTTCAGACTTCCATGTTGCTTCTTCAACCATGTGGTTTCTCCATATAACCATTACCTGGTGGATTAACTTATTCTAAAATAATTTTTCTCTTTGATCAAGGATCTTAATAGGTTTCTCTTCATAAGAAAGGTTCTCTTCCAACTGAACTACTTCTGGGCTCAAAACATGAGTTAAATCTGGGACGTACTTTCTCAACATCAAAACATGAAAAACATTGTGTACCTAAGATAAAATCAAAGTCAAAGATACTTGGTAAGTGGCTGGAACAACATTCTATAGGAGTTCATAAGGTCCAATGTATTGTGGACATAGCCTTCCATTCGTACCAAAATGCATAACTATTTTTTATGGTAATATTTTCTGAAAAACACGGTCACCTACCTCAAAAAAAGTCTTTCCTCCTACTGTATGCACAACTTTTCTGCCTACTCTGAGTAGTATTCCTATGTTACTGGATTATCTTCAATTTCTCAGCCACTTCCTTAACTAATTTATGTTCCATCAACTTCCTTTCCCTGACATCATCTAAAAAATCTAGAGTTCTACACCGCTTCCCAAACAATGCCTCAAAATGTTCCATATATATACTGGAATGAAATCTATTATTATAAGAAAACAAAAATAAAGAAATTTTTTGATCTCAACTCCCCTAGTAGTCCATTGAACAAGCTCGAAGCATATCCTCACAATTATAAATATTTTTTTCTAACTACCCAACTTATTGAGGATGAAAATATGTACTAATATTAAATTATATGCCCAATGATTTATGAAGGTCATTCCAAAAGTTATAAGTGAAACTAACATCCCATTCAGATGTAATGGAAGGAGGAACTCCTTGTAACCTAAGAATCTCTTGATGTACATTCGAGAAAGATGATCCAAATACATTATATATCTAATAGAAAGAAAAATTGAATATTTTTTAAACTGATCAAAAATAACCAAAATCACATTGTTACCTCAAGAAGTCTTAGGTAGTCCTACCATTAATTCCTTGGATATATTCACCCATTTACTCTCTGGCACTAGAAGGGGATGAATATTACCCTTCAGTAACTACCAAAATGCATTAACTTATCGACATGTCAAACATTTCACAGTTAAATCTATAATATCTCTTTTCATTATATCGCACTAATAATACTCCTGAAGGTCTCAGTACATCTTATTACTGCCAGAATGAACTGAAAATGGAGAAATATGTGCTTCACACAACAAAAATTTCTTCAATTTAAAATCACAAGGCCTACACAACCCTTTATAAAATCTTAATACACAATCTCTATCATGGTTATATTCTGGAAACCTTTCAATTTTAACCAATTCTATATTTTTTTGTATCTTAGAGTCTACCATCTGTGCTTGCTTAATTGTTTCTGATAACGATTATTACACTGAACCCTAAAAAAAATAGAGTTATTTCCTATAGAAACAAATTCTAATCTAAAATTCATCATATAATTAATCAAGGGATCATATTCCAAACCTAACATGGTCAATGAAGCATGTTGATTTCGACTCAAGGCATATGCCACTTTGTTTTCTTATCCTATATGGTAATTGATCATGCAATTGTAATCTTGTATCAGTTAAAACCATCTCCTCTACCTCATGTTTAATTCCTTATATTTGATTATGTACTTCCTACTTTTATAGTTAATATATATTTGAAATTTGGCTGTGTACAAATGATGCCTCCAAATTTTCAAATGAAAAACCTATGCTTCCAATTCCAAATCATGTGTGGGAAAATATAACTAATTAGGTTTTAGTTGTCTTCAATCATAATAAATTGATGGATCATTTTTCATCAGAACACAACCAAGTACCTTCAATGAAGCATCACTGTAGACGAAAAACTCACTATTTCGAGAAGGAAAGGCCAAAACAGGAACATTCACCAATCTCTTTTCAGTTCCTAAAAACAAACATCACATTCTTCTGTCCAAATAAATTTAACCCCATTTCGTGTTAACTATGTTAGCAGGATAGATAATCGTGCAAATTTTTTAATAAATTGCTGGTAATAACCTGTCAATCCAATAAAACTGAAAGTCTTTATAACATTTATAGGTATTGTCCATTCATCAACCACTTTTGTTTTGGATGTATAAACTATTACTGCATCCTTAATTAAAATGTTCCCATTAAAATATATCTGCTGCAACAAAAAATCACACTTTCTAAATTTTCTATGCTTTATTATTTTCATTAAGGTTTTCAAAAACAACCCTTAGATGATAAATGTTCCCCTCATTACTCTTAGAAAATACCAGAATGTCATCAATAAAAAACCAAAAAAATATCCAAGAACTCATGAAATACTCTATTCATAATATCCATGAATATGACAGTTGAATTAGTTAACCCAAATACAATAACAAAAAATTCATAATTCCTATATCAAGTATGAAAATATGTTTTCAGGATGTCATCCTCTTTTACCTTCAGCGAATGGCATCTGGATCTCATGTCAATCTTGGAAAAGTACCGAGCTCCTTAGATCTAATCAAACAATTCCTCTATATGAGGTAAGGGATACTTATTTTTAACAGTGATGTTATTTAAGGCTCTATAATCAATGAAAAGTCTCATTGAACCATCTTTCTTTTTAAAGAACAAAATAAGATCACCCCATAGTGAAGTGCTATGACGAATGAATCCATTATAAAAAAACTCTTGAAACAGAATTTTTAATTCAATAAGTTACATTTAAGACATTTTATATGGGGTTTTTTGAATTTGTATTAGCACCAGGAACAAATAAAATTGTGAATTCGACTTCCCGATCAGGTATGAAACTGGGTAAAGAATCAAAAAAACTTCAATGTATTTATATATCACTAGAAAATTATTAATCAAAATAGTTCCCTTTTTTAAAACAATATGAGAAAGATAACTTTCATTTCCATATTTCAACAGTTTCTTATCATCCTGATATGTTATCAATTTCATGGGTTCATTCTTGTATATAAACTAAATATCTTTCTAAAAAACAACTTCTTTAGCTCTATAGTCATTCTTATCATAATAAACAGAAGTCCAATCCATTCCTAGAATGAAATCAAACTGTACTACGGAAAAAACAATAAGTTTTTATGTAAAATCTTTCCCCATACCAAAATATAATTATTATTATAATTCCTCCTTACTATACATTTTCCTCCTAGTGTTTTAACAATAATTTTGGGTCTCATTTGTTGAAGTGATATTTCTAATTTACAAGAAAATACCGCAAAAATAAAGGTATATATAGACCCCATATTGAAAAAAAAACCTTATTAAAATCTTAGAAATTAATCAAGGTACCTGATAAAACATCATTGGATGGAATGATGACCGATGAAGTTGTAACAAATGATCTCACTACACTTTTTTCTTATAGTCTGTCTTGTTGGCATAATTCAGATCTTTCTTTAGGAAGGAATTTTAATAATGATCGACCTCTCCATGTTTAAAACACTTAACCATTTTCCTATAATGATTAGTTTTAGGATCATTTTCATTACAATCTTGGTCTATATGGCCAATCTAACCACATAAAAAACACTTCCCTGTTTTGGAAATTCATTCCCCATGGTGATTTTTTATACACTTTTCACAAATTGGAAAATGCAACTTCTTACCATAAGATTTCATTTGTTGATTATTACCCATTGTTTCCATCTGGTCCTACTCTTCCCCTTGTTTTAAAAGTGTATATTATCATCAAAAAACTTCATATCTACCCTCTTTGCACTTTGGAAAATTTTATCATAACTTTTCATTTCACAGGAGGCCAATTCCCTTTGATAACATGGATTTAATCATTAGTAAAAGAAGTTGTTTTTTATATTAAGATCCAAAATAATATTTTTAGAATACCTTGACAGATTGGTGAATTTTTATTCACACACTACCACTAAATCCTCCTCTTTTTACTTCACTTCAAGGAATTTCTTCTCTATCCTAAGTATTACCACATTATTAAAATATTTTTCAAGAAAAATTCTTTTAAATTCATCCCACTATAAGGCATCAATCTCTTATTTGTCCCTAATATTGTTTGACCATTGAAAACCAATGATCATCTCCACCTTAAAAAATATAAATGGAAAGACTTAAGTTTTTATTATTTGAAAATCCCTTAACATCAATTAACTTTTCAAGGGCTTTAATCCATCCATTATTTACTACTCTGTTAGAATATCAGTTGAAAGAATGAGGGTGTTGTCTCATAAAATATTACACCATCATCATGTTTCATTGTGGTACCTCTAGTTGTTATCTTTAATGGATGAAACTAATATTTATTTCCTGTGTTAGATGAGCCATTATGGTCACAAACTACACAGTTCCAATCCCTAACATTTCAGTCTGTAGATTCAGAAGGATATCATTCTATTGGTGCCTCTCCTTTTCAGCTTCCATTTTATTTCTGTAGAAAACCATTCTGAAGAAAAATAAATTAGTTTAATAAACATTATAATATTTAAATGTTATATCTTTTCAAATTTACCATAATGTAAAAGTCATTTATGATATACTATTAACATCATCAAAACCCCTAAATTTATCTAAACCATCCTCTAATAACAACTATAAGAACCCAGGATTATTACATTACATAGTCATGGATTTTAGTCTAGAAATCACATCCATTCATATTGAGGATCTTTTAAAGTTTAGAGTTTTATAGAATTGGGATATAATATATACATAAAATTCTGTATTCATATAGTGTAGATACAACAAAAATAGTATCAATTTCTCCCAATATATAAAACTTTTCAAATAAAACATGCTTTATTTGAAAAATCATCATAACATTTTTATTGGATTCCTTATTTTTCTTATAGATCCTAATAACCAATGAATATCATTTAAAAACATGGGATGAGCATAAAAAATCTCGGTAAGGTATAAAAAATTAATGAAAACATTAGTCTATGAATATTTGTATCATATAATATCATTTAAAAAAAATAAATACTTGTTACCCATATAAACTTACTTTGTAAAACATGATATTTCCATGAGATTCCCATGATATAACAACCATTCTCTTCATTACATACTTAAGAATGATTTATTATATAAACTCTTCACTTGATACAACCTGGAAGATCGATAGGTTTAGTGTCTTTGTGGCTTAGGAACATTACATAACAACTTAAAACATGAAACAAAACATCTTTATTGAAAAATTCATTTACATGACCACTACATTCCCTCGTACATAACATTTTATGGGATAACCTAAGGACATGCAGAAGAAAAGGGTGAGTTATAAAGCCCATTAAGGGAGTAAACAAGGTATAACATTAATAATACAATAAATGTTAGGAAATAGGCATATCAATGGAGAATAAAAGAAAAATGAACATAAAGGCATGGTATATCATGATTATCATAACATGGAAATGTGGCAACAACACTTAACATGGAATTAGCTTAAGCCAAGGCTCATTGCACATGAAGCATGAGTAAACCCTCACTACATATAAAGCATGAGTAAACCCTAATTTTACTTGAATTAGCATGAGTCAACACCCATTGAACATGACGTATCATGATACTATACTTTTCCCGATGCATTGGAGCACTATCAAGGTGCACCCTCTTTAAACATTTCATTTCATTTATAAGTGTGACACATGGTTCATAAAACATGGATTCATTAAAAAGTATCATATAATACACGATAAAGGAATGTGGAATTCGTACATGAAACTCTATAATCAATACGTAATTGTTCATAAAGGTGAATACCCTTGATAGAGAAATGGGCATGGTATTCACTACACAATGACTTTGGCTTAGAAAAACAGCGTGATATAAGAATTCAGAAAAATGGTTGATGAGAGAGAAAGGGGTGTCTCATAAAATGTACATGAAATAGACAGTGAGGGGGGTCATATTGATACATGTCCCAACAATTGTTATGGGATTTAGATTCATGATACATAAGAATTTCTTTAATGTAAATGAGGAGAGAGAGATTCCTTTCAGAATTACGGCATGGTAACAAGTATACATTAGAGGTATTTAATAAGAATTAAATGGGTTTCTCATCATTAAAATATAAATAGAGAAGTATGGGGGAGGTATGAAAACGCACCCCAATATTTATAATTGAAAATATATGGGCATAACAATATTAAGAAACTTGGATAAAAACAAAAAGTTAGGATTCCCTTACATGGAAGTGTGATCCCAAAGGCTTGTGAGAGGATTGAGAAAGGATTATTGGGAGCATGTGGCACCTTGATAGGATTCTAGATATTGTAGGGAAGAGTTTGGACAAACTCCAAAGGCTTTGAGTGAAGAGGAAGTGAGAGCTTGGGTGGGTTTATATAGGAAATGAGAGGGGATTCTTTATTATTTAGGTTTGGGACACCACACATTAAACTAATCAAAAACACAATCCAGCCCATGGTTTTTTCCATAGGGGAGTTAAAATGAATATTTTATAAGTCCAATGTTTTAACTTCTTAAAATTATTTGGTTGCTTATGTGGAGGTGAGTCATTCTCTCAAGGAAAACAATTTAAAAGGGAAAAATGATTTATAAGCCTTGAATTGTACAATAAATCGTTGTAAAATAAATCAAATAAACCCAAAATCACATTATTTTAATGGTAAAACATATATTGGATGAAAATATGGTTTGTATTATTTTATTACATCACTATTGGGTCATTATGATGTCATAAATCACATTATATATTTAAACGATATTTAATTTTTACCAAAAAAATTGGTTGTCTCAGAAAATTATGAAAAATTCACCATTGGATAATTTTGAAATCCTAATTAAAAAAATAATAATCATCTTATCTAAATAATTATCTATGTATGTGAATTTTTACTTCTAAAATAAAAACCTACATTTATAGAAAATTCATGGGTTTTGACAAAAACTGCTTTCAAAACGTAATGAAAATTACATATGTATTCATAAAATTATATAATCATTTATATGTAATAAAAATTAATTTAATAATAATAATATTTTATTAAAAAATTATTTAATTAAAAAATCAATTAATTCATCAAAATAGATTTCTTAGTTGAATATTAACTAAAAATATTATTTGTGCTTTAAAAAATATTTACAAAGTAACAAAAATAAAAGAATGTATATTATATATACAAGAATAATGTACATAATTGTAGTACTAGGGTCTTTTTACATAACCCCTTAAAACACCCACATAATACATTGTAAGTTGCGTGATGGTGACAGACTCTTGGGGTGGCTTGGATAACATTGCTCGAGTGGTAATCTCTATCAACGTCCACTTCTCTTATTGGCAGTTATGCTTGAGCTTAACGTATTCAATCTCAGCTTGGGTTTGGTCAAGAGTGAGGCTTAGTGACAACGCATACTTTACAAGCTCTGAAAAATGGTCTTTGTATGGGGAAGGTATACCGGATGAGTCCATGACTTTCTTTGTCTAAGTAAATTGGATTTGTTAAAGCACTATATTTATACTAATCATGTGATCACTGTTCAATGGCTATATTATCAACAGTAACAATTATTAATGGTATTTTAAAAACCAAAACATGGAACCAAATAAGTTCATATTCTTTACATAACCATAAGAATACAATTAAACAGACCAAGATGAATTTTCATTAAAGAATTTTTGGGTCATTTCAATAATCCCACCTTAATAAATTTCTACCTAAAAATTTTCTTTTCCCACACTAAAATAGATGTGGGTAACTCCACTTAATCACTTCTTCTGATTCCAACATCGCTTCTTCAAACTTTTGGTTTTTTCACAACACCTTGATGAGAGGCATCATCTTATTTCATATAACTTTTTCTCTATGATCTAATATCTTCATGAGTTTCTCCTCATAAGAAGGATCATCTTCTAACTGTACTACCTCAGAAGAGAGTACATGTGAATGGTATGGTATGTACTTCTTTAAGAGGGATACATGAAATGCATCATGTACTTTGGCCATAGTAGGTGGAAGTGCTAGTCAATAAGCCACAACCCCATCACGATCAAGAATATCAAAGGGTCTGATTTATCTAGTACTTAACATCCCTTTCTTTTCAAAACTCATTACCTTCTTCCATAGAGATATGCGTAGAAATACAATGTCTCAAAGTTTGAACTCAAGGTCTTGTCGATGGTTATCCGCATAACTCTTCTTCCTACTCTGGGATGCCTTGATATGATACTGAATGTTTTTCACCTTCTACAGCATTTCTTCAACCATTTCAGGTCCTAGCAACTTACGCTCACCGACTTCACCCCAACATATTAGTGTTATTCACCTCTTCCCATACATGGCTTCATAAGGTGCCATTCAGATGCTCGAGTGGAAACTGTTATTATAATAGAACTCAACCAGAGGAAGATTTTGACCTCATGCTCATTTGAAGTCCATTGAGAATGCTCTCGAAATGTCCTCAAGTGTTTGGATTGTCCACTCAGATTGGCCATTAGTTTGAGGATGATAAGCCATACTGAAATTCATCTCAATATCCAGAGCATGATGAAGACTCTTCCAAAACATAGAGTTGATTCATGGATCTTGATCGAATATAATCAATAGTGCTAACCCATGAATCCTTACCACAACTCTTATGTATATCTCTAAAATTTGATCCAATGAAAAATACTCATAAATTTCAATGATGTGTGCAGAATTTATAAGATGATCCACAACAAACAAGATTTAATTGATGCCTTTGGATGTCTTTGTAAGTCTGGTGACAAAGTCCATGGTGATGTTCTCCCATTTCCATGATGGTATGGGAAATGGTCATATCATCCCCTTAGAATTATTCTTCTCTGCCTTCACTTGCTGACACACCAGGCACATTGATGTATACTTAGTGATCTATTTATTCATATTATCCCACCAATAATTCTCTCAGTGATCTTAATACATCTTTGTGTTTCCTAGTTGAATAGAGAAATTTGAGCTATGTGCATCATCAAAAATTTATGTCTTCATCTCCTGACTTGATGAAACACATAGTCTTTTCTCAAATCTCACAATTACTTCTTCATTAACATTGAACTCTGAGGATTTACCTTTTCTGATAGCTTTAACATTCTTCTGAATTCCCACATAATCCTTTTGAGAAACCTGTAACCTTTCTAAAAGAGACAGTTGAGAAATCATTTGTGAAAGGATTGATGATGTTCCATTATTTATGATTCCCATGTTCATCTTCATCAAATCTAAGAAGATTGGATCCTTATCAATACTCATAAATGATAGAATCGCTTGGTCCTTTATAATTAGATAATCTTCCACCTTGTTCGCCTTCCCCGAGTGGTAATGGATTGAGCAGTCATAGAATTTGATCACCTCTAACCATATTTGTTGGAGCATGTTTAACACTTTCTGTGTTAATATATACTTGAGGCTTTTGTGTTCCATAGATATTTCACACTTCTCCCCAAACTGATAATGCCGAAAAATTCTTAAATTGAAGATCACCACAACCAACTACAGATCATGTGTTGGATAATTATGATCCTGAAATTTAAATTGACTTGAATCCAAGGCAATTAATGTTTCATTTTTCATCAACACACAACCCAGGACCTTCTTCAAAGCATCAATGAATACCTCAAAAATTTCTCCAATTGTGGGTAAAGTGAGCGCAGGAGCAGTGATAAGCCTCATTTTCAACTCCTTGAAGCTTTCATTGAATTCATCACTCCAAGAAAACATTACTCCCTTCTGAGTTATCTTGGTAAGAGGGTTGGATAATTGTGAGAAATATCTCACAAATCATCGATAATATCTAGCTAACCCCAAAAAAGGTATGGATATTTGTTACTGATGTTGGCCTTGACTATCCTTCTATTGCAGCTGTCTTGGAGGGATCCACAAATATCCCATTGCATGTGATGATATGGTCCAATAATGAGACCTCCTTCAACCAGAACTCACACTTGTTGTACTTTGCATAGAGCATATCCTTTCACAAGGCCTATAATACAGTTCATAGATGATCCTCCTGGTCCTCCTTGGTTTTGGTGTATATTAGAATATCATATATAAAGGCTACCAAAAATTTGTTGAGGTAATCTCTAAAGACTATATTCATCAAGTCCATGAATATTTCTGTAGAATTAGTGAGTCCAAAAGGCATTACTATGAATTCATAGTGCCCGTATCGTGTACGAAAAGCAGTATTGGGAATATCATCCATCTTCACCCTTGCCTGATAAAATTCCAACTACAAATATACATAGGATAAGTATTGTGATCCATGAAGCTGATCTAAAAAGTCATTTATTCATGGGATAATATACTTGTTCTTTATCGTGATTTTGTTAAGCTCGCGATAATCGATGCAAAGGCGCATTGAACCATCCTTATTCTTGATGAAGAGGACTGGTGCACTCCATGGTGAAACACTTGGGTGTATAAACCCTTTATCCAGATTCTCCCAAAGTTATTTCTTAATATCCTCAAGCTCCAAAACATCCATTCAATACATAGTCTTGGATATTTCCAATTCCCTAGGTATAAGATAAATTGATAATTCAACATCTATTCTAGGAGGGAGACTAGGAAATTCCTCGAGAAACACTTCTGCAAATTCCCTCACAATAGGCTTGTCTTCAAGGATGGTTGCTTCCTTCAACTCAATCTTCTGAGCTAGATATGCATTCTCATAAGATAGTAATATCTACTCTTGAGATGATGGAGCTAAATAAGATTCATCTTCCTCCTTGCACTTGCACATAATCTGGGGTCGATTCTCCACTTGTAGAGTGATTTCCCTCTCACAGAAATTTATGTTGGCACTATATAATGAAAGCTAATCCATGCCACAAATTTCATCAAATTCCACCATATGAAGTATGAAGAGGTTCACTAGGAAGTTCAATACACCGATTAAGATAGTGGAGCATTTATATTCATTGGATTCAATGATTTCCCCATTTTCCATTATCACCGATATCTTAACTTCCATGATTTGTGGTGGTGTTGGGATTGTTATAATAAACTTTCGGGATATAAAAGAATATATAGATCCTGAATCAAAAGTTATGTTCACTCTTCTTGAATGAATAACGATCATACCTATCACCACTTTGTTGTCGGGGTTCACATCGGTGGTAGTGATGGAAAATCTATCCCTTGCTACCTTGGAGGTTATTGGTTTCCTCTGAAAAACCTTGGCTTAAGGCACTGATTTTCAGAATTCCCTGGTTATTTGTAGTTAAAGAAATGAACAATGCATTGAGAGTTGAACAAATAATTCCTCTCCTCTATCGCAGCTGTGGGTTTTTCTTGTCGACATTTTACAGCTAGGTGTCCTTCGCCTCCACACCTAAAGCATTTCCTCGTACCCTTCAAGTAATTTCTATGGTGCTTATTTCCACACATTTGGTAAGTAGGGTGATGGACTTTCTTAGCACTGTTGGATTTATCCATCAGACTACCATAATTGAAACCCACCTTACACTTATTATCCACATGATACCCATGATATTTTCAAATCTCCATTTTGACATTGAGGGAACATTAGACAATTTCCTCATAGTTTTCGAAGTCACAGATCGCAAGGGCCTTCCACAGGCTTGGTTTCATGTGAACAATGAAGTGGTCAACCTTGAATTCGATAGTAACGACAAAGAATGAGGTGTTTCATGAAATCCTTGTGATTTTTTCTTCATAGTCTCTAATGGATTCATCATCTTTTTTTCTTGAGGGAAATGATTTCCATTTCCATCTTAATATTGAGGGTGCACATAAAATATTTATCAAAAAACATCTTCTGAAAATCCTTCCATTCCAACACCTCGATCCCCTCTTCAGACTTTATATTTTTTATCTATGTAAACCATTGATCAGATTCACCATCTATACGATAAGAATCCAGGAGAACCTTCTCATTTTTATAACATTGAAGGATAGAGAAGATCTTTTCAATGGGGTTGATCAATTGTTCAACGATTGAGGTATGAGATGATCCATTAAAAGTAGGTGACCTTTGTCTCATGAAGCTCTCGATAGTGACTTGTTATTTATTTTGGGAGGGGGGTTGAAAATTTCTATTGACCCATGTTTCTATTCAAATCCTGACTTAATTGAGATTTAATCATGACAAAGATCGCGATTCCCACTCCCATCAGATTGGGAATCTAATTAGATCAGTCATCACATTGATCTTCACATCGGTTGTTAGCCCTAGTCCTCCTATTACTAGTAATTGGATGGAAAAAAAGGAATGTTAGGGGAAACAAATAGAGGGTAATCTAAGGACTAAACATATGAATTATAAATATCTTTTATTTCCTTATCTTATGATTCTATAGGATTCAATCTATGTTATCCATAATCGAATTTGTAACATATATTCTTAGGGGGGTTTTTTAACTCCCTTAATACTGGTTCATACTAAGCTTGTGTATTTACCAATGCATATGCCTCGAGAGTGTCCGAACCAAGAGTGCAGCAAGCCCCATTGTTGTGTACTAGGATACCCTGGGTCAAGCCCGAAACTCCTTGCAAGGTTTTCACCCCTAGGTAGATCTGTTCTAGAGCCGCCTCTACCTGATCATATCTAGAAAGGGATGCATTTTCTTGAAAACCCACTTACTCAATGCCCACCAAAATTTAGGGATGTTTTTTATACTTAGTCTTATCTTTAAAGCTTCACCATGGTTTTCTAATCATAATCCCAAAAATAACTAAACTTATCCTCTGATACCAACTATAACAACCTTGTTCTTTATTACATAGTTAACATGATTTATTATATAAACTCTTCACTTTATACAACAAGTAAGATTGATAGGTCTAGTGTCTTTAGAGATTAGGAACATTACATAACAACTTAAAACATGAAACACAACATCTTTATTGAAAATTACATTACAAGACCACTACATTCCCTTGTACTTAGCATTGCATGGGATAACCTGAGGACATGTATAAGAAAATGGTGAGTGATAAAGCCTAGTAAGGGAGTAAACAAGGTATAAAATGAAGAATACAATACATGTTAGGAAATAGGAATATCAATTTATCATAAAAGAAACATGAACATAATGGCATGGTATAACATGATTATCATAACACGAAAATGTGGCAACAACACTTAACATGGAATTTTCATGAGCCAAGGCTCAGTGCACATTGAGCATGAGTAAACCCTTATTGCACATGAATCATGAGTAAACCTTGATTACACTTGAATTATCATGAGTCAAAACCCATTTCACATGGAATATCATGATACTATACTTTACCCAATGCATTAGAGTGCTATCAGGGCAAACCCTTTTTAAACATTTCATTTCATACATAAGTGTGCCACATGGATCATAAAACATAGATTCAATAAAAATCAACATTTACTACAAGATAAAAGAATTTATAATTAATACATGAAACTATATAATCAATAAGTAAATGTTCATAAAGGTGAATACCCTTGATATAGAAATGATCATGGTATTCACTACACAATGACTTTGGCTTGGAAAGATATTGCGAATTTTCAGCAGCATAACAACATGACATAAGAATTCATAAACATGGTTGATGAGAGTGAAAAGGGTGTCTCATAATATGTACATTAAATGGAAAGTAATGGGGTTGTATAGATACATCTACCAACAATTGTAATGAAATTTAGATTCAGGATACAAAAGAATTTCTTTATTGTAAATGAAGAGAGAGAAATTCCTTTCAGAATTTAGGCATAGTAATGGGTGTACATGGGAGAAATTTAATGACAGAGAAAGGGGTATCTCATCATTTAAAAATAAAGAGGAATTTATGGGGTATGTTTTAAATCATACCCCAAAATTTATAATTTAAAATAAAATGGCATAATAATATTAAGAAACATGGATAAAATGAGAAAGGTAGAAATCCCTGACTTGGAAGTGTGATCCCAAAGGCTTGGGAGAGGCTCAAGAGAGGTTTATTTAGAGGTTGGGGCACCTAGGGAGGATTCTAGAGAGAGGAGGGAAGAGGTTGGACTAACTCTAAAGGCTTTGACAGAAGAGGAAGTGGGATATTGGGTGGGTTTATATAGGAAATGAGAGGGAATTATTTATTAATTAGGTTTGGGACACCACACATTAAACTAATGAAAACCACAAATCTTACCATGGTTTTTTTTCCAAAAGGGAGTGGAAAAAAATATTTTATAAGGCCAATGGAAGAACATCATAAAATTATAGGGCTTCTTATGTGGAGGTGAGTCACACTCTCAAGGAAAACAATTTAAAAAGACTTATTTTATAATCCTTGAATGGTCCACTAAATCTTTTTTTAAAAAATAAAACAAACACAAAATCAAATTATTTTAATGGTAAAACATATATTGGCCGCACAAAATATTTACAGTATTATATTACATCACTATTGTGTCATTATGATGTCATAAAATACATTATATATTTAAACAGTATTTAATTTTTGCCCAAAACTTTGTCTGTCTCAGAAAATTATGAAAAATTTACCATTGTATAATTTCAACATCCTCATTCCAAAAATAATATTCATTTTATCTAAATAATTTTATAAATATATGAATTTTTTACTTTTAAAATAAAAACTGATATTTATAAAAAAATTCATGGGTTTTGACATAAATAGCTTTCAAACCTTAATAAAAACTACAATTGCATTAATTAAATTATACAATCATTTATATTTAATAAAAAGTAATTTAATAATAATAATATTTTATTAAAATATTATTTAATTCAACAATCCATGAATTCATCAAAATATATTTCTTAGTTGAATATTAACTAAAAATACTATTTGTACTTTAAAAATGATTTACAAAGTAATAATAATAAAAATAATTCATATTCTCTATACAAGAAAAATGTACATAATCGTAGTACTAGGGTCTTGTTACATAACCCCTTAAAACACCCGCATAAGACCTTAGGGTAACGTTCACGATGGTGAAATACTCTTGGGGTGGCTTGGATAAATTTTCTTGAGTGGTAATCTCTATCAACATCCACTTCTCTCATAGGCGGTTCCACTCGAGCTTAACATATTCAAGCTTGGTTTGGGCTTGGTCATGAGCGAATCCCACTAACACAACCTCATTTATAAGATCTGAAAAATGTGATTCATATGGGTAAAGTCTACTAGATGAGGTCATCACTTCCTTTTTCTATGTAAATTGGATTTGTTAAAGCCCTGTATTTATAATAATAATGTGATCACTATTCAATGGCTATATTAGCAACGATCAAAATTCATTACGGTTTTTTAAAAACCAAATCATAGAACTAAATAAGTGCCTACATTTTACATAACTATAAGAAGACATTTAAATAGACCAAGAGGAATTTTCATTAATTAATTTTTGGGTCATTACACACAAATAATATAGAACATATATAGAACCATAATGGTATCTAGGGTAATCAATTACATAATCTTGTAGCCCTCTCAGATACCTTATATTTTGAAACCCTCAAGGATACCTTACATTTTGTGTAACCATCACAATTAGACTTGGAGTAAACATATGAAAGACCTACCATTTACACATACCCAATGAATTGGAGGGAGATATAGTTACCACCCTTCATCATAAAAAATTCCCAATAACCATAACATAATCATATAATAATAATAATTTCTCAAAAAATTTCTTCTGAATTATGTAAAACATAATTTTAAACCAGTATTTTTAAAGAGAAGACCCCCTGAAAATATCATATAATTAATGTGATACATAATAGAGTGGGTGAAATATATATATATACACTGTAAACACACATAATTAAACATAATATGAACAAAATTCATCACACAAACAATTTCAATACAACATAAATATTTAAGTTGAAGTTTAACCTAAATAATGGAAATTGGGCTATGAATTCCCTTACCTTAGGTTTTTCTTTCTTAAAACTCATTTAAAAATCTTGTTTAATAGTTAAAAGAGTGTTATTAATATCATATAGAAAACTATTAGTGTTT
Organism: Viscum album; assembly: GCA_963277665.1. Lineage (NCBI taxonomy): Eukaryota > Viridiplantae > Streptophyta > Magnoliopsida > Santalales > Viscaceae > Viscum > Viscum album. The sequence goes on along the minus strand of OY728121.1, from coordinate 697,932,940 downwards.
ATAACAGCATATATGATCATTTCATAACATCATTTCACCCTTTAATTATTAGTATTTTGTTTCTTCCATTATGTTTGGTGCGTTATTTACATGATTTCCATGTCTAGTTTTCATTTTATTTTCTTGTCATTTGGAAATGAAATTTTAGAAGTGAAATTAAATTTTATTCATATGTTTCCAAAATATATAATGATAACTAAAATCATTTTTTATCATATATTATGATGGATGATTAAGTAAAACATTAATGATTTTTGTTTAGATCAATTTTGGCGGTTCCATGATAATCATGAACTTGTTTCATTATATTATTTAATGTTTTGAATATATCTTCATTACATAACATAAAATAGTTTTCAAAATAAATATTAAATTGTTATTAAAAAATTAAAATGGTTTTATGATCTACTTTGAAGGATTTAATGTAAATTTCAATCACATCATCCATGATTTTGGTAAATCGGCACATCGTGGACAATGTATTTATTTTTAGAACATGAGGGAGAGGAGAGGAAGGGAGATGATGAATCTTTTACATGAAAACGATAATATATATAATATATAAAAAATTTCATATTTATTTCATTCTATTTAAGCTTAGGGAAATAGAGTATAAGAAAATAAGGTAATTGGAAAGAAAATATATGAAAAAGGAGGAGGATTCTAACTTCTTGATCTCTTCTCCTTGAGATCCTCCTTAAGGCCTTTTCTTTTGGCCTTTTCGTGAGACCCAAAGGTCTTGGAAATGGGGGAGAGCCTTGGAGAGGGAATTTGGTAGAACTTAGACAATGCATAAGGCTTTATAGGAGTGATAAGAAGAGGTAAATGAGGGTGGTATTTATAGTGGAGTAGAGGAGATATTTTACATTATTTTAATCATTATTATTATAATATTTCTCAAGAATATGAATAGTATTGATTAATGAGACCCAAAATAGTATTAATTGCATGTTATTTCTAATAATGTGGGCTTACATTAGCATTGAATCACCTATAATGAAGTAAAACAAGTATTTAGCATTTACCATAATTTATCGTATTTTACTACTCATAAAAAAATTCAATAATTACAGAAAAATAACAAAAATTCACCCAAACCATTTTTTGATGTATAGAAATAAAAAATTAACCGCATTTTTTTTGAAATAATTTTCTAAATTTTATTAATTTAATTTATAAATAAAATCATATTCTATTCAAAAATAACAATTTTAATTATATAACTCATTTTTAACACCTTGAAAAATTAATCAACATGTTATTATCATAAAACCTTAAGAAAATAAAATAATAATATGATTTACTATTTAGAAGGGTCATATTAATATACATAATGGTTTATTACTATTCCCCAAAAATAGTTGGTTCTATCAGACTCTAAATAAATTACTGATCACAACCATAGATGACGGTTTTTTGATGTTCAAATCATAGAAGATGCAAAATTATAATTTAAGTACTTTTATAACTATCTAATTAAAAAAATTCATGAATTTTAATTTATTTTTTAAAAACCTTGGGGTGTTATATTTTCCCCTCATTCTATAAATTGGATCCTTGCAATTTTATTTAATTATTAAAAAAGTGTGAGAACCTTTCCCTCAGAGCATTTTTAGACTTCCATGTTTCTTATTCAACCATATGGTATCTCCAACAAACCATTACATAGTGGATTAAATTATTCCAAAATACATGTTCTCTTTGATCAAATATCTGAATAGGTTTCTCTTCATAAGAATGGTTTTATTACAAATGAACTACTTCTAGTCTCAAAACATGGGTTGAATTTGGTACATATGTTTTCAATATCAAAACATGAAAAACATTGGTTACCTGAGATAAAATTAGATGAAAAGCTACTTGATAGGAAACTGGTCCATCTTAATCCAGGATTTCATAGGGTCCAATGAACCATAGATTTAGCATTCATTTCAAACAAAAACACATTACACTTTTCAATGGTGAGATTATAAAAAAAACATGATCACCTACCTCAAAAGAATAGTCTTTCCTCCTATTGTTTTCAAAACTTTTCTTCCTGCTCTGATCAGTACACATGTTTTTCTGGATCAAATTAAGTTTCTCATCCACTTCCACTACTAATTATGGTCTCATTAACATCCTTTCCCCAATGTCATCCCAAAAAACTAGAGTTCTACACCACATCCCATACAATACCTCAAAAGGTTCCATCTATATACTATAATGAAAACTATTATTATAAGAAATCACAGATAAAGAAATATGTTTATCCCAATTTCCCTGGTAGTCCATTGAAGAATCTTGAATCAAATCCTCCAATGTTTTAATTGTTTGTTCATATCCATCTGATCGAGGATGAAAATATGTATTGAAATTTAATTCTTTGCCCAAAAAATTCTAAATGACCTTCCAAAATTTAGAAGGGATCCTAGGATCTTTGTCAGATATAATGGAAAGATGAACTCTAGATATCCTAAAAATATCTTTGAGGTACAATTAAGAAATCTAATCTAATGATTTTGTATCTCGAATAGAAAGAAAATGTGCATATTCTGTAATCTAATCAACAATAAACCAAATCATATTGTTACCTCTAGAAGTAGTAGGTAGTCCCACCATGTATTCAATGGATATATTATCGCATTTCCACTTTGGAACTAGTAATGGTTGAAGCATACCCTTTTGTAAATGCTGCACTTTATTAACCTGTTGACATGTCAAACATTTCATGGTAAAATATGAAATATCTATTTTTATTTCATCCCATAAATAATACTCTAGATGGTCTCTTTACATGATAGTACTACACGGATGAACTATAAATAGAGAACTATGAGCTCAAACCAAAAATATATCTCCAACTGTGAATCACAAGGCACACACAACCTTTTACCAAATATTAAAATAAAATATTTTTTTAAGGATAAGTTTTGGAAAATTACCTATTTTATCCAATTATACCTTTTTCTGTTTCTCACAGTCTTCCCTTTGTGGTTTCTTAATTCTTCCGGATAATAATGACTACACATTAACCTGATAAAAACAGAGGTATTTCTTACACCAACAACTTCTAATCCAAATTTCATCATATCCTTAATCAGGGGAACATGTTCTAAATATAACATGGTTAATGATTCATGATGTTTTTGACCCGTGGAATACAACACTTTTTTTGCTTTTCCTAGATGGTAATTGATTATGCATTAATAATCCTTATCAGTTCAGGACATATTATATGCCTCATGTTTAATTTCTTCTATGTGAGTATATACTTTCGAATTTTATGGTCAGTATATATTTGAAATTTGGGTCAGTATAAATGATGCCTCCAAATTTTCAAAGATAAAAATCACATCTTCCAATTCCAAATCATGTGTTGGATAATTTAACTCATGATGTTTTAGTTATCTTAAAAAATAATAAATTAACTAATGATTCTACATTATAACACAACCGAATACTATCAATGAAACATCATTATAGATGAAAAACACACCATTTCGGGAAGGCAATGCCAAAAATAGAGCATTCAATAATCTCTTCTTCAGTTACTTAAAAATCATCACATTCTTCTGTCCAAATAAATTTAACATGATTTCACGTTAACTTAGTTAATGGGCTAGATAATCATGCATAGTTTTTAACAAAATGTGGGTAATAACCTGATAATCCAATAAAACTATGAATATCTATAATATTTTTAGGACTTTTTTATTCATCAACCACATTTGTTTTGGAAGGATCAACTATTAATCCATCCTTATTTACAATGTTCCCAAGAACAGAAATCTGGTGCAACCAAAAATCACACTTTCTGAATTTTACATACAATTTATTTTTCTATAAGGTTTCCTAAGAAACCATTATATGTTTTTAATTCTCCCCCATAATCTTATAAAATACCTGAACTTCCTCAATAAACAAAACAAAAAACTTATCTAAGTGGTCATGAAATATTCTATTCATAATTTCCATGAATACATATGGTGAATTAGTTAACCCAAATGGAATAAAAACACGTTTATAATTTCCATATCTAGTATGATTTTTTTGGGGTGGAATCCTCCTTGATCTTCAGTTGATGGTATTAGGGTCTCAAGTAAATATTGGAAAAGTACTGAGCTCCCTAGAGCTGATAAAACAAGTCATTGATATGAAGAAAAATGATACTTTTTGTTAACTGTGATGTTATTAAAGGCTCTATAATCAATGCAAAGTCTTATGGAACTATATTTCTTTTTAGCAAACAAAACAGGTTCACCCCATGGTGAAGTGCTAGGATGAATGAATCCTTTATCAAGAAACTCCTGTAATTAATATTTCAATTCAATAAGTTCCATTTGAGCAATTTGATATGGGCATTTTGAAATTAAATTTGCATAAGAAACTAAGAAAATTGTGAATTCGACTTCTTGATCAGGTATGACACTGGGTAAATCATCAGGAAAAACATCAAGGTATTAATTTACCACAAGAACATCATTAATCGAAACAATTCCCTTATTTTCAACAATATGATAAAGATAAAATTCATTTCCATATTTCAATATTTTCTTAGCTTCCTGATATGTTATCAGGTTTACGGGTTCATTTTTGAATACAAACTAAAACTCTTTCTGAAAAAAACTTATTTATCTCTATGTTCTATATTATCATGATAAAAAAGAAAGAAAATCTATTACCAAAAAGACATCAAACTCTACTAAGGAAAAAACAACAAGGTTTTCAGGTAAAGTATTTCTAGAGACTATAATAGAAATACTCTTATAATTCATCTTTGCTATAATATTTCCCCCTGGTGGTTTGAAAATAAGTTCCAGCCTCATTTATTGAGGTCATATTTCCAATTAACTAAAAAGTCCCTCAGAAATAAAGGAATGTGTTGACCCCGTATTTAACAAAACCTTAGAAAAATATGACTAAACAAACAAGGTACCTAATTCAACTTCATTGGATAGCCTGACGTCTACTGATGTAGTCTCAAATGATATCACTACACCTTTCCTCTTATAGTCTTGTTTATTTGCATCATTCGAAACTCTCTTTGGGAAGACATTATCCTAATGACTCATTGTTCCACATTTAAAACAAATAACCATTTTCTTATCAAGATTAGCCTTAGGATCATTTTCATTACAATCTCAGGTCATATGTCCAAATTTACCACATCGAAAACACTTTCAAGCATTGAAAAGGCATTCCCCAAGGTGATTTTTCCACATTTTTTCACAAAGTGGAAACTATAAATTCTTACCATCAGATTTATTTTCACTACAACATAAAACACCTTTAGCGGTGGTTTAAAAAACCACCGCTAAATCTTGTGTTAAAAATATTTAGCGGCCGTTTATTAAAAACCACCGTGAAACCCATTTAGGTTTTTACATCGTTGACGCTTCCCCCCCCCCCCCCCACCCGAGCCATCCCTGACCCCACGAGGCCTCTCACCCCAACGATTGTGAACCCTATCTTCGGTCCCCTCTGCTTCCCTCTCGTGCCGCCGGTGACCTAACCGCCGGTCGCTGCTGACCCCACTTCTCCCCCCGACACCCGCGATGCCGAATTCTCCCCTACCCCTTCAAGTTCATACCCTAGGTATGCTCCCCTCCCCTTCCATCAGTTGGATCATCATGTTATGGTGGATTGTTTTGTGTATAATAGTTAGAGAAATCTTGTGGATGAAATCTGCATAAGGTTTTATGTAGTTTCATTATTGTTGAGTCATTTCCATAATTTATTTTGGTTTATCATCAAATATGGATGAATTCCATTAATGGATTGACTTCATATATTTGGGTTTTGTTTAGAAATAAGCTCTGAGGTGTTCCAGGAGTGATCCATACCCCATTTTTTGAAGTTACAGTGAGGATACATAATTGATGATATATCCCTAAAGTATGACCAATTGGATTAATATGGATTAATTATCTTAATTAATTATTATATCTTTTTAATATATGTTGTAATTTATGAGTTAGGGGATTAAGAAGGTGTCGGTTCCTATATATGGCTTTAATGAGTATGGAATGAGATTTCTTAAGGGGATAAATCTATGGTCAAGGTAATTTATGACTAATATTACTATAGGATATGGTTATGCATTTATTTTGAGGATTGAAATTTCATGTAGGTGGGTATGTGACATGAATGGGATCCATGATTTATTTACCTTATGATACATGAAGATAGAGATTCATGTTGGGTTCATATAATTCCCTTAAGTATGATGCATTGATTATACAACCATTGATGACTATGTTATATATGTGAGAGGCTTAACTATAGGGAAATTAAAACCCTAATATTGTGTCTATCATGTATTTATGGGTCAAGTTATCTATAAATGTCATGTTTTAGGTAATTGATTCTATCCTAAAGAAATGTCTAGGGGCGAGGCTATGGGATGGTGTGGTAATGGTCATCTATGGTATGATAATCAATGAGAACATATGAATGACTCAGTATGGAACCATGTTAGGTTCATTTTCTCGATGAGCAATCAATATGGACTATATGGATAATGATATGTTCTCAAACCATATGAGTTGGGAATGTGGACCTTGACAAATATTTATCCCTTAGGTAGGGGTGATATACCTAGGGAATAGAACCATAAGCGGTGTCTTTATCATCCACATTAATCAAATTGCACAATATCAATATAACTTCAAAATTAGATTTATCATGTCAATAACAACATACCAATCACACTGAAACCACGCTAATGATAGTAAGGGAATAACTACCACCTCTAAATTTTTCTTCTTATTAGTGGTCTAATTCTACTAAATTCAGTGCTTGATATCCCTTGTTATAAACCAGATTCAATATGACATCAATGATTCTCTTAGTTAAGACTTAGAAACCACTTTATATTATAGAATAATCCCTTTTTATGTATTTATAGATTCAACAAGTGAATTTACTCCATCCTGAACTTCTAGATCATATTTTGAATAAAAAAAGTGGTATCTTAACACCACATACTGATTCATGATCATCCATGACACGTTTTGATCATATTTTATATCAAATGAGACTTGAAATAATTATTACATCACTTATTTCATGCATTTTTCTAGATTTAATCAATTCTACCTTTTGTTGAATAACATTTACATTATCAGCACATCCACCCCATGGATCATATCTCCCCATAAATATTGGACCACTTCAAGGAATAACAAAAAAGTTCAATGCCCACACCGAAGTCTGAATCTGACTCTTAGTTCAACTCCATGGTCAGATCCTTGATCATCCCATTTAACCATAATTCTCCACTCATGAGCACTAACACATATATGATCCAAATCACCCCCAAGACACACCACCACTCTTTTATATGTGAATAAACCAAAGAGAGGTCTAGTAATTCAATCCACACAAGGTTCGTAGAACATCAAAAACTAATCTCCCAAGTTATTTCATCATGAATTTCCATGATCACCACCACTTATCATGCCTCAAGAATACCATCCCTCACATGGTTCATGTCACTCTGAATTAACAATGTGTTGAGTTTTGTAAGAATCATAATGTTTTCCCTAAACATTATTTAAAATAGATTTATTCGATATTATAGTTTTATATGAAGAATCTATAGCGAACTTAGGTTGGGGTTATTACAAATAAAAAATATGCTTTGGTTTTCATGGTAAAGTAGCTACCATGTTGTTAGCACACTGTTTCTCTTTACCAAAGAAACTTCCCCTATCCCAAACACTATAGGGTTCATATCTATCTCAAGGGACCATCTTTATTATATTATGTTTCTTTAATCTTATACTATCATATATATGAATCTATTTCTCTATTTAGTAGTAAATATGTGTTTTATTTTTTTTATTATTGTGTAGGCACATTGTGATATACATGGATAAAAGATGGATCACATTACTAAGGAACACACCTCAGTATGTTAAGGGATTGAATGAGTTTTTAGATTTTTCAATTTCTAATCGATCCGTTAATGGGAGAATAAAATGTCCATGTCCTAAATGTAAATTTAGAATATGGTTGAAGAGAGATGAAGTTTATGAACATTTAATACTGAAGCAATTCCCTAGTCAATATTTGTGTTGGTTTCGGAATAGAGAATCGAACATTACAGAAAGATTGAGAACTGATGTTAATCCACAGAATGAGGTCCCATGTTCATCGACCATGGAAAATGAAATGAGAAACCTCATAAATGATGCATTCGGCACTACAATACACCACTTTCTACATTAAAACATATCAGAACAACCAGAAGAGGGTGTTACAATTTGCAACGTGACAAGTGATGTTTTTGAGACTATAACAAAGGTAGATCAAGATTGTAACATATCATTGGTCCACCTCTTGATTCTGTAGAGCCAAATGTAAGAGAAAACTTCACTGAGGAAAATGTGTTTCATGATTTAGTTGATGATGGAAATCAATATTTGTATAGTGGGTGTTTGAAATATTCAAAGCATTCATTTCTGCTGAATTTGTACCATATCAAATGTCTATGTGGAATTACAAATAAGTAAATTTCCATGATATTGGAATTGTTTCGTGATGCATTTCCTGAAGCAAAAATCCCAGAATATTTTTATGATATGAAAAAATTTGTTAACAAGCATGGTCTGAATTATACAAAAATACATGCGTGTCCAAATGATTACATGCATTATTATGGAGAGGATTCAAGTAAACAAAATTTCAAGAAATGTTCTTCTTCTAGATGGCAGGAAAAGGGTGATGTTGGAAGTCTTAATGAACATAATTTCATGGAGATGAAAAAAAGGAACACACCTGTAAAGGTTTTGTGTTACTTTCCTTTGAAGCCTTGATTTTAAAGATTATTCATGTCATTGAAAACCACTAAATACATGAAGTGGCATTCGGTAGATAATACCAACGATGGGATAATGAGACATCAATGAGATTCCCAATCATGGAAGACATTTGATTCATGACATCTAGATTTCTCATAAGATCCTAGGAATGTTCGATTGGAATTGGCTGCCGATGGATTCAACCCATTTGGGACTTTGAGTACCAGTTATAGCATTTGGCCAGTTGTTTTGATCCATTATAATCTGCCTTCATGGATGTGTATGCAACAAACATATTTTATCCTTTCGATGATTATTCATGAAAAAAAATGCCTGGAAATGATATCGATGTATACTTGCAGCCTTTGATTGCAGAAATTTAGGAGTTATGGAGAAACGGTGTTGAGACATTTGATGCTTCTTCTAAAACAATGTTCAAAATGCATGCTGCTTTTATGTGGACCATTAGTGACTTCCCTGGGCTTGAGAATTTATCTGGTTGGAACACTTACACGGGTTTGGCTTGTCCCGTTTTTGACTTTGATTTTGAGCCCAAACAGCTACCTCATAGTATAAAATGGTTTTTCTTGTGTCATCGAAGATTTCTCGATGCATTTCATAGATTTCAGTTGAACAGATCAAAATTTAATGGTTCCATTGATTGTGGACCACCGCAAAAGTTGTTAACTGGTTCTAAAATATTGAAACAGCTTGAAAATGTCAAAACATAATTTGGAAAGGTTCACCATTTGAATGATAGTAGAAAACGGGTCCGAAGTGCATTGTCAAGCGAAATCGGAATGCAACAATGGAAGGAAAAAAGTATATTCTTCAAAGTTCCGTATTGGGAATTTAATTTCTTGCGGCATATTCTTGATTTGATGCATATTGAGAAGAATTTATAGGACAATTTGATTTTCACATTTCTTATTAAGCATGGAAAGTCAAAGGATCATCTCAATGCTCATAAATAATTACTAGCAATGAACATAAAACGCGATCTCTAGCGAGATGAGAATGAACAGTATCCTCCGACAATTTTTTCAATGAAAAATAGGGATAAAGATACATGCCATCGAATATTAAATAATTTTAAGCTATCTGATGGGTATTCAAGTAACATATCGAGGTGTTTTGACGTGAAGAATCATAAGTTAAATGGATTTTAAAGTCACAATTAACATATTTTGTTACAATAGTTACTACCATTGGCATTGCGTACATTATTACCTAAAAAATTACTGCTGTTGAACTCCAATTCTACACAGTTTTCAGACAACTATGTGAGAAATCTCTACATCCATTTCAGTTTAACAACCTCAAGGAGAGGTTTATATTGACCATTTGTGTAATGGAGATGATCTTTCCTACATCATTTTTTACTGTAATGATGCATTTAAATGTGCATTTGGTTGAGGAAGCTAAATTAGGAGGCCCCGTTGATTATCGATGGATGTACTGAATTGAGAGGTACTTTATTTATATGTTTTTCAGTTAAGTAATCAATTTTTGGTACTTAATTAAATGCATAATTATGTTTATTTTATTTCACAGATATGTTGGTATTCTGAAATCATATGTGAGAAATAAAGCTCAACTAGAAGGATCTATTGCTGAAGGCTATTTTCCTGGGGAGTGTCTTACCTTTTGTTCTCGATACTTAGATGATATTGAGACAAGATTTAATCGAGTTGTACATTTTGATGACACATTGACTCAATATCAAATACATCAGAAATCCCAAATATTTCCTACTATTGGCCGATCAGTTGGGAGGACCTCAAATGTGACACTGACTGAATTGGAATTATTACAGGAACATAGATATGTGATGATGAATAGTGAAATTGCAGATCCCTTTATTGAAGAGTTGAGGATACAAACAAAGAGACGAATGAGAGTCCGAACATGAAATGAGAAAGATATAATGAAATATGTTAATAAAGAGCTTATAGAATGGTTTGCACGACGTGTAAGTTCATAAATATTTCAATAAGTATGAATATTAGTTTCACACATACATTTTGTAAATCTAATAAAGTATATTACTTTTTTCAGATCATGACTACTGATACTCGAGCAGAGGTGTCAGAATATTTGATGTTTCTTGCTATAGGTCCTCTAAAACAACTTAGAAAGTTCGACTCTTATAATGTGAATTGATATACATTTCGTACAGTCGATCGAGAAGTGGGTATGAAGACACAGAATAGTGGTATATTCACATTTTCTGAAGTGGAATAATATGGAAATATGCATGATATTATTGAATTAAACAACCACGTACATTTTTCTATTGTTTCATTCAAATGAAAATGGGTAGATATTATTAGAGGCGTTAAAAGAGATTCCTTTAAATTTACTTCTGTGAACTTCTCTTGCTTCATGGGTGTTGGTGATCGTGAACTACATGATCCATATATCTTAGAATCACAAGAAAAAATTGTATATTATGTGAATGATGTTGTCGATGAAGGGTGGAGTGTAGTTTCTCACGTAGTACAAAGAGACTTGTATGATATGGGTGATGAAGTGAAAAATTTGACCTCTAAAAATGAATTTAATCAACAACAGGAAGCAGAATTATTTTTCCATCATGATATTGAAAATATTAGTCTAGCAAGGTTGAATGAAGTGGATGAATCAATGGAGTAGGAAACTTGCAGGATTGAAGGGGAAAATGATTATATGTACAATTATTTATTTATTCAGCAACCACTTGTTTAATTTCTGTAGTCATTCATTGTCATTGTTTTATATATTTTGTTTGTTAGTACAGGGCATCTATTACCATTTTTAATTTTTTTTATACATAATTTTTTTGAAATATATATTATGAACCTAATTTTATTTGATTAAATGACAGGAATTCCAATGAGGAAGTGGTACACTATTTCATCTAGTTCTACGACAGATGATGATCCATATAGCTCCCTCTCCACGACATCTGAGGCACCAACTGCCTACACCCCTACACCATCTCCCCCTACATCATCTCTCACACGATCTTTGGATATACCATTAGAGGCTAAGTTGTCGACTCCCCCTTCAGGAGCCTCAATATTGGGGCAGCGACATGCCCCTTCCAATTCATCACGGGCATACTGGAGTGTCACTGTCATAGGTACAAATTTTAATTAAATAAATTTATTTCATTTTGTTAATACTAATTTTTTTCTCATTTAATATGATAAAAATGAAACCATGGAGAAAAACATAAAAAGTGCAGATGTTTGGAATATGATTGGTGAAAAGATAGTTGTGCCATTTGATTCTTATGGGGTACCTACGGATGACGCCGCGAGGTTACATGGCCAGATTCTAGGCCAGCTGGTAGTGAAACTCATTTCCCTTCTTATTTCATATGATTATTGGAGATATATGCCTCCAAGATGGAAAAATGATGTTTTTGATTCCCAAATAATGGTAAATTTATTACATTATGGTTTAATTTAATGTCATGTCACTAATATGTTCAAAATGAATATCTGTATACAGATGTTCTTCCACTTTACAGTTGCTGATGTGATAGAACAAAAGTGGATGTTGAAAAATCTAGGTACGAAATGGAAAGATTTCAAAAGGATATTGTGGTGTGATGTTAACGATACTTCGTTGACTGTGCAACAAATGTATGAGAAACTACCCAGTGGGGTACCAAAAGAAAAGTGGAATGTTTTTGTTGACATAAATCATAATGAGAAGAGGATGGTATTTAAATATATATTATTATATTATCCTCATTTTACATTTAAGCATGTATATAAAGAAGACATGACATTGAATAAATTACTATTAAATTATATTTTATTTATTTCAGGATCTCTCAAGAAAAAATACATCAAACCGGGCTAAGCAAGTCATCCCTCACCCTGCGGGCTCAAAAAGCTTTTCTAGAAGCCGAACGACAGTGGTAATATTTTAATTAGTTTAAATATTTATAAGAAAATATTATCTATTTAATATATTGAATTTTTTATTTATCTTTTCTTAATGCAGTCACATAGTTTAGGACATGAAGCATCCTGAACTGAACTATGTTTGGATGTTCACAAGAAATCAGATGGAAGTTTTGTTAATGAGCCTTCTAAAGAAGTTGGGGTATGAATTCAATTTTTTTTATAATAACTTATTATCAGTTTTTACTGTGTTAATATATATTGACATTTTATTTATAGATAAAAATTAAAAAACTATGGGATGCCAATCCTATGCAGTCATACTCAGTCTCCCAGGATGACCCGGTTACTAAAGTCCTTGGGACGGAGCATCTTGGTAGAGTGCGTGGGATGGGTTTGGGGCCCGTACCATCTGAGGTGTTTAGAAGTCCACTAGGGATGGAAGCTGCATCTACTCCAAGCTTTAGTCATCCCATACCCATAGATGCTCAAAAAGAGATTGTTTCTCTACGAAACACAGTTCACCAGTAGGGTGATCAGATATCTACATTGGAGAAAGAGTTGATTGAAATACATCAGCATATGAGCAGATATTCCCCCGGTAGTAGTGCATCGACTGGTGGTATGCAGGTAAATCAGAAAAAATCAAAATCATTTATTTTTCTAACTTTAATTGGTTTTAAGTTTTAAAATAAATATGCAATCGTATTTAATTTTCAATATAATGGTCTTACAGGTGAAAACAGAAAGTGGTGATGAAGGTGGCGAGGGTGACGATGCATCATCGGACTGTGAGTAGTTGTATTGTTGATGTGTTGAACATTTATGGGAACATTTGGTTTGCATATGTAACAATTGTGGCACATAGTTTCCACGAAACATTTTCATTTCCTAAATTTACATTGATTTCTCATGTTTCCTTTTATGCTTTTTATTGATTATTGTTGTTTCTTTTTATGTGTTGATTTCTCGAGGGTGGTATACATCATTCCAGTTATGCCTGTGTTTGAATTGGTAGTCGAGATTTTGGATTACTAGGAGTTAAACCCATTATTGATGTGTTGAACAAATTGGGTCATTTCATAGTGATCAACAGGATAGTGTTGTGGACACTTTGGTGAGGCCCTTGTAATTTGTCTTACTGGGAGGCCCTTGTGAGTGGTACTTGACTACCGCTAAATGGAGTTTCTCTTGTAGTGAATCTGGTCTTTGTTCAAGGGAACCAAACATTGCGACACATTGTGATTAAAAACACATAATATACTTATATAGATCTACCATTATATCGAATATGAATAAGATGGAGTTTCCAAATATGGGTGGTATAGGATTTTAATCCACACACTCAATATATGAATTCCAATAAGGTTATACTCATTCACATCAAAACTCAATGGAATCCATATGAGAAGTGAAGGAATCCACTGACCCCTAAGATACTACATCATAAAATACAATTGGGATAATTTCCTTATATTGATTGAGATATATACCCCATGAAGGTAACTATATATAAAACATTAATGTTGTGGTAATTTTCATCAATTTATTTGATCCTAATCAAGTTGGACATCTCAGATCGACCTTTGTTTATTGATTAATCTACTATTATTATATAATATTAGATAAATGAGGTATGATAACATCAACCAAATCACCATACACAATGGGTTTTTTCCCTATAGAAATTTAATATTTATTTTCACATGTTATACTATTTTGAATTTGAACTAAGTAATATTCTCTTATGTTGAGATGGTTTTACTATTTTTTAGCGGTGAGGGGGTAGTGGATTCATCCAAACCTATTTCATACTCAATAGAATCATGTTTCCCAACATCAATTGGGTTAACATTGAATAAATATACTAATGTGTTACCACCAATAGGAAACACATATTTACATTGTAAGACGGATATCATTAATTTCGGTGTGATCCCATAGGATGAATGATATTGGATATGCCCATGAGGAAAAAATGATAACAAATTCCCCCACCCATGTGGGTTTTGTTTTCCATTGTAATTTTATAGTCACAAATGCAACTTAGGATAGATTTTGATGCTTTCAGATATTAGAGCATTGTAACCATCCCTAGTATATTATATAGATATTATAATGGGCCATAAGGCTATTTAAACTAGTAGGGGTATATATACACTCTTGAGTGTTAGTGGTTGGATATCCCCAGTGGGATCAACTTTTAAATGCTTGAGTATAGACAATAGGGAAAAACACCCTATATATCTTCTTGAGTACTCAAGGTCACATGTCAATAAAAATGACTATAGTGAACATGATACTTATAATGAAGTTCTAAGGTGATTTCTAATTTATGGTGGACATATATATCCAAATAAAAATGATAAGATAAGAACGTGTTAACATGATCTATTAAAAGGATACAAACAGGTTGGATGTGAATTTATAGACCAATGGTTTTTCCCTAGAATATTTTTAGCTCGACAACCTATGGGGAATTATTCCCTATAGATTACTATGAGTGTCATTTAATGTTAGGATATATCCATTTAGACGGTATTCCTGAAATAAGGTGTGAACCATCATGCACTCATTTTACAATGGTAGGAGACAACGTATGTCAGGCTATGGGGACGATATATTCATAGAAATTGAGTCCTATGTATGACATAACAATTGTTTTCATGCCTCACCATTGTGTTCCTTATGGGTATTATCGGCTTTTTTTGGTCTTGAACATAATTGGTGCATTTGTTGGTTCAATTTTAATTGAAGGATGTAATGAAGGTGTTGAAAAGGAAACACAATGAAGAAACCCATCAATACATCATCAAATGTTAGAGTTCATAGTTTATCAATCCAATTCCATGTTAATGGATTCACATTAGGTTATCTATTTTTTGATGAGAACCTCCAATGGGCTTCCATGTATATGAATATTTGATATATATGTCCTTTTAGAACTAGATTACAATGAAAGGTGTTCACTAGTTATTCATACTATAGATTCTTCAAAGAGGTCGTACAAAGAGGTCGTAGGTGTTTAAATTGTTGGGATACAAAGTGGTCGTAGGTGTTTACATTGTTGGGATCAGGCCCATGCGATGAGCATCATATGAATCTATATAAATATAATCATAACAAACATAGTTTATTAATTATTAGTGGGATACATCATACCATTTATGTTTAATTTAAATATAAATATTTCAAGATTCTTAACTTTTTGTGAAGGGGAACACTTTGTGAAAGGTACCTAGAAATAGATAGTGTTTGAATGTATCATGAGTTTCCATTTCTGTTTCATCCTGGTCTTCAATGACTAATTTGGAGAAGGTATGGTTGTGTATTACACCTATTAGAGGGACAAAATATTGTTTTCAATATCATATATGTTGTTATGATGATAATGGATGAATTCTTAAGAGCCTGGGGTATACAACTTGAAGGTGGATATGATATTGTGATACTAGGAGGGGTATCTAAAATTAAGGACTATATAAAAAATATAATACTAGAGTCTTTAACTATGGTATTTTGTAAAAGTGATTCATATAATTCTTATCGCATAAGAATAATAACATATTTCTTGGTGTTGGGATTGAACCTTAGAGGGGAATATGTTATATCCTATTTAAGAGGAATAAAATACAATATAATTGAAGGCATGCATTTTAAGGTAATGTGACATGATTCATCGTAGATTAAAATTGTGTTGAAATGAAATGAGTAATGAATTTTAGAGTCGTCCTACCAGGTTTAGAAGGTGATTACTATAATGTATCTCAATAATTATTTTAAATTATGATCAAATAGAACATAATGTTTTTGTATATCATGATTTTTATAAGAAATAAGTTATAGAAGATTATTTGTCTTACATAAAAGTGAACAATAAGGTATTGAGTGAGGTTAACACACAAGCTTCTCTAAGACACCCGATATAGTAGATGTGTGTAGTGATGGTATACTTGGGGTATTAAAACAAGTAGGAGGCCCACACATGGTAAATCTAACTGTGTTTTACACTCACTCCCTATATGGGAACACCGACACACATGTATATCTAATGTTTCATTTTCAAGTGATATTTATAATGGGGGATCAAGAAGGATCAGCTAGATGTATGTTTGGAGTGTAATAAAATAATGGACCTATGTTTTATAGTTGATTCTATCATATATTTTTTTTAAATTTATTCTATACTGATTTCCTAGGTTGATGTTTCCTGTTGTATGTTGGTATGTACAATATGGTTCATTCTTATATAGCATGTCAATGTTTACTTATTTTTTTTCAATTTATTCTATACCGATTTCCTAGGATGATGTTTCTTGTTGTCTGTTGGTATGTAAAATATGGTATTTATGGTTTGATTTGTCTTTGATGGCAGTGGTGTAGCAGAAGAAAAAAAATTCGGGCATCTTTTAGCGGTGGTTTAAACCGCCGCTAAATGTACATTGGAGGCGGTTTAAACCACTGCTAAATGGTGAAAAATGCCGCGAAACGTAAAAAATATTACGTTTCGTGGAAGTTTTAACCACCTCTACATAGTCGCATCATAGCTGCCTCATTCCATGTCATTTCTTGTGACTTCAGCAGTGGTTTTATGACCGCTGGATTTGATTTTATTCGCAGCGGTTATTACCAACATGAATACACTAATATCAAGGGCTCGTAGAAACCGGCGCTAAACTCAGTAAAACCACAGCGAAATGAGGCAGCTATAATTATTTCCATAAACTTCCATGAAATGGAAATAACTACTGCTAATAGATTTGTGATGCCATATTAGGCGGTGGTTTACAGAAACCTCCGCCAAACCATGTAGCGGCGTTTTAAACCGCCACTAAATGCAAAAAAAACACCGCTAAACGACATTTCTCTTGTTGTATTTGTGGATTCTCACCTATATCTTTCCATATTGAACTCTTATTCTCCTTATTTTCTATTTTCATGTGATCATAAAAAAATTATTTATCTACCCTCTTAGCACATCAGAAAATTTTCTCATAACTTTTGAAATCACAGGAGGCTAATTCTCTTCTATACCTTGGCTTTAATCGTGAGTAAAAGAAGTTGATTTTTCTATCAAGATCTAGAATAAGATTTGGAGCATTCCATGATAGTAGGGTGCAGTTATATTTACACATAGACACAAAATCTTTCTTATTTTTCTTTACATCAAGGAATTCCATCTCCAGCCTAAGTCACATGACCTTTGGAAAATATTTTTCAATGAAAAGACATTTAAATTCAACTCACCCAAAAGAACCAAACTAATCTCTATAAATGATATTTTTTACCATTGACCACCACTGATCATATTTACCTTTAAAATGATAAATGGAAAGTATTAAATTTTGATTATATGAATAGATCATAACATCGAATATCTTTTCAATGGCCTTAATACTTCCTTTAACCGCTAATGGGTCAGAAGATCCATTGAAACTAGGATGGTATTGTCTCATAAAATGTTCCACTATCATCATATTCTACTATGCCACATCTGGTTTCTCTCTTGCATGGATTCCACCAACACTTATTTCCAATGTTAAATGATCCATTATTGTCATAAACAACTCAGTTCTTCTCCCTACTATTCTGGGCTGCAGAATCGGAAGGATATCATTCTGTTAGTGCCTCTCCTCTCCAACTTCCATGTTTCTTCTCTGGAAAACCATTCTAAAAAACATATCTTAGTTGAAGAAACATGGTAATATTTAATTGCTACATCTTTTCAAATTTACCATAATGTAAAAATCATTTATGGTATTCTATTAACATCATCCTAACCCCTAAATTTATGTAAACCATCCTCTTATACCAACTATAAGAACCTGACCTTATTACATTACATAATCTTTAAGTTTAGTCCAGAAAACACATCCTTTCATATTATGTATTATTAAAAGTTTATAGTTTTATATAATTGGGATATAATACATACATAGTATTTCACATTCTTATAGTTTGGATACCACAAAAACAATATCCATTTCCTATAAAATATAAATCTTTTCAAATAAAATATGTTTTATTTGAAAAATCTTCTTAATATTTAACTTGGATTACTTATATGTATTAAACATCATTATAACCAATGAAAATAATTTAAAAACCCTAGATGAGAAAAAAAAATCTTAGTAAGGGATATAAAAAAAAGAAATAAAACATTAGTCCATGAACACTTGTAACATTTGAAATCATTTTCAAAAAAGAACATACTTGTTACCCATGTAAACTTTGTAAAACATGATATTTCCATGAGATTTACACAAAAAATATAGAACATAAATAAAACTATAATGGTATATTAGTACATTACATACATAATCTTGTAACCCTCTCGGGTACCTTAAAATTTTCCACCCTCCCAGCAGCTACCTTACAATTTGCGTAACCATCACAGTTACACTTGGAGTAACCATACAACCAACCTGCAACTTACACATACCAAATGCATTTGAGGGATATATATTTCCCACAATTCATCACAAACAATTCCTAATAACCATAATATAATCAAACAACATGAATAATTTCTCAAAACATTGCTTTTGAATTTTCTAAAACGAAATTTTAAAAATCTATTTTAAACGAAAAGCTCCCTTGAAAATATCATATAATTGTAATGAGACTTAATAGAGTGGATGATATACTGATATACACTGTAAATTCATATAATTAAAAATAATATAAACAAAATTAATCACTCAAACAATTTTAATACAACATAAATAATAAAGGATAATGTTAACCCAACAAATGGAAATTGGGTTATGAAGTCCCTTACCTCGGGTTTTTCATACATAGAAATCATTAAAAAATCATGTATAATGGTTAAAAGAGCCTTATTAATATCTTAAAGAAACATATTAATTTTTATAACACCTTATATTATCATTTCATAACACCATTTCACCTTTAATTATAAGTATTTTGTTTCATCCATTATTTTGGGTGTGTTCTTTACATGATTTCCACGACCAGTTTGTATTTATTTTCTTGTCATATGGAAATGGAATTATAGAAGTGGAATGAAATGGTATTAATATGTTTATCTAATATATAATGATTCCATAAATAATTTTTTATCATATTTGATGAAAGATCATTAAATAAAACATTAATGATGTTTGTTTAGATTATTTTTGGTGGTTCCTCGATAATCATGAGCTTGTTTCATTATATAATTTAATGTCATGCATAGAAGTTCATTCCAGATCTTAAAATAGGTTACAAAATAAAATTAAAATTACATTTAAATCATTAAAAGGGTTTTATTATCATCTTTGAAGGATGTAATGGAAATTACTAACACATCTTCCACAATTTTGGTAAATCAGCACAACGTGGAAGGTGTATTTATTTTTAGAACAGGAGGGATAAGAGAGGAAGGAAGATGATGAATATTTTAATGGAAAATGATAACATAAAAAATATAACATATATTTCTGATTTAATACCTCCTGTATAAGTGGAGGTAATGTGAGTATAAGAAAATAAAGGAATTGGAAAGAAAACACATGAAAAAGGAAGAGGATTCTTACCTCTTGGTCTCTTCTCCTTGAGAACCTCCCTAAGGCCTTTGGTTTTGGCCTTTTAGTCAGACTAGCAGGTCTTGTACTTGGGGAAGAGCCTTAGTAAGGGAACTTGATAGAACATAGTCAATTATCAAGGCACGAGAGGTGTGATGGGAAGATGGGAATGAGGGTGGTATTTATAGTGGAGGAGAGAAGGGATTTTCCATCATGTTAATCATTATTATAATATTTTTTCCTTAAGACTATGAATAGTGTTGATTCATGTCACCCCAAATAGTATTATTCGAATGTGATTTAGAATCATGTGGGCTTACATCATCCTTTCATCACCTATGATGCACTAAAACAAGTATTTAGCATTTATCTTAGTTTATCGTATATTTCTATTCGTCAGAAATTCAAGAATTTTATAAAAGTACCAAAAATTCACCCTAAATATTTTTTGATGTGTATAATTAAAAAATGAATTTTATTTTTTAAAAATAATTTTGTAAATAAAATAAATTTAATTTTTAAATAAAATCATAATTTATTCAAATATAAAAATTTTATATCTATAACTCATTTTTTATCAACATCTCATTATATTGTAACCCTAAGAAGATAAAATAATAATATTATTTACTATTTAAAAGGGTCATATTACTATTCATAAGGGTATGTTACTATTCACCAAAAAACAAGATGATGCTATCAGACTCCAAATAACATACTAATCACACAAGTAGAAGACCATTTTTTGAATCTCAAATCACAGAAGATGAAAAATTATGTTTAAAGGCTAGTTATATATAAGGTTTAATGCAATTAAATTTATATTTTTAAAAACCTGGGGGTGTTACATAGATGGATTTTGTCAATGGTTTGTGTTAAATTTATCACAACTATCAAATACACTGATGAAGTTAACTTGGAAGGGTTCTATGTTCCTCTTGACATATGAATGCGGGGAAAATTTCAAGGAACTTAATAGAATGTCAGTAAGTGAACCTGTGCTTAAATTAACATATAGTGGGGATGGGTTTGTAATTTTTAGTGATGTATCTATGATGGGAATGGGTTGAGTTCCTATAAAAATTAACATGTTTATATCCAATTCCGCATGAAAATAGATGGTTTAGGAGAAAAATTATCCAACTCATTTTTTAGAGTTATCTAAGGTAATTTATTCATTTAAGATATGGAGGAATTATCTTTTTATATAAAACAATGATATATATACATATTTTAAAAGTTTGAACTATAGAATAACATAGACGGAGTTGAACATATGCTAGAAAAAATGGATAGATGTGACAAAGGGATATGAATTCGCAATACCATACCACCATAAGAAATTAAATAAGGTGAGTGATTCTTGTAGTCGAAATGATCCTTTTATCCTATCCATGGTGTGGATAAAAAATGATCTAATATTTATGGATTTGAAAATTATAGACCATGAAATCATGATGTAAGAGGAAAATCATATATTTCTCAGTTGAATGATCAATACTCTTTCTAGTGGAAGATAAAATAGGTGGAAAAGGAAGATTTAGAACTATAGAAGAATGTTAGAAATTTTCCTGAGTTTGACCTTGATCAACATGAAATGATAAGTTTCATGAACCTTGTATGTGTTTTATCCACATGTAATTTCAATTAGTAGATATTAGAGGAAACTCATAGTTCATAATTCCATATTCATCCGAGAAGTGAAAATATGTATAAAGACATGAAATAACACTTTATGTGCGATGGATTTAAGAGATATGTGATAGAGTTTATATCTTGTTTCTTGGTATTCTAGCAAGTTATGGAAGAAATAAAAAAATATAAGGGGTTTTATCATCCATTAACCATAACAGAATTGATATGGGATAACATCACTATAGATTTTTTCTTGGACTCCCCAAAACATATAAAGTGAATAATGTTATATGGGTAGTATTTGATCACCTTACTAAGTCATCACCATTCATCGTTATTAGAGAAGAATTATCTATGGATCGTATTTTCAGGATACACAATAAAGAATTGGTAAGGTTTCATTGAGTACCACATTATATTTCATATGATCATCATTCGAGGATTACCTCAATATTTTGTAAAAGTCATCAGTATGCCTTTGATACAAAATTTCATTTTGGCACTGCTTATCATCCTCACGTAGATGAACAGTCTACATGAACAATTAAAACCCTAAAAGATATTTTCCGATATTTTTCACTGGATTTCAATGGTGGTTGGGGTCAACACTTTTATCTTATTGGGTTTTCTTATAGTAATATATTTCACAAAATCATTAATATTTATACTTATGAATCCATTTATAGGAAGAAATGTAGATCTACAAAGTGATGGAATGATGTTGGATAAATAAATTTATTGGGAACTCTAACCGTGGAGGTAATTCCCAATATGTTTAGAACCATTCAGAAGCATATCAAGGTGGGTCAAAGTCAGATGAAAATTATTGTTGATAACTAGCAGTATGATATATAATTAGATATTGGTGAGAAGGTGATTCTATGAATCTCTCTAGGGAATAATGTTATTATATTTGAGATGAAAGGTAAACTAAGACCTAGGTATATTAGTCCATTAGAAATTTTTGATCATTTGGGATGGTATACTATCTATTGGAATTTTCACCAAATATATCTATAAAGTCCATTTTATGTTTGTTTTATATATACCAAATAAGTAGATACCAGAACCTTAACATGTACTAAACACAATGGTCATCCTATTGGAGCCTGATCATTCATATGAGGAAAACCTGTAGAAATTATGTATAATATAGTAAAAGTTCAATGAAATATGAATATTAACATTGTCATAGTTTTGGGTAAAACCCACCAATTGGTGTAATCTACATGGTATCTTGAGGATATGTTGAGACATAATTATCCTCATTTATGTTTATAAGAATGATGAATTTCAATGGAAAATTTTATTTTAAGGGGGGTAGAATGTTACAACATGAGTTTTTATAATCCTTTTTTTGAGTAAATTAAATTTTATTGATGTATTTGGTTGAATTATAGACCTAATTAAACATTATTTATAGGATTCACCAAGTTAATATTACATTATATGGCACACCACCTTAACTTTTGTTACATGCACCATTTAGTTTCTACGACACAAAATTATATTATTATAATTAATTAAACAAGGTAGATATAAAATATTCACTAAACATAGTAATAAAATTATCAATAAATACTATTTAAATATTTTTTATTTTGGTTTATTATAAATAAAACTTATTGATGATGAAATATATAATTTTCTAAAATATCTTTATATTTTAAAAAATACTATTTTTCTCAAATTAATAGATTTTTATTTCCACCTATGAAACATTATAAAATTAATTATAGACACATTAATTAATATAATTTTTTAAAATAAACTTTATTTTGTAATTTATAATTTCAAAATTATATTACGATGAATTTTTGTGATTTTTCTAAAATATTTCATTTTTGGATGAATAGTGAAAATATTGATTTTTAATTGAGAAATGAATTTTAATTTACTTTTTTTATATAGTTAAATTATATTTTAATTTGTTTTTAAAGTATAATTAGATCAATTATAAAATATATAATCCAATTTTAGTCATTGGAACAAATTTCATATTGAAATTGGATATAAAAACATTTGAAACATTTGAATATTTTCACATTAAACCCCAATTGTTTTGTCCCGTCTATGGTATTATTTTAAATTAAATTCTAATACTTTTGTTATTTTAATTATGAAAAATGGATTCCAGATTTTTAATAAAAATAATTTATAATTTATAATATGGTCGACCTAATTTCTTACAAATAATATTAGTGAAGGAAATTAAAACTAATTATAGCAATTAAGGTGAAAATGAGGTTACATAGTTGTTAAAAATTAATCTTAAAGGGTCAAATGACCTAGACACGTGTACAAAACCCATAAAATTAAAATATATTGAACATTTACCATCTTTTATCTAAAATTTAACTCTATTGGTGGAAAATTATGTAAGGTATACCTCTTAAAATATTATATCTTTTTATAATTAGAAGAATGCCACTCCTACTCCACAATAAAATGGAACCCCATAACTTATTCACAAATCTCAAGACCTTTATCTCATCCAACATCTACCTAAACACGCTAAAAAATTACCTCATCTCAACCTATCATCCTCCATTTTTTCATAAAACCAACCAATGAATCCCTTTAGAGGAAACCGAAAGGATTTACCCAGAGAAGATTAACATCAATCAACAATAACTTTTGTTTTATTTCTTTCTACACCCCCTAAATTATTATGATTCCATGATTTTATAATAGCCTCCTTATCCTAAATAGACTTATATTTTTTATGTAAAGGGTATGACCTAAAATTAATCACACTTCCGTCAAATGAGATATGAAATCTTCATTCGTGTGTATGGTGGACTACCGCCTCACAAACTGATATCCACCATTCATATATTACCACATCTCGTGGTTGGGAATACTAATGCAATTAATTTTTTATATTATATATATTATATTTTAATTTATTTATCATTATATAATTTTTACTTAACACATACCTTCAATCTTTCAATTTTGCGTGAATAAGAAAACATCATTTCTGGGCATGTGGACTACCGCCTCCTCAAAGCGTTGTGATTTATTCATGCTTTACATGGAATGTATTAAAGATGGGTTTAATGGAAAAATGTTATATATATGAAATAATAATTATATTAAAATGATAATATATATATATATATATATCATTTACTTATATTATTTCTTTCAATATTCCTTGAAAATGGAAACATTGTTCATGTGTATATATGACCTACCATTTCCATGTACGATGTATATCATTTCCAATTTTTATATTTTATAGATTATTCTAAATACATATATAATTAATATATAATATTTTTATATCATTTTTAGCATTATTTATATGATGTAATAATGATATATTAAATTTTAACAAAAAATATGACAAACTAAAACACACGCAAAAAACAACGTATTTATTACCCGAATCGAAAATTTAAAATGTAATTCTTAATAAACTGGTAGTAAAATTTAATAAGAATATCATATATGGTATGATATAATAGAATATGTTTCTTTAATATTTTAAAAATATACTTTTATTTAAAATACATGTGGTTTTTATGAGTGTGATGCGACTCAAGACAAACGGTAAGGGGATTTCTAGTCTCACTATTATTTTTGCAAGACTTATGCCTTATTTACTACTTGTTTATTTGTTGTGGTGTATATAATACCAATGAATTTTCATGTACCAGCCCGAGTTGACCATGAACCGGTCACAAGGGCCAGCCCGTGACAAGTCTCGAGAGGCATTACCGATCCTCCCAGGATGGCGAAAAGCACCAAGGGAATCAATAGAGTACACAAGGGAACCATTTATCGCATATATAAACAATCAAACAAATAACGGAAAGAAATTCACATCCCAAAATACATTTATAAAAAACTGTACTAAACATTATTTATACAAGAAATTGAAATCACAACTAAAGAAACAACTCATTTGACCAAACCTAAAAACCAAATAACTCCATGTGACCCTTCTGGTCACTCTCCAACATAATGATCACACGTTTCCCAAGGTGATCGAACTCAATTTGAAACCTACACAAGGGATAAAAAGAGAACAATACAATAGGTGTGAGTATTAAAACTCAGTAGGTTATCATGATATTTTATCCCCAATGCACATCCTTAAAAATATAAGAGACATCAATTTGTAGTTTTAAATACAAGATATAAAGGTATGTTTTCCAATTGAGGTCCCATTATTTTTAAAAAAATTACCAGAAAAAAACATTCATGTTTTATAAACAAGAATTCTAGTAACAATTTTGAAAGAGGTGAACTTCAAAATGAAAATAGTTTTCAAGAGGGATGCATTAAAGAATTTAAACTTTTAAATAAATCACACACACTACAGAATTTACCAACCAAACACACTGTATACTAATGGTGATTACAAAAATAGCCAATGAGCACAAGTCACTATTTAGTTGTAAGTCCCAGATTCCTCGTATCTCGGTGAAAGTAACCATAATAAATATCCATTATCAAGAAAAATACCCACTAGTAGGGAGAATACCCATAAACAAATATTCCCCCAAAAACATCATCATCTTAGTTTAGTTAGTGTTGTCATCATCAAACATGCTACATGAAATAGGGGCCAAACCCCATAGAATCACTAGCATACTAGTACACGTCCGCCCACCTAGATACCTAGGATTCCCATTAGTGATAAATAAAGTTACACAAATTATAAAATACACTTTCCACATCAAAATTAAATTACCAAACCATAAACACACAAACAGCGTACAAACATGCTTCACATTTCTTTCATGAATCAATAAACAACTAAAACGATTCGTAAAACAATTTCAAGGAGTATAATGAGGTCTTGCACATAAAATAAATTAAAAATTCTATTTTAAGGCCAAAAACCCACAAATAACATAAAAAATTAGATTTTTCAGCCCCAAATCTAATTAATAAATCATTTTTATGGACCATAAAATTTCCCCAAAAGATAGAACATGAAATACACATGGAAACCAGTTTTTCAAAAAAACAAATGCCAAATGGGCCATTAAGCCTTTCTAAAAAACTATCCATTGACCAAGGTATGAATTTAACTTTTACTAATGAGGTGTATACACACCATTTAAATAATCAAAAACACATTCATAAATCCCTTAAAACATTCAAGTTACATATTCAAAACACAACCATTTTAATAAGGATGTGAAACATGCCATTTTCCAACAACTCGGGCCAAAACATGTTGTAAAACAAAACCCATTTGTTTGTGAAATCAAATACAAATTGTAAAGACATATGAGGAAAATACCATTTATCATTCTTCCAATTAATTTATAAATCCAAACACATAATTTTTTAAATCCAACATAACACATAAAATCCAACTAGGTAATTTACCCAACACATGACATGCCCTTTTAATCAAAAAATTTTATTTTAAGCACTTGAAAAAGAATAAAACACCAATTTATTTACATATTTTATAAAATATACTATAACATATTAAAAATAACCTAAAATAGGTTATAAACCTCACAAAATATTTTTGAAAGATAGTTGAACATTTAAACAAACACTTGTTGTGCACTTTTATGACAAGACAACACAACCTTTCATAAAACAAGGATTAAAAAACCATTTTCCACACCAAAAAAATTATCCAAACGATGAAAAATAATAATAAACCTATATATAAGATTAAATAAATAAGAAAATGATTAATCTTAAAAGATAAAGGCATGTGCAAGGGATATCCTTCCTCAAATCCTTGACGTAATGGAAATGCACACCCTATATCACCATCTGAGGGTTTACAAACCATAAACCTATGATGAACAGACCCAAATGAAAAAAAACACCATAAAAATAATAGGGTATCAGAACCCTATTTCTATCATGACTAGTTATGATTATAAAACAAAGAAATAATGAAAGGAGGAAGAAGATAGAGGAGAAAGGAGAAGAAATATCACATTTTCAAATAGAAAACTTATCGTCTTTCATTAGATATGAAACCATAGAGAAAAGTGAATAGATTGAAATTTCTTTGAGAGTCTCCTAAGGTCTGGGAGAACCAGGGAAAGATTATTTGTGGAAAAAATAGTACTAATGGAATTATTTATGGATGAAAGAATTTACCTTCATGATTCTGGTCAATTTGAGAGACATTAAGAAGTTTTCCCTAATCCGTGACTCATTTGAGCTTAAAAAAGGTAACATAGATAATGGAGGTTAGGATAGGTGTATTTTCTTAGAGTGGGATGTGGATTAACTGAATGATAATAAATATAGAATTAGATATAAAAGGAACAAATTATTTTTTTTAAACTCGAAATGGTCCCATGGGCTGGCCTAATACCTAAATAGGTAACCCCAATTCACCATGCTTATGAATTTATAAGGGGTTAAAAAGGAAATGGTAGTTTTAATATGTAAGTTTAGTAAAATTGTAAAGTGTAATGAGACAAAAATTATAAAAAATGAATGAGTTATAAAATAAACAAAATATGTTTTTAAATATGGAAATAGGATCCCGGTTGGCCCAAATCATGAATTAACCACCCATTCTCCAAAAACGCCAAAAAAAGCAATTTAGAACCCAATTTTGGGTGATTAGACATATATGGTTGTTAAAAATCAAAATTAATCTCACCTAACACCCCATAAAAGGATCATAATTTTTAATGAACCAGATTAAAACCATGACATGAAAAAAAACCGGGGTGTGACATGAATTTATACTAGGATTATTTTCCTTAAATTTATGTGTATTTTCATATTGGTTTTATGATATATATTTCATGAGGTTTTAAAATTCAAAATTATCAATTCGGTAAGGTAATTTTGTCTGAATTATTTTTCTTTGAGACACATGTTTTTTATGCACATAATTCATTTAACATGTATATATACTTTCATTTGAATTGTTATATCATGGATATATTTCTTTTAATTATAATTTAATATTCATTTAATGTTATTATTTAATGATAATTTTGATTCAATGTTTCGAAAGTGTAGGATTTTATTGATATTGACTCACTGTTTATCGATATTGTTTATTATTATGTTTCAATTGATGAAATATTATGATGCATCACAAAATAATTATAGATACTTTTATTATACTATGAATTTTCATTATATATTAATGTATTGGTATAATTTTCATAGTATTTGGTACTTAACAAAATTAAGAATGTTTTTTCAAGAAAATATAAATGTATTTATCTCTTCGGTCAAAAATCTATTTTACTCAAAAACCATGTTTTCAAAAAAGTATTCAATGTTTTGTAAATTATATTTTAAGATAATTTTCACTGAAAATGTATTTTTAAAACGTTATATTCTTTTAAAACGTGTTTAAAATGTTTTCCAAGGATTAATTTATCAGTTTTCATTCTTATTGTCATTGAATTGTATTTTCAATTTTCTAGTTTGAAAAATATCTTTTCAAAGAAATGATATTCTCCTCATGATTTTTTTTAAAATAAATTTAAAAATAATTTCCATATAATATTACATACAATGGTTTTAATTATTGTTGAATATGTATATGGTCCATGAATAAAAACCATATTGTTTATCTAAATTTTTTATGTTTTCATGAAAAAATACTAATGAAACTCATTTATATCCCATGGGGTATACCATGATACATATTTATGAAAACGACTAACCTTCATGGGTTATTATATGATAAAATTATTAAGACACATGTCAATTTTACATAGGTTAAGATATGATGAATTGATTATGATACCCATTTTTCATTTCATGTGTTATGATATGATGTTTTTTTATCTTGGGGAACACAAATGTATGATTTCATAATGAAACAGGTGGGACCTATATCTCCATATAATGAATTTGGTAATGATATATATATCATGAGATATTCATATCTAGAATATGGAGTGAAATCAGATCTGTAAAGGACTTTCTTCGCTAATAAGGTCTTTAGAGTGAACCTAGACTACTAAGACAGTTTGCGGAGTGACCCCATTCCAAAAATAAGGCCTTGTAATTAATACTTTACTACTATGGAAATCCTTTTATATGCTTATGTGTCTGCCACAATTCCTTGTATTATCCCTACGTTATGTTTTCGTGGATACTTTTTTTGATTCCGTTATGATTTATGTATTATGAACTACTAATAATTATTCCATGACTCATTATTATAATCTATAATATGTAGGGTATGATCTTATAATGTTATGACCTTATTTTCATTCCCTTGTCCTAATTATTATTCTTAACTCCATTTTTTACCATTATCGAGCATCTGATCTGACCCTTTTTTATGATTCTTTACCCCAAGTTATGAAGATATGTATTATTTATGATTTTCCTAAGAAGGTTTCTAGTCATGGAGAACATAGTGGAGGATAATTTAGCACACATATGTACCAATGTTTATGTTTTCATGTTTCCAAAAGAAAATAATCTAATATGGTCTTTGGGTGTGTTTTTGGTTAAGTGTTAAATATTCTATGAAGGTTAATGTAATTTCTATTTATTATAATAGAGGGTCGCTATAGATATTTTCCTAACAGGAAAATGTAAATAATTATAGAAATTTTCTAAGGATATTGATCAAAATAAATTGAAATTTAAATGTAATGTTGAGGGCATAAATAATTTAAAT
Source organism: Viscum album (assembly GCA_963277665.1). Classification (NCBI taxonomy): domain Eukaryota; kingdom Viridiplantae; phylum Streptophyta; class Magnoliopsida; order Santalales; family Viscaceae; genus Viscum; species Viscum album. The sequence continues at coordinate 697,902,489 of OY728121.1, read as the reverse complement.
ATATGATTATTTAAAAGATGTGATTCATCGCATATGAATACAATAGGATAACATTTGTTTTAATATCCTTTTCCGAAATTTTATGAATTATTTTAATGCATAATAATAAAATTAAATATAATTACTTGATATGTATATATTTCATAATAAATTTCTCATACTTTGGGTTTTATTAGATAAATTTTCAAATCACCTCTTACTCCATGAAATGTAAAAAAAAGTAATGTTTTATTCCTGAAGAACTAAATTTTACTTTTAACGTATCATAAGATCCACAAAAGAGTGAGAATTATTCCCATATGTCTCTAAATATTTTCTAAAGCCAATATTTTTAGAACACATTATTATATATAACACATTAATATAAAAAACATAATGGTAAAAAAATAGTACATCATTAATATTATTTTTTTAAATCATTTAACTCATGAAATAGTAAACAGGATATCACATAGGCCAATGATAGACATAAAACTCTTATAATCCTTATTTTGTGGGTTCAATATCTATTCCCATTCCTTATGTGATGAGTGGTCACCCGACATGTGTGTTTTACTTTTTTTTAAAACTAATTAAATATAATTCTTGTAATGTTCCCCCAAAAAAACTTGGGCATCCTGGAAATAAAATTAATCATTAAATAACCTTTTTACAATGGTTTTCAATAAAACATATTTTTTCCAAAATAACATAATAATATTATTTTAGTATTATTAAAAAGGAATTATTGATCATATTGACCCTAATGTTTATAAATAATATTAATCCTCAGCCTATAAACTATAAATTAATTCTTACTCAAATAAATTATTCATAAAAAAACAATGGTTGTATTCCCATAAATATTTTCAACTATACCCTTAATTATGGAAGAAATCCATCACATAAAACCTAAAATGGTATATTTAAGACATTGAACTTATGATCATTCTTAAAATCATAAACCTATAACGGTATACATTACTCCTAATTTAATAAAGTCACATATTATTCTAAAATTTTAAAAAATCATTATATGTTTCATGATTCTTATAAAAAATATCATTGGTAATATATATCTATGATTTTATTCATGAATCAAAATACATAATTAATTATCCTATTTTATTTCAACATAGGAACTTAATTGTTCTATTGGTTTACCATTAGATGATGTAATTGACTTGGATAATGCATAGGTTCACCAAATTTAAGAAAAAAAATATAAATGGATCCCAAGGATGAGATTTAATTCCATCCATCATACTCATTATTTTTCCATGAAAATTATTTTTTAAATTCCCTTATTTTCCAAAAAAATATCATTATAACATTCCTCTAATAAACATTATTCAGGGTCTATTTCCATATTTTTTAAATGATGGAAATTGAACCTACATTCCTCCATGATCTCCACCACTTGAGATCTTAGCATTCTCCACCATTCTCTTTTTTGGTGAGTCTAAGAGTTAGATAAGGTAGATGTCGTTAATAATATTTCAAGATAACTAATTATTCATAATTAAGTTCTCATTATATCATATAATCAACACATTTTTTCTCACAATCACCATATTTTCATTTATATTCCATTTTAACATCATTCCATTAGGTTTTATCCACATAAAAATATACTGTAAGAAACAATAATCATAATGGGAAAACTATAAAATAATTTTTAAGCTATTAAAATCATGAAAACTTTTTTTAATCCGACAAACCTTAGGTTTAACCTAGGTTGTTCATTGTCATTATCTATTCTAATCCTTAATAACGATTTCTAATAAAAATGAATATTATCCTAAGAATATCCCCTTGGAGTGTAAAACTAGGTGATTTGAAAGGACCATTGTCACACACCATGTGACATTCAAGTCTATCCCAATATGCTATTTTCATAGTTACTTCCTTTAGGGACAACTATTCCAAAACTGAAAAAAGTTTTAGTATCAAGAAAAGTATGTAATGAATGTAAATCCCACATAATATATTCCATACCAATTTTTTGATGTTATTATAATCTTATTGTCAATGCCTATCTAATGGTTATGTTCCCTAATCCTTGTTTTTGTTAATCTAGATCCAATGGTTTCTATCGAAACTTATCGGATTCCAAATTCTGTAACCCTAAACTTAGTAGAGAATATTGAGTGTATGATTTATGATATTCAAAAAATATATGAGTAATCACATCCCCAATGAAAAAAAATAGTTTAGTAGTCTTGGTAAACTATATACACACATGACTCCAGCACTACATCTGAATGAAAATTGCAATGTAATTTTTTTCAAGAATATCTTTATTCCCTCTAGCATATCCTTCCATATCATTAATAGTACACTTCATGGATTCTAGTTAAATGAAAACAATAAAGGTGATCTAAAATAATCTATAATGGTTTCATAAAGTATAACATATCATGAATTAATCAGCATAATCAACATGATACGGTAAATATCAGATCACAGATCCCACTTAAAAACATGATTATTATGATAAGATAAAACATAATAAATATAGAAAGGTAAATAACTGAAATTTCAATACATTTAGTCAATTACAGTACTATAATGATATGATAAGGAATAATAAATATGGAATGGTAAATAAATGAATAATCATTCCATTTAATTAATAAATTATTAATGAAATACATCCAGATATAATTTCATTGTGAAAATATCATGGATATAAATAAAATAATTCTTGATGAAGGAAATTATTAATTACTGGAGGTCATGATATTTGGAATCATGATACCACAGACTTTAAGATATTTCCTCATTGTTGTTTAAAACCGATGTTTAATTATAAAACATAAACCTATTTAACTAAGGAAATCTAACTCATTGTCTAATGAGATTACCGAGGCATTGATGGTCTATCAATAACCAAGCCCCAACCATATATTAACTCCAAAATAATTCCTTATATATCAATTAATCTACTTAATTAATGAAAAATACTGGTTACCATTATATTTCTATATTTATTAAATAAAAAATATTTATCAATATTTACCCAGTTAATCAAATAACATTCAAAGTAAACACCTTATGTAAGAATGATATACAGTTGTAGTTATATTTTTATCTACTATACAAAGAATATGGTTAAACATTAATCAAATCATTAACCATAATTATGGAATATTTATTCATGTTAAATACATAAAATGGGAACTATATACACCATGAAAATTTAAATAGGTTCATTTTTACAAAAATGTATCAATGAAATGGAATTTGAGATGAAATCCCTTACAATGATGATAATATTGAAGTGATAATTAATCAATATATTGATTATGTGAATCACATTTACAACAATATATATAAAGTGTAAATACATCATAAAATAATAAAAAGTAAATAAATACATAATCAAAGAGTGTGAATGTTAAAAAAATAAGTAATATAACCAAATTAATAATAACTGAGTGGTAAAATGATTAACCACATGGTAACATTGATGTTGAATCCCTCTAGATGAAATTATAAAAATTGAATATTAAAATTGCATGAATTATTAGTAAATTAAGATATTACATGTTATAAGGGGATGTATACACACTATATAAAAGAAATTATGTAAATAACATTACAATATTCATTAATGAAGGAAAATTGAGATTAAATCCATTACCCCACACTTCCTTTTAATTGAAAATTATTCATACTCTGGTATAATTATTTTATGAATGTTATTAATTAATTATATAACTATATCCTTTATTATAACATCATTTATGATCCATTATAACATCTTATCACTAGTTCATTAATATATTTCATTATATTCAATGTTTCTGTTGTTAATTGTGTTGTTTTCTCATGTCTATTTTTTAATGAAAGATCATCTTATTGAGAATATCATATGCTTACAAAATATATATAATAATAATCGTGAAATAATTATAATATTTATATATAAATTATTAATTTAAGGCCAATTATTGATTTTGGTTTTGAGAAAATATGTATGTTATGATAATGGAGTTGATTAATCATATGTACGCATGAGCAATCATTCCATTTTTCAATGATCAATATGTAATGGAGGTATATACTATTTTATAATTAACTAGTGATCATTAAATATTGTTATTTACTTAAATATACCATTATATATCATCCATGTGGTGTGCTGACAAAAAATAGAGAGTCACACTACTTGATGAATGTGGTAGTTCACACATACATAAATGACATTTTCATATTTCAATAAGCGAAAAAGTAATAATGAAATTTTTATATTATCTTTTTAGAATGATAAATATGTAATTAATATCATAATATTTTCATGTATGTAAAATATATTAATTTACATTATCATTGTTATCTTCCATGTAAGATGTTTATGAAAAACAAATAACATCACTTCGTGAGTTGGTTGTCCGTCGTACTCACAAGTCACACTATCGTATCCCCTACAGAATGGAACAAAAAAATGATATATATGATATAATCACTCAAAAGTAATAATTATTTAATAAATATAAAATATGTACATTATATCCATTATCATACCAAATTGTGATAGGTTTTTATGGAAAACACGAGACATCGGTTCATGAGGTGATAGTATGCCATGCACACGATCGATGTTATCTTTCCAATTTGGGGGAAGAGGATAAATATAGATATCATGACCATAAAAAAATAAAATATTTTTATATTTAATATATTATTTTTTATGTAAGTATATATCAATATGTTTTGAAAAATGATTGAAGAATAAATAAAAGAAAAATTCATGGTTATGAATTTTACATCTTCTCATATCACCTCTTTAGGATTTTACCTAATGTCTTAAAAGAATGGATTTATGAGTAATAAATGAATTCTATGATGAGGTAATGAATGTCGGTAGGTTATTTGGGTACTTATTGGATAAACTAAAATGTTTTTAATATGTTAATAAGATAGGATAGAGGGTGGCCTTTTATAAATGATGTGAGTGAAACACTATTAATTTTTGAATAGAAAAAGGAATACCCTCATTTTTAACATAAAATAAGGGTTAAAAAGTATTATTATTTATATTTATTCATTATATGGTAAAAAAATATAAAACAAATATTTCATCAAAAAATTTAGATTAATGTAATTATTATATTTTTAGTTTAACCCCCAGTAAACCTATTTTTACCTTAACCGTCATAAATAATTGTTTCTATTCTCATAGTTAATTTTGCTCAAATATTATGTTTCACTTATTAGATAATATAAATTATTTTGCTTAAAAATATATATTCTATTTTGAAAAAATTAAATTCATATAAGTGGAAAATTTTAATATATAGTTAATCCCACTGGTGTGATGCTAAAATGACTTTTCAAAGAGACAAATTTTCAAAATTTTATTATTTTTTATATAAAAATTCCAAATAAAAATAAGTCCAATTAACTAAATTTAATTAATATAAATTTAATTTAAATAAAATAACTGAAAAAAATTCAAAATATAATTAATTTCTATAAATAATTTAAATGAGAAGACGCATTACAATTAAAATTCAGTATTTTTCACTATTAATTAAAAAATGAAAAATTAAAAAAAAATAAAAAAAATGAATCATACAGTAATTTTGATATGATGATTTATAAAATTAGTTTTGTTTTATCAATTAAATTATCTAAAAGTGGTAGAAAGTAATTTCAAATTATGCACACAAAGATACAGTAATCCATATTTTAGAAAAAATATAGTTTTCAGGAAAAAAATCAATATCATCTATGTAACTATTAATTTATATCTATTATATAGATAACCATAATTTTCATAATTTAGTTACTACTATATATAACATCCAATTTAATGAATAATTTGTAATGGTATACTATATTACATTCCATTTATACTCGGTATTGCGTGTTCATCAAGACATCGAAGTGATTAAATTTAAAGAAATATATTTCTTGGGTTATTTAAGATTGGTGTTGTGTGTCACATATTATATCAAATAAAATTTTATTATTTTATAATTTCAGGGTGTTACTTGGATTCATTTGAGGATAATTCCATACCTCATGAATAAACTAGTTAATTATCATCCCATCAAGAATATATAATCCTTTCCAAACTAAATTAATTCTAGAGGTGTAAAACACTTTTGTTTCTAATAATGAGAGTAATTATAAGGATATTTTTTCAGTTTATGAGAATATGCGATTCTTGGATAATCTTTAGTGAGTTAATTAATTTTCCTATGTGTCAAATATTATATTTTCCATGATGTTTTTGAAATTTTATGATATTCCTTCAATATCTTTAAGAGATATAGTTTAGTAGGATTTTATATTAAAGGTGTGTTTTGAAGGGATTTTTTTCTACAATAAAGGGAGTTTATTGTTCCTTTTGAAGTTTTAGTGACCATGAAATCCATGTCTAACTCAAAAAAACATGTTCTTTCATTAAGTGGTAGTTTATATATAGAAAAAATTAACATCTGAGTGATAATTGAAAGATTATTAGAAGAGACAAGTTGGGATATTTAAAACTACTGCTCCATGGGAGGAAAACCATGTATTAATAATTTTTTTTGGTTTTCTTTTATTTTTAAATAATATTTCCATTTCATTTTTTAAATTTTGTGAATCCTCTACTCATGTACAAACCCAAATCATATTTTCTATGAACTGATATTCATTGACATAACCTCCCAAATTTTACTAAGTATATATTTATTAATATATTAATTGATGAATATCAAGATTGGTCTATCATAATTTTTGTGGTAATTAATAAGATAAACTAAGTTGAGTTGATGTGTTTCACTTGAGAGTAATATTATGGTTGTTCCCTAGGGGAATAAAGTACTAATTTTCATTGGAGTTACATTTTTCAACATTCTTATTATGTTTTAAATTTCAAGGTCAGTATAAATTTCTCCTTGCTTCCCCAAAGGTTTTATTAATACCTAAAAATAAGTTTTTAAAAAATAATTTTTTCAAATAAAATAATCATGTTGACATTTTGTTTAAATTATCTAAAAAATATATCATGATTTTACAACTTAGAAATTCTAGTTTGTTATAACTTCTTGAATCATTTCTATTGAATTTTTTTGGGATTATTTTTGAAAACTTTTTTAGCACCCTAAAAATTCCAATAGACTGAAAATGATTCATAATGATGTCCTTATTTCCCAAAAATATAATTTACTTGTTTTAATTGAAATTCATTATTCCATTTTTTAAATAAACAACATTATCATTTTTTAATTTTTTTTGAACAGGTAGGAATTTGTGAGTTTTTTTTTGATTTTGACCTTTCATGTGACCCTTGTAAATGTTTTAAAACTATATAAATATTAATTTTTTAAATATTAATATATATAAAATTATCTCCCACCTTGAGATTAAATTATATGAACAATGATTAGTTTTATCTGTGGGGTAGGGGTCTATTTATTTTTTAAACTATATTACATTTTGATCACTTCAAAATACCCAAAATTATTTTTTAACAAAAAAGATTTTTTTTCAATATTGAATTTTCATTTGTACAGTTTTTTTCATTATTGAATAAAATTACTATTTTTCATATTCTTATGATTAATAATTTTTATTTAGCTATGGATTCAATCTTATAAAATCATTTAAATTTATCTATTATAAATTAGTGCATTAGGTGAAGTTTTAGATTTAATATTTATAGTCTCAATCTATTTATAACTTCTTGATTGTAATTAAAAATTATATATTTTCATTTAAATGGTCTTTTAAATGAATTCATAATCCTTTATAACTTTAAATTATTTTTGTTGAAATTAGTGGAGTAGTTAACTATGCTTCCATTTAATTATTTTACTAACATATCCACTAATTGTGTATATTTATTTCTAATTATATCTATTTTTTCATGAAGAATAAAAATAAATTTTTAGAGGAATATTTAAATATAATAGGATATTTTTTAAAAAAAATTCATTTTTTTTAAAATAATACATTTTTTGAAAATTAAAATACCAAATTTTGTAAAGCCTAGTTTAATTTTGAGAAGATAAATTAACTATACAAACTATAGAGAGTTTATGGGGAATTTTTTTCATATATTTATTATTGGGTTCACTGAAATATTTTTTATTCCAAATATGAATTTACTCCCAAAAAATTGTTCAATTGATTATTTGTGAAAAAAATGTCTTATGTGGGGGGAATTTGATGTGATTAATTTTGGATATATGTTTTCCATATTCTTTTTATAAAAATATTAATTTTTTGATGGTGAAATGTTATTTTTCCATTAACATTTCTAATTATGCCAATTTTATTATTTAAATTATAATTATTTGAATATTTGGATGAAAATATAATATTAGTGCAAAAAGATTCAATGGTTCTTTGCATTAATTTTTATTAAATTTTAGAAATAAATTTTTAATTGATTTTTGTGTGATTTTCAATTAAATAATTCTTTAATGTGATAATGATTCATTTATTTATGGGTTTAATATTTCCAATGTATCATGTTTTAATCTCTTATTTGATATACTGCAATTCATTTTCAATTTATATTCAAAGGTTTAAAGTTAATTTTTTTTTATTTTGTGATGTTTAATTTGACATGTCAAATTGATAATCTAATAGAAGTTAAATTTAATTATAAAGGAATTTCTGGAAAGGTTAACGACCATCTTTTCTAAGGGTATCACCACATTCAATTACACTATGTCAAGGTACATTAGTGTGTGATAATATATTTTAGGGAAAGAAATTATTTTCATAATGGTTATCCCACAATCATATTTGTTACCAAAGGATGAATATAATTTTATGTGCACTACATCAATATATCCACATGCTTCTATGGATACATCACCATGATCATATAGACCCCCATAAGGGTAACAAGCACCTACATGCATGTAATTCCATTCTTAAACAGACATTTAAAGATGATATCAACTATTACATCTCTTGATTTGGCACTCTCTCACATGGGAAGAACAAGCTGGTTACTCGACCTCAAGTATCCCTCCATAGATACCAGAGGCTAATGAATAACAATCATGGTGTATATAACATAGTTGTGAAAATATACCCCATGTAATAAATATGTAATACTAAGGAAATGAAATATATCAGAGAGATATAAATAGAAAAAATAAAATAAAAAAATTGTTAAACCAAATAATAAAAGTAAACTGAATAATCCAATTATAATAACATAATAACACAAATAAATTAGGGAATGTAACTAAATTTAATGCTAAAATTCATGAAGATAAAAGTGAAAGATAACATAAATTAACTCAAAAGGTAGGAGTCCTGAACCCATCATTGGTCCAATCTCCAAGCTCAAACCCATCCAGTATGAAACAATGAACAACAATGTTCTTTACCATTATCCAAACCTATATCCATGTAATTTTCATGGGAACCTAATGGTACCCCAAATAGGGTGTCAGTAAAACACACTAGGTAAACACAACCACATCTAAAATAACCATTTATGATAGTAATTTCATGAAAAAAATAACAAACTATTGTATTGTTTATCAATTAATACAATAAAAAATCAACCTTAATCCACACAATGTCAGGATATCTCTAATAATTTACCATAATCATGACATATGTAACAAACATTATATGTAATTACCAATTTACTAAGAAAAAACCTCTATAAAAGAATTTAATATTAATTGGGATAATCCCCAATAAACATTAAAACAAAACAAATCAAAACCCTCTCTATAAATGTTAATGAATAAATGATCCAATCCCTTTATTATGCATTAAGACATTAAAACTGGTCCAACCCCTTTATATAAAAATTATATAATGAAGCTAGAAAAAGTCCTCTATATAATAATTACAACCTGAATTGCACCATAATTCATAAGGGAAGTAATAACACTACATAACATCATATGATAAAATTGTTTATACAACCAGATATCATTTTTCATTTAACTGATCTTTCATTCATCAAATTATATCTTATGTCTTTTAAAATTTAGTGTACATTCCCATATCATACCAAATTATCACAAATAATTTCAATGAACAAATAATCCATTTTACATGGATAATCCATTATAGGAAATCACATGAGCTCTCATGTCATGATGAAACATATTTTAATCCATTAGTCAGATTAATATTATTCAATGGTAGGTTCACCATATTGGTTTACAAAATCCAAGAATCAAAAATATTAGATTGAAAGTGGTCTAAGGAACCGACCAAGAACATGATTATTATCTCCCATTATTCTATTAGTTGACCTAATTTGTCAGTTGGCACATTCACGTCACATTGCACACATAAAAAATAGAAACTTACCATAGTGATTTCTTCTAGACCACCTACCCTTATATGGAAATCAATGAAACATTCTCAATAGGAAATGATAATGAAGAAATAAGGAAAAGAATATCCAAAATAAAACCTAGATCACAAAAACATTAATATAAAAATCTGACTCAATGATGGATAAGATATTACACCATATTAAAGGTAGATAATAGATAGAAAAAAGTGGAAACCAAATCATGGAACTCACCCAAGATTAAAGTCTATCCTGAGATGTCAGTAAGGAAAGGAATAACTCCAAAAATTCCAATAGTAACCCTTGGTTTCAAAAGATAAGGATACATGATGGATGGAAAATAAATCATATGTATAACATGGTTAACTGCTGGTCCTGAGATATTCATGATGTGAACCCCTTCCAGGATGTGAATTTCTCTACTTTCATGATATTTTGAAAATTTTATATGTGTCGGCTTGGGTTAAAATAAACCCAATAAAATATTTAATGATGTGAAACAGTTTCATTTCATGTAATCATTTCATGCTCAAAACTAGTTTAAAAATTATACCTAAAATACATTCATGTTGTGTAAGCCGTTCACGATGAGAATGTTTCTAGCAGATATCTCTACATCCAGTATTTGTAGGAAGAACCTAAAAAGCCTCTAAAGATATCCAAAAAGATAGGTAACTATTTTATTACCTTTGAAACATTTATACATAGAATTCATTAATTTTAAAAAACATATATCCTTAAACATCAGTTTATTTTCCCAAAAAAATCATTCAACCGCCAAATAAAAGGCTCTAACAGAAAGGGTTGAAGAAGAAAAGAAAAACCAACCAAAATAAGTTCAACGAAAACTCAAGAGGGGAATACCTAGAAGATAAGGGATCTTAAAACCTCCCCTCCATATAAAAACTCATCCCTAAGTGGATCCAGGTAACATAGTGGGGGTATGGGTGATCATCTATTTCCACTATGCATGTATATCATATTTCCTCTCCCAAGTATCATTCAGAAGACTCCTCTAATAATACTACACTCAAACTAGAGGCCTGATATTTTCCAAGAGATACGTCTCACTATGGTCCAAAATCCATATGAGATTCTTCTAAAAATATGCATCTACACCATGATTTATTTTATCAGCATATACCACATGAAAAGGGCCATGATGATATCTAAAAAGCTACAACATGTCAAACATACATGCATGGAACCATATCACTATTGAAGGTTCAATCTGTATTCCGCTAGATCTATGATTTACACTATCTCAAATAGACTGATAAACCTGGGTGCTAGATTTTTGTGTTTCATAATATGACATTTCCCTACCCAAGTTGGCACCAAATGGAAAACACAATGACCCACCTCAGACACTAGATGTCATCTATAATGGTCAGAATAATTTTTACTCTAATTTTTCACCATCACTAAAAGTTTCTTGATCAACTATACCTACTCTGTTTCTCTTATATGAAACTTGGTCCAACAAGCATTGAATCACATTCCTCTAACCATCAAATATTTTAATGAAACAACTATCCATTAAAGGCCTCAAATATTTCCATCATAAGTAATGTATGGAATATATTTTTATGAACAATATCTATGATTTCCATATGCTATCCCAAAAACCACAAAAATCTAGTACACTAGTTGATAACCTATCCACTATAATCTAAATATTACATTCATATTACCTATTTTTTAAGATAAAAGGTTATGACCCGAAGAAACTCTATTCCAGGAGCCTTATGAATACCCTTCTGGAATTTAGAAATGAAATGAGGATCTTTATCAGAAATGATATTCTATAAAATACCATGATACTGATCTATCTACCACATGTTAATACTACATGTATCATCAACCTTGAATCCCTAACTGAGGGAAAAGAGGTGGGATACCAACATTAGTTTATCTATGATCACCCATAATACATTATTCATGTTCAGTTTCCTGGGTAATAGTTTTTGAAAATATTTAGTGACATAATCTCATTTTGGTTCCTAAATAGGAAAAGGTTGTAACATCATTGGTGGCCGCTGATTCTTAGATTTTCCATACAAAAATTTGAAGCATAATACTATAAATCCCGATAACTCCTTATTCAATCTAGGACACTCGAACATTCAACATAGATCATGATATATTATTTTTAGAAATATGTATATAGTCCATCTAAAATCATGAAACTATCTCACCATCTCCTCACACAATCCCATAGGATCCCATACTCGACTATGAAAAAAGAAAATAATTTACACTTCAAGAAGACCATCTTGATGGTGGCTCCCAACCATAAATTATATCACGCAGAGCTAAGCCCTTCAGATAAAATAATTTATCAGTATTGATCCATTCCAATATCAGGGTAATAATAGATATCGAAGTCAGAGGTAATCATTACAGGGACTCCTAAATATCTATATACATGACCAAAAAAAGTGAAATCATCTGCCACTCATCACAAGACTCCCACACTACCTTCTTCTATGTATTCCATCTTATAACATTATAAATGATGTTACTATTTATAAATGTATAATTAATATTAAATTAAAAAGAATAAATATCCTCAACCCACATCCTTTGACTTAGGTTTCAATGCTATTGAAAAAATGTGTACATGAGGATCTTTTTTCCCTAGTACTCAAAAACCACTCACCCAAAATATAATGTCTATAGAATCACAGAGATTGTACCTCCATTGACAACTCTAAATGGTTAGTAGGAAAATTACTTGTAGGTAGTCTCAGCTATCTGGTTATATAAGAAACCAATCAATCTTCTTGAATAAACAATGCTCTGAGTACAATAGCAGATGAATCACTCTACATAGTATATAACTTAAATCGAATAGGTAAGGCGAATATCATTGTTGAGGCCAACCAACCATTAATATAATAAAAATCACTCTTACAAGAATATGAACGAACAAACATCACCATTTTCTTATCTATCCCAAATAACAGTTCCATGATAGGGGAAAATTCCTCAATGAAGCGCTGATAACAACCAAATAAACCCAAAAAACCTTGAATCTTGAAGAAATTCATGGGATGCTCCTAAGATACCATGGATGAAACCTTATCTTGGTTAACCGGCACTCTAGCCTATGAGATGACTTATCCCAAGAAGTGTACTTTATCAATCTAGAAACTACATTTGGTTAGCTTGGTGTAAAGACAGGACTCTCTTTATTTACTAAGGATTATTTCAATTTATAGGAAATAATCATATACTACTGATTATACAATATGATTTCATTGATTAAAACCACCAAAAACCAATCTAGAAAAGGGTGGATGATCATATTCCACCAGAAAACTAATATGTATGAAATTTTCAATAGTCCAAATGGAATCACTCTAAACTCATAAAATCTATACCTATTTCTTGAAGTATTTGGATGTATGTTTGATGGTCTCACTCTCATTTGATTACACTATGATCTCAAGTCAATCATAGTGAATATATAGGAACCTCTCATCTGATCTAAGAGATCGTTGATGCAATTAAGGGGATACATGTTCTTAACAATCATCTGGTTCAATCAACGATAGTCAACACCCAAGAAAAAAGTCCCATAAACCTTCCTAGGAAAACCATGGGAGAACCCCAAGGTTACATACAAGGTCATATGATACCTTTATCATCTAGATCGTCAAACTCATAATTAAACTCATTAAACTCTACAGGTTCCATCCTTTAAGGGGGAATAAAAACTGGCTCTAGTTCCAGTTCCAACTCGGTTGTGAACTGGATACCCTGCTCAGGTGGTAACCCATAAAACTCATCAAGAAACACAATATAAAAACAATCTACCTATTGAGAAAAATGAATCCTAATATACTCCACCATCATCTATAGAAACAATTTCTATTATATCTGTGAGTAAATCCACTATATACTAAATTGGTATTGAATGACCATCCTGAGGATCCCACTCACATGGGTGAAAAAAGCTTCCCCCTTTTGGAGATCGAAATGTAACTCTCCTTAGATAATAGACGATATGATCCAAGAATATAACTAACCAATCCGTTCCCATAGTATAATCAAAACATGTAATTTCCAATGAATACAATTCCCAAATAAAATTGTAACCAAAAATTTCTGGAGAACATGCCTTAAAACTTTTTATATATTTTGACCATACTCCCAATGATGTATTTATGGTAAAAACACAATTCATTATTTCCAGAGAATGTAAAAAATGATTTAAAAATAGTATATATGAAGGAATTAGGTGCTCTATTACAAAAAAAGAAAGGATACATGATATAAGAATCATACATCTAATTATTGAAGATATTACCCTCAATTTAGCTAGAGTAGACTATATATTATGTAGCTGAATAACTCCTATACCATGGGTTCCAGTATCAATACCACGAGTTGTTCCATGTACATTATAGTTCCTGTCCTACACTGGAATACCACACCCCTCTCTCAAATTGAATGACGAGTGGAACTCAAACTACCAGTCTGATTAGGGGTAGCTTAGTGCTTCACAGACTCTAGTACATTTCTGGATCCCCTACCACTGCTCTACTACTTGATGCATTTACCAAACCTCTATAGGTGTCATATCATTCCTCAATCATGGAACTCTAATAAATAATATGAACACTATGGATAATTCTATCAAAAGATCACCACACTTATTATAATACAATATAACATGTCCCTAAGAGGGTTCCCACTACCCTGATTGGTCTACTAACTTTTTCCATGGTGATAACATTCATTGCGGTACTTATTAACAACAGAAGAAGAGATCCCAGCATACCCTACTGACATAGACTAGCCACTGATCGAGGCCCTTCGCATATTACCTTCCATGATGAGATCCAATTCATTAGGTATATAATTCTACTCAATTGAAAAACATTCACATATGACCCAATCTCATAGTGAATCACATCCTTGAAATTCATCATCTTTTCTATCTCATCAGATTTTATGTATGGAACAAAAAAATACAAGTAGTTAAAATTTATAACATAGTCCATCATTGATATTCCCTCTTATGATAGGTGTAAGAAATGGTGAGCCCCCTCATCCCTCAAGGTCTCTAGAATGAAATAGATCTAAAACATTTCTGTGATGTCATTCTAGGATAAATTCTATTACAGTAAAACTAGCTCAATAATGTCCCACTAATTAATTTATAGTCGAAAAATCATGTATTAAAAAAGAATGACCATCCTATCTATAGGTTTCTCTAGATTATTGATGATCTTATGGACTAAATTTATGAAGATATAATCTCCCTATGGGCCTCCCTCCCTAGTGAACGTAGGTGGGTTCTTTAGCTAGAAATTTCTCATCAGTATAAAAATTAATGTTACATTGAAAAATTATGCATTTTCATGAATCTCATGACCCCCAAGAATATTTTTCAAATTTGAACATCTATATGATCCATATGGGATATAAGAATCTCGAGTCCATCTGCGTTAGGAGCATTAAGATTTCTTATCTCCTAATGCTAAATTCTAATATAACAGTGACGTATTTTCTATACAAGACAAATACACTCCTTAGAAAACTATATAAGAACATTTAAATAATCAAAATGTGACAAAAAACAAGAAATAATGGTTCATGGTGTCTTTTAAAATTTTCATAACAAGTGAATCGGCATGAAATAACATATATTTATTCCTTTTTTATCAGATATAATAAGGATCTCATTTCTAAGTTCATACGAGAAAATATGTCACATGAAATAAATATGTCCCTATAATGAATAATGAATATCCATATATACCCATATTTTCCTATCATGTAGCATGCATACTCACATCATGCCATACTGGGCCATGTGTATATAACTCAATAATCAATAATATCACACAACATTTGAATCACCCAAGATGAAATAATATCAACCGTACACTACTACAACATGGCCTTTTATCAGCGCTAAAAACCGACATTAACAGCACTAGAAAAGAACTGTTAATACCGGTGTAGGTAGGGGGTCCCCTTTATGAGTTCTCATAAAAGCACTGATAATGGAAACCTTTAACAGCGCTAAAAAAGCGCTGATAAAGGGGGTCCTTTATCACCACTTTTTTATCACTGATAAAGGTGGCCTTTATCAGTGATTTTCGGAGCACTGATAAAGGGGACCCCTCTTTATCTACGCTGGCGTTAACAATGCTTTTCTAGCACTGATAAAGGGGTCCTTTATCAGTGCTATCTTGAGTTATGATAATAGGTCCCTTTATCAGCGCGCTTTTAGTGCTATTAATGGATTCTTTTATCAGCACTCAAAAAATCACTGATAAAGGTACCTTCCCCTACACCTGCACAACCAGCACCTGCACACCTGCACACCTGCACACTTGCACACCTAGCACCAGCACCTACACACCAGCACCTTTAAACTTGCAAACCTATACAGAATAGCACCTTCACATGAACCAAGAACCGAAATACAACAAAGCGCACACAATATTTTTACAAAAAATTCTATATACATTTACATAAAAATCATAAATACAAATAAACTACTATATACATTTAAAATAATGTTTTACATGGTTACAATTAAAATTATCCAAAAATAGTTATAAACATTAATGTTTTATCCTTTGATATCTGTGATCCTGTCTCAAAAAATTTTGTCCATTGTATTTGTTGTTAAACAAAGCATCTTAACTCAAGGAAAAAAATTCACCTATATAAGAAAACAAATATTATGTTAGTAATACAGTAATGAAATAAATTAAAACATTAATATGAAAGAATAAATTAATATAGAAATGAGAAACTAAAATATGGAAATGGTAAACACAAATTTTTTCATTATGATAACAATGAAAGGGAATAATGTAAAATCAATATGTTTTTGGATGATTTATCTCATTTAAAAAGTACTGATTCTTTATCTAATGAAAAGATTTACCAGTCACACCGTGCATCGGATTGAGGTGCGGTTGATTCATACACATCATAAATGACTCATGGGTTTTTTTCCTAAAGTATCAAAATAATCGGAACGCGTTTGCTCGGTTTGTCGTATATCACTTGTGGTGTTTTCTAAAGTTAATGTCAATTTGAAACTAATATCAGACACATTTAGCCATATTAGTCACACCGGGCATCATATTGAGGTGGGGTTGATTCGTACACATCCAAACTGACTGATGGATTGTTTTCCTAATGTTTCAAAACAATCCTATTGTTATTTTTTTGTATTCTATATGTCAGTAGTGTTGTCTTCTAATGTTTATGTCAATTTGAAACTAATATCAGACACTTTTAGCCATACTAGTCACACCGTGCATCATATTGAGGTGCGGTTGATTCTTACATGACAAAAATGACTCATGGATCATTTTCCTAAAGTATCAAAACAATCCGAACATGTTTGCTCAGTTTTTCGTATGTCACTTGTGTTGATTTCTAAAGTTAATGTCAATTTCAAACTGATATCAGAAACTTTTAGCCATACCGTTCACATCGTGCATCGGATTGACGTGCGGTCGATTCTTACATGTCACAAATGACCCATGGATCGTTTTCTTAAAGTATCAAAACAATACAAACGTTTTATCCCAGTTTTACATATGTCGCTTCTGTTTTTTTCTAAAGTTAATGTCAATTTCAAACTAATATCAGACACTTTTAGCCACATCAGTCACTCTGTGCGTCAGATTGAGGTGCAGTAAATTTTTACATGTCACAAATGACTCATGGATCGTTTTACTAAAGTATCAAAACAATACAAACGTGTTTTCTTGGTTTTCCATATGTCACTTGTGTTGTTTTCTGATGTTAATGTCAATTTGAAACTGATATCAGAGATTTTTAGCCATACCGGTCACACCGTGCATCAGATTGAGGTGAGGTTGTTTCTTACATGTAAAAAATGACTCAGAGATCACTGTCCTAAAGTATTAAAATAATCCAAACACGTTTTCTCAGTATTATGTATGTTAGTAGTGTTGTTTTCTAATGATTATGTCAATTTGAAACTGATATGAGACACTTTTAGCCATACTGGTCACACCGTGTGTCGGAATGAGGTGAGATTGATTCTTACATGTCACAAATGACTCATGGATCATTTTCCTAAAGTATCTAAAAAATCCAAACATGTTTTCTTAGTTTTGTGTATGTCAATAGTTCATAAGAGTCTCTCATTATGTTATTATTTACTAGAAACTCAAATCATTTCTAAAACCATTCTTCATAATCTAAGGATATGAAACATAAGAAAGGGTGATCATAGATTCTCAATAATTCTAAACAAGGGAGAAATCAATTCTCATATAAAGATAACAGAAGTAGTAGGAATTCACATTCATTGTCCTATTTGTTTGCATTCTTCCATCAGTTTCGCTGCCCATTCGTTTCTAAACACATCTATATCATCTTGTGAATAAGAGTTTTTGGGACAGTCATAGTAGTACTAAAAAAATATAAATACACAAAGGATTGATAATTGTTTTAATTGAACTAGTAATTATTTTCAAATATACCTCTTATGAGATGCAATTTTGTTCATGAAATATGATCTCTTTCATAAATTTACAAACATAATAACCGCAGTGCTTTCCATTTGTTTGTTTCGGAAACTGCAGAATCATCGAGAAAAATAAGTAATCTGTTTTGATATATATTTGGATAGTGAAATATAATTATATATACCCTGATACTTCTACATTTGTAGATCTCGTGTGCCTTGTCGTCCTTTGGCCCTAGATTCATTCCAGCCTTGAGACAATATTCATACACTGCCATATTATTACAGAATCCTCATTAAAAGATAATATAAATTATATAACTATATATTTAGTTCTAAAATAATGGATCTAGTGTATTGAAATTTGACAATTGCCATTATCTGTGGTCGGTTTGTTGGATATCCATGTAGTGAATCGAGAAAATAAATCATTGGAGTATCCAAATTGACTGCAATGAGAATCCAATGCTGTCTAAAAACAACAAAAGGAAAGTAATGATGGAAATGAAAATATAATTGATATGATTAAAATATAGAGTTTTACCCTTGCAAAATTGGTAGTAAAAAGATCCCATTAGTCGTAATTTTGCATTGAAACGTTCTGAGCAGGTTAGATATTTATTCAGCCTGAAAATCAGAATCTATTTCTTTTTGTTGTGTAGACATGGTGTGAGGACTAACGAGTCCAAATTTTTATTCACGGGAAAATGCATTCAATTGTTTTTCATATATATGCCTAAGAAAAATATGAAATTTATTTATCAATATTTATCATATTATATCAGCATCTATAAAATCAAATCATGAAAACATACCTCATGTATACACTTATAACTGAGGTGTCTATCTAGTCGTATGTGATGATTTTAGCTATAGCGTCAGCACTAAAAAAATCTAATGTTTCCTCTCCGTACATATCTTTTTCACAAAAAATTGTGTGATTATTTCCACCATTCATTTTGTATCCACATGAGCTTTCAATGATATTAAATGTGGATATAGAACGGGTGGGGTGAAGGTGTGCACAATAGATTGTTTTGATCGGTTGGTTGATCCTTTTGATCCACTCTTTTGTTTTAGATCCTTACTTTGGTCCTTCTATAATAACATTGATTAGTTCATCCATTTTATAATTAAATTTTAAAGGTTCTAATTAAAAATTAATTGGAAATGAATACCTCCTGGTCGACCTGATTTTTTACAAGATTCAACAGCCATGAAATGAATGTTCAAATAGCTTTTTCCACCATATGAATGTCATCATAGTCATTTAGCATGGGTCGCTCAGTGCTCGGCTCATGAGCTATGTTAATCGACACTTCGACATGACTAGTTGGAAGTGGTCTAGAGTGTAGC
Organism: Viscum album; assembly: GCA_963277665.1. Classification (NCBI taxonomy): domain Eukaryota; kingdom Viridiplantae; phylum Streptophyta; class Magnoliopsida; order Santalales; family Viscaceae; genus Viscum; species Viscum album. The sequence goes on along the minus strand of OY728121.1, from coordinate 697,882,393 downwards.
GTGTCATTCTGCATATTGAACATCGTAGCCCTCGCTACAAGGCGATGGGTGGGAGTTGACAGATATAAATCATAGTCATTTTCACCCTGTAGAATATCATTACAAGAAAGGTACCAGTGTCTATGTGATTCCCATTTCACAGAAACAAATATTAGAACATTGATTACCTCGGTTAAGTCATGTTTTTTATGGGAATGGCTCACCTCAATGCTGGTGGGGGTGGGGCAGGATCTTCTCGCATGGATTGTTCTTGAGTTGTTTCTTCACTTTTCCTCCCCCCATCAAAGTTGCTAGCAACTCTCCCTGAATTTGGAATTTTTCTTCAATGGTAGCTAGTCTATCTCTAATCTTTTTCATTTCTTTATTGTGTTCATCCTCTTGTTTTTTTCTGAAAATATGTCCGGGGTGTCACCCCAAAACCCGCACCTCTCACGCGACCATACTGTTCTGGCTGTTTTAAGGCCGCTGAAAGTATGTCCACATGTGGTGTGGGTGTTATTGATTCCTGTGACTATGTCAAATAGAAAATATAGTAAAATAATTAATCAACGTTATGTAATAGTGATTTAAAGAAAAATATATTTATATTATGTCATACTTAAACATGTTTCCCACACTTTTTGTGTGTTTTCATCTACCAGTTTCCCCTCTTTATTAACACGAACCTCCTTCCATAGCATATAGCGTGGGATGGAAGTGGCTTGTGATTTTGATTTATCAATCTACATATAAATAGAGAAACATTGTTACAGTGTTTTTTTATTTCACAAAAAAGTATTACAATACTTTTAAAATACGTACCAATTGTTTTTCAATTGAAGCGCACCCCAGCCTTTCTTTACGGTAGGGGTATGCTGATTTTTTCTACCCGTTCTTTATTTTTAGCACTAAATAGTTGTTTCAAAAATAAAAAACATTAAATAAAAGTGATTAATATAAGAAACATTAAACAACGTGTTACCAAACCCAATGTACCTATAATGTATGCTTTGTACGACGGTTGCAAAACACATCCCACACTCCTTGGGATTTCAAGTGTGCAGAAAGAGGATGTGGGTGAGGCTTGATTTTTCCTTCAGCATCTTTCAGATGAAATTTCGTTAAAATGGTGCGAAAGCCTCTATGAACCCTTCCGACTAGTCTTGATACATATTCTTTGTGTGAGACATCTACTATAAATGAACTCTGCAAGAGATGATGAAGTGTTATTCAATATTTCAGTATTTTATTTTATTTTATTTTAATAAATTAAATAAATGATATAGTAATGTTACCGTAATCTCTTCCATCATTACCGTTTTCAGCCCTCTGACAACATGGTTCCATGACTCTACATCAATCGGCATGCATTACTGAGTGCTGGTTCCAATGTAGGTACTAAATATGGCTTTGTTGGGGTTTATATGCTGGCCTCGCATATTCCATCCCACCACATATTTGATGCCTTTTTCTTTTTTCCTTATGTATTTTGGCTAAAACCGTCAAACTACAGCGCACCTGTTTTTTTTATGTCGTCTGGGTTTCATTGCCTACAATTTCCTTGGTTTCGGCATCATCATTATGTTCCTCCGAAGCTCTAGCATCGGCATTGGGACCATCAACAATAGGTTGAGAAACATATTATACCTCAGCAGTGGGAGTAGCAGCAATAGGTTGAGAAACCTATTGTAACTCAGCAGTGGCAGCAGTGGGACCACCACTCCGGGAAAAATCCATTATTGCGACGAGTAATTTGTGATGGGAATAAATCCCATTGTAATAAATACAACGAAAAGCGTATTTGTGACGGGAATATATGCCTGTCGCAAATGATCAGTTAGTTGCGACGAGAATACAGGACCCATCGTAATAGGTATGGCGCGGTTTGCGCGCCAAAACGCGGGAAGCCGATTTGCTACGGTGGCCTTCTTCCCTTCGCAAGTACCCGGAGGTGGTAAATACTATTCGCGATGGAACAATTACCCGTTGGAAAAAACTATTCAACAGGAGTTATTTGCAACGGATCCCATCGCCAATACCGGTGGCGGTAAATAGGCTTTTACGACGGGGATATCTGCCCGTCACTAATGGTATGTCGGCCTACAGGTATTTGCGATGGGCCCGTCACAAATACCCTTTTAACCACCGCCCGTATTTAATGCAGGTGAAGGTATTTGGGACAGGCCACGTCCCAAATACCAGCGGCGGTAAATATCAATTTTCGATGGGGATATCTGCCCGTCGCTAATGGTATGTCGGCATGTAGCTATTTGCGATGGGCCCGTCGCAAAACCCTTTTAACCGCCGCCCGTAATTAATGCAGGCGAAGGTATTTGCGACGGGAACCTGTCGCAAATAAGACCGTCGCAAATATTCTAACCTATATATACCTCCATCCATTTTTTTCAAATCATTCAAATCTCTCTTCTTTTTGTTCTCTTTCTCTCTTTAAATTTCTGTTTGAAGTAAAATTTTTTTTATTTTAATTTTTTCTTACGGGAAGAGAATAGAAGGAGTTAAGGAGGTGCAAACTACATATTAAAGGTATTTATAGTTTTTTTAATTGTTAAATTATTTTTAATTGTTAATGTTATTTTTAATTGTTAATTTTAATTTTTTTAACAGAATTTTACTATATAGTATAATTAGATTAAGTGGTTGTACCAAATAATCCTTGTTTGGATATGAACAAGTAGAGGCGGCTCTAGCACAGATATATCTAGGAGTGAATACTCTGACAAAGTGTTTCGATCTTGACTCAGGGTAACCTAGTACCCTACAATGGGCCTTGCTGCACTCTTGGTTCGACACTCCCGGAGGAGGTTTTGGTAATAATTAGAAATAAAGAAATAATTAGAAAAAGTTATATTTAATTAGGAATAATTATATAATTATTAAATAATTAAGAAATAATTAATTAGGAAAGAATTAGAAATAAAATAATTACGAAACAAATAAAATAATTAGTATAATTAGGAAACAATTAGAAAATAAATAATTAGGAAACAAATAAAATAATTAGGAAACAAATAAAATAATTAGGAAACAAATAAAACAATTAGGAAACAAATAAAATAATTAGGAAACAAATAAAATAATTAGGAAACAAATAAAATAATTAGGAAACAAATAAAATAATTATAACAAATAAAATAATTATAATAATTAAGAAATAAATAAAATAATTAGGATAATTAGGAAAAAAATAAAATAATTAGAATAATTAGGAAACAAATAAAATAATCAGGATAATTAGGAAACAAATAAAATAATTAGGATAATTAGGGAACAATTAAAATAATTAGGATAATTATGAAACAAATAAAATAATTAGGATAATTAGAAAACAAATAAAATAATTAGGATAATTAAGAAACAAAAAAAATAATTAGGATAATTTGGAAACAAATAAAATAATTAGGATAATTAGGATACAAATAAAATAATTAGGATAATTAGGATACAAATAGAAATAATTAGGATAATTAGGAAAAAATTAGAATCAATTGGGATAATTAGGAAACAATTAGAAATAATTAGGATAATTTGGAAACAATTGGAAACAATTAGGATAATTAGGAAACAATTAAGAAAAAATTAGGAAACAATTAAAAACAATTAGGAAAAAATTAGAAACAATTAGGAAACAATTAAAAACAATTAGGAAACAATTAAAAATAATTAGGAAACCATTAGCAAGCGTGATTGACCGCTCATCTACCTCAATTTTCTTTTCATTTGTGTGTTGAGGCTTGATAGGAAACTTCTGCCTCCACATGTAATATTTTCTTTTACTGTCAAAATTATCATCCTCCTCACCAGCATAGAGGTAATGAGGTTTATAATTTTGACAGTAAAAGTAAACACTACATGTCGAGGTAGAAGTTTCCTGTCAACCACAACACACAAATGAAAAGAAAATTGCGGTAAATGAGTAGTTAATCACGTTTGTTACTAATTAGTTATATAATTAGTTATATAATTAGTACCAGAAATAGTAACATAATATAAAATATTATATTACTCTAATATTTATAATTAAATAATACTAATAATGTAATTATTTTTTTATTATATGTTTAATATTTATAAAAAAAATATTAATATTATTAAAATTATAAAAAATTTGTAAAATATTACAATTATCAATATTTTCAACAAGTTTTTCTTTATTCTTAACATGTTCAAATCTTAAAGGGTCACCAATTTTTAGGTCATTCCCAATAAAAAGTTTGCATCAATCGTGTCCAATTTAAACTCTATATTTCTTTTCTTGGTTGATCACCTCGTATATAGCGTTGCAATAGGACAACCCAAGTCATGTTTTTGTCATCTATAAGAATTATATCACATGACTATTTACATAGACTATTCTTTCTTGAAAAGTTAAGGGAATGATACTGTAGTTATCTTAATTTTTCAAGGAAGAATGATCTATGTAATGGGTCATGTGAAATGATTCTTAAAGACGAGAAAGACATTACTTGTTTCGTCCTATTGCAACACTACTTGCGAGGTGACCAACCATGTAAAGACAATTATAAAGATTAAATTGGACATGGTTGACGCAAAAATTTTATGGGACATGACCTGAAAATTGATGACTCTTTAAGATTTGAACATTTTAATAATAGAGCAAAATCTGTTGGAAATATTGATATTTGTATTAATTAGTAATAATTAGTAATAATTAGTAATAATTAATCAAAAATCAAATAAATTCAAGTATATGGTTATAAATTAGCACAATTTCCAACGGATTGGCGGCTACATTTTGTTCAATGTCTCATATCTTTGCTACTTTCTCCCACTGAAATCAATATGAAAAATGTTCTCTCACGTATGTCAGAGCATGTTTTTCATAATGATTTCTGTCGGGAGAAAGTTAAAAAGAGATGAGCCATCGGACAAAAGTGGCTATTTTCCCTGATGACTCATCTCCATACAAGGATATGAGTCATCAGGAAAAAGAGCTGACGTCAATCCGCTGTAAACATATAAGAATAATTAGTAATATAATCTCCACAACAATGATTACAAAATTTTATTTTATTATTCAAACATATTTTTAATTTTTACATGTATTGTTAAGTATTGCTAAATTAATAATAACTAGTGGGGATGATTACAAACAAACTGTGTCGCCTATAATTATTGGTAATTACTAAGAAATAACTGTAATTATGTATCCTCTCTTTTTAGGATAATGTTTTTCTTATATCAAATTATTTAACAGTAATGGTTTTAAATGTTGTAGAAATATATATATGAATATGGAACAAGGAAATCGACATCAATCATTATTAGATGATCATGCTTGGATAAATCAGCGCAGAAATCTAAATGGTTCTAGTTTAAATCCTGTATATGTTGATGATGTTGAAGCTTTCTTATCATTTGCATCATCAAACCTGGAATTTGTTTCAGAAGGGAAAATTAAGTGTCCTTGTAAAAAATGTGCTCTGATAACGTTTGAGACATTTGAAATCAATGGAAAACATCTCATGCATTATGGGTTTCAATCAGATTATATTTTTTGGTATCAAAACGGTGAACGCAATTCCAGAGAAGATACTAATAATTTGATTCCGGATCAATCATGGTTTCAGAATTTAGTACATGATGTTGCAGGGTCATCCGTTCAACAAACTGAAATCGAGGATGATGTTGATTTACCTCTTGAGTTGGCACCATCTAAATTTGCTGAGTTGTTCAGGTCTTCTGAGGATGCATTATATCCGGGTTGCAAGATTAAAAAATTAGAAGCAGTTGAAAAATGTATGGCTATTAAATCAGATAATGGAATGTCAAATAACTTTTTTGATCAGATATTTTCTTTGGTAAAGCACTATTACCTAAAGGAAATGTGCTGCCTTCTAATTATTATGAGAGCAAGAGACTAGTTTGTAATCTGGGCCATAGTTATCAGAATATCCAGGCATGTTCAAACCGTTGCATCTTATATTCTGGTGAAAATTATTCGTTGGATAGTTTTCCCACATGTGGAAAATCGAGGTACAAAGAAGCTCAATCAGGGAAGTTTGGATTTATTCATATAAAACAGTTGAGATATTTTCCACTTATACCCAGGTTGCAACGTTTATTTATGTCTCAGAACACAGCGACAATGATATCATGGCACAAAACCAATATTTCAAATGGTAAAAGATGGATTCATCCATATGATGCTGATTCATGGAATCATTTTGATCAAGTGAATCCGTATTTTTCTTTAGAATCCTGGAACGTGCGATTGGGTCTTTCTACTGACGGTTTTTTGTCCATTTGGATCTTTTGGTAGTCAGTATTCCTATTGGCCTATCTTTATAACTCCGTACAATTTTCCTCCATAGATATTGATGAAAGATCCTTATATCTTTTTGACATTATTAATCCCAAGACATCCGAAAAAGAATATTGATGTTTATTTGAAACCATTTATTGATGAGTTAAATTTATTGTGGAGTCATGGTGTTGGTACATATGATGCTGCTGCGAAACATAATTTTGTAATGAAAGCTGCTTTGATGTGGTCAATTAGTGACTCCCCGACATATGACATGTTATCTTTCTATTGTAAACATGGTACAAAATCGTGTCCTTACTATATGGGAGACAAAAAAGCATTTATGCTTGTGAATGGAAAAAAACCTTGCTATTTTGACTGTCATCGCAGATTTCTTCCAATCGATCATCCTTTTCGGAGGAATAAATTTCATTTCAGAAAAGGAAGAATTGAAAGAGATGAATCTCCAAAAATGATCTCAGGTACAGAGTTACAATCAGTGGTATATTCATTACCTTCCATCAATTTTGTACCGACAATAAACCAACAAAAAATTCATGGATTTGGGAAAGAACACAATTGGACAAAACAGAGAATTTTTTGGAATCTACCATATTGGTCTGATTTGTTGGTCCGACACATGTTGGATGTCATGCATATTGAGAAGAACTATTTTGATAATTTATTTCATATAGTTTTGGATACACTAGGTAAAACCAAAGATAATGTAAAGGAACAATTAGATCTTGCCCAAATTTACAGGCGACCAGAACTTGAATTGTGTGAAAATGTCAGATCACAAAGATTAATGAATCCAAAAGAATCTTATACACTGACCAAAGAGTGTCTCTTATTATTTTGTTAGTGGATTGTAGATTTGAGACTTCCAGATGGCTATTCTTCCAACTTGGGAAGATGTGTTAAAAATGGTCATATTACCGGATTAAAAAGTCATGACTGTCATGTTATTATGGAAAGAATTATGCCTATTGGATTAAGAGGTTTGATGAATTCTAAGATTAGGGATTTGATAACAGATATATCATATTTTTTCTAATACATGTGTGTAGAGACAACAGACTATGATACACTAAGAAAACTGGAAGAAGCTGTTGTCGTGATTATATGCAAACTGGAAAAAATCATTCCGCTGACTTTCTTTGAATCAATGGAACATTTGATATTACATTTTCCACATGAAGCAAAATGTGGAGGTCCGGTTCAGTTTCGATGGATGTACCCATTTGAGAGATGCATGCAGAAATTGATGAACAAATTCTGTAACAAAGCATCAGTTGAAGGCTCCATTGATGAAGCTTATTTTCAAGAGGAAATTGCTTTATTCTGATCTCATTATTTTGAATCTGAATATCCCTCAAAATTTAACTGCATGGGCCAAAATGAGGGGAATGTTGTTGATGATATGAACAATAAATTATGAGTTGTCAATCAGCCCGAACTTGGCTTTGGTGGAGTTCATGATAGATGGATTTCAGATGATGAACATCATAGAGCTCATACATATGTTCTACTCAACTGTGAAGAAATTTCACCAATTGTACAGTGAGTGCTCCTATCCCTTATTTAATAGATTCTATTACAGTAAATTAATCATATTGTATTTGTAGGTTATATGATGATCATATCAAGAAAAAATTTCCAAAAATTACAGCAGTTGTCTTAGAAGAACGTCGGCAAAAAATATTTTCCTATTGGTTTCAAAAACTGGTAACATACATTCTTTTTTGGTTTTACATATAAAATAAATTTATTACTTGTAATGGTGATAATTTTTTTACAAATTTTTAGGTATATTTACATGCTGATAAGATTGATAGTCAATTGTGTATATTTAGTATCCCACCATCCAAAATGGTTAAATCTTATAATTCATATGTGGTGAATGGTTATCTCTTTCATACACATGCATATGGGGAATCAAAGAAAACAATTAATAGTGGTGTTTTTTTGAAGGGATCACATCATAGAGATATTGAAGTTTACTTTTACGGCATTCTTGAAGAAATTATTGAACTGTGTTATTTGGGACAAAATTATGTAATAATGTTTAAATGTCAATGGATGGATACTGATAGAGGCTTGCATATTCATCCGATTCATGGAATTGTTGATATTAAACATAAACGTCTTCCTATAGTAAATGAACCATTTTTATTGGCTCATCAGGCACATCAAATTTATTATGTAAAATATTGTGCTACTGCAAATGAGTTGGATGATTGGTGGAGTAGAATAAAAGTTAAATCTCGAGAAAATCAGTTTACTCAAACTAAATGTGGTTCCACTGAAGTGAAAGGAAATGAAATTTTTCATGACACTCCTCAAAACACATATTTTTCACAAAGAGACAAGAATATCGAGGATGACACTCCATAGTTAAGGGTCGATGGTGATGATGTTGTCAATGATGTTAAAAATGAATTTGAAATGACAAGAGATGATGAAAGTGAAACTAATATGGAAATTGGTGATGTTGATGAGGAAGATGAAGAAATTGAAATTTACAACTATGAAGATGATGATGAAGATGAACATTGACACAATAAAATGCGGGTTAGAATCATAAAAAATATATATCTATACATAATAGTTATTTTCAACTGTTTGCTAATAAGAATCCTTTCATGTTTTAGATGGACTCGGAAACGTTTCGTCAGTTGATGGAGGCTGATCTACCTATGGATGATAAGGTTCATGAGTCATCTAACCCTCAGGCTATTGGTACTATATGGAGCACTCGGAGGGGGTGTGGTCTTGCCAGACTGATGATTCCAGATCCTATCCCGGAGCGACGTCCACCTCTTGGATTCAATGCGCACACGCGGTGGTATGGTAACCTATGTATTTTTGTTATCTTTCATTGTAATTTATTTATATTCTAATTGTTGGATTATTTGTTCGTTTTCCACAGTTTTATGCATATAGCTATTGGATAGGGGATCTCAATCTTGCACAATTATTTTTCTCAGCCCTGGCTCACATGGGATTAGATTCTCGCTGATGTGCAGGCCGCCTTGTTCGATCATTGGCTATTATGTAATTAAATATTATTTATTTTGAAATTTAATTCATTAATAACCTTATATTAGGGTTTGTGGTATCCTATCGACGAGAGCATGCGTGCCACTATCCCCGTGGCATGGGTGGTGTCTATGCATGACCGTTTCTGTCAGTTTTTGCATAATTTGTGAAAGATGACTGTGAAGAAATCCGGAGTGACAGAATTGGATGAGTCCTTTAGAGCCCACCGACCAGAGTACATTTCATCTCACGTTTGGGATGGATGATGTACACACTGGATGGTGGTGGGTTTCAGAGGAGATCTGCATTGGGTCGACAGAATCGGGGGAGACAAGAGGTGACGCATCGAGCAGGTAGTCGTACATTCAGTGCTCATAGAGAGCATCTGTTAAGTGATTTTTTCATATTTTATTCATAATTAAATATAAAAAATTTATTTTATATTCATATAGGAAGCCGATCAGCCTGGTATTATGATGTACAGTGTTTATCGGAGGATGTAGACTGATCCGGCTACTGGAGAGATTAGAGGTGACCACCAGTGTCAGATTGTGGTCACTATTATTTTCTTTTTCAGTTTGCAAATTAAATGTATATAATATTTTCATTATTTTAATTTATAATTGAAACTTAAGGAGTCATATGAGGTCACGACCTCTTAGACATAGGCTGAGAGTCAAGACGAAACTGGTGATCAGACTAGTGCCCACCATTTTGATGAGACGACATGGTTGCAGGTGACCCAGTATGGCTTCGAAAAGGGTCGAGTAGTTGGTATCAGCTCTCATTTGACTCCTGCAGCTTATTATGGTACTGCTGCGATATCGGCGTCCAGCTCGAGAGGAGCTCGTGGAGAGACATCATCTTCTGCCTCACAGTATCAGGAGCAGCTGCGTGCTCAGAGTCAGGTTATAAAGGAATTGCGTCCGGGGTAGGAGCAGATGCGTCAACAGCACGATGAGGAGATGGGTCGATGGAAGGAGAAGATACGTCAGCAGCAGGATGAGGAGAGACGTCGATATGAGGAGCAACATCAAGAGTATATGGAGTATATGCGTCATCTGACTCATAGTTTAGGGATGGAGTTCCCTCCACCTCCTCCTCCAGGTCCTCCAGAGTATCCATCCCCCAGTTATTTTTTAGATTTAATAAACATTTGATTTCGTTGTTTATTGTCATATTAACTATTTACATTTCCTCTTTCATATTGGTATGAATATTGCATGATTTAATTTGTTTTTATTTTTTTAATATTTTATTACTTATTATTATTATTTTTAATGACTACTTATTTTAGTAATATTACTTTTAATATTTTATATTTCTTTTTAATATTGAGAAGTTTATAATTTTATAATTTTATTAATATTAATAATATTAATATTATTTTTCATAAATATGTATGTTTATTTTAATAATAATAATATTATATTAATTTTTTATATTATTAATATTAATACAATTATTATTATTTTTTGATATTTATATTTCATAATATATAATATTATATTATTTATATTCATATTATTATTATTTTTTGATACTAATATTTCATAATTATATTATATTTTTTTATTATTACTATTTTAATAATACAATTTCTTTATATTATTAATATTAATATTGTTATTATATACAAAATTTAATAATATTATTATTATATTAATTTTTATATTATTAATATTAGTATTATTATATTATTTATATTCATATTAATACTATTTTATATTAATATTTCACAATTATTTTTTATATAATTTTTTATTTATATTATTATTATTTTTATATAATATTATACGATTTGTATTAATTAGTTTTGTTTTTGTATTTGCGATGAGAATATTTGCGACGGGATTTCCCGTCGTAAATTTTTTTTAGTCTATCATTTGCGATGGGAGAAATACACATCGTAAAAAAATTTCTGCGACGGTCCATCACAAATACCTTCGTCGCCAATATTTTTTAAATTTCTCATTTGCGACGGGTCAGACACCCGTCGCAACTAATATATCTGCAACGGCCCGTCGCACATATATTTTTTATATATAAACGAAAACCCATTTGTGACGAGGGATAAATACCGTCGCAAATACTCTTTTTGCGATGGGACCGCCGCAACAACACCTATTTGCGATGCCATTTTCAGCAACGGGCGATTTGCGACGGGATCCCATCGCAAATCGGCCGTCACAAATATTCTGTTTTCCTGTAGTGCACCTGCAACAGTTTGAGAGACCTATTGTACCTCATCAGTGGGACCATCTGCAACAGGTTGAGAAACCTGTTGTGTCTCAGGATTGGGTGGATCAGCATGTGTAGAAGTTATTATCTATAGAAGTGGTTTAACATTTAAATTAGATCACATAAAAGCAGCATCAAACAGATAATAACATAATGTAACACAAACTATTTTACAATAAAAAAATAACCTGATTATTAAACTCTATTTTTATTAAAGGATGAAGGGATTTGAGCCCTCTATCGACTATCCATATCCCTTCATTATGGTCTCCTCTGACATACAAAACGTAATCCAAATTGGGACCACTGCAAAATGATTACGAAGTACCAAGGAAAGGGTCATCCTCCGTTGAATTTTCATATGACCCTTAAGTTATTTTAGTCAATAATAGAACAATTGACCAGTTTCGGTTTGCGAGATCTGGAACATAAAATACTTGCACTCCCTGTGATGCCATTATAAACGGTTCTTCATTCTCCCGTTCTTTACTGAAATCAACTTTCACAAATCCCAATTCATCTATTTTTACAGCACCCCTGTTACCAATCCACTTGCATTTAAAAATCAGAACATGGAATTCCTTATAATCCAACTCCCATATTTGTTTGATGATGCCAAAGTATGTCATATTCGCATAAACTGGATTTCTATCCGTATCACCGGAAATATGATTCACTTCATCCACAAGGGTAACCCCACTATTCTACATGGAACTGTCTTCATAATGTTCATTAGTATAAAATTTATAACCATTAACTACATACAAATTGTAAGATAATACATACACACTTGGTCCTCCGGCTAGCCATCGAAGTCGTTCTTAAATTGACTCTTGATTTTCATCTGACTTCTTAAAAATATGGTCCCAAAACCATCCTATAAACTGTCGATTATGTGTATCTGATATCCATTTTCAGCACTTGATGGATTCAAATACCTAATAATTTCTTTATGTGTTTCAACATATGGGTCAACGTCGAATGTATTATGCAAAACATAAAGGTGGGTCTACTCCCGATCTATAATATTGATTGTGACAACCTGTCTTCCAGAAATTCCTTCACCCTCAAGCCGCCCACTGTGACAAGATTTCAGTCGGCCAATGCTTTTCACACCAGATAGGTATTTGGTACCGAATTCAACAGCTTCCTCAACAATATATTGCCCCACAATACAACCCTCTGGCTGACATTGATTTTTGACATACCCTTTCAAAATTTTCATATACTATTCAATGGGGTACATCCATCTGTAATTTACAGGACCACATAGTTGAATCTCTCTCACCAAGTGGACCATCAAATGAACCATCATATCAAAATATTAAGGCAGGAGGAACATTTCTAATTCACGTAATATAACGACAATTTCTCTTTCCATAGTTGGCAATTTTTTTGGGTCTATAACTTTAATTCATATAGCTTTGAAGAAGAAACACAGTTTCATTAATTTATGGAAGTCATTCTGGGGAAAAATGGAACATAAAGAAATAGGAATGAGATCTTGCATCAAAACCTGGCAGTCATGAGATTTCAAACCTTTTAACTTCAAGTATCTCATTGACACGAGGTTATTAATATTTGACGAATACCCATATGGAACCTTTATGTCATTCAAGAAGTTGAAAAACTGATATCTCTCCTTCCTGGAAAGAGTGTAAGTAGCAGGAGGAATAAATGTTCATTTTTCAACCTTCACTAGTGCCAATTATTCTCATATTCCCATCTAAACCTTGTCCAACCTAGCCATAATTCCATTTTTTTTTCTAGGTGTATTTAGAAACATGCCGATGACACTATCAAATACATTTTTTTCTACATGCGTAACATCAAGAAAATTTCTGACATATAGACAATTCCAGTATTGTAATTCCAAAAAAACTTATCTCTTTTTCCAACAGATTTTCGTATGTTTTTGCAAATATGGTTTACCAAAAGTAGTGACCAATTTTTTAACATTCTCAAACAATTGATCACCTGTTAGTAGAGACGGTGTTGTACGTTATTCTAAACTTCCATCGAATGATGTTGTCCAAGATCGGTATTTATGTCATCGGGGTAGAAATCTGCGATGTCCTAGAAACATAGTTTTCAATGAATGTTTCAAACTAATTGATTGTGTACCTTGTTCGAAAATGGGACATCATTTAGTTCCTTTAATGCTATATCCTGACAAATTTCTATAAGTAGAGAAGTCATTTATCATCCCGTATAACATGGCTCTCAAAGTGAAATCTTCCTTTTGGTAGGAATCATACAATGTAACACCTAAATCCCACAATAATTTCAAATATTCGATCAATGGATCTAAATAAACATAAATATCATTACCCAATTGTTTTGGTCCTGATATAAGCATAGATAACATGATGTATTTTCGTTTCATGCATAACCATAGTGGTAAGTTATATTTTACCAACATAACTGGCCATGTACTATGACTGTTACTTTGAAAACCAAAAGGATTCAGTCCATCTGTAGATAACGCAAGACGAAAGTTTCTCGACTCTTTTTCAAATTCAAGATAATCATTATCAATTCTCTTCCACTGAGTAGAATTTACTGGGTGACGTAGTATCCCATGTTTAATTCTTGTATATGCATTCCATGTCAATTGTCCTGCAGTGTCCTCACTTCCATAGAGGCGCCTAAACCTTGGAATGATTAGAAAGTACCATAAAACTTTAGTAGAACTGGATTCAGATTTCTTGTATCGAGAAGCACCACACTTTGGTAATTCTTTAAGTGATTTGTGGTCCTTGAGAAAACGTATACAATCATTCGGGCATGCGTGTATTCTTTCAGATATCATACCCATCGAATGTAGTATTCATTTGGCACCGTATGTTCGGCTCAAAAGCTCATTATCTTCTAGGAGCATGTCATTCAGGAGAACAAGTAGTTCTATAAAACTGGCGTCACTCAACCCATTGTTTGATTTCAAATTATACATCTTCAGTACGGCTAATTGTGCAGCATATTTAGTTCAACCAGCATACAATGGCATCTTTACACAACTTTTTAACTTATCATAAAATTTTGGGAAATCACAACGTTTATCTTCGATGGTCCTTTTCATTTCTCAATGCGATCTTCATCATCATTCACATCTATAATCACATCCTCCATATGGTCATCTTCATTGTTCATGCTTATAATCATATTAGATGATCCATAAAACGCAGTTTTATCCCAACCACTACCTACATTCTTTGTTTTCCCGTGTTTATTCCAACATGTATAACTCTGATCTATTCCTTGACCAATCAAGTGTTCTTCCAACTCCTCTGGACTAATTTTTTATGAATAACAACAGCCTTAACACAGACAAAGGATTTGAGAAGGGTCGTATGCATGATCTTTTGCAAACTTGATAAACTCTTTCACTCCTACTTTATACTCTTTTATCAACTGATTGGGATTCATCCATTCATTATTTATTTCCATCCTATTTTAAATCGAAATGATGGGTATATAGGTTCGGGGAGAAGGAATATGAGTATAATTTAGATAAAAAACTAGATACATCAAAAATGGTGAGGGGCGTGCTCATTAATAGAAACTCTAGGGTAGTTATTGGGATTCATCCATTCTATTCCTCTCCTCGACCCCCTGACGATGGGTGGTTCTTGGGAGTCATTTATAGTGAATTAGTGAGTTCCTACATCATACTTACTCCATTACTATTATCCTTTATTTCCCTATTATTTCTAATGATTTTAACTAGGACTTGTTTGATGATTTCACTATATCATCTTCAAATAAATTTAGATGATGTAGATTATTTTTGTATTGGGTAGAGGTTATCCACGTATGATGAACGCACCATGTTTTGTGTGGTTTATGTGGTTTTGTGTTTCCCAGTAATTTTTTAAAATATTATTACAAATTATATTAAGGTGAATAATTAATTATAAGCTTCTATAATTAATTATTTGGGAATTATTCCTTGAGATTGGGTCTCAATCATTGGTACAAGATTAGATAAGGCATGTATAGTCTTGGTTGAGGATGAGTCGATCTGGGTGAGGGGGTTACTCCATTTTTTGAGGTAGGTGGACCCTATAATACAAAATCATGTTCCAATTTATGCATGATTATGCATTCATGAATTAGTATATGTGTTCCAGTGAAAGCGATAGAATTCAAGAGCAACCTAGGTTAATAAATAAGATTTGTTTGATCCACCAAGAGATAGAGTGGGGGTTCTATTGAATGTTTGTGATTTTGTGACCATCCAGAGAATATGTCTCCATGGAGGTGAGGTTTCTAGTTGTTTTTATAAGAGGACCGGGTTTGGTAGGAGATTTGTATTTCCTAGTTAGGTTTTCTAATGCTATTTTAGTAGGTATTATAGTCTTACGCATAAACAAGATGGATAATATAGTTTTATATCTCACATATTATGGGGAACATCCTCTTAAGGATATATAAGAGCCATGGTGTGTGTGATGAGTAGGATATTCCATATAGGGATTGGTGAAGTGTGACATAGAGGATTTCCTCCTTATAATTGGATTAAGAGATCTCCAAGGGGATATATGATATTATACCTAAGTGAGGGTCATGGTAATAGTCTGGATGACTTAGCATAGGGTATCCAAGGCTCTTAGAGTGAGTTTCTTAGGATGGTCATTATTTAGTTTTAATGAGTTTTAATGTGGGAATTCTAATGTTGATAGGTTGGGAATAATTTTCATGTATAACCAAGATGGTTTTAAGGATATTATTATGAAAGGATAAATGGATGGTGACTTTTATCATTTATGGTCAGACCGACTATGAGATTGGGACATCATATGAATTTCACCTAGTTGATGTATGATCATCCATGGGGCCCACCTATTGATGATGTGGTTTAGCTAGTACAAGAGGTTGGATATCTAGATAAGCTCCTTAGATTACTATTTATATGTTTTGTGGCATGAGACAAGGTGGATGGTCTTTATTTATGTGATAAAGTAATCATAGGACCCTACTTTGTGTGAGAAGGCATTGGTCAAAGGGGATTGGTGTGTGACTTCCATGGGATCCACCTATTGATGGTGCATTTTAACTTGTCATACAGGTTGGATATTGCGATTCCCTCCATAGATCATTTTTTTATGATAATATGATGTGAGATATATAAATGGGTATCACTTAGTATTGGGTTGGAGTAGTTTTGTGAGAGGTTGTCTATAGAGATTCCCTCCTCAAATTGGTTTTTATGTGATGTGATGTTGTGACCCACCGTAAGTGAGAGGGGAGCATCTACTATGTTGTGGAATTAGAGGATATCTGAATCACACCCAATATTAGTGGTTGGAGGCACAATTATTTTATATGAAAGGATGTGATATTTAAATTGGTATATGACCCAACCCAGAGAGAGTGGGTGGTGGGCATGAATTGGTAGAAACCCTATAAAGGTTTGTTTTTTTCTAACCCAAGGACAATAGTGTACAATAAAGTGTACAATATAGAACATACTAAACATATGTATTATCCCGTTGGCATGCCTCACCTGATGACATGAATTCACCAACACAGACAGTTCAAGCCCTACCTGGCCTAACTATGGGGTAGTATCCAAAATCAGAAAAAGATCCATATTAAGGGCCACTAGACGGAGTGAAATCCTAATTTAGTTTAACAACCTTTTACAAAAAAATACTCTCTCTATTTAGGTTTCAATCATAAGGCTATAGTGGGGAGAGCTAATCAAGATCAAACAAGTAACCAACCACATAAATATGTGTCACATGCACAAGCATCACACACAAGAATCAAGCCAAATCATAATAAATCTCAATATTGACAATAAATTCAAACATAATTAATTCATGAAAATTAAATTTTACTCACCTTAAGAAGGATTTCCTGGTGGAAGAGGAGGAGGAGGCGTCGACATCGGAGGCATTGGACGTAGCAGACGCAGTGAAGGCAGCACGAAGGCAGCGCGTAGGCAGCATAGAGGCAGTGCGGAGGCAGCAGAGGCAGTAGAGGTAGCTCAGAGACAGTGTAGGTAGTGGAGGCCGCAGAGTAGGTGGAGGAGGAGGAGGAGGCAGAGGTTGAGGAGGAGTATGTGGAGGAAGTGATGGAGGAGGATGAGGAGGAGGAGCTGCGGAAGAAGATGAGGAGGAGGTGGAGCCGCGATGGAGGAGGAGGGGGAGGAGGAGGAGAAGTAGGCACCAGAGGAGGAGAATGAGGTAGCGGTCGCGGAAGAGGAGGACAAGAAAGAGGTGGATAAGGAGAGGAAGTAGCAGTGTAGGGGCATGTTATGGCTTTCTCAATTGACAGGGTGTGGGGAGGAGGAGCCGCAACAAGAGGAGGAGGAGGAGAAGTAGGCTTCAGAGGAGGAGAATGAGGCGTCGGTCGCAACAGAGGAGGAGAAGAAAGAGGTTGCGACAGATAGGAGGCAGTGGCGGAGGCATAGTGTAGGGCTTCCGCTAAAGCTTGACATGGTGGGGGAGGAGGACAAGGACCTGGTGGCACTTATAAATCTCGTGGGGACCATTATCAGTGCTAAAATAAAAATCACTGATAAAGACCCCCTTTATCAGTGCTTTTTTAGCGCTAATAAAGGTAGGACTTTATGAGTGCTTTTTTTACGCTGATAAAGGGTGTCATTATCAGTGATTTTCATTTTAGCGCTGATAAAGACACTTTATCAGCACTATTGCAGTTCTGATAAATCCATACTTTATCAGCACTAATAAAAGTGTTGATAAATGTATAAATTTAATAATTTTTTTATATTATTATATATTTATTCAAAATGATATTTATGATATATATATATATATATTAATAATTATAACTCTAAATAAATATATCTTTATATATACTTATAAAATTATTTGAAAGGTATATTTATATATATATCATTGAAAATATAAAAAATATATATTTATTCTTTAAATATAATATAATTTTAATTATAAGTGTACATTTTTTAGAACTTATATCTTATATGGGTAACATAATGAATTATAAATCAATTACACATCAACATGATATGTAATTATAATCTATAAATGAAAATTATTCATGCACATATATGATCACATATATAACATATACGCGTGATATATTCATTGACCCCAATTCATTAGAAAACACACATATATTCAATAATTTTAATCATACATATATATTAAAAAGTATTATATATTTATAAATAAAACAAATACATTAAATACAAACAAATATAATAAATATATATATTAAATATAATGAATTAATAAATATAATAAATATAATGAATTAATAAATCTAATAAATCAAATAAATATATTTATTATTAATCTTATAATTATTTAATTATATATATATATATATATTTAGTTATAACATGTGTTTTTTATTTAAAGTATACAATAAAAATTATCAGCGCTAAGAAAAGCACTGATAAATGTAACCTTTATCAGTGCTAATAAAATCGCTAATAAATGTACCCTTTATCAGCGTTGATAAAAGGTACACCTTTATCAGCGCTTGTTTTAGCACTGATAAAGGGTACATTTATCAGCACTTTTTTTAGCGCTGATAAAGTCATACCCCTTTATCAACGCTATTCCGTTAGCACTGATAAAGGCAGGCGCCTGCCTTGCCCAGTTTTGGGGTAGTGGTAACAAGTTAACAACATGAGAAAAAATACCATCTATGGGTATTAGACTTTCCCCCCATAAATGGGTTAGCTACTTCCAAGAACAATATCAGTAATAGGTCCCAAAAAATTACTGATCTATATTCTACCTTTAAAAAATTTTAATTCAATTGAAAATAAAAACATGAACCTATGATACCCCTTTGAAAATTACGCCAATCTAATAATTTCTCTCGTGGCCAAATTACGTTGGTTAATCATTCACAAGCACACATCTCAGGTTGTGATAGGATTCTGACAATTACTAGAAATATAGAGAACATAGTGGGGAGACTATTCCCCATGGTACATATTTTCCATATAGTGTAAATAAATAAATCATATCAATGTTAATAGTAGAAATAGAAAAACACATCAGATAAAATAAAAAATAATAGTATAATAAAAAATAAAATGATAATAAGAAAATAATTTAATGATAGTTTAGAATGTAACTAAAATTAATGATAAAATTCATATAGATAAAAGGCCATGATGACATAGATAATCTCCAAATTCCCCTTTACCAAAACTCACATTGATATTATCTCCACGATCTAACCCATCCATCGGCCAACAATCAACAATAAAGTACTTTTTCCTTGTCCAAAAAACCATCCATGTAAACTTCTTATGTACCAAATGGAATCCCTAATAGGGTGTGAGTAAAACATAGTAGGTTGAAACCACCCTGTCTAAACAAAATCAATATAATAGTAAGTGAATGTAATAAATTGATATACGAGTGTATTTATTAATCAATTAATATAATACCCCAATCAACATTATTTGGATCCATGTAAAAATATCTCTATGTTTGTATAATAACCATTCCAACCATGACCACATGTCCGTGTAATAATCACATAATGTAACACCGTAGGTTTTTATGAATTAATTTTTTCAAATAAATTTTATTTCATTGATTGATGTGATTACACAAAACACCAAGTTATGTTTTAATTATAAAAAAAACATGTTATTATTGTTCTACACACAACCCGGGATTAGCATGCATTACACACAACACTATGTTTTAATAACCCCATGATATATAACTAATATAGTTATTTAAGGGCGACCATTATAACATAGATGTCAAACATAGGGATATAAATTGTAATAACTAAATATTAAATTATATGTTTAATGATTTTATATAAATAAAACATATTGATGATAAAATTTATATTTTTTAGAAAAATATTTATATATTTCAACAATATTATTATTTTAAAATGTTATTTTTGTCTTTTTGAGGACATTTATAAAATTACTTTAAAATTTTTTAAAATTGAATTTTGTAAAATAAAATTCATTTTTTAATAAATTATTTCAAAATGATATTTGGGTGAATCTTTTGTATCTTTAAGAGAAGCTTCATTTTTTGATGAATAGTGAAAATATGGAATTTTAATTGAAACCCACCTTTTATTTTAGTTTATTTATAAAGACAAATTATGTTAATTTTTTTTAAATTTATAATTAGTTAAATTATAAATCTATTAATAAAATTTATATCATTAAAAAAATTAATAATGATTTATGATATAAAACATTGTAAACTTTTGATCATTTTCTCTTTAAAGAAAGCTTTCTAGTCATGTCGACGAGATTAATTTAAAATAAAATTTGGATAGTTATGTGAAGGGTTTTTTTTAAAATTTAGTTCATATTTTTAATAACCATTATTTATATTATATAACAAGTAAAAATTAATTTTTTACAAAATTAATAGTAAACACAATAAAAATTGATTACTCCGGTTAATGAATAAATGGGTTTTCCAAGGGTTAAAATAATATAATAAGCAACAAAATAGTCTATTAACTATTATAAAAGATATTTTTTAATATAATTAGACCATTAAAGCTATAAGGTTCTCTAATGGTCCATTTTTTCATTTTTTTACAAATGAAAAATGTTGGATCTCTCAATTGTTTTAAAAAATATCTCGTGTGTCCTCTCCCCCACTTATAAATGGCCACCTCCTCTAATATCATAATAAAAATTATAAATCATTTTGGTTTTTCCAATAACATAATGAATAACTTCCAAAAATACCTCCCCTCATCCTAAAAGTATTATTTTTTCCTAAATCAATCATAGGATGGATTTTTGGGAAAACCTATTGGGAATACCCGAAGAAGAGGTAACATTCATCAAACTATATTTTTGTATTATTTCTTACACAACCACTTAAATTTTTATTATTCCATGATTATATAATAATATAAGTATTTTAAATATAGATAAATGTTTCTATTTTATGTTAATTAACTAAAACCATCTCCACTACCATAAAATGTCTTAAAATCATCTTTTGTGTGTACGGAGGATAACCGCCTTGTGAATAGATGTCGTTCATTTCTCCATCACGACCTCTCACATATTGAAATAATGATTCATATATTTTTAGAATAAGATATATATTATATTTTTTATTTTATTATGATTATGGAATCATTATATCACACATAAAATCATTCATTCATGACATCATTCATTAAATTTTGTGGGAATACAATAACAAAACTTTTGTGTACAGCTGACTACGGCCTTGCGAATCGATGTTATTCCTTCATGCATTACGTTGAAGGTATTAAGTATGGATTTAATGAAAATACATGATATATATGAAAAAATTTAATCATTACGGAGAATTTATCATTTAACATTCATTCTTCAGATTCAATAAAAAACTAGAAATACAATTCACGCGTATGTATTGCCTACCGTCTCCATGAACGGTGTAATTTATTTTCAATCACTAAATTTTATAGATTATAATAAATACATATATACAAAATATATATGATATTTATATAATTTTTATCATTTTTTATATTATGGATCCATGATCAATGTTGTAGGAAAAAAATATAACAAATCAAAACATTTACAAAAAAAAAGTAGTCATTACCTAAAAGGTAACGTTTCCATGGAATTGATATCAAAAAAGGTAAAATAGACAATATAAAAATCATATATGGTATATTATATAAAATTATTGGTATTTTATTGATTTATATTAATCTTATATTTATTATACAAGATCTTTTAACAAGTGTGATGAAATTCGGGACTTAAGGTATCATATTTTTGTCTCAATTTCCCTTCTCTAATGCACTCATTATGTTATGTTCTCATATTCTTTTACAAGGTGTATATATAAACCCTTTAACATGTAATATCATGAATTAATTTACAATAATGATATTTGAAGTTTTATTTTATGTTATTCCTTTATGGGGATTACAATTTAATGTTACAAAAGTGGTAACAACTTTTTGCTACAATCTCAACATTTACTGAGATTATTTAGATTCGGTTTCTGATAATAAAATATTATCATATGACTCTCATGAATCTACTAAATTTTCATCTCCTATGGTTAGTCATTTAATATCCATTTAATATTACAATTTATCCACTCTTTGGTACATATGATAAATAAATATTTTTATAAAATATGACTTTGTTTATCTATTCAGTCATATTTTTCTTTCATCTTAAACCATGTTTAAATAAAAAATTTAATTTTTTTTTAATTTTCCAAATTATTTACTAAATAATTTTTTACCTGTGTTTTAATTTTTTAGTTTTTTTAAATGAATCTTCATTGTTTTTTCTGAAAAATTTCATATTTGGATTATATCGAAAATGTAAAAGCAAACATCGTTTTAACATGTAAAACATGAAGATAATTTTTTGACATAATGAACAGTCAACGTTTTAAAAAATCTTATATTTTATTTAGGGGTTTTTTAATGAAATTTTTTTTCTGAATTATTTATTTTTTAAAAATATTTCTTTAAAGTGGAACCAATATTTTCCGTAATAAATTTTTTAAATGAAATTTTTAAATCATTTTATAAATAAAAAATCATCTATTGATGTTACTTAGGACTTACTAGGGATATTATCTAAGAATACCATTTTTATTATTTATTTGAATGGATTATGTTTATAATGATAATTTCTTTATGAATCCTATTTTTCTTACATGATTTATACCATGTGTAAATAATTAGGAAATATGATTCTTTTCATAATTCATTATATAATGAACATATTATGAAACCTATCTCTTTTCCATAGGTTATGATATGATAAAATTTTTATTATACCCATTTCATTTCATGGGTTAAGATATGATTAATGTTTATGATCTTATATAATACATATGTATGATTTCATTTGGTGATTGGTGTGACATATACCCCCCTCCAATGAATTTGGTAAAAATTTATATCTTATAATATAAACATGAACGTAATTGGGAGTGAAACCAATTTAGTAAGATAGGGATGGAATAGGGAGTGATGTTTGTTTAGTAAGATATGGCTAGAATTGAAAATGGAATCGGTTCAGTGATGGAATTTTTCTAAAATGGTTCTCTTGGAATTGACCCTTGAATAATATTAAAATTATTTTTCATGATTATTTGTATTCCAAAAATTAAACATGTTATTCCAATGATATTATTTCATGGATCATGTTATTTTTTAACCTATTATTCATGTCTTAAGAAAAAAACAATATTATTTCCATTATTCTTGATTATGATCTTTGATATGAAGGGTATTCTTTTCGAATGTTATGATCATGTTTTCATACCCTTATGTCTAGGTTCTGCTTACATATCTCTCTTTTTTACCCTTACTTAGAATATTAGATTACTATTTCTTATGATATCTTTAGAAAGGTTATGAAGATATTTATTAAGTATGATATGTCAAATAAGGGTTCTTGTTGTGAAAAAAATTTTGTGAGATGATGCAGATCCTTTATGGAATAATGTTTTTGTTTCCACATTTCCAAAGGCACTAAACTATTATAGACATGATTCATGTGTTTTTTTAATGTAATGAATATTCAAAAAATGATATAATATATATTTCTAATAATACTAGTTATCTATAGTTGGTATGAGAGGATATGTTTAATTAAACATTGGAAACTAGTATGATAAAACTTTAGTGGTATTCCTAAGGACATGTAAGGATAAGTCTAATGATGATTCAATGTATATGAAAATATGATTAAATTTTGGTAAAGGATAGAAAGAGTGGTTTACAAGAAATTTCATCCTTTTATGGATACTAAAAGTATATGTGGATCTAGAAAAAATGTCCCAAGGGGTAACAATCCTAAAATAATGTATTGTTCTAGGTTCAATTGGGAACTTGTGTATGACAATGGTCTTGTCTTCACACCTAGATTCACACACCTGGAGAATTTGATTTGAAAATTATAAAACTCATTACATACCATCATGAACGATTTAAATACAATATGACTTTGAATGACCTAGGAAAAACCTACGGTGTCATATATTATAGAATAAGGTGTCATGATTTAGTAATCTAGAAGTTATTTTTCAATATTATGTGTTTCCCCACTATGATTATTATTTCAGACTCTATGATTTTTTACTTTTAATCAATGGATTAAACCTAATAAAACTATATTGATTTTGAGTAAGACAGAAAAATTCAAATATCATCCTCATATGAATTCAAAATGGTATGTGATATGGGAAGAAAAATCTTGTTTCAAAAGTTATACAAATTTCTGATGCTATGAATCATATTTAGAAATCCATATAGAAAAAGGAGGAAACAACATTATTTTGAGTCCTTTGTGAGACAATTTCCAACTTTAATAAGAGGGTATGATAATCAACTAGTTGATTAAAAATGAATCAGTACCACTGGAAATATATTATCCATTCACCAGTGTTCGTAACATGAGAAATTTATTTTGGATTTCAACCATTTGGTAGGTGAATTAGTTGAATGGTGGAACCTTAAAAAGAATACAAGGAAACATGATGAAATTGACTCCATGGATTAGAATGAGTTCATGAACATAATTTTTAATAAGTAATTCTGATTTATTATTCCTATGAATATGGAGATTGAGTTCCATGAGATAAAGAAAAATAAAGATGAATTTATTAGTATATATGAGAAAACTATTACCATACTTTTGATGTATAGTTCTTCTATTATCATCCTACTTGAATGTAAGGTTGATCAATTCGTCAGTTGATCATAACCCAGTCAAAGAAAGGAGTTAGAAATAAGAAACATCAAAATATTTTTTGATATTTTAAGATGTGTTATCAAGGTGTAAATGATGTTTAGTGTTATATGTCAATATCATAGATTTTTCAAGGGAAAAAAGATGGAGTTCTATGAAAAATCTAAAACACATAGATAAAATAAGATTATCTATCCTTTATGCCAAAAATTTTCTAATAAATTATTTGAAAAAGATTTTTATTTACTGGAAATGATGTATGGTTTGTGTTTATTGTCAATCCACAATGGGTTGATCAAGGAGTTTTCATGGAATTTTGTATTACAATTAATTTTGAATGAAGTATTAAAGGTGGCATAGTTTTGCAGTGTTTGCCAAATTTTTAGGACTCTAAATCGGGAGATTATTTTTGGAAAAAGAATGTTATCCGCAAAGGGAGTGTGAATAATGGGTTTTCCTAGAATAGTTCATGGATCAATTATTATGTTATGTGGAATGGATAACATGGAAACACACAATGGTAATGGTTTGAAAAATGGAAAATGGTATGTGGACCACGTAGGATGAATTTTTCACAGAGTGATGGTGGTTCGTAAGAAGGAATGTGGTTCACTGAAGACAAACAGTTCATAGGATGGAATTTAATTAATGAAAATGAGGTGGAGTTTTGAGAAGTCTTTAGGTTGTTGTTTTTTCAAATTAGGTGGTCATTTTTTCCACTATGTAGGGAGATGCATGGTATGCGATAAAGGAAATTCCATATCAATGATATGGTAAATCTTGGTTTAGCAGATTATATGGATATATTCTCCTATATAAGGATAAATAATCCCTACATTAGAAAGTGACACTATGATTAAAAAATCATGGAATAATTTAACGTATTATGGAGTGTTTTGTGGGAAGAAAACCCCACAAATACAACTTTGAACATAAATTCAGAAGGAATTCAGTGGATTCTAGAATGGTTCGAATGAGTTGATTTTTATAACATCATTTATTAAACATGATTTTCAAAAGATAGTTCACAGAGGAGGATTTGTTTGCATAAGGATTTGGTCAATGGAGAATAAGCAGTATATATATGTGGTATGTGGGAACTATACGTCGAAGCGATATATGTAAGAAGTTTTCAGAGGCAGTGTGTGAAAGTGGTATGTATAGCTAGTATGTTGATGTAGTATGAATACACGATTTTTTGGGGATGGTTCACATAGGTGGTACATGGAGTAGCATGGTATGGAGTGGAAGAGGGCCATTTGGAGGAGGAAAATTTTGTGAATGCACAGTATGTGGAAATGTATATTCCATCTACATTGGAAAACCTGACTTCAACAGAGCATCTATCTATATTTGAGGGTGTATGATTGAATTCCCACCCATTGAAGCGACTTTCAGGTCGATAAAATGGGTTCAGATTCTTTAGAACAATGTGAGCAAGGGGGAGTCAACAGAAGATATCCATGGGATAGAGTGTGCTATACCTAAAACCTTGTAAATGGAGTGCACCTGGTATAAAGTTATTGTGATAAACTTTTGTAATCTATAACTAGTGAGGATTAGTGGTCTTTGGTATGACCACCATCCAATTGGAGTATTCTACTTAGAAGTATCCCTTAGTGGGGAACCAGGTAAAATTACTAGGTCCTCATATTTCATGTGAACTATTATTTCTATAACTTTATCATTAGATAGTTTTAATAGGATCCTACCAACATGGTAACAAGTTCAATTAGTTTGAATGAAAAATTTGACACCCTGATTCACCCCTCCCCTATCAGTGTGTTATGGGGTCCTTATGAATGTGGGACAACATTAAATTAAGGGGACTATAAAATGTTTTACATTTTTAAGGGAATGTTATTAATATCATGATTAACAAAGTGATATGATGAAGTTATTTAATGATACAAATAAAGATAAATATTCACAAAATGCATCTCCTACACTTCAGTTATTCATGTGTAAAGAGAGTGAGAATTATGATTACTAGTTCCCAAACCTGAGGTTTTATGAAGATGATTGATATCAATAAAATATTAAGCATGGGGAAATGGTTAAATTTCATGCAATCAATGTTTCTGATGAGGGTTGTGATAATGACATGGATAAAGGTACACTTACCATCCACTCTAGAACTAAAAATATTTTATTTGACTCTAGATCTACATATTCATTTTTATATAGGTAATTTTCATAGGGTATCAATATAAAACCCAAAAAAAATATAGAATTATATGTGAGAACCACTAATGGTATTATGATCACATATCAATTATATGATTCATCTACAGTTGATATATATTGTAATATTCTTTCAAAAAATATTATCAATATTCATATTGTGGAATTTGATGTCATCTTAGGCATATATTGTTTTCATTTCAATAACTCCCACATAAATTTTCAAGGAAGGGATTCCATTTTTTATTTTAAAATTCAATATATAATCGTCTATCTATGTGAAAATAATTATTTACTTCCAATGGATATTATATCTATTGAATGGGTCCTAATTCTTATTTAAAAGGGTTGTTTACCTGAAATGGTCTTAGAGAAACATGAAATAAATGATATATGTATTGTTTAGTAATTTTATAATGTATTTATGGAATAATTTTATAGTCTCCCACAAAAAGATTATGTTTAGGTATGAATAGAAATCATACCTGATGCTATAAAAATATCAATGAATCCCTATAGAATGGGCTCGATTGAGTTGCATGAATTAAAGAAGCAACACTAGGAAAACCTTGAAATCAGATTCATTCAACGAACTATGTCACCTTTGGGTGAACCTATTGTTTTTTAAGAAAAAAAGATCAATGAAACTCTAAATTCATTACCAAAAGGTGAAAAAGATGAAAAATTATGAACATGTATTCTCTTCCATATATTGATGACTTGTTGGATTAATTGTGTAGAGTTGAATACATTTCCAAAATTGACCATTGTTTAGGATATCAACAATTGTGGGTAAAGAAAGAGGATATACCCATAAAAATTACGTAAAATGTGTTGAAACTATGAATATATAGTGATCTCATTCAGTTTCACAAATACATTATTTTCTTCATGGATTTAATAAATAGAGACTTTAGATAATACCTTGAGTTGTTTTTGATTGTATTTGAAGATTATATTATTATCTATTATAAGAGAAAGTAAGAGCATGAAAAGAACTTTTGAGTGGTACAAATGGCTCAATGAAAGTCTAAACTATTTGAAAAATTTACAATGTGTGAATTTTGGTTGCAAAAGGATTCATTATTGGGTCATATAGTATCTGGATATGGTATATCAGTAGATCCAAAATTGATAGAGGCTATTGAATGTTGGACCAAAACATCCATGGTGATAGAGATCTATAGTTTTCTTATTTTATCTAGATATTATCATTTCTTTTGGGATAATTTTTCATTACTCTATAATCCTCTAACCATGAAAACTCGAAAAAAGTTCCATGTTCCTCTAGATAGATGAATGTGTGGAAAATATCGAAGAAATGAAGAGAAGATTAGACATTGCCCATGTGCTTAAATTTCCCTAAAGTATAGAAGGAATTTAAATCTTTAGTGATGAATACCTAAAGGGATTTGGAAGTATAATTATGTTCAATTATATTATTGATCTTATTCCTTACCAAAATTGCTGATTAATAGGAAAAATTACTACACTCATGATTTAGTGTTAGATGTGGTAATTTTTAAATTAATGATAAAGAGTAATTAACTTTAATTAGAAAAGTTTGATATATATATTAGTCATAAAAAATTAAATTATATATTCACATTTAATGAGGTGATATTTTTTTTAAAATATGGTCAGAGATGATGAAAGATTATGACTACCCAATACATTACCTACATGGGAAAGAAAATAAGACAACCCCTACTTTTAGTCAAAATGATGAAGCTAGATTATCCATGATGAGGATAAAAAAATATCCAATATTTACAAATTTGGAAGGGATGGATCTTGAAATCTTAAAGGAAGGTAAAAAATCACATCTTTCTCAATTTATTGTTAAACAATATATCCATGTTAATATTAAAAATTTAAAAAAGGAGGATGTACATTTGAAAAAGAAGGTTATAAATTATCATGATTTTAACCCTGATCATGATATAATGATAAGGTTCAAGAACCATGTATACATTCTATCCACACATGATTTGAAGAAGGAGTTGTTATAGGAAGATCATAGTTCATCATTATCTATTCACCCTAAAATTACTATGATGTATTGATATTTTAAAGAATAATTCTGGTGGGATGACATGAAAAGAGGAATTATGGAGTTTGTATCATGGTTCTTGGTATGTCATGAAATTATCATAAAAAGAAAAAATCCCAAGGGATTGTTACATCCATTTCTCATACAAAAATGTAAATGAGAAAAAATAACCATGAATTTTGTCGTTGGACTCCCCAAAACATATAATGGACATTATACTATATTTGTTGCAGTCTATCACCTTACTAAGTCATCACACTTCATCACTATCAGAGAAAACAAATCTCTTGATAAGTTTTCAAGGATATACTTTATGGAAGTGGTTAGGATGAAAGGATTACCACATTCTGTGATGTCTGATAGAGATATGAGGTTTACCTCAATGTTATAGAAAATTATTCAGCATGCTGTTGATATATATTTTGGTTACAATACTATGGTTAATCCTAAAATAGACGGTTAGTCTAAAATAACAATTGAAATCCTAGAATATATGTTGAGATCTTGTACTATGGAATTCAATAGTGGGTTGGATCAACACATTCCTGTAGTTGAGCTATATTACAAAAATAGTTTAAACTCAATCATTGAGATGTCTATTTATCAAGTCCACAATAGAAGAAATATTGAGCTCTGACATGATATAATTTTATTGGAGAAATAAATCTATTGGTACCTGATATAGCTAATGAAATAAAATAAAAGGTTAGATATGTTTAGAAACACATTAAGGTAACCAAAATTCATTTGAAAAATTATGTGGATAGTATCCATCGGATCAATAATTTGGATTTAGTGATAAGATGCTTCTATAAATTTATCCATGGAATTAGGATATGAGATTCTTGAATAAATAGAAACTAAGCCCTTAGTATATCAGTCATTTTTAAATTCTTGATCGTATTAGGATGGTAGCCTATAGCTTGGTTATTCTCGAAAATATATCTCAACTCCCTAATGTGTTCTATTTTCATGATTGAATAATTATATTACTAATACTTCACATGTAATAAACTCCAAGGTTATAATGATTGTGTAAGATATTACAAATGAGGAACAACTGATAAAGATTCTAGATCATACATAGAAAATTCTATGAAATAAGACCACTGGCCAGGTCAACGTTGGTTATGGAAAAATCTTATTTAAAGAAGGTATTAAGGTTCTTGAGGGTATGATGAGTTATATGTATCCTTATTTATTTCTATTGTAGTGACTAATTATGATTGTGAAATTCATTTTAAGTGGGGTAGAATGTTACACATTGAGTTTTTATATGTTTATGTTTATTTTGAATAAATTAAATTTCATTGATTTCTTATGTTATACAAAACACCAAGTTAATATTATGTTATATGAAATTATATTTTAATATTTCACTATATGAAACACTGGATTAGCATATGTTACACACAACACCGAGTTTTAACAAAACCATTCTATATTATTAATATAGTTATTTAAACATGACCTTTGTAACCTAGTTGTTAAACATAGTGATATGAAGAATAATTACATAATTTTAAAAAATAATTATATTGGTTTTATATAATTGAAACATAAATATAATAAAATACAAAATTTTATGTTGGCTTTAGGTGATCCAAAAATACTATTTTCTCAAAACAATTATGATGTTTTCTAAAAAATAATGAATTTAAATTTGAAAATTTTAGAAAATTAATTTTTTAAAATATACTTTTTTTTGAATCATAATTTTAAAATTATTATAGTGTTAATTTTATTTGGGTTTTTCTAAAATGTGTCAATTTTTGAAGTACAATGGAAAATATTTAATTTTAATTGAAAAATACCATTTAGTTTAATTTTTTATGAAGTAAAAATCTATTTTAAATTGATTTTATAATATATTTAGATGAATTATACAAATATTAATCCAATTTATGTGATTAGAATCCATTTAATGTTGATTAATTATATAAAAACCATTTTATAATATTGAATATTTTCTATTTAAAACCCATCTTTCTTGTCACGTCTCCCGGATTTATTTTAATTTATTTTTTTCTTATTTTGTGAATGAAATTTGGAAAAATTGATTCTATATTTGAAATAAAAATAATTTATATTATCAATATGTTCAATATAATATTTTTCTAAAATTAATAGTGTATGAACTAAAAATTTATTACCATGATAAAGGTACAAATGGGTTTACCGAGGGTTAAACTAAAATGAAATGGGTAAAAATAACCTATACACCTATATAAAAACAATTTTATATACATATTTAGACAATTACACATATATAGTTGGGTAATATATTATTTTGGAACCTTTTGACAAATGAAAAATGTGGGATCATTCAATTTTTTTCATAAATACCAAGTGTGTCCTCCCCCCTCTCTTATAAATGGCTACCCCTCTACTATCTTCTTCACATATAAAAACTATTTTGGATCAGAAAAAACCTACCCAGATCACTTCCCAAATTAACTACCCTCATCTTAAAATCCTTATTTTTGGTATAAATTCCTCATAATGTAGATTTTAGTGAAAACCTAAGAACGATACACAAAGAATAGCTAATGTTCATTAATGAGTGTTTTTATTTTATTTTATCGTCCCCCATTAAATTATTATTTCACCTTTATTATATAAAAAATTATTCTACATATACAAGGATATATTTATGTTATGTTCATGACCTAAAACCATCTCCTCTTCCATCCAATGGGTTATAAAATCATCATTTGTGTGTACCACATACTATCTCTACGCAAATTGATGTCGTTCATTTCATTACTACCACCTCTTGAGGCTATACATAATGATGGATATGTTTTTTATATATGATATATATAATATTAATGATGTTATTATTGTTATTGAATTATTATATCTCACATTCCTTTATGGTTTACATTTTTTGGGATTATGGTAATGTCCCTCAAGTGTACGACAGACAACCACCTCACGAAGTGATGCAATTCGTTCACACTTTACATGAATGGAATTAATGATGATTTTAGTGAATATATGTGATATATATGATATAAAAATTATTCTTTAGGAATAATTTTACATTTAAATTTATTTCATTATATCCAATAAAATAGAAATAATTTTTCTGCGTACACACAACCTACAGTCTCAATGAAAGGTGTATTTCATTTTCATTCACTAAAATTTACATATTACTAAAGATACTTATATAATAATTATATATGATATTTTATGATTTTTATCATTATGGAAATTATGGAACCATTATTTATTTATTATGACTAAAAGTATTATAAATCAAAACATATATATAAAAAGAGTTTATTACCTGAAATGTTACATTAACATAGAATTATTAACAAATGTATTATATAAGTTCATAATAAAATCATAGATGTTATGGTATATATAAATAGTTTCTGATAATATATTTGTAATAATCTTATATTTATTTAATATTATGTTTTAATGTGTACGATATATGTCAAGACTTAATCAAAAGGATTTTAACTCATTTTTCCTTCATTGAGATGAATGTTATATTTTGCACTAATATTATTTCAAAAGGTCTAAAAAAATATCATTTGAAATGTAATATATTAAATTTATTTATCATCAAGATATTTTACATTCCATTTTATGTTACTCATTTATGAGGCTTGTGATTCAACGCTACCAAAGTGGTAATGACTTTATGTTACAATCTCACTGATTATCGGGATTATTATGAATTATCATTCCAATGATGAAATATTATGATTCATCTCTTAATAACATATTTAATATTATTCTCCAATATTTATTCAGTATGTTTTCAATAAATAGTTCTAATTTTTGAATCTTTGGTACTTAAGATAATAATAAAAGTTTTTAAGAAAATATGACATTATTTATTTCTTCATTCAGAAATCACATTTCTTCGAAAAACATGTATTATAAATATGATTTAATTTTTTTAATTATTCTCAAAAATTATTTATTAATTAAATTTATACCCATTTTTGATTTTTTATTTTAAAATTTTAATGAATAGTCATGCCTTTCTCCAAAACCATTCATGTATGTAATTTTATAGAAACTGTGAAAGGAATATTCATTTTATCATGTATGTTATGAATGTAATTTTACAACATCAAGACCAATCATTTTTTAAGGATTAATTTATATTTATTTCAATTTTTTTTCAATATGTTTAATGTTTCAAAATGTTTTTTACAAAGTGGAAAGAATATTTTCCTAATGAAATTTTTCAAATGATATATCAAAATAATTTTTCCATATATAATTTCAACCATTGATGTTACATATAACTTAATGGGGATATGCACCAATGTAATAATTATTATATTTTCACTAAATGGTTAATGATTATAATGACATGTTATTTCTTAAACCGATTTCTATTCCATGGTTTATACCATGATTAAATTATTATGAATCCAGCTTATTTTTATGGGTTATTATATGATGAAATTTTTATGAAACCAATATCTTTTCCAAAGGTTATGATATTATGAAATGTTTGTGATACACATTTCATTTCAATTATTATGATATGATTATTTTTTCTAATCTTGTGGAATGCATATATATGATTTAATTATGTGATGGGTGGGACCTATATCTCTCTCTAATTAATTGGGTAAATATTTATATCTCATGATTTAAACTGGACTATAATGAAGAGTGAACGGAGTTCAGAAAGACAAGACTAGAATGGTTAGTAAAAGTGGATTATTATGATATGGTTGGAATTGAGAGTAAACCATTTTCAGTAATTTAATTTTTCCACTATGATGGTCATTGAACTCATCCTTGAATAATATGGAAATTATTATTTATGATTATGTGTATAAAAAAAATTCCATGTCTTATGCCAATATTATTCTCTTATAGATCGTGTTATTTGATTTCATTATTAATCATATCTTATGAACTATAAATATTTATTCCACAATTCATGCTTATTATCTTTGATATGTATCTTATTATTTCCAAATGTTATGATCATGTTATCATAATCATATACTCACATTATGCTTACATATTTCCCTTGATTACCCTTACTGATAATTTTATCTCACCATTTCTTATGTTTAATATCCCTTAGTTTGGAAGATATGTATTATTTATGATATGTCTAGGAAGGGGACTAGTTGTGAAATATGTAGTGAGAGATAATTTAGTTCACTTATGGTCCAGTTTTTATGTTTCTATGTTTCGAAGATAACCAAACTATTACATTCCACAGTTGTGTGTTTCTGTAATGTAATTAATAATCATAAAAAAATATATAATATCTGTGTATAATAAGTTTGGTTTAATATACATAACTAGGAAAAATCACTTTGTATAAAAATATCAACATAACCAAGAAAATCCCTGTAATCATTACAACATAACCTGGTCAATCCCTCTACATATGCATTTCGGCATAACCAATTCAGTCTCTCTATCTAGGCATTATATAATGAAATTGGGCCACACCATCTATATCATAATTACATCATGAAACTGAGCATATCCCACTATATAATTATTATAGTATGAAACTAAGACAATACTTTTATATAATAATTAAATCATGAAACCCAGATAATACCTTTATAAAATCATTACAACATGAATGAAATCATAATTCATAAAAATAGGAAGAAAATAATGTAACATAATAATAAACAATTATTAATTCATCCAAATACCATTTTTCCATCAATTATAATTTAATTTATCCAATTATATAATAATACATTATCATTATAGTCCATACAACCATCTTATATCAAATTATCACCCACCATTTCAAAAAATAAGAAATCCATTTTCCTTGGGGAATCTGTCACATGAACGCACTTGATGTCTCATGTCATGCTAAAAAATATTTTAAAGCATTAGCCAGATTATTTTACTTTTGGGGTAACCTCACCCTATGGGTAGCCACAAGCCATGTATCAACACTAATAGATCCAAATGTATCCAAAGAGTTGAAGAAACACCTCATTATCATCAAAAAATAATATATCAGTAAACATACATTTTGATTCAAAGAAATCATGTCATATTTCAAACACATACAAATATAGAAATAATCCATAAAGATATGATCTAGACCACCTATCATTATATAATTATCAAATAAACACTCTCAAAGGGAATTACAGTACATAAATATGGTTAAGGAGGTCAAAAATAAAAACCTAACTCAAAAAAAAATAAAGATCAAAACCTGATTCAACATAATTGAAGAGGTCAAACCACTTTAATAGTGTATAATTGATAGAGAAAAGGGGAACCCGAAGAAATGAAATCATCAAAGATTAAATTCTATATTGATGGGTTGCGAAGAGAAGGAATTTGTCCAAATATGCGTGGAGTTTCCCTAGGGTTATATAGTGAAAGTTTTATGGTAGATAAAAAATAAATAATACACAATGTTTTGTTTAAAATGTATGGTCTCAATATATCCTTGATGTGAACCCCATTGATGATGTGAATGTCTTTATTTATAATATGCACTGAAAAACATGTCTCATGGGGTTAAACTTGGTTCAATTGACCATTTCATAAAGTGAAATAGTTTAATGATATATAACAATTTCATTTTATAAACTAGTTCAAAGAATCATATTAGAAACAAATTTACATAATATAATCTAATAATGATGTTAAAGAGTCCATTAGAATGTTCATAGACCAGTTTTTGTGGAAAGAACATGAAATATCTCCAAATCTTTCTAAACCCACAAATAAATCTCATAATCCCTTTGAAACATTTATATTGGGACACCCATAATTCAATCAAACCTACATATTTTAACATTTTTTTATTCTCCCTGAAAAAATATATCCACCCCCAAATAAAAGGATATACCGCTAAGGGTTTAAGATGAATGAAAAACAAAACTAAATTAGGGTCAGCCAAATATAAATAAGGACATACTTTTTAAAAAGAGATCTTAAAAAGTTGGTGTATAATGGTATCAAGTGATAGAATGGTCTCACATAAGGTTACATATAGAGTTAATGGATTTTCATGATAGTCACTAGTATACATTTACAAGGGTATGATCATGGCCTCAAAATTACATACGAATAGCCTCTCTTGTAGAGATAAATGTAAAGGTCATCATAGTCTCATGTCAGGATAACATCATGATTTAACACTCATACTACGTAATGTTTTGGATGAATTTTGAAAGCATATAGATCCCTAATTCTCAATTAACATCTATGAATAGAGGAACTTGAACCAAAGTTCTTGAGATCCCTTAAATGATGTACGAGAAAGATAAAAAAATGTGTCGATATAAGAAATTCATCTAGATGAAGATTTATTGAAGATGACTCCTATGAATGTGGGGGTGTGGAGTATATTCTATTATGTAGATCAACTCAAGTGACATGAAGATGAAACTTATTACTATAAAAAACATTATGGAGACTATAGATTTGACAATAGATAAATATTATATAATTCATTGTGCTAAGAGTTCTCTAATAGGGGCACACGAATTCAGTTGAAATGGGAATCAACCACTAATATATCAAAAATCCATCAACTATATTAAGAATTTAATGAACTAACATTATAGGGAAGTTATAAATGGCATATTCTAGAGACACAAGATGGGATTTAAGAGGAAATGAAGCTACAGAATGATGGGGAATGGAGATCTAACCTTGAATGTGAAGAAACATTTCCTTTATAATTTTAATTATATATAAGTTCTTCTCATAATTGGTAATATTATCCATTTTTATTATAAATATGGATGGAAATTAGAGTCTTAAGGGGAAATTGATTATATTTATTTGTTATAATTAATTTTCTTGATTCATTTCAACATGTGTTGTTTTCATTCATCATGGTTTTTCCCTGTTAATTCAATTATTATTTCTTATTATTTATTATAGAGAAAGTAATCATTCTCTAAAATGTTATTAACCCTATTTTTCCCATTAAAATAGATCTCTAGTTTTAAAAAATAGATATATCGAATATAAATTTAAAAATTAAGGAAAATTAATTCAATGAATTACCTTTGAAAAGAAAAAAATCATTGAATTCATTCTCTAGTACTAGTAATTTTTTGAATAATAGTTAAATTAAGATCCACCTCAGTCACTAATTGGCATATATCTATCCCATAATATAGTGTTTTAATAATCTAACTCCATAACCTCGCCATTATTTAACATTTTTAATAATTATTTTCATTCCATAATAATATTTCTTAACTAATATTAGTAGTTTAGCGAATAAAGTGGAACTTAGATCACCCACCCTCCTTCCCTTGGGGTCGACCATTCTTTCCACTATACCCGTTTGGGTAGGAGATATGAATAAAAATATTGATAGTCCAATGACAGGGAAACAAATTTTATAACCCTCTTCAGGGAGGGAAAGTGATGAGTTACTATGTGTATTTTAAAATAATTACCAAATAACAATAAATTAAACTAAAATATAAAAAAATCGAATATTTTTTCTCTTATTATGTTTGTAATTTAAATTTATACCTATTTAGTGTGTGATTGAGATTGATATATTCATTTCATGATACGTTTAATGATTCTTGAAATTTTTGATCTCTTTTTCATTAAATTTTGCTACAAATTAATATTACTCAAAATTTTCTGTAAACTATTTTTTTATTTGTTATGTTCTAAAATAATATATACAATTTGGTGGATGTATCAACTAAATGAAAATTACATGGTTTTTGGTTGTTATAGACACATTACATAGTAGTTTAACAATAAGTATCCATTAAAACATCATAAATTTGGAAAAAGTAGAATTTTTATGATCTAAAATATAAAAATAAACAAAATGAATCTAAAAGGTATCAAATATGAAAGAATATGAATTTAAAAAGGTTAAATTGATATATAAGAATGATAAAAATATTAAGTTCATTAAGAGAATAGTAACATATGATGATGAAAATATACCGAATGGGAATTTTTTTGATAAAAATAATCATCCTATTTTTTCAATATTATGAATAATGAGATTTAAATGGAAGACAGGTTATTTTTGGAACAGATAAATAAATTGGATAATACTAATATTCAGGTTTTGAAATTTATTTTCAATGTTATTTTCGTTATTTTGAAATAAAAATCCCAACAAATTTTGATTTTCAGTGTGCATTTATAGATAATGGAGAGTACTTTTAGAAATGAATAATTCATGAAATATACTTCTTTTTCATCCTTTAATTATTTATGTAGATATTTTTTAATTGAAATAGTAATTAGTATTGATGAATTTGGACATAATTTTTTTATTTAAAATCTCTTGAATATGAAATTCATAGTACCGAACTGAATATTTCACCCAATAAATGAAATTTTAACACCATTATATTTTTTATTTATACGATTATTAATGTAATTTTAACATGAATGAATATTTGAGTATACACTATTCAATCAAAGAAGATGTTATATTTAGGGGAAGTGGTTATTGATTTCGTTTATGAAATTTACATAGAAATTGACAGTAATTTGGATAAGGGATTATCTTTAACTACTATTTATTCATAAAATGCTCATAAAACATTTGAAAACCCAATAAATAAATATTTTTTTATTAAAACTAGACACATGCACCATTATTTTCGATTTCATAGGTTATGAATAAGGTTGAGAGAAATGAGGACCATGTTATGCCTATTGATTCACCTAGTTTGTTGATTTCACTTCACGAAATCTCTAAATACTTCTAAAATTAATTAAATATAATTGTTGGGAACATTTCTATTTCTCCTATTGAGAGTAAATTTTTGGATCTATTTGCAATTAATGAGCTTAAGGATTCAGGGAAAATTTTGACGGAGAATCTTCATTAAAAACTATGTATAAATTTTTAGAATCAATAACATTTTTAGAATATTGGGATTATACTTTGTAATCATTAGTATATCTCTTTACGTATTATTTCACTTTTGGGTGATTTTCTGAAGTTGTTAGTTCAACTATCAATGGTGAGGAGTGTTCCTTTTGAAGTATTAGCACCCATGAAATTCATGTCTCAGTAAAAGTCAACTATTCTATGATCATGTAATGTCTAATCAAAATAAAAACACAGCTAATGATTGATTATAGATATATTATTCAGATATTCTAAATATAGAATTTAAATATTTCACTTCATGGGTGGAATCCCATTTTTCAATAAATTTCACTTTGTTTTTTGTTTTACGTTTAAATAAAAAAAATTAATTTTTGTGCATCCTCTTACTCTTATATCCCATAGTTCTCATCATTTCCTTGAACTAATATTCCTTTTAATACCCACTTTAATTTTACTTTTTCCATTTTATTTCTATTTAAGTGGTTCTTACCATGATTAGTTTGTACTTTTTTTTTGTTTCTTTAATAAAAGATACCATGTTCACATGATGTGTTCTACATGAGACTAATCCTTTGGATATATTCTTAGGAAACACATTACTAATTATTAGGTGAATTCCCTTTTTCAAAAATGTAATTCCATTTAAAATTTAAAGAGTATTATAAACATCTACACGCTTTTGTAAATGTTGATTTATGATATGAAAATATGTCTTTAAAATCACTACTTTAAAGTTAAATAAGTGTGGTGAATATTTTTATTGTATTATCATAATCTTATTTCATTATGAGACTAATTAAAAATTTTATGGGGATTTATTCTTTCATTAATTATTTACATTGGAACTGATTTTTATAAATAGCATTGATATCTTTTTTAGAACACTTACAATTAATTTGGTCTAAAAATGTTTCTCCCATATATTATAATTTTTAAAAAATATGATTTTATGGTATGTATTGAAAATAATTGGAATATATCAATAAATAACAAAAAATGAATTTATAATATTTTTATTAAATGTGTTGAAATTTTTTGAAAACATTTTTTTATTTATCTTGTGATCCATGATAATATTTTAAAACTTCATAACTGAAATTTGTTTGAACATATATTAAATTTATTCACACATGCACTACTGGAAATCGGATCTTTCCCAACACTTATATATACCCTTTCCCAACGGTTCTCCCAAACCGTTGGGAAAGGGGGGTCTTTCCCAACGGTTTGGGAGAACCGTTGGGAAAGGGTCCTCAAAACCCACCTTTCCCAACGGTTCTCCCAAACCGTTGGGAAAGACCCCCCCTTTCCCAACGGTTTGAGAGAAACCGTTGGGAAAGGTGGGTTTTGAGGACCCTTTCCCAACGGTTCTCCCAAACCGTTGGGAAAGACCCCCCTTTCCCAATGGTTTGAGAGAACCGTTGGGAAAACTCACCCCCAAAACCAACCTTCACCCTCCAGGAAATTTCCACCTATCCCAACAGTTTTGAGAACCGTTGGGATAGGTCTATCCCAATGGTTTTGAGAACCGTTGGGATAGATTCTTTCATTTCTTCCAGGTCTGCTACCCGAGAACATTATATAAATCTAAATTTTAAATAATTATGATAATACATATATATATTTATGAAATTATGTTTACAAAAGTAATGTTAGCTTAGTGGTTAAGTCGTTTGATTATAAACAAGGGGTCGTGGGATCAAATCCCAGCACATGTTTTTTTTTGAAATACATTTACCAACGGTTTTATATCCGTTGGAATAGATTTTCATATTACTTATACCAACGGTTTTGTAAACCGTTGGGATAGGTCTATACCAACGGTTTTGGGAAAACCGTTGGTATAGACCTATCCCAACGGCTTACTTCGCAACGGTTCTCCAAACCGTTGGTATAGGCTATACCAACGGTTTGGAGGCCTATACCAACGGTTCCAAACCGTTGGTATAGGTTAGTATTCTACTAGTGATGAGATTCAACATTTGGGAAAATTATTAGTTTTACATGTGGTGGTGGGTCTATTATTGTGATAATATAAATTACATTGGTGTTTAATCCAAATACATTGAGGTTTTTAAAATTTTTTCTTGGCCATTTTGAAGAATCATTTATTATTTCCAATAGTTTTTAGATTTACATGAAAGTAATGAATTTTTTTCTTTTTTGAATGATTAATAATTTCTATTCCACCACTGATTCATTATTGTAACATCATTTACATTTATCTCTTTAAAATTACGTATTTTGGTGAAATTATTTATTAAATACTTTCGATCATAATTTATTTTGATCATTTTGACTGGATTTAAACATAAATGGTTTTCATTAAAATGGGATAAAAAATGAACAACTAATCCTTGTGATCCTTTTAGTAATTAATCTAAAACATGTGTAGGTGTAAATTATTCTACCTTTTAAGTAATAACTTTCTCATACATTGATTGTGTCTAATTATTTTGTGTTCTGATTATTTGTGTTTGGTCTCCTAACCGAAAAATATATGTTTAGATAAAAATTAAAATTCAAAGTGAAGTATTTAAGTATCTTCAAGAAATATTTAAATTCAATCATTCTTATAATACCAAAACCCAAC
Organism: Viscum album; assembly: GCA_963277665.1. NCBI lineage: Eukaryota > Viridiplantae > Streptophyta > Magnoliopsida > Santalales > Viscaceae > Viscum > Viscum album. The sequence goes on along the minus strand of OY728121.1, from coordinate 697,840,508 downwards.
ATTCGGATAAAACACATTTATTATAAGAAAAATGAATTTCTATATTTACTAAAGAGATTTTATGGGAGAATATTTTTTTAATAATAACTCCTTGGTTTGATTGATAATTTTTTATTTTTAATATGAGTTTTCTATAACTAATAATGTTGAATTGATTTCATGAAGAAAGAATGAGTTATGTATGGGGGAATTTTATTTGGATTATAGTGAATATATGTATTCCACATTTTTTTTATGAAAATATTAATGGTTTTAGGAGAAATGTTCATTAACATTTAATATTACAATTTCACATTATTTTATATTTGAAAATAAAATTATTTCAATATTTGTATCAAAATTTGATTTTGGTTCTAAAATATTAACTATTGATTTGATTTAATGTTTTTATCTTTTAATACAAAAATTTGTTTATTTTTGTTGATTTTAATTAATATATTTATTTGATGTGATTTTTTTATTTTTGCTTTAGTTTTTACAATGATCCATTTTTAAAAAATTAATATGATCTATTGAGATTCGTTTTTAATTTTTTTATTATTAATTTAAATTAATTTTTTATTTATTTAGTATGTTTAATTTCAAATTTAAAGCGGTATTTTCATAAAGGGTAAATTATTTATGGATGGAGGTTGCGTAATCTTTAGAATCTTTTTCATATAAAGGTACCAATGTGTTTAACCACATTACATCAATTTACTTTCACTCAGACAAAGATATTTTTGGGTTACATACTAGTTTCAGAATGTAATATTTCATTCATAGTTTCTATATAAGTGTCCATACAAGAATTTGTGAACAAAAAAAGTATCTCCCCATTTCTATGAATTCATAATGGATGGTATCTAGACCTATAGTAGTGTAACATGAACCTATGTGTGTGTAATTCAGTGCTTCAATAGTCATTTGAAGGTGACGTGAAAAGTTATTAGGTATCGAAAAGATCTCATATAAGCATACATAAAGAGTTTATAGAGCTATGTAAAGGTAACCTAGATACCTAGATGAGTGTACCCTCATATGCATAAATGAATATTTCATGGTAGCCTCCAATGTAGATACCTAGGTAAAGTAAAAAAATCATCTCATATCTAGTTAATTCCTTGATTCATCATATAAACTATGAAAATTTCATGTGGAGTTTATAAATCATGTGTATCATGAATTCCCAATTTATTTTCAAGTAATAGAGAGATCAAAAAATTGTTCATGAGAAGCCTTAAAATCTTATTGAAGAAGATAGTAAAACTAATTAATTGAGTAAATTAATTTAAATGCAGATTGTGTAATGTCAGATCCTACCCGTGTGAGGGGGATAAAACACTTTCAGTGAGCTCAAAATTAGTTATAAGATGAACATGATGAATAGTAAAAATAGATAATTGGATACTAGTGATTTGATACTAGATAATTAGTCCATGATTGATTTTTTTGAGAGTTCTCTAAGAAAGTCATGAGAATAATTTAAAAATGGCATCAACAACTAATTGATCTTATAAAAATCAAACCGAAAATGAAATGAACAGTCTAAAATTCTATAAAATATAGACCAAAGCTCCTATGAAGATGGTAAAAAAACACCAAGATGAAATAAATCAATAGATATATTGGGAATAGATATTTATATAATAAAGAGAAGAAACATTTCCTTTCATACTCGTTTTCTTCAAAAAAAAATTAATCTTAATTTGTTTAATTATCCAATTTCAATAAAAATATTTGATGTAACTTGATTCTTTAGAAGATATTGATTGTTTTTATTTTTTATACATAATATTCTTAATTAAATTACTCGAGGGTAGTTTTCATTATTATTGTTTGTTCTCGGATTCAATTTAGTTCTTGTTTATCATTGTTTTTTTGATAGAAAAGATTCATTCTCATTACTATTTTCAACCTTTTTATACCTACTACAATAGATCATTAAGATGAGTAATGGGATAGATTTTATAATAATTCATATATTCATGATAGTTAATTCTATTTAAGACATCCCAGTAGAAAAACTTGTTGAATTCCTTATATAGAACTCCATCTATTCATATACAACTTCTATTAATATTCCATTCATTTGTTAATTGGAATAACTATTAACCATAACTATAGTTTTCTACTTATCTAAATCCTTATTCTTACCTAACTTATATTTTTTTTCATAGTTATTTTTTATTCTATCATTATTTTCTTTACAATTTTTCATATTTTAAAGAATACATCAGCTCTTAGATCACTCACCCTCTTTCCCCTCAATTCATTCAAACATAAAACTGTACTAATATGAATAGGATATATACATAAATAATATTTATTTCCAAAAACGGGCTACTAAAAACCATATTTGATTTTAATATGGTAATGTGGAACTTTAATGGCCAATATTATGAACAACATCATCACATTATCAGAAATAAAAAAAAGAATAAAAATATACATATATGTCATGATATACATGAAATAGGCGAGTATATAAATATAGCCAGTATGCACTGCCTATTTTATTTCTTTTTAAAAACCATGTGAACATAAAAATTTGTTAAATTTTTATAAATTATGAATTCTTTTTAAATGGAAAACATCTTTTTAGTGAAATAATATATTATAAAAGGTCAATAATTATATTAATTATATGCATACACCTGTAAATCAAATAAATTATATTTCATGATGGGATAAACTATTATACTATAAATTAACCATCCTGGATATAGATATGTTAAACCATCCTACTAGCTAGAATAAAATCCTATAACTTGACTTTCCTAATCAAATCCTCGTCAGGATGTCCCAACATTTCATAAAAAATAATAAAAAAGGGTTTCCAGAATTCAATGAGAAATCATAACTAACGATCGTTGTAAATGAATGGCTATAACTAGTTATCATGTTATGAATATAAATTAATATATATAGACTTATCATTTTCAAGAATATTGAAACAAATAATAAATAAGTAATTATTTAATACACTCATTCATCTCTCCTCAAAATCCCTTTTATAGAAGTATCTGTTAATAGATTAATAAAAAATAAATCTAAATATAAATTAGTTATATACATCACTCCCATGTATAATAAAATGAAGGTTGATTCACAAGGTGAAAATAATTCAAACTAAACCTTTATTTCAAACCAAACAAGGATTTATTTTTTAAAAAATATCTTTTACATCATATTTAATATAATTTGAGGTCAATTATAATATATCGTTATAAAAAATTTAAATGATTATGGAAATACATCAGAATATGGATTTAAATTTTTTTTATCCAAATATAAATGATTATTAAATTTAAGGAAATAAAATTTAACATTTAATGAATTTTCAAATTGTAAAATAATTATATATAATACAAAAATCAATTTAAAAATCATTATAAATCCTTTAGAAACTAAAAAGTGGGTTCTAAAAGATGGGAACTATGTTATAATCCATGTATAACATGTTATATAAAACATATGTAAATTTTAATATAACCTTCCACCCGAATGAGTTGGAAATTAAATACAATGGACGAGTGACATATAATTGATCATTGGAATTAAATGAACCATTATGAACAATTTCATAATTTATTTAAAATAACAAAGGTTTTTTGTCCATTCCCTAAGTATAATAATAATAATCGAGTGTATGGAAAATGCTTTGTCCATTCACATTGATCTGATAAAACATCATAGGGTCACTATCTAGCTATCACATAGAAAATTTCTAACTCATTTAAAATGATTAAAGTCTGGTGAATTTTTAAATCAAATAAATAAATAGGAACAGTCATTGAGAAACTGCTCTATGGAAATGAATCCTCTTGCAATGTGCATTAATGTTTCACAAGAATACTCAATCCATCCATAGTAAATTCTCTTTCAAAAATCACGTTTTTCACTTTATCATTGTTAAAACCACAAAAATAAATCCTTAAAATAATAAAATTAAATTTTTGGGTAGAATAGGAAAATTTTATGATGATGTGTAAGAGGAAGGAGAAGGGGAAAGTTATCCTATCTCACTCAGGATTTAATCTCCATTGGAAGAATAAAACGAGATGAAGGTAGAAAAATAGAGCATACCACCATTTACATTATCCACATATGACACCAAATAGAATGAAAATGAGTTTACCCTATATATAATCTCAATATCTAAATAATAATGATATTACTCAATATAAAAATAAAATTTGAAGAGATTCGGGGTGAAGGGTTATAAAGACCCTTCCCAATAAAGTTTAATAATGAAAAAGGTTATTATATAAGAGAACTTGTTTCTATATGGGTATAAACATCCACACCTAAATTTCAATTTTAAAAATATATAATTTCATTATATAAAATAGAAATCATGAAGAGGAACTGCCAATAACAACTTTCTTAGAGACCACATTTTCTACTATATTTTTTTCATTACAAATGTGAGATTTCATGATTTCGATCCATTATATCTTATTCCAATAGTCCCTTAAAATAAGGAAATTAATGATTTAAAATTTATAAAATGATATTTTACTTGTAACAAAGATTCACTATCTGGATAGAAATTATTCTATCCATGATAAATCCCCATATATTTTGAAAATACCCTAAAAACAAGTGACAGTAGTCAATCCCAATGTAGCCCCTTCTATATACACCTTGATCCATGATAGAAGAAGTGGAATCTACTATATTTATTTTAATATGGGATGTTTTATAGGAATACTAAAGAAAAGAAGAGTATTGTTTATAATATGATCAATAATATAGTAATCCATTTTAGTTAATTTTATTTTAGTAGCCGAATGAATGTACTTGGTAATAGAAGAAATTATTTATCTAAGATAAGTATCCATACCATGAAACCTCAGACAATAAATTTTTCCCTAAAATAGTAAAATAATGTAGTTAAAAAATATTTATCAAATAATAAAAGAGACTACTTAATAGAAACAAAATTACACATGAAATTAAAGAATTCAAGTTAAAATCCAGTAAAAATTACATAATAATATATTTGATAAAAGTATCTAAAAAAATTTAAAAATACGTATTCCCAAAAAACATTCCTATAAATTTTTATATTTCTTCAAATAGAAAAGTTATAACAATGTCACCTATTGAAATTCTGTAATATATTTGTCATATATTGGTATTATTTTGTTCTGAATCATCCAAGGAAGGATCCATTGAGATGGTGGTATAAAATGTTTATCAAATATGTGAATATAATATTATTTAACATCCAAATTACTAAAATAAAATATATAATATAGCTTTTTATTGTGAAATCCAATATTGGAGAGCATCTAAGGAAAAATATCCTTACTATATAATTTATAACACTAAATTTGTTGAAGTAGTTCACCTATAAGGTATTGTAAATTTTGATCAAATTATTTAATTTTAGAATCAATATAAAAATTATTCATACTAGTATGTATAATATTAAAATCATATATATGATTTTCATGCTAACCAAACATCGATAATTTATTTATTTTTTACCATGAAGTCCTCTATTTCACATGTTGTGATGAAGGGGAGAATTAATCCTTGAGTTTTAGCCAAATTTAAGATCTTAAATATCATAAATATTACATATATAAAATTTTAAGAATTAAATATCTCATAAATTTATATGTTGTACAATATAGTTATAGAATATTCTAATGATAAGTAATTTTAATCATGTAATTTAATTTTACATCTTTCTTGGTACCCAAGACACATAGGTAAACTAGTTTTATTTATTTTTTATTTGAAATTATAATCATATTTTCTTTTTCATCGATACTCTTCATCCCCTCAAAAATTTAAAATATAATTTTACATTATTTTACATAGTTCTACATCTAGCTTTTATATGTGAGAGACACAAACAAACATTGGATAGATCACAATGTTGAAAAAAAAACTCTTCCTTGAGAAAGACAACTACCTTTCCATATAAAAATTTATAAATATATTTTGTAAGATATTTCTTCCTAATAGGTAGACTTGATTGTTCCAAAAAAGATTAATAAAATGGTTTTTGAAGGTATTTTCACCCTTTTTCCCCAAAACTGCCTTGCTATGTGATTTCTGAAAAAATTAAACAAAAAATTTATGAAAAAAACAAATTATTTTTCTATTTAATAAATTATCAAATGAAATTTTAATGATTTCTGAAAATTACAATAATTGTTTTTAAATATTTTTCATCCCTCTCATAGATGATGACATGGTCTTCTATATGGAAACAGTGAGTCAGGTATTGAGGGATCTAAATTATTTAATATAATAATAATTCCTAGTATCAATTTCACTTATTAAGAATTTATAGAGGTAATTCTATATAATAAAAAAAGCAGTGATATTATCTTATCACCTCATACCTCTTCAACAGATAACATGTCCTTTATGAGAATCATGGATAGTAATAAAAACTATAAAATTGTATAGAATAACATATTTAATCTTGTTAAAATGATCATACAATCTATTATTCTTGAGTACAATAACATTTAATTTCCTACTAAGGCTAGCAAATTTATTTGTGATATTCACTTTAGGATTAGGTTTTTCATTCATTGATTTCTTTTGAATAATGTTTACATATTCCAAATCATTCCATTTTTTCAGAAATTTTCTTTCCTAAAATGAAACCAAACCATTTTTTAGTTACAATATTGTTTGAAATTGACCTCATCCTAATATTTTTGATCTTAACAATAGGATTAGGATTGGTATTCCACCCAAAAATTATTCATATGTTCTTAAGTTTTATATAATGTTCAATATATTTGTATAATATTATTAAACTATGAGTAACAACATAGAGAACACATTCCATCTTGAATAATTACTTAAAAGCCTATAAGATAACTTAGATAAAAAGATAATAAAAATAAATAAATATACTATTTGTAAAACCATTAATAAATTTATCACTTTTATTATAATTGGAGAATATAAAATACTTTATTTCCTCCTTAATTAGAATTATGATTAGGTAGGCATTCTGTGTGATGGAAATAATTTGAAGTATAACTTTTTCCAATTCCATGCTAGTTGTTCATTCTATATTCTTTAAAGAGATAGGAAAATTAATGATTCATAATTTTATAAATAATATCATCATTATGGACTATGTTTCAATTAACCATTTTTTATGTTATATGATTCTCAAACCTCTTCACATTTTTTAGGATTTTAATGAAAATTGTGTTTATGTTGTAATTGTTAAGCCAACTCAGGTTAGGTTTTAGTTTGATAACATTTTCTTTGATCAAAATAAATTCCAAAAATTTCCTATGATTATATATTTATTCATGTACTAGAAAATATATATTGATATTCATAGTTTAAAATTATTTAACTTCCATATTATATTTCCTTTTTCACCAACTAAATAGAATTTTTTTTCTTAGTATATACCATTGATGATAATTGGGAAACACTTTGTTTTAGTTTGAATCAATAAAAATACATTGTTATAAAAGATATAAACTCACTCTTACTGAATAATGGATCTACATTCGTCAAATTTTAACCAATAGATATTAAAATTGAAGGGTAATAGAGAGGTTCTCTAACTATTCACATGAATGGAAAAATGATAAGTGATTTGAATGAATTTGAAGTAGGGTTGAGAATGAAAAGTTATGGAAAGTTTATTTACATAAATGATAATAAAATCCCATATCAATATTTCTAGTTTACCTTTCATTTATTTTTCATATAAGCATGGAAAATTCAACAGCCAGTAATAAAATTCCCATATAGAAACACTAATTAATGAATTTGTAAAAATCCACATATAAAACACCAGTGAAATTAAAACACAATTTTCAAATGGACTAATGATATTATTGAAGTACCTTTGTATAATTAAATTATATTTTATTGTTGGAAAAATATTAGTTAACTCATTCTAATTAATTCATCTCATATATTAACAATTCTAGTAATATATGAAGGAATAGTTCATATTACGATTACAAAAATCCATGAAAATGTTGATATGTTTCCATATAATTTGAAATAATGAAGATCTCATCACAATTATTTAAATATTATTTAATTATCAATCATAATTTTCCTATAAATAAATGTAATATAATAACAACCAGGAGATTCCTAGTTAATAATATAAAACTTCTATATATAAACCATATGTGGTGCATGACCAAAATAATCAGTATTTTTACTATTAATTAAATTTTTAATGCTAAAGAATTATACCTATTTGTTGAAAATTGGGAATTGGAAAATAATAAACTCATTTTTAAGATGGTAATCTGCAATTTTAGGAACTCTTTTTTGGATTCCACTTGATTGTGACCTCTTCCTTTACTTTTTTATTTATCTATTATCATTTTCAACCTCCCAAATATCTTATGTTTTCCCAAGAACCTCATAATCTCAACCCCTTTTACCCATATCAATACATTTATTCAAATACTTAAATATTGTTTTTATTTTTAGGGAAAATGGGGGAACAACTTTTTGTGGGTTTAATGAAAACCAAACCAAGCATGAAAAAATAAGTTATAGAACAATTTAATCCATTGAATTATTCCATAAAATGAATAAGATGGCAGAACCATGATCTCTTCCAAGACACAAATCATAATGAATGTTATAACATGATGGATCATCAACAAAGGATACCTCTAATATATATGAAATGTTATCCCAATCCTTAACATAGTACTCCATACTAATCTTCCCTTAATTAATTAAACAAATAAAAATGTTATCTTGTGTGTTGATCTAAAACATTTTGTATTTTTTATGATTTAAATACTTGTTTCATACATCCTTTCAGTTTCATAATTTGTGGAATTAATAATAAATTTCACGTCCATAATCTCTTAAGTATGTAATGAAATTACACCGAGGGAGGTTGATTAATTACTTCTCTCCAAACATTCATTCATAGTTTCCATGTTGAAGTGATTACAAGTGTTGGGACAAACTACATTTTTTCTAAATATTTTTATTCTTATGAAATATATGGGGGTGAGGGAATTTATAAAATGATATATACTTATATCACTTATACCCATCAATATGCAATTCCTTAATAGAAGTATCATATAAGACAATATCAATAGGTTCTTCAAAAAATAACTTCTTGGAATTATGTGTGTTGTCTAATTGATCTTGTTCTATTGTATTACCAATATCTAAATCAACTGATATAAACTTATGAGAATACTTTTATAGATCATTTGAGTTACAAGGACTTGAAATATCAATTGACTCCTCATTAATCATACGTTATCCCGCATTATTAGGGACATAAACTGGTAGGGCCTTATTACTCATAGGTTCTTCCCTATTGATTGAATATGTGATAAGTCTTGGACCACAACCTTACCCTTTCCACAGTTTTTTGACAAGTCTTATACCTTAACCTATCATATTTTAAGATTATTTTTTCCTTCATCATTCTTCCTCTAAATACCATTTCATTTTTCAAATACAATAAAGAATGTTAGTTCATCTATATTCAGTGAAGATAAGTCTAATTATTTTACAGTCAACCGAAAACAAATAAAACATTTATTAATTCATGAAGACATTTATAATAACTTTTAATGCTTGATGGAAAACTTATTTGATAATTATTATATAAATTTAATGATATACCCTAATACATGACATTTTACTATGCCTATATTTTTCAATTTCCCAATTCATTTTGATATGAGCACCCCCTGAGGGGGATACATCTTAAAGGATGTTCAGTTTTCAATAAAAATAAATAAGGCTATAATTTCAAATCATGACCTCGACATGTGAATTTATTATATTAATGGGGTTTAAAATAATGTCTTGTTTCTAAATATTTATAATCCATAACATCAACATGACATAAGTAAATACTAATTCATTTATAAAGTTTCTGGTTTTAGACATATTATTCACTAAAATGTATTTCCAGTATTCTTAAATATATTTTTCTACTATCTATACCTAATTGAAATTCTATATAAAATAAATCATATATGTTATAAATCAAAATAATGACAATTTTTTCACTACTAATAGAACATTACTAAAAAAGTACATGAAACCTTGTATTACATATCATAGATTATTACATCCCCTAAAAGTGCATAAAATAAAATATAAAAAAAATATTTATCATTATATTTTTCTCTAAACCATATTTACTATTGGGTATCACATCACAAAGAAGTAAACCTATTTTGAGAAAAAATATCATGAATCGAGAAGTTTTCTTAAAAATTACTAAAATATTTTTAATGGAATTAGATGTATTTTTTGAGAAGTAATAATAGAATAAATTTATAGAATGTTAACTGTGTAATCTAACCATTATTTAAAAATTATAAAAGGTGTATATCACTTGGGTATAATACTGAAAAATATATTAAAAATTCTATAATACTATTATATAGTTAATATAAAAAAATCCATGATGATGTTATATATATATATATATATATATATGAATTATAAAAAATTTATTTCCCACAAAATATATAATCCATCAATAAATTTAAAAAGATATTAATTAATTTTTTAAATTATCATTTATTTTAATGAAATTGTAATATAAAAAAAATTATTCTAAATTGAATTTTTTTAAAGAAATATTATAATGAAATATATTTATAAAAATTATGGAATATTTTTTTAAATAAATAAATTAGAAACAATAAATAATTAATAAATTATGGGGAATAAAAATTCAAATACTCATGGTCAAATAAATACTTTTTATTTAAAAACATTTCTTATATTATATTATATATTTATTTTAAAATGTTAAATTTATTTTATTATAAATTTTAAATTTAATGAAATTTATTGTTTTTATATTTAAAAAATTACTTTAACATTATTTAAATAAATATTAATTAGTGATAATTAATAATAAATTTATACAATATTTAAAAACACATTTCCAAAAAATTGTTCTTTTATGTATTATGAATATTTGTTTTAAAATTTATTTTAATTTTTGTTAAAATTGAACGTAATAATATGTATTTTATATTCAAAATAATATTATAAAAAATAGTTAATGGATCCAATTTTATTTTTTTGGAAAAAAACATCTTTCTGAGGTAAAAAGTAGATTACTATGGTAATGGGTAAAATGAGAAAATATGTTAGAATAAGGTGTAATGTTATAAAATATCCCTAAATATTGTCAAAAAATTATATTTATGAAGTGTTTCATGACCCACATAAATTAATTTTTCATTTTTGGGGAACTTGACTTATAAAATCACATCCCTTAGACATTCACAAATGTGTGTTTAAAAAATTTCACCCATTATCATATATAATAATCCTCAACAAAAATTCCTTATAAATAACACATAAATTTTAAATTAATCTCTATAATATATCTATATTCTATTAAATATTCATCCATTACAAATTTTGTTTTGTTCTAGTCTCAAGAGGATGTATAAAATACTTCAAAACTATGAAGTCTTTCAAACGAAGATATATAATATTATTTTTAGGTAAATACTTATTACTCTTTATTTTCATTCATATTAACATATGATTTTTTATTATATATAATTAATATTATAAATAAAATCATAATAATACCATTTTACATCTATAATAATAATATTCATATAAAATTACTTCATAACCACACTCATCCAATGATTGTAACATCTCTTATTTGAATCAGTTAGACCACCAACATGGATGAGGCTATAAAATTTTCATCATGGATGGTTATGAAATTTATATTAACATTAATCAATTAAATTATTAATATAATTATTTTTCATGGTCATGTAATTATAATATTATGATATAATGCATTGTTAATGTAACACCATATGCTTGTTAATGTTTCCAAATTAAGCGTGTTATGGATTTTATCCTTGTGAATTATAACTAAAAAATAAATTTAAAGAAATTAGAAAATGGAAAATAATTATTTAATTATAATTATAGTTTCTTAACTATTTTTGATATTTTTAACTCATGAACATGGGATGATGATCAAAAATATCATACATAAACTGATATGGAATAAATTAAACTACTAAAAAATGGTCAATATTAATGAAAATAAGAAATACATGTATAATTAATCAATAAAAAATACTAATATAAAAGGAAATAAATATAAATAAGTATATAAAATATATTATTAATGAGACTATGTAAATTATATAAGAAGTTATAGTTTTATCGGCCAGCCAGAATCCAAGATAAGGGTTTTCTTTAGTGATTTCCTCCCTATTGGGTTTGAATATATTATTATTACCCATTTTCATTTTACATATTATGTTATAACATGTGGGACTGCATTGTTCTTCTTTATATTTTATTTTTCATATTTCCCTTTCCTCATCATACTCACTCTTCGATTAATCCATAACACCTTAAAAATTATTATGACTTCAAGGGGTTTTCATATCACTTTTATTTCACTGAGAAATATTTAATTTTATGAACCCATTTTACTTTATATAGTGTTCATACCACCACATATACATATATTATCAAGATTTACATTTATTTTATGGTTTTTTAATTATATTTTTTCTTTCTTTTAAATATTGATTCATACACAATGAATATTGTAAGGGGTTTTAGTATCAATTTTATTTTACTGAGACATGTTTCATATTCTGAGCCTATTTTACATTGTATGGTGTTAACACAAACCCATATATATATTATATCACAATTTTCACTTTATTGATAGGATTTAAAATTCTAATTCTTATATCTTTTTTGAAACCTATTAAATTATACATGAACAATGTCATATTATTTTTTACCCAATCTACATTCATGGTGTAATAATATTTATTCTTTAACAATGATATTATATGTTTGATATATCATAGCATTAATATAACTTATTTTTTATCTTTAATTTTGTGGATAATAAATTTTATTATCAAATTCTTTTTTAGGATTTATTCATACATTATTAAAATATGGCATTGTAATGATTAATATCCACCCAATTTTTTAGGTATTAACTTCAATGTAAATGTTATTTCTTCCCCAAAACCATTATTTTTCTTTTTGTTAATGTTAAATTTATATTTAATTATATATCTCTCATATTTCCCATTAATTTATCTTAAAATATATTTTATTATTTTTTTGATGAATTATTTTTATTTCCAAATTGTATGCAAATATTAAAATGTAATTACCTTAATAATCATAACATTAATACATTTAAATAAATGTTTTTTACACATTTCCTCCATAAAATATTTTCATAAATATGTAATTATAATATTTTATTTTTAAAATAGATATTTAAAAAATCTTTTTAAAATTTTCTAAAAATTATTTTCAACATTAATTATACATTTGTTTTTATGACAATGTTATGCTCAATTATGGGTAATTGGGGTTTTCTGGATAATTATTTTAATTTTTTTACATAATTTTTTCTTTAGAAAATACTCCCTATGTTTCCCACAGCCTTGAAAAGGTGGGATCCTTATTTTTAAATTTAGTGATCAATTGGGTTATCAAACCCAATGAAACATAGGAACTCACATTGGTTGAGATAATGGGAGGTTGTCATCATTACAAATTTTAGGGGTAATTATTGTCTATTTTGGGAATTTATTATAGATTTAAGATATGTTCACAAAATACTTCCCAGGCCCCAATATAGGATAGGTTACCCCTATTCCTATGCCTTAATCATGACCCTATGTTGATAGAAAAAATTGTGTCTGTCTTAGCTTATCCAATATTTCCTTCTTCATTTCTGATGCATTAGTTTATAGTCTTGTTTAGGTTCTATGGAGTTTATTTCATTTGAATTTGGTGATTTATATCTTTGAGATGGTATTGAAACTCCATGAGAAATCTTAAAAATCATATTATAACATGAATCAAAACCCATGTAGTTTGTTCAACATAGTTTTTGGTCGTATGATAAGACTAAACCTTGTAGTTTAACATCTTTCAGAAAGTATGTTAGTATTGGGATTGATAATTAAGGATTATTCCTATATATCTTGTTATGATAGGAATTATATTCCATTTAGTTCTTGTTAAATTCATTTTAATCATAAAAAATGTGCAAATAGAGGCCTTGAGGGGGACTAATTCATGTCAGTCTACCCTGAACTACATCTTCAAGAGTATGAACCTTTGAGCGAAGATGAGATGTAATTGGGCTCACATCCTAATGAAGGGCCCACACTTGGGGTATCCTCATAACACTATTGGAATAATCATCATTAGTCACTATGATCGTGTGAGTCATTCTCTATGTGAAAAAAAGTAACAATAAAATATTGGACTCATTTCATAAGAGAAATTTTTATGGGGGTTATACATTATGGTTTCTCTTAGTGAGGTATGATTACCATTCATAGGGAGAATATGGTATAGATCTCAGGCCTTAGGAAGGTATCATATGAATCCTATTTATAAAAATAATTATAGTCCATATTGTTCAGTTCATCACTAACATGTTAATGGGTATGCTGTAAATGAGGGAATTGTTAGGTTTTACACTTAAAAGTATTACTGTGTATAAGAAAACATCCCATTCTTTGATGAATGACGACAAATTTTAGAATTATGGGATAATCTACTCCCATGAGACAAGAATATTTGGGATATGGACACATGGTTAGGTACCCAATAGATCTTGGTCTTTGAGAATGGGTCATATGTATCTTATTTGGATAGGAATCACATTTATCTTTGTTTAGTTCATTATTAACCAACAAATGGGTTGTAATGGGTTATTATACTTAGAGAATTTATTATTATCCCTATGGTTTTGAAATTTTGGGGTCTTATACCAAGATGTATTCCCATGTTACATGTTATTTATTTATCCTATGATGGATAATGATATATTATAACCATAATAGGTCATCCAAATATATTCGGTTTGGCATAGAGGCCCATCGAAGAGTATGAAATGAATATATTCATATAAGTTATTAACCCTATCAAAATTGGGTCCCTCCCTTTATAAATATGGTACTCAACATAAGTTTCATGGGTGTGAGTGTACATATTACATATCTAATTATGTCTTTTAAAAAGGATGACATGTCCTAGGTTGTATGATTGTATTTTCTAGTGTGCTTTCCTGAAACATCATGACTGTATGCTCGACATGCCCTGATTATCTACCCAATATATCCTAGGTGTTTGTCTTACATGTTTAGGGTGTCAAACTAACATGTCATATGGTTTATTCCTGAAATGGAAGACATTACCATGGGTTTCTACCTAACATACTGTAGATTCTTTGCATGATCCATGTTTACATCTCCAAGACTCTTCACATGTTTCAAACTGGCATGTCTAGGGTACTTCCCATGACCGAAGATGATATGTCCAAGGTTCATCACATGATTGAAGCTACATGTAAAAGATGATTCTCACGATCTTAATTGGTAGGTACAAGTATTTTCTCATGATTCAGGATGACATGTACAAGGTTATTAACTTGAACATCCCTATCATTTCAGAGGGATGGATTTTAAAATGGTTGAAAAATATAGATGTTAGGTGGGTATGGCTCACATGA
The DNA here is from genome assembly GCA_963277665.1 of Viscum album. Classification (NCBI taxonomy): domain Eukaryota; kingdom Viridiplantae; phylum Streptophyta; class Magnoliopsida; order Santalales; family Viscaceae; genus Viscum; species Viscum album. The sequence goes on along the minus strand of OY728121.1, from coordinate 697,825,006 downwards.
TGAAATAAGAGGGAATGAATTGTGGCCTTTGAAAAATATTGAGAAATTTTAGTTTTCCCTCTTAAAATGGTGAAATTAATTCCTTTTATCTTAATGTCAAATGTGATTTGGAAATAAATATTGGAAATAAACATAGTGATGTATATTGGTTTGTGGCATAGAAATCCCCAAGTCCACTCCACCAATTCTCTACTCCATGAGCTTAGTGATTTTCACTGGTAGGTCCTCTTATCGCAAGGCCTTCCATAACTGAGTATAGGTAGTTGACACCATAAATGGATTTTAATGGACCTTATAGTTCTTTTAAAGGGAACCAAAATATCCACATCATAGTATAAGAAACTAAGAATTTATCATAACTGACTCAGAGTAACCGAAACTCCATATAAAATAGATGATATGATGTTTGTAGTGAAATATATTTAGCTAAGAGTTTCAATAGAAAATTAATGTTATAAATTAACTTCAATAATGTGTTTTAGGTGAAAGATAATCTTCAACGTTTGTGAGGAAATCATCTTCTTCTTAAAATAACATCAAATATACTATACAATGTTTGCAAAAGTTTTTTATTCTTTAAATAGAAGAAAATATTTTAGAAAATTGTGTCAATAATTCCTTCTTATTTACTTTTATGAGAGAATAAGTATGTACAAGGAATATTTCTATCTTCCTAAAAATTATGTGTAGTAGAATATTTCAGAACATTATTTTCATCAAAATTTTCAAATCTCCACTGTTCTTTGTATATATTATTTTCAAATCTAAGAGAGATATATATGGGGAATAAATATCCAATAGTAACTAATATTATATTCCTTAAAATACTCAAAATTAATTATTTTAATAGAGTTCATAAATATCCCAAGAATAGAGTGGCATCAGTGCCTCTTAATTCCTATAGAATAAATTTCTAATAAAACCATTTAATATAAGTTATAATTTTTCCCATAAAATATATAGAATAATAGAAACATTAAATGATTTAAAATCCAATTTATATCCATTTAAAATCCCAAAAATATATTCAGAATAGTTCCAAAAAACTATCAGCACAATCCGAATATTAATTGAAATATCTGAATTTGAATATTTTTTTGTCCTCTAACTTTACTGGAAAAATGATGTCACTATAAATGGTTCATTTTTATCTCTATATACTATACCAAAAACATTGCAATCTCTTTATCCAAAATAATTTGGATTTATATAAATTTATCCCACTAATAAACTACTAAATGAATTATAGATAGAAACAAATAATATTTAAATACCATAAAATATATAAAATAGAGTATTGTAAGATGCTTATACTCCATGATCTACTTTCTTTATACTCCACATTTTATTTTATCAAAATTTCAGTATACCTACATATCTTAATCCCTAACACAACATGTTATTATTCATGTGGAATTATTGTAGAATATTTCTCCTTCACATTTCCTTATTTTCATAATGTATTATGATAAATATATTTTATGATCCTCCCCAAGATGCAGAAAACAAAAAATCATCATGCAGCATTTCATCATGTAAACATGGAAGAAACACAAATTCATTTTTTCTCTAGAAATAGTGGATCCAACCCTCTATTTTTATAGCACATAACACATCACCATTTTAGATTTTTTTTGTATCTACATGAAGAGAACATTATGAAATATATAGTAGGTTATATAGTAAGAAAGGATCCAATAAACACTCTAAAATCTCAACACAAATTAGGAAAATATTTGGTATTTTATATGTAGAAGTGTTTAGAAAATATAATCTAATTATATGTAGCATTTCAACATGTAAAGATATTTATAAGAGGTTGATTCTGATTTTTTTCAAAATAACACAAGTTAACAGTTGGAATGTAGGGTTCAACAAGTTATGATTCATCAAAGTATGGTTCATCAATGTAGGCTTCATCAATGAAGGTTTCATCAATGTAGGTTTCATCAAAATAGGTTTCATCAAAGAAGGGTTCATCAAATTAGGATTAATAAAATTAGGTTTCTTCTTAGTAGGGTTGGTCAAAATTAGCGTATGGTTCATTGTATCCAATGTACGGTTGCACTATTTTGAAAGTAGGGTTACTCATTAAAACTTTTACTATTATGAAAGAATGGTTTCTGATCCATACTTTTATTATTCTAAAAGTATGGTTTCCTATCCACACTTTTAAAATTATGAATGCAGGGTTTTCGATCCATAATTTTACTATTCTAAAAGTAGGGTTCAAATAATCCATCTGAAAACTAGTCCACTTGAATTTAGAGAATTTATTGAGTTTTTTGAGTCCTTCAATAAGATATTTATCCTTAATCCTAGAATAAAGATATTTTGGAAACATCATTATACCATTAATTGATAAATAATTTAATTAATCTTATATATATAGCAATCTGTATTCCCATAAAAAAGATATAATAATATTCTTAGAAAACTCTGAAAAATACTCATAGATCTTCATACAATTTATACATTATTCAAAAAACCTTTTTAGACATTGATGTAAACTGATGAAATTAAGATAAACATATTCTATTTAAATCCCTATAGGTTTGGATAAATTATAAAATTTGTAGAATATGGAGTAAAATAAATACAATACCTTTTCAAATTTGTTCATAGTATAGTTATGAAACTACTCCAACAATATCAATGATTAATTAGAGTATCAAAATGTAATTTTATGACTTCCTCATTAAAAAATTAATTTTAGATAAAACCATTTGTTATCCAATGGTAAAATTATTCAATGAATATTTTCAAAGTATCTTTATACACCATCATAATTCTAAGGTGACTTTTAGAAATCATCTATAATATCACTTGAACTGATTTTACCTAATTTTGTGAATTTTCCCCATTGAAACAAATGAATTATATTTAGATATAAAAATATTAAATTAACATAAACTTCTAATCTTTCAAAAAAACTCCATAAGAATCATATCAATATTTCTTTAGATATTAAATAAATACTATGATATAATAAATCTAAAACACTTGAAAAATAATTAGAAAACAAATAATAATGGGTTGAAGTAATTATCAGAACTAAATAAAACTATGAATGAAAAGGATCCACTCAACATTCTTCTTCATTTTTATAATTAAAAAACCCTAAATCTCTAAAAAAAATTACCCCCCTTTTTACAAGGATAAAAAAACGAGTTCTTGGGTATATTAAATAATATAATATGTTTATCCCTTTTTATAAATAATAAGAAATTTATTTTTTTAACTATTTCAAAAAGATATTAAATAAAAAAATCTCTTCCACATTTTAACAATATTTAATATTTAAAAAATAATATTTTCATCCCCCTTAAAAAATAATTTAAAATACAAAGTGTTGAGAATGATATAATAAATATATTTTTAATACATGTAGTAATATAAACTCCACCTTAATTCATGATTTCATAAAAAGAAAAAATAATATTATCAACAATAATTAAAAATATATAAAATATTACTCAATGAATAATAATGGATTTTAATGAATTTAAAAAAATATTAAATAACTTAATTCAGGCACTAATAATAAAAAAATTAAGATATGCTAAATATCTAGAAATACTCTCCCTAATACCATGTATAAATATTTATGATATTAAAACAATTAAATAAAATATCATCAACGAATTTAAATAAATAAATTAAAATAATGGATTATCAAAAAAAAATTATTAAATTATTTTCAATGAAATAAATTAATAGATATTAAAATAATTTAATATAAATTTTTCGTATGTATAAAGTCACAAAAATATTTAAATCTAGTATTACGATAATTTATCATATAGAATAATAATTTAATTTATCACATGAAATTAATTTAAATAGTTAAACATTAAAAAAATCTAACATGGAAGGTAACAATTTCTAAAAAAAGCTTAATATAATGTTTAATGGTCATTAATTAATAAAAAAATAAATGAATTAATTAATTAAATAATATAATGAGAAAAATATTTAACATTTTTATCATTGGAGTAATTAAGTATATAGGGAATAAATATTAAACATATAAAAGTATTTCCCCCTTATATAAAATAGTTAGTGTGACATCCTAGATCCGGATTCCACTAATAGGTGCACCGTACTCGGATGACCTCATGGCCTCAAGTCAACTTCCCCCAATGCTAGATGCTGCTGACTAGCAGCGAGGGCCTTGGGTGTGATAGTGGGGAAACTATTTCCCCATTGGTAGAGTGTAACATAATAGAATAAATAAAAACAAATAGAAAAAGTAGTAAATAGCATGTAATTGGAGTAGACAACTGAAAAATGAAAGATAAGGTTATCCCAAAAACATATTATATAAAAATGATACATCAGGTCCCATGTTCTACGAAAATATAGAAAACATGAAATATTGTAATCAGGTAAAATATGATACCAAATTATGGTTAAAAAAATGAAACTCAGCAGCATCGCAAGCCTTGGCTTGGTCTCATGCTCTCCTGCTCCTAACCAGTAATCACGTACTTGAAAAAGGGGCCTTTCACCTATCAAAACCTGTAGAAATATTGTTTGATTGGGCCGAAAAACATGGCCCAAATAGGGTGTGAGAAATAAATCCCAGTAGGCATCCACCAAATGTCTATTCCAACCTGTCAGGGAGTTTTTGAAGCAATAGTGTACAAGGAAAATACAACAACTAGAAAGAACGAAAAAGTAAAAAACCCTACAAGTCATGTTTTTAATTTTAATTCAATAATCAATTAAACATATTTCCCATATCCAAGAACATTGCCGCAGGAATAAAAAATTCTCACCCATAGTAAAAACACACATCCTCACCCTTAGGCACAAAAAATCCTACCCGAAAGCACAAAACATATCTCTTGAAGGCATAACAAATCACACCCTTGGGAATAAGAAATCTCACCCCCAGACATAATAATTTAAATAGGTTCAAGCCCTTATCTCAACATTTAAACATATTAAACAACATATCCAATCATTACACTATTTCATGGTTACCAAGAATCAACTACCGTTGTAAAAATTTAATTAACCAACTCAGTTAAAACAACCCATAATAGGGAAAATTGAGGCATAACCATAGTTATCCTAACCCAAAAGCCCCAACAATGGTTATCCAAGGGAAATACACCCGTGGGGTGGCCCTTAATCAAAATAAAAATTCCATTTATGCTTTAATTAATATAATTAATCACATAAAATTCCTTAGGTGTTAACGTGGGTCAATGTCTCAACCAAGAGACACCACAAATGTGGACACACAGAACAAAATTACATACAAATAACTTGACATTAAGCAATTAGCATGAGACTACCTACCTTGTCATAGTAAAACTCTCCTCCTCCATCCTCATACTCCAATTTGAGCTAAAATGACATAGATCTATGAAAAAATAATAAAAACTAAACCTTAAATAAAATATTCTATAAAAATAATTTGGAATAATAGATTAAGTGTAATTGAGATCATACCGATACGGTTTAAACACAACTGACGATGATTGGATTGGAGTCTAAACGAAGATTTGGGAGAAATTTGGAGTTTTGGCAGTGCTTGTTCTCCAACCTGGAGATCCATATATCCATTCAACTAAAAAAAGGTGCTTCTTACCATTAGAAGTGAAAAAACATATATACATACCATGTAAAACCATATATACAACATATATATCATTTTACTATTTATTCGACATCTTTTTTCCACCAACATACTTTACAGGACTTGCCGAAATGACTACACAGTGTGTTGAAAGAAGTACATGGCATGTATTTGGCATTTCCCATTTTTATAGAATACATTCCCACACTCCATGTATTCCCATTATACATAGCCAAACTGCATGACATGTAAATCTAATTACACAATTTGTAACCCTGAATCATCCCATGTGAAAGTATAATTCCAGTACTTGTCTAGTTTTACCTTGTTTTCTCAAAAACAACTTAACAAAAAAGAAGAAATGAAATCATACCTCAAAAATAATAACCAGGTTCTAATAGTTAGTTCATTTAAATTGAATAAATAAATGAACATTAAAATAATTTGTAGATTTTAATAGTTCCAACACTATGATTTTTTTCAAATAAATATCATCTTTAGAGATGTTCTCCCTTTATAAAATAATTAAAATAATGTCTATGTATTTTTAAAGAAACCACTTTATGTTATAATGGTGATGTTCAGTGGAAAAAACCTAAAAAATATAAAATACAAGTTCTTTTTGGTACCCATATTCTTTTGGATCTGGCAGTGTTACCAATTAATGATTTATATAACCAATTTTTTTTATTTTTATCAACAATTGTATAATTAAAGATCGATAATGATTTAGAATAATGAACATGGTTGACACCACAAAATTTAGGTTTTCAAAAATGATAGTCTTTAGCATAATTTCCATTAATATCATAAAAGAATCATTTAACAATTGATATTATTTTATCTATTAGAAATGAAAAATAATAATTCTTATATAATTTTGTCTTCTCTCCATTACTTCCAATATCGAGTTTTACCTTGTGTTTTTTACCAAGAAGTTGTTTTAAATAATTTTCTCCCATTATGAGCATTTTAGAAACATTATTTAAATTATAAACATCATCCAATAATTTATTTATTTTAGTTTCTTATAGATTACGAGATATTTTGGAATAATTTGATTTTAAATCAACAATAAATTTTGGAAAACACTCATTATCAATTGAAATTGCATGATAATATTTTCTATATTTTTTTTGATATTTCTTTAATTACACAAATTTTTCAAGAATAATAAAAAAAATTTATCATGTTCAACAAGAGAAAAAAGTTTAATTCAGAATTTTCAGAGTAAGATGATTGTACCTCATCAGCCTGATCCATAAGAATTATATTTACCATTTGATTTTCTTTCTCAACTTCAATGTTTTATGTAGATTCATCCCTTGAATCTAGATGACTGAAATAAAAAATTTCATCTAATTAAACATAGAGTGAATAATTTACAATTTTTAAAGAAACGTATATATTTTAGTTTCTTATTACATCTCAGCTTCACACATCTCAATCTAATCCTTTAATGCCTGATTTTTTCCTAAAATTCTAGTTTCTAAGGCATCATCAACATTGTCAAATTATTTTAATTTATCAGTTCCATCATAAGAAACTATGATTGTCTACCATATCTCATAGGAAGTATCACAATGAAAAATGTGTATAAATTCATTTTTACTAAGTCCACATATGTTTGCATTCATGGATCTCGAATTAGTATCATATTCATATTCCTATCACCATCACACATTTTTGGTTATTCATGGATTTCATAAGGTTTAATAGTCTTCATGTAAACTTTAAAACCAAGATTCACCGAATAGAAAGTCATGTAAACATTAAAAAACCATAATTATTACCATTAAAATAAGGATCAAGGATTATAAATATACCATCTTTAACATCAATCATTTATATTAATCTGCATCAACATCTTTACCTATTTCTAGTTAGTGCCAAAGGAAATCGTCAATGTTCTAAAACAACCAATAATTTGATATTACTTATTGGGTATAAAATTGATAAAATAGAATTTTTAATTATTCTAGAAATTTTAAATCTAGAAATTGAGAAATTATTATGATATTTTTTTTATTATCGAGTTGAAATATATTACTAGAATTATATATATATTCAATATATTCCAATATCTGATCGCACTTATTGGTATTAGATAGGAAAAAGAATTTTCAGAATGAAAATATACTAGTAGAACACTGCCTTTGATACAGATTGTTAGGTCTGGATGGCTATGATGAAGACATAAGAGACACACGAAATTGTATCCTTTTAAAAATATCGTAAAATTTAATATGTCCCTCTTAAAATTGAGTGATTCATTTTTTATCTCTTAACATAGAGTGAGAAATGGAAATATATAAAGGAAATTAATAAAATTATGTATAGTGGTTCAAGACATAAAAATCCCCTAGTCCACTCCACTAACAATCTACTCTATAAGTTTGGTGACTTTCACTTGTAGGTCCTATTATCACTAGAACTTTTAAAACTTAGTATATATAGTTGATAACGTAAAAAGATTTTATAGGTAATTATGTATTTTAAGGGGAAAATGAAATATCCACAACTAATTCTAAGAAGATAACACTCCACCTTGAAATATTCTTAGTATCAAATACTCCAAATTACATAAATGAGGAGACTGTTTCTTTTTGAAATAGGTTTATCTCAAAATTGCAACAACAACTGATAGATGTGGATGATCTTAAATAATGGACAACAATAGATATATAATCTTCAATGTTTGGTAAGGCTTATTATTCTTCTTAAAATATTATCAAATAGATTAGACAATGTTTTCATATGCTTATTTCTTCTAAAAATAGTAGAAAATTGATTAGATAATTGTTTGCAGGATTCCTTATTCATTACTTCATGATATAATAATGTTCTAAATACAATATTTCTCTCTTCTTCAAAATGATTAGGGGAAGAATATTTAAAAACATTATTTTAATAAGGGTTTTTATGTCTCTAATATTCTTTTTATATATTCTTTTCCTATTAATGTGATTTATATATATAGGTAATAAATATGTAGCAATAAATTCTCTTCACTTCATTTAAATACTAAAAATAAATTGATTCAATAGACTTTTAAAATATCCCAAGAATAGAGTATCACATTTTCTTCTTTATTCCTTTATAATAAATCTCTAATAATGTAATTTAATATTAGTGGAATAAATCATCTAGTAAAATATATAGAATAATAGTATAGTTTAATGATTAAAAAATACCATTCAGAATCATTAAACTATCTTTAAATATAGTCAATATAGTTCTTAAAAAATATAATCACAATCCAAACATTAATACAAATATTTTTAGTTGAATAATTTTTTGTTCTATAGATTTATTGAAAAAATAATGTTAAAATAAAATGTTCAATTTTCTCAATAAATTCCTGAACAATAATATTGAAATTTTTCCATCTATAATCAATTGTATTTATTAGAATTTATCTAATTCTTAAACATAATAACTAATTACACAGAAAAATGAACTATATTGAAATACCATAAAACATATAAAACATATTATTGTAGTCTGTGTAAACTCCATGATCTTCTTTCTGTATATTCTTTCTTTTATTCCATCAAAACTTTTAGTTGACCTACATTTCATAATCACTAACATAAAAAGTTCATATTTAGGTATCATGGACGTAAAAGAGTTCTTCTTCACATGCCTTTATTTTGAGAATGTTTTATCCTGATAAATATATGTTATGATCCTAATAAGATGCAGAAAATAAAATTTAATGATGCATGAGTTCATTATGTAACCTTAGAGGAAAAAAACCACAGTTCCCCACTTGAAACAATGGATCTAAATCTCCTTTTTTGCATCACATAACATATCACCATTTCATTAGGGGTTGTATCCACATGAAGAAAAATTTCTGAAATATATAGTAGGTTATGTAGTATCTAGAGTTCAAATAAACACTCTAAAATACCAGTGAATATTAGGTCAGGATTATGTATTTTTGATGTAGAAGTATGAATCAAAATTAAAATCTTTGGATGCAGTGTTTCATTCTATAAATATATGAAGAGTAGGCTGAGTTTGATTTTATAGCAACACAACACAATGTATCATCATGAATATCGGGTACAACAATGTAGGGTTCCTCAAAGTAGGGTTCATCAGAGTATGGTTCATCAAATTAGGGCTCATCAAAATTAATGTAAGTTTCATTTAATGCAACATAGGGTTGCACTATTATGAAAGTAGGGTTGATGATCTAAACATTTACTATTCTAAATGTAGGGTTTCTGATCCAAAATTTTAATATTCTAATGTTAGGGTTTCCACTCCATAATTTTACTGTTATAAAAGTAGGGTTCATATAATCCTTTAGAAAAGTGGACAACATTAAATTAGAAAATTAAATGATTTTTAGAGCCACTTAAACACCAATCCATCCTTTATTATAGAAGACTTATATATAAAAAATATTAGGATATTTCTACTGGATCAAGAAGTGAATTAATACGACATCTATAGATACTAATATTGATGAAAAATTAAAGCAATAACATTCTAGAATAACTTTTAAAAAACATAACTAAACATCATAAAATTAATTAACCTTGAGAATGAACTTTTTATACTTTTATGTAAACTGATGAAATTAAAGTAAATTTTTATTTCCATCCCACTCATTTAGAGTGATTCTAATATCAATATAATGCGAGGTAAAATAAATACATTATCTTTTCAAATTGATTCCCTGTATAGTTGGAAAACTACAGCAGTAACATCAGTGATTATTTAGAGTATCAAAACACCATTTTTTGACTTCCTAAAAAACTAATGAAGTTTATATATATATATTATTGATCTAATGGTAATTTTCCCATGAATATGTTCAATTTATCTCGAGATATCATCATTATTCTGATGAGATGTTAAGATAAAAACATCAATATCACTTGACTAATTATAACTGATTTAGTGAATTTTTACACCATCAAAACAACTGAATTGGTTTTAGATATAATCATATAATATAAGCTAATAATATTATCTTTACAAAAAAACAATCCGTGTAAGGTTATATTAATATTTCTCTAGACATAAAATAAATACTATGAAATAATAAATCTGAAAGAGATAAACAAAATTATTATAAAACAAAGAATAATCTATTGAAGTACTTATAAAAAATTTATCAAAATGAGAATGATTAAAAGACACTCAAAAGTTTGGATTATAAATGAGGGAATAATGACACCAATGAATGGAAATTGTTTCTATAGTTCTATGGGATTCATGAAATGTAGTCTCGAGATTATATTCTAATGATAATTATATGAGGTTTTAAATATAATTACAAATTTTGTCACATCAAATAATTTTTTCATAACCCTAATACCTTATATAATCATAAATTGTTATAAGGGGTCTTGGATTAAGGTCTTATATGTGATCCACATGGATGGAGGTTGCATTTATAGTGGTTTTCACCCTGTTTTCATGCATGGGGAATTTAAAATATACCCATGAAAACACAATTGAGTTGCATGAATAGGGGAATAGTTCTATGGACCTATGATAATTGGAATATGTGATAGTCTCATAACCAATGGTTTTTTCATAGTTCATGTAGGAATCATGTGTTCAAATGATATATATCAGTAGATATATTTCTAGGATGATTGAATTTGGGATGGCACCACACGTTATGGAGTTCACAATAATTCTTCACATGAAGTCTTATTCATGGTTAAAGGATTAAATATAAAAGGATGTTTTTCAAAGAATTATGAATTCTTCTTGTAAAAGAGGGTTTAAAAAAGGATTTATAGACCCATAACTTCCCATAATAGCCTCACATGATTTTCAAAGCATCACACAATTGCATGAAGGGTGTCCCATGATGGGTCTTATGATTTCATTTTCAATCCCTCTAATGGAAGTGGAATATTCTATTTCTTCCCTCTATTGTACTTATCTTATTCTATATTATTCTACTCTCCTCCATTTACCCCGCCTCTTATGTGTGTTTTTTAAGGGGATTAAGGGTTAATATGGGTTGAGGTGGCTGAGGTTCCAACTACTTTTTACGATGCACATGTCATGTTCTCTATGATGATGAAATGGAGAGATTAGCTCGATGATGAGGTAGTTATGAAATCACATGATCACCTACATGATCACATGTTGCATTATATCATCACGTGATGGGATTCATTCATATTTACATGATCTCAAAGAAGCTATAATGATAAGAGGTTATTTATTAGAGAATTTACATTCTACATCATTTGAGGATTCTCATGTTAGTGTATCTTTTAATAATAATAATCAACCAATAACAAGAACCTTATAATCTGTTAATATGTTCTCTCATAGATCATATGATCAGCTTCACATGACGCTGAATGTGTCTGTAGAAAACCTCTTGACAATAATGATTGATTTATAGGATGTATTTGTGGAATTTTCATTATTGTGAGATAATTTATCAAATAACCACTAGAAAACCATCAAATGATTCACTTTGTTGTAAATAGATATAAAATTAGGATATATCATATGAATATAATATATGATAATTTTCATGTGAAGTTGTGGTGATTTTATAATGTCTTCATATGACCATTTTCATTTGATCGCATAAACCTCGATCCCTATTGTGATGGATTATCATGATTCACATGATCAGATTAACCTGATAATATGATGTCTTGGTTAATAATCATGTTCTTTTAAATATCACATGGTGTACTAAGATCCTTTGAATGAAATTTATATGTGTTTAGATGTTGAATATGTTTGATTGATGTTCTTGAGATGGATCAGGAATATTATTCTAATTAATCATGTGAAACTTTGTGTGTTTCGTGATTGATTCATGGTCTTGAAAAACATGGTTTCTACATAGGTAACATAATCCATAATTATCATTTAGAGGGATTCATGTTATTAATGAACTTGTGATTACTTATAATGTTCAAAATAATACATACATGAATGATAGAGTTTCATTAAATACTTTGTTACAATTGAGTGTCCTTGCTTGACCAATGGAGATGATCGAGTTGGTAATCATTGAATTGTGGATTCATGAGAATGTCTGGTGTGACTCACTACATCCAAAAATGGGTGTCGATTAGTGAATCATATCAGAGGATATTTAAGATGATCATATGATATAATCTGATTATGAGAATTTATTTGAACATATATATTTGGTTTTAACCATATGCTTTTCTGGGGGAGTAATGCCACACACTAGGTGTGTCCAACATATATTTATTGATTAGGAGAACAACATATAATAACTATCTCAATGTCCTCCAATTTTCGATCCGATAGAGGGGTTGGCACCTAAAAAACATGCAACCACACCCTCACCAACTAAACCATGAAATTTAATGGCTAGCCTAGGAAACACCTACATAATCCTTGTGTTCTCATTTTGAGAACTATAATCTCCCACACCAACATCACTTGGTTGGCTGGCTATTATGCCTCCTAGGGAATAATTATGGCTACTCCCATATATTCCCCTAGTTAAGCTTTCTGGATGGTTAGCTTGGATAACCAATTTGTTAACTAAGTGAATCCATAAAAATACATGTAATAATAAACAATATGAAATGGATATAATAAGGGCCACAATATATTCCATTTTAAAATAAATATAATTCCCAAGACTTTTCTTCAAGGATTCCACTTCCAATTAATCCATACAACGTATATTAGTATTTTTTTTCAAGGGCTTTACACTCCCCCAATCCTCAATGGAAAATTTATGGGTTCAAAATTATGGGAGCCAAAAAATAGACCCCTTAGAATAATATTCATCATAAATGAAAATAATTTGATTCTAAGGTAAGTTAATATTCCTTTTCATTATATTTTATCATATGAAATCCATTTATATAGAGCTATATGAGAGAATTTTTCAGGATTATGTTGACTAAAAGATTTCAAGTTATATCAAGAGGAGACTCCTGACATTGAGTATTTGGATGAATCCAATAGGATTAGCCTTAGAAAATGGATTGAATATCCCTTAATTGATATATAAATAAACCATGGGACATGAAATATATTTTATGTAATTGAAATTGTTTCTAGATACAAATAAATAAAATTTTATTTCACTATATATCCCATGGGGATGAGAATAAAGCCATATATTATTTTGGGGAAGAATCATATGAAGATCAAGCTCATTCATAGGTGATATAGGGTCATGAATAATGAAATATATGATGAAATATCTTATGTAGATCAATATCATATATAGATATGGGGATTTTATATCTAATTGATGAAATCATGGGTATGGATCCATGTTTTAGTTGTCATTCTTCCCAGGTTTAGCTCTCGTTCATCATTTTAGTCCACACAATGTTGGACAGTCTAATAAGTTTATTGTCTTATAGGACAGAACAAGACTCATGTAATTTAAAGGAATGAGAGGAATATGCACCCTCATGAATGCCCTATGAAATGTATATTCCCTCTAATTTTTTCATAGGTTAGTGTACATAGAGGGCATAAAATGATATTTTCTAGTGACAAATAATTGACCCTATAAGATTTGTATAATTTATATTTTATATTTCCCTAGTTTTTTTCCTACGCATTATATGGGTAATGCTTAGTGGGCATGGGCTGGGATTTTGTTTAGGATTCCCTTTATGGGTTTTTATCCTAACATGTGTTGTTTCCTTTTATTATGATAATTTCTCAATATTTTTTGTATCACACAAATTAATGTTCAAAGAGAGAATACTTGACTTTTCATTGGGTTCCCTTTATAGTTTTTCAACCTATGGCACATTTAATTAGCTACACATGGTCTTGTAGGCTAGAATATTTCTATATTTTAGGTTCATTTATCTTGGACTATTTTTTGTTATAGTTTAGGGTCATCTATATTGGATCCAATGTTATTATAGTTTAGGTTCTTTTATCTCAAATCATTTATTTACCTAGATTATTTTTTTTACTTGGGACTTCTATTATCAAATTTTTTGTAATTTTAGATTATATTTTATATTTCTATTTTTTAGGGTATTTTAATTTAGACCTTCTATTTAAATATTTTAAGGTCTTCTAGATTAGACTATCTATTTTTTTGTTTATGGTATTATATCTTGGGCCATACATTTTTTAGTTTAATATCTTATAGCTTGGAAAATCTATTACTGGTAGTGATGGTTGAGTATTCATCAAGGGTTTGAGAACCCTAAATCCATGATGGAATTTTAATGAACAAGTGTCCATGATGGATTCAGATACCATGTATTCTTAATTGATATTTCGAATAATGAATGTTCTTGAAGGGTTATAACACCATACATTCTTTTAGAAAACATGCAGAATGAATGTCCATGATGAGTTGTGAGACCTTGTGTCCTTATGATAATTTTTATTAGTGGATAGTTAAATGTTGGGTTTTTTAGCACAATTAGATATTTGGAACATGGGTTGAGTAAATTACACATCTAGGATCATGAACTGTAGAATATGTAATGGAAAAAACAAGTCTCAGATAAAAAACACCATATGGTGTTGAGTTCTTCTATGATATTGTTAGGGATCACAAGGATTGGATAGCATTTCATTTAAGGAGGACATGCCAATAGTTTATGGGTTATATTATGTTTTGAAAAATCCCATAGTGCTTACATAAATGGACAAGTAAATGGGTATTGAATCTTTTCTAAGGTCTATGGAATATTTTTAAATATTCAATAGTTTTGGAGATGATGTGGGATATGATGAAAATGGATATATAATAATGGTTATATAATATTAGGGTTGTTTAGTTTCGGTGTTGGAAATCTTAGGACCTATTTCATGTTGTTTCATGCCATGTAGTGTGGGCCTTCAAAAGGATCAATTACAGAATATCACATTAATATTTTATGAAACAATACAACACATATTGACATAATGTTGAGGATATTGAATTTAATTTTATAAGCTAATTATGGGGATTATAAATCACTATCTTGTAATATATGTGTCAAATAATGGTAGAAAATGGCGGGTAAACATTAACAATTGATAACGGTGGTAGCATATATTCCACACAGTCAGGATAATTACTTCTGGTATTAAGGTGGGCCTCTCCTCTAGGAGAAAACATCCTCTAGTAATAATCTCATTTTCATTGTTTCATTCACTAGTGATTCCTAGTGGGGTCCCATTGGACCGACCATTTCTCACTACCAGAAATATAGTGGGGAAAACTAGTAGAAATAACACAAGGTATTTAGGTTCTTGGATAAGGGTATCAACTCGAGGAATTAGTGGTGTTATATGAGACAACGAAAAATAGAATTTGGTTTATAGATAGATTAAAATTGAATAATTATTAGAGCACCATAAAAATTTTCATCATGTACTGAGCATAAATTTGACATGAAGGTATTTGATAAATAATTTGTATAACTTTTTCCTAAACAATAGTGTATAACTACAATGGATCATATATTAATATGGTCACAATATGTACCCCATTAAATTCTTTCCTTTTTATTTACATTAAAATTCTTTCCTAAACTATAGGGAAGAATATTTTAGTAAGAGGAGACATGGATTTTTCTCCTATCACTGTTTTTCTATATTCATGCAGAAAAAATTTATCTCTCTTTCACTAGTAGTTTAGGGTATTGGGTTTTGTACCATCAAAGGAAAAATGTTATGTTTGTGATACATTAACAAAGGTATATATAGTTTAAGTTAAAGATGCACGTAGACATGCAATTAGGGGAGTGTTACAAAATATTATAAATAGGTTTACATGTGTCAAGAGTACACCAACATTATTTCCATAAGGAGATTTAAATGTTGGAAATCATGGATTAATGTTCTTAAATCATGAGTAATGATTTGGTACACTCATTATAAAGATGATTTTGAATCACAATATGGTGATGAGCTCCACTATGATGGTGTCAAGCCTCACATGGATAAGAAGGTACTTCTATAAGGGATATGAAACATCTGGTTGATGGTTTCAAGGTATTTATGTAGATCCACATTTAGTTGATGGGCCATTAAACCTCTAGTTTATGGGATTAAGGTCTATTGCATCCTGAGATCCTCATGGAATGAAATGTGATTTATATACTGAGGTTCTCATGAAGACGATGGAAGAACCCCAATCAATGGTTTTCCATGGTCAGGATCTTGTGTTCCTTTAATAATGAGTTATTATGGGAGATGATATAAACATTTTATTTTCATGTAGTGGGGACGTATCTACCTGGTAGTTTCACATCATGAAAAATGGACATCTTTCATTCGGTTTAACATCAAGAAGTACGGATATATAAACCATAGTGAAATTTGGAAATATATCCTTGGGGATACTTTTCATTGATAAAGGTAATTCAGATGTGTGAAACACATTTTGTACTTGCACATTATTATTGTTAGGTATCCATATGTGGGATCCCTTCTTGAACAAATTCATCTCATGTACAAGAAGTCCTTATATATATCTAACTTGAACATAGGAAGAGTGAGTATATATAACATGGAACTATATAAAAATAGGTATATGGAATGTTTTTATGGAATTTACTGGGTTTCCCAATGCATATTGTAAGGTAGTGAATCATGTAATAATTAGAACCTTTATGGATATCATTTAATATAGGTCTGACGTATATGCAAGGGATAAGTTATTTTTTTACTTCTATTTGTGAGTATTAACATCAAGTTTGGTTAAGGGATCCTCTAAATAGATCAATATCATATATTGGGATAGGTAACTTCAATATTTTATTTTATTATGGAGAAGAAAAATTAATCCATAGAACATATTAGATGGATAGGATGGCACACTCTTTGTAATTTTAGGTCTTTTAGGATGCACCATATGTCTTGGAATATAATTTCATGGAACTAGTATGTATTTCCAAGAGAATTAATAACATAAAGCAATTGGATATTCATAGAATATGTGTACCCATAAATGTATGTGTACAAGTATATGATTTCATAATATTTCTTTGGTAATAGGTACAATGAAAAAATGTGTAACATCAAGAATATATAAATCTACTTTAACAGTTGGGTTATGAAGCATGTAAATCCTGACCCAATAATATATGAGTTAAATGGAGGTTGAAATTAGTTGGTACAATTAAACCATTGATATTGGAAAAATCCCAAATTATTTTCAATCAGTACAATAAATCATGGGTTTAAGGGGGGCCTCTCCTCTAGGTCCAAAACAACCACTAGGAACAAGATCTATTGATTTTTTTCATTCAAAATTGAATTCTAGTGGGGTACTGTTGTATTATCCAGTCCTTATTAACAATTTTTTATTGGGGAGAACTAGGATTTGAGAGATCAGAGTCCATGGTGTTCTAAGAGTAGGATATCAACTAATGTAATTGGGTTTTCTCAATTCTGATATCAAATATAAGAATTTGTTTCATGGAGAATGTAAGATTCAATAAGGGTTAAAGAATCCTAAATATGTGCTAGCGTATATTCAAGAAATATCTTGGTGGAGGGATAAAAAATGTGCTTCTTGAGTACAAAATCATTATAGGGGATGATCTGTTCAATTTCAAGAAATGTTTTTTGGTAGTTTAATTTCACGTGACTATGATTGTGTAGTATAGTTTAACATCATACGACTAAGATGTTTCTTGGATGGACTCAATAATTGTGTTCCATGTTTCACTACATATCCCATGGTAACATGAATCCAGAGACATGTATTTTTGGTATAAATAATGTGTAGTTTTGACTTTTCTACCATGACATGGAATATAAGAGTAATAACCATTATTCTATTATTGATCCCTCTTGGATGTGGGGAAAATGGAAAATATGTATCCATGGAATGATGTTTGAAAAGGGGAATCCAAATTGATTGTCAAGCATAATGAATTTAGGTACTCATAAGGGATACATACCATAAAATAAAAGGGTATTAGAATTAAAATTTATAATTATTCTTTGAAAATGGGAATTATTAACATATGATTAACATTGAAGGTATTCAAATATAGTTGAATATATGGGTTATTCAGGGTGAAAACCATAACCTAAAAATATTTGACTCAGCTGGTGATGGAAACTAGTGGGTGTAGTTCCCAAATTGAAAATTACGAATGCCCTATATTCAACGTATTAAGGTTAATATCTCTTATCTTTACGGGTGAGAAATCACTTGGGGAAAGAATTATGTAGGCATAAGCTCCATAGAATTGTGTCATTCTTTATAGAATCTCAGTTGAGTCCCTTCGGATCACCCAATCCATGTTACTAGTTTTTGATAGAGATGAACCAAGATAAATAGATCCCCTGGTCCATGAAGTTCTAAGAGAAGGATATCAAATTAGGTATCAAAGACATTAATTTGGTTCAGGGAAAACATAAGATTCATGATTTATATTAGAACCCTAAATTCCATGACATCATGTATTGAAAAACATTCAAGTAAAAGGAACAAAACATGTTATTTTGAAATACACCGTTATCCGGGGGATGATCTATTTGACATGATTTCTCCTTTTAATAGAGTTTAGCACCATGTTACTAGGATGTTTTATTACAGTTTCATGTCATGTGACAAGGAAATTGGTGTTCCATTAAACAACATGTTACTAGTTATTTTTTGTGTACATTAATGTCATGAAACTATGACCGGATTCCCAATTCATGTCACATCTTTATTTCACTGCCCAAAGCAGCTTTTCGAGTTCCCTAAACTCCCAAGATACATGTTTGGAATAAGAAACATGGGGATGAAAGAAGTTGATTAATTAGCACAAGAGTACCTGATGGGAAATACATGGAGTTGTTCAAAATTTATGATATATTGTGTCTTATAAACATATCTAACACTCATGGAGGATTATGTTTTAGAGTGGTGATAACATGTGGATGTTCCTGGAATAGAGGATCCAGGCATCAATACATATCTTATAATCATAGGAATCAGTCCACAATTAGTTCATAGATAGTTACCTACATTGGTTTAACCCATATGAATGGAATGGATCATTTATATCATTTTATATGTTGTCTCTAGATAAAGGATTGGATATCCCAATGTAACTACATATACTATGGTAATAGGAATCATGAAAATTGTAGTTCTTGAATGAAAAGACATCCATGTAGGTCTGACCCATACATAGAGGGGGAATGTTTTCCAATGATATTGTGGATAGAAAAAATATTTTGGATTTTGGTGTCACTATGCATCCTATGATAGTAAGAATCAATATATATGTAGTTATTGAATTGAAAACTATCCACACAGTTGTGAACCATTTGTATAGGAGGGAATTTATTCCATCTATATTTCAGTTAGACCCAATATATGAGATCTCAACATCACTACATATCCTGTGATAGTTGGAATCCAACCATACATAGTTCTTGAATATAAAATTCTCCATGAAGGTGTGGCCCATACGTAGAGGGGGAATTTTCTCCATTTATATTATGGTTTCACCTATGATTTTGGATCTAGGATTCACTACTTATCCTATGATAACAAGATTCAAACCACATGTAGTTATTGAATGTAAAACATCCTTTTTTGACCTGACTCGCTCAAAGAGATCAGTGTACTTCATTTTTTTACAAGGGTCTAGATAATGTGTAGGGAACCTTCTATGAAGTAACATTCTCTGTGTATTTTAACATCATGCATCAAGGATATTGTTTTATAGTTTAACATCATCTGACATGGACATTTTTGTGTAATTTAAAATCATGGTACTTTGACATATCATGTATTTTAACATCATACGACTATGGAATATTGTTCATTTTAACACAATGTGACTACGATATATCAAAAAGGTTAACATCATTCAACTAGGATGTATCGTGCAATTTTATGTCACATGGTATAGACATATCAATTCATAAACTCCTAGGGGGTGAAATATTTGATAGATCTTGGAGGATGATTATGAATGCTTCATGAGTTTGAGGATCATCAACATCGATGAAACCTTCATTTACCTACTTCTTTATCAAATTGTTAAAGCTAATGAAACTCTCAATTGTGTTCCAAAGACGTTAGTGGTAGGGGAAGTGATTGTCATTACCTTCCAACTCTACCTCAATCAACCTCCATATTATTGGGGAATTTATCAAATCACTCTCCATGTAATATTTGAAGTACACAGGGATATGTTTTTGTTGGAATGAGAATAATATTTTTCATCAACCACTAAGTGATAGTCATGTATCACTGGGAGATATGTAGCCTATTCACTACTTCATAACTTGTGTGTTTCGTTCAGAGTACACAAAATATTGGGGTGGGGATTTAGGTGCTGGTGGTTCAAATATACCCTCATTAATATACTTCCAAATATAGTCCTTAAGTTTAACGAAACTTTATTTTTTATGCCCAAGATGCTAGTGGCAGGGGAAATGAATATCGTGGTCTATCAAACCCACTTAACTCAAATTACTCAATATTTGGTGTTTTATCATATCTTTCTATATGGAATAGTCAACATACTTGGGGAACTATTTTTTATGGAAGGAATATACCTTCTTATGTCTATCATCCATTGATGAGAGACCGCGTTGTTTTTCATATTCTCTATATATTCAACTATTGGCCTATTAACATAGTTGGGTTTTGAGTCTACGGTACAATGATGTGGTCCTTATTGGTTTTGGTGTGAGTGATGAAGCATTGGAAGCCTTAGATGATTCATAATCTTCCCACTAATTGGAGGAACCCAATTCTCTTGAAGTCAACTATTGAGAACATATAGTTTCCCATGTATCATAGATTAGGGGTGTAAAATATATAAATTACCTCTACCCTATGGGATAGGGTTATTGAGAATTTGAAAATACCCTAAACTTTGTGGGATAGGGTGAGGTGTAATAATGATTTTACATCACCATATGATGGGATAAAGAATATAAAAATTCCTCTACCCTTGTGATTTGGGGAACATTACTTCAGGCGGACCTCGGTAAGATGGTGTTGACATTTCATTTTTTAGAATTGACTCCATTACCATTTACTCAACTATTTCATAGAGATCTAGATTATCTCAGTGGATTTTGGTGATCTATTCATCCATTATAACTAACCTTTCATCCTTAAAGGGTTGAATATCAGAAGTAATGAATACGACATCTTCACTATCAATGGTTGGGTGGGAGGATGATGATTGGAGACTCAAAGTGGATCATGGAAATTGAATCCTCTGTTATCAGTAACCATATTCTCCATAAACATTACACTCTGAAAGACCAACACGGTCAATAATACCATCTCTTGATGCATGAAAGATACCACAGATTCAATCTGTTCATATTGTGGAGGATGCAGGTGGGACAACCTATTATGACTTAGATCACTACAAAAGGTTATGGATTTACTATTCATGAGTTTTCTCATCCATATCTATTGAGAATTCATTATATTTGGTTGAAAATATATTGGTGGAAACATTATAGGTTTGGATCTCCTCTTCAATTAAGTATCTCATTTGACTAGTCATTTCCCAATGTACCATTTTTTAGTTCACCACCAACTACACATTATAGTGGATTGGTTCTAGGTGTATTGTTTGAACTGTCAGCTCCAATTTTACCATTAGGTGGGATGGATCCCATATTTATGGTGATCCCATGGTTATAAGGGTAAAAATTAAACTTTCACTATAGGTTGTCGTTCTCCTTGGGATTCCATAGTTAGTGATGCTAGTTGTGATTATGTTAGAGGTCCATGGATAGTAATTACCATTTACTACTCTATGCCACTATCAAGATACACTAATGGGCCTCAAACACATTGTTCATAAAAGGGATATAATCTTACCAAGGAGTTTAATTGTTTCGAAACCATAGGTTGGATCTCTTACTAGATTCCCCAATTTGGGTGGTTGGGGTGGTAATAACTTCCTATATGTATCCTTATAGGATTGTAGCCACATGATGATGATGATGGACAGAATGGATAATATCCATTCTAGGAAGCTCCTGATTAGTTGAGTTGATATAGTGATTTTCCTAACCCACTTCACATAGTTTGGAAATTATTTGTTGTCACACTCTAGGGATAATCTCCCAAAGTGTATGGATGTGTAAAAAAGTATAACTACCTAATCTATGGTATTTTATCATAATGGACTTCTATATTGGTTCATCCTTTAAAGTATTTCATGAGATACCTCCAAATTCTGGATGGATATATTAAAGTGGTACTCCTAAAAAAATGATCACTAATAGTAATGGGAGGTGTTGAGTTGGTGACAATGTACTTTGGGGTCTCACGGAAAAGGCATCGATGTTTGATGAGGAATATGATTATTGTGTCAAATATTTTTTCACATCAGGTTGAAGTGTTTTGTAGGAACTGCTATCATTTCCAGTGACCTTTGAATCTATTAGGATATTCGATGATGGAATTTGGATTATAAGGAATCCGAGAAGTATTGGAGAGGAAATAAGAAACCTTATCAGTGAAACATCATACATAGTAGAACATGGTTCATCAATTACATTCACAGGTAATGTAAAATTAATATATATTTTTATATTTTTTAATGAAAATTTCATCATTGTTAAAATATTTCCCATCAGGTTCATCATTGTTTCCCAAAAAAATGTTGATGGATTCTTCTGAAGCTTAGTTGAGGGTAATTAGGGGTGGTTTCAGAATCATTTCCATCTAGTTTAACATTATGGTATTTAATGGAAACTCCCAATAGTTCCAACATCCATGAAATCACATGAAACTACATTGATAAGGTAGGGGATTAATTAGGATTTTAAAACCAATGATGCTTAGGAACTCACAATGGTAATGAGGATGGGAGGTCAGGCTCATCACACCAATTTGGGGGGATTTTTTTTTATGATTCGATTATATATTTTAATTTATTATAATGAAATTATTCATAATCCCTTATATGAGACTAATTAACACTATTCCAATGACTTCATCAAGGCCATGTGTGGATGGGGACATCTGTGGGTGTCATGGGTCTCCATTATTCACTTCTTCTTTTATAATGATTTAGTTTATATCCATTTTCAAAATATTTGGAGTTTATATCCATCTAGTGTGGTGAATGGTGTCTTAGAAACAATAATGACCCTTTATGAGGATACTTATATATCATGTGAGATCAATATTAAAAACCATGTATTTTTTTAACATAGCTTAAGGACTTATAAAAGGATTAGAACATCTATTTTACAATTATTTAGTAATGATGTTAATATAGGGCTCAATACTTGTGAAGTAATTCTAAATATCATATCATGAAAAGAATCATAATCCACATAGTTTTCGTTACAGGTGTCTACATCATAATACATGGAAAATAAAGGGCATGTGCCGTAATTAAACATGTAAGGATGCACTGAATTGCTTCATTGTGAGTTTAATATTTAGAGTGAAGAAGATATATAATTAATATCACATCCCAATGAAGGACCCACACTATGTGAATCTATACCATTCTATTAGTACAATCATCTCAAGTATTTAAACCCACATAAGTAATGATCAGTGTGAGAACCAAGATATAACAAAAGATTAGACACATCACATGAGATAAAATGTTAGGGGGGTTATACATTAATGCTTCTCATATAGATGTATTATTACTAATATCATATACAATATGGTACAATGATCGATCCTTAAGATGTATTCCTATATATCCTCTTTATAACATGAATCTGGGTCTTCCTAGTTCAGTTCGTCCATAACCTATTGATGGGTTTGAGGTTCATGAATGCATGGTCAAGGATTACACAAAAAGGATACATGTGTATAATCCCACTTCTTGATCACTTATGGATGATGAAGGATGGTATACATATGGGATATTTTAGTCCCATTAGTTAAGAATATATATGATATAGAGGGACTTTACTAAGGTGGATTAAAATAGGATCTTGGAAAATAGGAATGAGACCTATATATATTATTTGGACAAGAATAAGGGTTATCATATTTCAGTTCATTCCTGTCCCGCTAATGGGTTTGAATGGGTGGTTTAAATTATGTATGTTATTATTATACATGAGGTTTAGGAATGATAGGTTCATATACCGGGATGGATTCCCATGTTATGTACTCATTCATTACACTATGACAAAATAACGTGAGGTGATGACCATGGTAGGTATATCAAATATTTTGGATAAAACATGAATGTTTTTATAGAATGACTTGAATAGGGTTACATGAGTTCATTAACCTTTCCCATTAGGATATCTCCACGTGTAAAGTAGTTACTTGGTTGATGTAACATGGATAGGAGTTTATGTGATGTAAATATAATTGTGTCTACCAGAATATAGTGACATGCCCTAGGGTATCTAGATAACATATCTTGGGTGTATGTATGACTCATCATGAATTTCTACCAAACATGTACTAATTCTTTTCCTGACTTGTACTAGGTTTCTATCTAGAATTTCATGGGTTTCAGATCGATATGTCCTATGGTCTTTTTATAATAAGCATGACATGTACAAGGGTGTTTCCATGATATGTAACAGGTTCTTTGTGTGATTTACGATGAAATTTAAAATGTTCTTTTCAGGATTTAAAATTACATGCACCTGGTGCTTTGTATGATAAAAGATGATATTTTCAAGGTACTTCACATGATTGAAGGTGACATGTCCAAAGTTCTTCACTTGAATGAAGCTAACATTTCTGGGGCTTTCATTTGATCTGGAATAAAATTTACAAGGTGATTCAAATGATAAAAACTAAATTATGTATGGGATACCACATGAAAAATAAGACATGTCAGAGGGATTCCACATAATGGAATCTTGATATTAGTGCAGATTCATATGATCTTGTGATATATTGGGATTTATGTTATAGATTATCATGATTATAAACTCAGGGTACTTATATATGGAATCAAATATAAATATGAATAGGATTTCATCATTTTGTGGTTTCATAACCGTAATCCCCTATAAAATCATCCTTTATGAGAAAGGGCCCCGATAAATGGGATTATATGTTATCCAGATTGATGGAGGGTGTATGGATGAGTGTTTTAAACCTATTTTCTACCATTTGGTGCTTAGAATAGGGAAATGAAATCCCAAGAGAGAAAAATGATCAAGGGATTAGTTTTAAGGATATGTGATGACATGTGCATGATAACATCACAATAACAAATTATATTTTACAAGGTGTATGGGGGGATCATATTTCTATAGGATACATATCATGATCTGTTTTTTTAGGAAACTTGAATTACATATGACACCCCATGTGATGGGGTTCATGAGAATTCCTCACATGAATACTTAATCATGAGAACATGTTCATATTTCATTTTTTTTAAATTATGAAAAATTCATTAAGAAATATAGAGTTTACATGAGGGTTCTAAAACCCAGGGCTTCATATGATAATGTCCAATTATATTTATGGCATCAAATGATCTTGTGATGGGGGTTGTGTAATATGTCTCAATATTACCTAGAGAATCCCTCTGAAGGTATTAGACAATTCTCTTCCCCCTATATTTTCCTTCAACCATTCCCCATGTGTTTACCCTCCTCCATTTCCCTGATCTCTTGTGCATTTTTTATTGAGGTTTGGTGTTTATATAGGCTTAGGTGACAGAGGTCCCAGCCTTGTTTCATGGTGTGCATACCACTTTCACTAAGTTGAGGTGATGGAAATATTTTAATGATGATGAGGTAGTTATTTGATCATGTGATCAGTTTCATGAGCAATAAATACTTGATAGCCTCACATAATGGGATTTACTAGTATTCCCATGATCCTGTTGAGCCTTTAAATGATGGGAGGATATTTATATTGAAATTTACATTATGTTTCTTGTAAATAATGTGATGTTAGTAAATATTTCCATGCACATAATTAACCCTTATTAAGGCCATTATAATATCTTATGATGTACTCTTTTCGTTTCACATGATCAACTTCACGTGAGTTTGGATGTGTCCCCAGAAAACCACTTTATGATTATGGGGGAGTATTAGGATGACTTTATGAACCTAACATGATTTTAATAAACATTAGTTGAATGTATTTGAACAACCCCCATGGGATTCCCATGATTAAAAAATAGTTGTAAAAAGGTAATGATATCTTGTGAAGATAAGATACATTCCTTTCCATGTGAAGTTTTGGTGATGTCAAAATTGATTAACATTATATTTTCCATTTGATCACATAAATATCAATACATATAATGATGCCATATTGTGACATGCATGATCAATTTCACCTGATCACCTGATCGATTGGTTAATTATCAAGTTCATTAAAATAACACCCGGTGTCATGATATCCATTGATGGAAATTTCTACAGGGCTAGAGGATGAATAAAATAGCTTGATTTTAATGTTATTTTTTAGTGCCTATATTCCAAGTAGTTTCATGACCCTTGGTATATTTTTCTCTACCCATATTGTTATTTCAAAACATGTTGGATATGTGTTTTGTGTATTCCATAATGCATCATGCAATGGATTTATGGAATAGATTACCTTGTGAAGCATTATATTCATTAAAATACAGCATGATTACAAGACATAGTTTCATGAAATATAGAGTTGTAAACATGGGTTTTATATGATCATTTGAACTTTCCTGATCATATGGAGATGATATATATGGTGTTTTCTAAGTGGGGGAGTTATGAGGAAATTAGGTGTGGCTCACAACATCATACCAGAGGTGTCTTTGAGTGTTGTATAGAGGAACATGTTAAAGAGGATCATGTGAGGAAATGAGATGGCATGAATAACATTGATAGGGTGGTTTTGTTTTTCTTATAAGTTTTTTAATGAGGAAGAGTTCCACACACCCAATGAGTCCAACATCCATTTCTCAGATAGGAGTCATGTGTTTAATAACCTTCACTGTGTCACCCATTCATTATGCTTTCAATAGGGTCAGAACCAGCAACACACACACACCCACACCCTCACCAACCACATAATACCATTGCTTGGACCATATTAGCACCACCCACATGAATCCAGTGTTCTCACTACGAGCAGTAATCTCATCCACACCCTAAATGTGCAACAATCTTGTTTCACTGTCTCTTTTGACGTGGGTAAGGTGACTCCCAAAGTGTTACCGGTTGAGATGGCTGGTTGAATAGCTTAGCTAGATAATTTTTTGACTAAGGGCAGCCATAAAATACTTAGAATAAGTCTCGATGTAAAATGTATATAATAAGGGCCCCAATACATTCCCTTATAAAATGAATACAAATTATAAGGCTTTTTCTTTAGGGATTCTTCATCCAATTATTCCACACAAAGTATTTTAGTATTATTTTTCATGGGAGTCACACTCCTCAAATCCCAAATGACAAGTGTTTGGTACATAATTATGGGTTCAAATAGGTAGAAATAAATATAAAAAATGAATTTTCCTTATTAGTGAAATTATTTTCATTATATATAAAAAATAATTATTTATGGAAATATTCTTAGATTATGTTTATTTTTAAAAAATATGTTTTTTCCAATTCTTTTGTAATTTTTTTTATTTAAACTATTTTTAAATTATGGGGAATTTTTTTTCAAACCTTTTATACTTTATTATCCTCTTATAAATAAATTTTCACCTATAACAATAATCATATATATTACTCCCCCTAAACATTTCTTATTAGAAACTTTCTCTCATCATAAATTTTGATTAAGTTCCACCGATTATGATATAATCCTTGGATCCATTATAAAACTTTCTTTATAGTAATGGTGGTGGGGAAATTAAATATCAATGGGAGGAATGATCTATTTCTTCCTTAGTACTAATTTTTCAGTATAAAGGGTCCAATATAGCCCTTCTTATAATATCTTTATATTATAAGTACCAAAAATATTTTCCCTGGAAGATTATTCACATATATAATCATAAATTTCAATTACTTGGGGAAAATTATTAATAGAAATAAATTTTCTGGTATTTTATTTAGGAAAACATATAGTCCAATCATTGATTTATAATCCATGTATTGGTATGTTGTTTTATATTCACAATTTCATCCGCATTATTTCTTTTTATGAATTTTATGTCTTATTTTTTTATTTAATATGTTTTATTTCCCCTTACTAATCATACTAGGATGTTTAATTTCTTTATATGGAATACATATATATGGATTATAACTATTTAATGTTTGGGAGATGAATTATATATCCCTACTATTATAAAATATACTTTATAATATTTATTGTTATATATTTGATGAAAAAAATGATGAGGAACCATCTTAAAATATTCATTGTAGTCATGGGTAATTCATACAATAATGGTTGTACAAATTTAAAAGAAGATGTGGGAGTCATGGTTATATAAAAAAGATCATGTGTTAATTTTTTGTGTCACTATGCAACATAAAAACTAGTAGATTTTAGTGTTTTTAGAGTTATCAATTCGGTGTCATCAACTAACATAAATAACATAGTACACTAATACCCAAGATGTCCATAACATAGTTGAATGGGCGTTCACAGCCCCCAATGGTTGATGACTAGCACCAGACATAATGTTAATGATAAAATGGTAATGATTTTTCTATAAGAATAAAATACCAATAGAAAATAGTATAAGATTAAAAAACATCACAGATTCAGTATGCCAAACACTCATTAAGGAAAAAATATTAAAATGAGATAGATAGAAAATCCAAACATTACCTCATCCAAATGATGGAAAAACGTCCATTGAGATAAATTATCAAAACCCCATGTATTAATTAGACTATAGATCCATTAGTCACTACCATCACTCCATGTCCTATGAATCAAGAACACCCACCATCTCTAAGTGGAACCTTCCATTTTTCTAGAAATTAAAAGTCATAGTATTCAAATGTATGAACGATAAGGTATGGTGTGAGAAACAATATCCCAGAAGGAATTCACTATTTGATCTATAAGAAGGTCTAATACAAATAAACTATTTTATGCTTCAATTTAAATAAATTTAAGGAATGAAAAATAATTTAAAATTTTCATGATTTCAAAATAGAATGAGGTATCAAGTATATAAAAAATACATTAAATGAAATTTTTATATAAATATAATGGAATGACTGAAATAGTTTTATAATAAATGTAATGTAATAATGAATTCAAAAACAAGAAGTTTTTTCTTAATCAATGAGATATATTAGTACCTGGCTATTGGATCGATTCACTATTGAGTGAAAAGTTTTTCTTATGCCTTTTCCAATCCTTTTGATTTTGAAATTAAAAACACTTTCTTAAATATATGATTACTAAATTTTTATGTCCAAAGTATTTTTAGAATGTTTTTTCAGAAAACATAAAACATTTACCAAACATAGAAATGTTTTTAAAGAAATAATGAATATCATATTACTTTCAACATTATGATCATCATAATGGGTATGGGTCTCATAATCATTAGATTCAACATTATCAAATCATATTTAAGACTTTATGTCCCATCTGTGTACTGAAAAAGTCTTTATCATTAGATTTATATCAAAACCAATAAAAATTAGATTCATACTCATAAGTCTTATCATAATAAAATATTAAATAAAGTCCATCGGACTGACTATGTTTAAAATATGAATAGGAAAAAACTAATTAATTTTTTAATGGAACATATTTTACATTGTAATTGTGTAAATCAATCTAACATCGGAAAGTTTATTATAAAAAATCCATTGAAGTTCTAGTTATCTATATCACTGCAATAACTCAAATAATATATGATTTTTGGGGAAAATATGACCATAGGAATGGTTTTCCATAAACACCTGATCATTTGATGAGTTAGGAGCAAGATGTTTCCATTTCCCTCTTAATTTTTTAGAATTATAGAAAGCCTGATCATTATATTCCTATTTTTTTAATTTCATTAGAGATAATCCTTATGAAATCCATGTCTTTTTTTCTTCTTAATAATTCTTTTTTAATTCACTTTTTCATCAAATTGTGTGAATGTGATCTGGGTCTTATGAGGCATAGAAGATAAAGATACCAATATTCTTAATCAAGGGAGCATACTGATAGTGTGATAAAATATGATCCATCAGATCAATAGTTTTTGGGGATAGGAAGGTAGAGAATCTGATCATTATTTCGAGGGATTTCCTTGCTAAGAAAAATTATAAATTCGTGTAATTATAAGAAAATGGAAAGTTTATAGCAGGTTACTCGATACCATAATCTTTGGGATATAAAAATTTAGTTCATTTTTATTAATTGTTTTTATAAAATTATTTTATTTCCTCTAAATTTAATAGAATGTAATAATTTTATATTTATATTTCAATTGGTATCTTTTTTATTATAATATCATGAATTATAATAAATTTTTATTACTCTGTTTAAATCAATTCATCTATGAATATGATGTTACTCTGATTATTATTATTTTATATTTTATCATATAATCATTACTATTTTCATTTTTTTATACTCTGATATAATTGTAACTTTTGTTTTTTTAATTTTTCACTATATATATTTAATCCTATGTGAATGCAACTTATAGTAAATAAAATATTATAATTGAGAAGATTATGATATTCTCTAGTAATCATTCTAAGGTCTAATTATAAATCTGATCATTTTAATAAATATGTGTTGTGAATTATTATAGATTAAACATCATTAAACTAACATGTCTAAAATTACAATTAACCCCCACCTCTAGTAATTAATCCACCATGAATATATTCTAAGATCCTAATATAATATGAGACATATTGATATCCAATAATTGGAATTAGAGTAGGTTTACAATTCTAAAAGACTTTATGATATTTTCATATTATTTACTATTACAAGTTAGTTAAATTTTAGTATAAACTCTTTATTTATAATTATTTTTTACACCAACATGTATTATAGAAAATAATTTTGGAATCTATTTTCAAAAAATGATAGAAATTAATGTCGGATCAGTAAATAATATGTATCCAAATAGACCACTAATTTTTTATGGTGCTAATTTTGAATATTGGAGGTATATAATGATGAATTTTTTAATCAACATAGGAGTTAATAATTTTATCATGGTGAATGGGGATTATTAATTACATGATAAGAAAGGTAGAGATTCTACTTATCAGGAAAAGTTAAAATATGATTTGAATTATAGAGTAAGGAACAATTTTTTATGTTCAAGAACCAGAATAATATATTTCTACATATCATCATGGGAAGAAACAAATAATATTGGAAAAATTTTATAAGTTACTCAATCTATAACTTCAAAATTTGTTGGAACCAGGAGAGACATGTTAAGAGATGTCTATCAAGATTCTGATTTTTTTCATGGAGAATCAACAGCTAAAATGCATTAGAGATTTTTTACTACCCTAAATAATTTTCACTCAATCAGAGAGAAAGGATTAGGTGATGAAATTATTTTATAGAAGATAATATATATCATTCCCAATGAATTGGAGTATAAGAGAATTTCTACTTATGAAAGAAGGAAGGTTAATAATATCAGTCTTGATGATTCTATTGGAACCTTGATGAAATATTAGAGTAGATTAAAAAGAAATGATAGGAATGATAAGAAAAATAATGGAGGTGATTCTTTTAAAACTAATACAATTCCAAATAAATTTAAACCATCTAAAAAGTTTATATGTCTTCAAGAATAAAATTTTTTACTATAAAATCTTATTCTAGTGTTTGTGAACATTTCAAAAATGAACTAGCTAATATTTTTCAGGGGATGAACAAGATAGTTGGTAAGAAATATTTTTAGTACCATTATAAGAAAGGTAATAAGTACATAAATTAATATAACGATTCTAAATTTACTTCTATACATGTAAAATTGTTACCCTTATCAAATCTAATTTTCCAAAGTTGATACGGAAAGGCGGGAATGAAATGAATTCTAATAGGAATCAGAAAAATTATTTCATATAAAAATGAAAAAATTCCATAAGTTAAATTATTCTTAGTGTGTAATTCGAAGAGATTAATCATATAATAATTATGATAATGAATTTTTTTTATAGAGGATCATTATTGTTCTTTCTATTTTACCCAACAAAAATATTTGTTTAATAGTTCAGGTATTCACCACTGAAAACTATACAAATGTATCATTAAGAGAATATTAACCTAAATATGATATTAATAAAAACTTAAAATCTATTGATGAAAAATCTTCTTCAAATAATGATGATTATTTTTTTACCTTCTTATTAATAAGTTTCACATTTTTCAAAATGCCTTGAAATTTAAAATTGAAAAATTTGTAAAAATTATGACAAGAAAAATTCAAGGATAAATGTGTTTATATTAAAACAATGAGATATTTATAAAGATCATGATATGCATATGTTTTAAAAAGATACTTATAAGGCTCCAGCCTTAAACCTTACTTAATATTGAATAAAATGAATAATTAACATTGAGGATCTATTCAGGTTTAGAGTTTTAGATAATTAGGACATAACTATTACACCTCAAAATATTACAAAGTAGACACTTCCACTAAGTTTCCATAAAATAAAAACTCTTAATAAGAAACATGTCTAGTTCCATGTTTTAGATAGCATGAATTTTCCTTGATCCCATCCTTGACCCCATTCCACATTAAGTCCTGTGAAAAACATTTCAAAAAAACATGGGGTGAGCATAAAAAGATCAGTATGGGATACACAAAGAATGAAAACTGTTAGTTATTCAAAATAACAAGAAAACCATGTATACTTTATCAAAGTAATACATTCACCTTCATGAAGTAGTAAAAACTCTTCACTGAATAAAATATCATTACTTACCCTTTTGTAACCAAAGGATTGCCATAAAACCCATATAAAGAACACATAACATATAAAGGTAACTTGGGACATAAACATACTTAAGTGGATAACCATACGGTCGACATCCACACATATCACTTAATGGAATAGCCATATGGCCAACTTCCATACATACTTAATGGAATAGCCATACGGCCGAATTCCATACCCAATGCATTGAAGGTTATAACGCAACCACCCATCCTGGTATTCACGGCACCACCCATCATATGGTTTATCACATAACCACCCGTCAAATGTCCAAGTACCATTATAAAATTATAACACATAAAACCAATATAAAGGAATGATAACATTTCCACATTTCTATCACAAAATATCATTTAAATATATTGACATAATATAATCCTTTATCAAAACCATTTTCAATACCAAAATACATAAAAGAGTACATGGAATTTATTTTATTTTAAAAACATTACAGCTTGTTGAGGATGCCAAAGATCAAACAATACTCACGGCAGCGGAAAAGGTCGTTGTCACCACGTACGTTAAAAGAAACATTCCTTTTTGTCATTTAGTGAAACACTTCATAGGAAAAGTTTCCTTTTTTATAAAAGTAAAATTCAAAGGGTTTTATACACCGTATAAAAGAAAGTTATGTATAAAATGAAATATGCCTCAATGAAAGGATATTGAGACGAATTCCCTTACAAAGATGGTATCCTTAGATTAAGGATAAATCAATTACATAATTATGTGTGACAAATGAATACACCAAATATAAGTGGATATTAACTGTAAAAAAATTAGATGTTATTCACACATATTCATATAACGACATATTCTAGGAGTACAAGATTATCCCAAAGAATCAATATTGGGTTAAGAAGTTCCCTTGCAAAAATTTGACGGCCTAACGACATCACTACAAAATTCAGAAAATGAGTTGATGTGAGATAAAAAGGGTATCACATCACTTGGACATAAAATTTAAATCAATAAGGATATATAATAACATATCCCAACATAATATTTTGTGAATTAAAATACATAATAAAAGAAGTCTCTTACAAAAAGAGGAGGGTGAAAGGTTCCCTTACCGACATGGGTATCTTTCGAGACATGCACCCCGTGAAAGAAGGAAAATACAACATTGATGTAAATACTCATAAATAAAAGTATATTACAAATTGAAAAAAATAATGGGCAGTACATACACCACTCAAAGGAAATTGTGGAAAATGTAGCATAAATCTCACGGGAATAAAAGTGAGATGAAAAATCCATTACGAAAACTCGGCAGCCTAACGGCGCCACATAAAACATAAAAAAATGGATTGATGAGATCAAATAGGGTCTCTCATCATATTAACATAAATTTTATAGAAAGAGGTATATAAAATAACATCCCCCAACATTACAAATAGGAGCTTAAAAGAAGTGACATAAAGGAGAGTACTTAAAAAGAAAGAGAGAGGTTAGATCTCTTACGAAAATCTGGTAGCCTAACGGTGCCACTCAAAACATCCAAAATGGATTGATGAGAGAGAATAGGGTCTCTCATCATAAGAACATAAAAATTACAGTAAGATTAATTTAAAATAACATCCCAATAACAAGAAATATGGGCTTTAGATGGAATGACATAAAAGAGTGTACTTAAAAAGAAAGAGAGGGGTAAGATCCCTTACCTCGGGTCCGAATTGACTTGATCGTTCTTTAATCTCCTGAATAATAAAACTGAGTTAATTTATACTTCCTTAAGAACATTTTTCAAGTTCATTATTCCTTTTATATCACTTTTTACCATGTCAGAAACATTATGTAATCATTTAAGTTAATAATGTTTGTTTTGTCGATATTTGGTTCTTAAGTTGAAAGTGGACTTCTTTCAATTACATGTTGTTCGTGTGGTCAAAGGTTAATTATATCCAGAATTGTATTCATGATGTATATGTCACATATATTATATATATCTAGTATATTCATGCATTTATAATATTACATAACATTTAGAGTTGAGAAATGAAATGCACCGTTCATGGAGACGGTAAGCCGTACGTTTGCATGAACGCTACTTCCATTTATATTTCATATTTAATGGAATTAAAACATAATAATACATAATAGTATTTTAAATCAAGTATGGTATCATATATAATATCATTAAATATATCCTTTATACATACCACATATGGTATTAACGAATCAAATCACTTTGAGGGGGCGGTAGTCTGCACTTCCTTAAATGAAGATATCGTGTTTACCCATAATGGAAACCATAAAGGTATGCCATAAATGAAAAATACAGAATCTTAAGTAAAACATAAACATATTAGATATCATATATAAATATAGTGTCATCTTAATGGCCACCTTTGAAAGTGTTATAAGAATTTTGAACAATCATCGTTTCGGGAGGCAGAAATTCTCCATCCACAGAAATAGTGTGTTCTTTAACCATTAGATGTAGGTGTGTGTTAGTGTAGCTAGAATAATTCTTATAACAACATCCTAGTATATTTAAGAGACTTGATGTGTTACAAAATAAATGAATAAAAAGAGTTTATTGGGTTTGATAAGAAACATAAAACAAAAGGACTCAAGCGAAGACATTGCCTTAAAATCGGGTAACTTTCTTTGATTTGAGCTCAAAGGCTTCCTTGAAAAGGATTCTGCCCAAAGTGAGGCTTCAAGAAGTTAAATAGGTATTTGTAGAGACAAAATTTTCAGGGGTTTTCCGAGCCTAATGATTTGGAAGTGTGGGTAAGGAGGTAGAGTTGGGGGCCTTTTATAAGAGGAGAGGAGGGGCACTCTTGGAAAGGTATAAAATGTAACATTATTTTCAAATGAGTTTCGGATTTTAATGGTCCCACAGTGATGTGTTTCAAGGATAAGGTGATATGCGTTCTAAATCCACCCATACAATAGGTTTTGGACATGTGTAGGGCTTAGATTTTACATTATCTTTCCATTTTATTTAAATCGTTAAATAATGAGTTCATCGCTGCATCATCATGATGTCATAAATAATTTAATTTATTTAATTTCTAAAAATTATAAAAAAAATACTATGATGTAGGAAATCTCTTTATCTTTCCAATTAATATTTATAGTCCAAAACA
The DNA here is from genome assembly GCA_963277665.1 of Viscum album. NCBI lineage: Eukaryota > Viridiplantae > Streptophyta > Magnoliopsida > Santalales > Viscaceae > Viscum > Viscum album. Next base: position 697,788,580 of record OY728121.1, on the reverse strand, counting down.
TCCTTTATGTAGACAATCTTAAAAATAATTTACTTAGGTGATACAGTCTTTGTTACATTTAACATTCTTTAAAAATAAAAAGATAAAAAGTCACTTTCTCACAAAAGTGATTCCATGGGGCCCCGAAGTTTGGAAAAAGGCATCCCATGGTCAGAAATGTGACAACTAATAGAATTAGGACACATTTTGTGGTCATTTTATATTATTATGATATTATTTTATTATCTTTAACTACCCAATTACTCATTAATCAAGAAAATTAATGATAATTAACGTCGTTAATAATCATAATGTCCAAAAACAAAAGAGCATTAATTAAATAATTTGGACCTTATGATTCCAAATATGTAATTCATTTTACCAAATTCCAAACACAAAATTTGCAATAATTAATTTAAAAAAAACTTCCCTTTGTCAAAACAAATAGCGGATTTTTAAGAAACAATATTTATGAAACGTTTGGCACTTATTTATGCCTAATTACAAAGTGAAATTAATCCCAATGACCATCATTGAATTACATGGTAAAAATATATTCTAATTACACTTTAAAACAAATTAAAATGGTAATATAACCATATAATTAAATTATATGAAAAAATCAGTTTTGATGTAAAATGCAGTATTTTTCACTATTCATTGGAAAATGAACATTGTCAGAAAAATAACAAAAATTAACCCAAGGTAAATTTCAATGTCCCAATCATAAATAATATGTTAATTTTGAAAAATATAGTGTATAAAATTGTGAAAAAGTGGATTTAAAAGGGGTTCTCTATCAAAAGGCGGTTAATCGACCTTTTAAAGAATATTAGAATGTTTACGCTTAAAAACTGGATTCATTTGCATTTTTAATCCTCTAACATTTATTGTAAAGAGTAAAAATATTTGACAAACATATATAATCATTTTGTAGTTAGTTCTGTTCATTCCCTCCATTACAACGGTTAGGCGTTAACTACCATTTAAAATAATATTATTTTATTATTAGAGTGCAACGTAAGATTCCCAAGAAACTCGTTGTTGCGAATTGGGTACGCCATCGAGCATAACATCCCCTTTAAAGTAATATTAATATTTTATTAAAAAATATGGATAAATATAAATATGTTATATTCTTTATTTACCTGGGGTGTTACATCCTTCCCCCCTTTTGGGAATTGCGTCCTCGCAATTTTAAAATTCGGCTTGGAAACATCCTTCAAAGTCCCACATCGGAACAAGAGTCAGTAAAACAATCACTTTAAAATAAAGAAAGATAAGTACAAAGGTCACCCAAGTTAACCCATACTAGGATTCCAAGTATGAAAATATGGACATGAAGGAAAAAAACAAAGGGTCATGTTTTGATGGAGAGTGATAGAAAACGTGTTTAGGAGAACGTTATCCACAAGAAAATCACAAACTTGTGATGGGTTAAATGGTATTCGATTCCCCAGTAGGAAAAGTTAATAGAAAACATTTTTGTTTTAAGTTACTTTTTATTGAGGAATTTATTCATAAGGAAACATAATCACTTATCATGTTGACTTTCAACTTTTATTAGATTCCTTACACAAACTCGTATTTTCTCCAAAAGACGAGTATTTAGGAAGACTTTTTCACATTAAGAGTACTATAATCTACTTCTAGAGAATCACCTAATCGACATAAGAGAAATATATACTTCCCATGTCTTTAGACTTTATCCAAAACCAAAACCAAAAAGGTAAGTACAAGATCAGATAATCCAGAAAAGGATAACCCTTTATAAAAAGAAAATCTATTCTTAATCTCCAAAATATGTCCAACAAAACCCAAAGTTCAACGAGGACCATTTGATAATCAATTTTTCCATAAAATTCTTCAAAGTAAACCAAACTACAATTGAAACCCAAATATTTGAAGGATTTAGTTACATAGTCTTCCACGTTAAATCGTAACATTTATCTCCAAACAACATGAGTTTCTCTTAATGTCTCATATTGAAAAGTAACTAACCTAATCACATATCCTCCATGATAGGATAATAAATATCCATAGATAACCCAAAATCAACCTACTCTTAATTCATAAAATCATCTAACTAAAAAGAATCATTCAAACTAACCAGGGACTTCACGTAGTCCAGTGGTAGGCGATAAATACCAGTTGCACTTTGGTTGTGGGTTTGATTCCCGCATCTTTGTCCAAAGTGACGGGTTGTCACACGGTCTGCGTGTTTTCATTTTTCCAAAACTATATAATTCTAAAACCATTCCCCAAAAAGAGATAAAATCATCAAAAATAACCATAACAGAATTTAACCTCAATTTTATCTCATGCCTTTCACTTCCATCATATAGTAACCCATAATTACCTCAAAAGTAAGGATCATATAAACCCAAATGGTTCTTTTTAACTATGTCCACAAAAGAACAGATAACTATTCCTTGAATAAAATTTTCATATATTAAACATCAGGGTTACACATACTATAAAAAGTCTTCTAATGTAACCCCATCATCAAAAGAGACTTAATACTCTTAAGAATTTCACCATAACTCTTGAAGCCCTTATATGTTGACATCTTACTCATTAAACATTCTTCATGATCAATTAACCATTCCTTTCCAACTTATTCTGAAATACTTCTTTCCTATAAACAAAATCATGAATCATGTCTCAAGATTCCAAAATAGGAAAACAATAGTTATAAAATAATCCATACCTTTGATTGGTCATTTTCAGTTTCTTCATCCTCAATCGGAATGGCATTAGGTATTGGTAAATGAACATTTGTACGATCTTGCTGATCCCATTCACGAAACTTCTTCATAGGACATGTTTTTTCATAATGACCATGCACACCACATTTAAAACATTCAATTGATCCCTCAGAAAGAACTTCTTTCCCTTTCCTCAAGTCAACTGGATGCTTCATTTTTCAATGGCATGTTCTTTCTTTATGACCTTCATTTCCACATCTATAGCATATCTCTGTCCCTTTGAAACATTTTCCTAGGTGTTTCTTTCCACATTTTTGACACATAGGTTTTTGAACACACTTACCTTTATGATTATTATTTGTAGTTCCGTAGGGATTTGTTTCTCGAATATATGATTCCTTAGAGAAATAACCAAGGTTTAGGTGGTCAATCATGACTTTAGATAGTTGGTTGAGGATAATCACAAGAGTTCTCATTGCAGCTCCCATATCATTCAGTTGCGTTCTCAAAAAACTGTCACAGTTTCGTTCACATCCACTGTTACTTTGGTGCCTGCTAGATCCAGCCATTTACTAAAACCAAAAAGGTCAGTGTGAGTATATCAACAAAACCATCATGTAATAATGAGGAAGATAAACACTAATATACATTTACTCATTCACTTTATCTAAAACTAGGACTCTTTCTGAAATCCTAACCATTATGGTAATGTCACTTATGCTTAAGGAATACCCTAACCTCTAATGTTATCTAAACCGACCTCTGATACCAACTATAAGGCCCCGGCCTTAAACCTTACTTAATATTGAATTAAATGAATAATTCACATTGAGGATCTTTTAAGTTTTAGAGTTTTAGAGAATTAGGACATAACTATTACATCTCAAAATATTACAAAGTAGACACTTCAAATAAGTTTCCATAAAATAAAAACTATTAATAAGAAACATGTCTACTTCCATGTTTTAGATAGCATGACTTTCCCTTGATCCCATACTTGAACCTATTCCACAATAAGTCCTGTGAAAACAATTTCAAAAAAAAAACTTGGGGTGAACATAAAAAGCTCAGTAAGGGATACACAATGAATGAAGACTGTTAGTTATTCAAAAAAAACAAGTAAACCATGTATACTTTATCAAAGTAATAACTTCACCTTCATGAAGTACTAAAAACTCTTCACTGAATAAAATATCATTACTTACCCTTTTGTAACCAAAGGATTACCACAAAACCCATAGAAAAAACACATAACATATAAAGGTAACTTGGGACATAAACATACTTAAGTGGAATAACCATACGGTCGACTTCCACACATATCACTTAATGGAATAGCCATACGACCAACTTCCATACATACTTAATGGAATATCCATACAGCCGACTTCCATACCCAATGCATTGGAGGTTATAATGTAACCACCCATCCTGGTATTCATGGCACCACCTGTCATATGGTTTATCACGTAACCACCCGTCAAATGTCCAAGTACCATTATAAAATTATAACACATAAAACCAATATAAAGGAATGATAAAATTTCCAAATTTCAATCCCAATATATCATTTAAATATATTGACATAATAGAATCCTTTATCAAAACCATTTTCAATACCAAAATAAATAAAAGATTACATGGCATTTATTTTATTTTAAAAACATTGCGCCTTGTTGAGGAAGCCAAAGATCAAACAATACTCGTGGCGGCAGAAAAGGTCGTTGTCACCACATATGTTAAACGAAACATTCCTTTTTGTCGTTTAATAAAATGCTTTATATAAAAAGATTAATTTTTTATAAAAGTAAAAGTAAAAGGGTTTTATGCACCGTATAAAAGAAAGTTGTGTATAAAACGAAATATTCATCAATGAATGGAGATTGAGACGAATTCCCTTACAAAGACGGTATCCTTAGATTAAGGATAAATCAGTTACAAAATTATTTGTGACAAACTAATACAGCAAATATATGTGGATATTAAGTGTAAAACAATCAGATGTTATTCACACATATTCATAGAACGACATATTCAAGGATTACAAGCTTATCCCAAAGAATCAAAATTTGGTTAAGAAGTTCCCTTGCAAAAATTTGACGGCCTAACGGCATCACTACAAAATTCAGAAAATGAGTTGATGAGAGATAAAAAGGGTATCTCATCACTTGGACATAAAATTTAAATCAATAAGGATATAGAATAACATATCCCAACATAATATTATGTGAATTAAAAGACATAACAAAATAAGTCTTTTACAAAAAGAGGAGGGTGAAAGGTTCCCTTACCGACATGGGTATCTTTCGAGACATGCACCCCATGAAAGAAGTACAATAAAAAATTTATGTAAATACTCATAAATTAAATTATATTACACAATAAGAAAAATAATGGGTAGTACATACACCACTCAAAATAAATTGTGGAAAATGTAGCATAAATATCACGGGAATAAAAGTGAGATGAAAAATCCCTTATGAAAACTCGGCAGCCTAACGGCACCACATAAAACTTACAAAAATGGATTGATGAGATCAAATAGGTTCCCTCATAATATTAACATAAAGTTTACAGAAAGAGGAATATAAAATAACATCCCCCAACATAACAAAGAGGAGCTTAAAAGAAGTGACATAAAGGAGAGTACTTAAAAAGAAAGAGAGAGGTTAGATCTCTTACGAAAATTCGGCAGCCTAACGGTGCCACTCAAAACTTCCAAAATGGATTGATAAGAGAGAATAGGGTCTCTAATCATATGAACATAAAAATTAATGTAAGAGTAATATAAAATAACACCCCAACAATAATAAATATGAGCTTTAGAAGGAATGACATAAAAGAGTGTACTTAAAAAGAAAGAGAGGAGTAAGATCCCGTACCTCGGGTCCGACTTGACTCGATCGTTATTTAATCTCCAGAATAATAAACATGAGTTAATTTATACTTCCTTAAGAACATTTTACAAGTTCATTATTCCTTTTATATCACTTTTTAGAATGTCATAAACATTATGTAATCATTTAAGTTAATAATGTTTGTTTTGTCAATATTTGGTTCTTAAGTCGAAAGTGGACTTCTTACAATTACATGTTGTTGTTGTGGTCAAAGGATCATTATATCCATAATTTTATTCAAATGTAGATATCATATATATCATATATAGCCATTATATTCATTCATTTATAATATTACATAACATTAAAGTTATGAAATGAAATGCACCGTTCATGGAGACGGTAAGCCGTAAGTACGCATGAACGCTACTTCCATTTCTATTTCATATTTAATGGAATTAAAACATAATGATACATAATAGTATTTTAATTCCAGTATGGTATCATATATAATATCATTAAATATATCCTTTATACATACTACATATGATATTAACGAATCAAATCACTTTGAGGGGGCGGTAGTCCTCGCTTTCTTAAATGAAGATATCACGTTTACCCATAACGGAAACCATAAAGGTATTCCATAAATGAAAAATAAAGAAGCTTAAGTAAAACATAAAAATATTAAATATCATATATAAATATAGTGTCATCTTAATTTCCACCTTTTAAGGTGTTAGAATAATTTTGAACAATCATCGTTTCGGGAGGCAGAAATTCGCCATCCACGAAAACAGTATGTTATTTAACCATTAGATATAGGTGTGTGTAATTTTAGCTCGAAAAATTCTTATAAAAACATCCTAGTATATTGAAGATACTGGATTTGTTACAAAATAAATTAATAAAAAGAGTTTAGGGGATTGGAGAAGCAAAATAAAACAAAAGGACTCAAGCGAAGACATTACCTTAAAATCGGGTAACTTCCCTTTGATTTGAGCTCAAAGTCTTACTTGGAAAGGATTCTGCCCAAAGTGAGGCATCAAGAAGTTATAGAGGGATGTGGAGAGACAAAATGGGCATGGGTTGGCTGAGCCAAAGTCTTTGGAAGTGTGGGTATGGAGGTAGAGTTGGGGGCCTTTTATAAGAGGAGAGGAGGGGCACTCTTGGAAAGGTATAAAATGTGACTTTATTTTCAAATGAGTTTCGGATTTTAATGGTCCCACATTGTTGTGTTTCGAGGATAAGGTGATAAGGGTTCTAAATCAACCCATAAAATAGGTTTTCTACATGTTTAAGTCTTATATTTTACATTATCATTCCATTTTGTTTAAATCATTAAATAATGAGTTCATCTTTGCATCATCATGATGTCATAAATAATTTAATTTATTTAATTTATAAAAATTATAAAAAAAATACTATGATGTAGAAAATTTTTTTATCTTTCCAATGAATATTTATAGTCCAAAATATCATTTATTTAGACAAAATTATAAATATTTTACTTAGGTGATACATTCTTTGTTACATTTAACATTCTTTAAAAATAAAAAAATAAAAAGTCATTTTCTCACAAACGTGATTCCATGGGGCCCCCATGTTTGGTACAAGGCATCCCATGGTCGGCCATGAGACAACCAGTATCCTAAGGACACATTTTGTGGTAATTTTCTTATTATTTTGATATTATCTTATTATCTTTAACTACCTGATTACTCATTAATCAAGATAATTAAAGATAACTACCGTCGTTACTATTCATAATGTCGAAAAACAAAAGAGTCTTAATTACATAATTTGGACCTTCTGATTCCAAATATATAATTCATTTTACCAAATTCCAAACACATAAATTGAAATAATTAATTTAAAAAAAACTTCCCGTTGTCAAAACTAATAGCCGGTTTTTAAGAAACAATATTTATGAAAAGATTGGCATTTGTTTAGTCCTAATTCCAAAGTGAAATTAATACCAATGACCATCATTGAATTACATGGTAAAAATATATTCTAATTACACTTTAAAAAAAATTAAAAAGATAATATAACCATATAATGAAATTATATGAAAATGCAGTTTTGATGTAAAATGCAGTATTTTTCACTATTCATTGAAAAATGAACATTGTCAGAAAAATACCAAAAATTAATCCAAGGAGAATTTCAATGTCCCAATCATAAATAATATTTTAATTTTGAAAAATAGATCTTATAAAATTGTCAAAATGTGGATTTAAAAGGGGTTCTCCATCAAAAGGCGGTTAATCGACCTTTTAAAGAATATTAGAATGTTTACGCTTAAAAACTGAATTCATTTGCATTTTTAATCCTCTAACATTTATTGTAAAGATTAAAAATATTTGAAAAACATATATAATAATTTTTTAGTTAGTTCTGTTCATTCTTGCCATTACAATGGCTAGATGTTAACTACCATTTAAAATAATATTATTTTATTATTAGAGTGCAATGTAAGATTCCCAAGAAACTCGTTGTTGCGTATTGGGTACGCCATCGATAATAACATCCCCTTTAAAGGTAATATTAATATTTTATTGAAAAATATGGATAAATATAAATATTTCATATTCTTTATTTACCTAGGGTGTTACAATACTATTTCTCAAATTTATAAAAAATAATTTCTGAAAAGAAAAATTTACCAAATAGTTTTGAAAAAATCAATTTTGAAACCATTAATCAAGAGGAAAAGAATGAAATTATTAAAATAATTCTTATAATTTCATATTTAAGATTTTTTTTTCAAATTTTACTTCTATAAAGGAATGTTTTGATAAAATTTATAAACAAATCCATCCTCATGGTACTAGTTCTGGAATAGGGTATGATAATAAAAAACTTGTTTTGAATAAAAAATAATGTGTTCCAAAAATTACACCCTCTTGTAAAGAATTCCAAAGTGTTGGTCACAAGAATAAAAATTATTCCTTAAATAGATTTATATCCTTATGATTTCATAAAGAATATTTTTCAAAAATAATATGGTTAGCTAAGATTTTATTTTCTAACACCGAACCCAAGATGGTCTAGGTTCCAAAAGTCTAACTGTTTTGTTTCTTGGAAGACAATGGTAGTACCCGAAAAATTATTTGGTTCATAGATAGTTGGTGATCTTGAAATATGATTGGAAAAATAGTTTTTTTCTAAAATATTATTAAGATTATAAGTGGAAAATTTACCTTCAGTGATAATTATCAAGGAGATATTTTTATTATTGGTAATATTATTCATCATGGTGAAGATTTAATTTGAAAAGTTTCTTTTTTAAAAAGACTTAAGAAAAACATTATTATCATAATTCAATTATGTTATGAATGATACATTTTGAATTTTATAAATGATAAATTTGTTGTAATAAATTAAAATTAGTAATACATTATTTTTGCCAATCGTCTTGAAAATGTTTACACACTCAACAAAGAAGACCTTAGGATCCATGACATACCTTGTCTTAGTGAAATGGTAGATCTATATTGGTTATAGAATAGAAGGTTATGAAAATTTAACCTATTAATATTATGTATTTTTACTATGAAAATACTTTTTAAGGATCTTCTAGAATATAGATTTGATTCATCAAAAGTCTGTGATGCATGTAAATATGGTACGAAAAATAAGTCACGTATTAAATATATTATTAAATTTATCAACTTATCCTACTTTATATTTAGTTCATGTGGATTTATTTTTTTCCATTAAAAATTGTGAGTATTTGGGTAAAATACTATTTATTTTCCTAGTTGATTATTAAACTAGATACATATGGGTCCATTTTATAGAAAATAAATATAAAGTATTTTATTGTTTCAAAACATTCATAGCCAAAGTTAAAAATGTGAAAAACCTTAACTTTATAACTATTTGTAGTAATCATCAGGAAGAATGTGTAAATTCTGATTTTGAAACCTTTTTTAGTAAAATGGGAATCACACAGAACTATTAATCCCCTGGAACTATGTAAAAAACGGTATTGTTGAATGAATAAATTGGATTCTTAATGAAATAACAAGAACCATGATGAGTGAATTCACAATTTCTAATCATTTTTAGGATGAAATGGTGAGTACTTATTGTTATACTATAAATAAAGTTTTCATAAGACTTTTTGTTAATAAAACTCCTTATGAATAGTGGACATTCCAAAAACCCAAAGTTTCTTAATTCAGATTATTGGGATGCATTGTATTTATCTTGAATAAAAAATATAATTTATAAAACTTTTCACCCAAATTTGATGAAGGAATATTTTTAGGCTATTACACTACTTCTATGGAATATTGAGTTTTTAACAAAAAATCATGTACAGTTCAGAAAACATTACATTTTATATTTGATGAAACCAAGTCCTTGGATTTTAAACAAACCCAAATAACATCATAGGATGTGTTTTAAAAAACTAATTCTCACCCTTTTTTTTGGAAAATTATTCTTATAAGTGAAATACTCAAGAAACAGTTTCTAAATTATTTACTCAGGATGATTTTCTAACATATGTTGGTGAACAAGTTTTATAAAACCCATGTTAGTTGTTTCTTAAGAATCATCATAGTGATAATATAATTAGTGATTTTAATCAACCTGTTAGGACAACAGATTACTTAAGGAATGAAGTAGAACATAATTATTTTCTTTCCCACTTTTAATCTAAATATCCTAATGAGGCTTTAGTGATGAGGATTGGATTAGGGATATAGAATATGAGGTAAATGGATTGAAGAGTAATAATATATGGTCCTTGGTTGAAATATCGAATGAAATTTCAATAATTGGAGTAAAATGGTTCTTTAGAAAAAAATAATGAAAATGGAATAATCATTAGAAATAAAGAAATATATTTTTTCGAAATTATTAAATAAAAAATAAGGAATAAACTATGGATAAATCTATGCACTGATATCCATACTAGAATCTATTCATATTCTACTAGAATTTAATGCATTATCTAATTTCAAACATTTTCAAATGGACATGAAGTGTGTTTTTCTTAATAAATTTGTTTAGAAGGATGTTTATGTTAAAAAACCCCTATAATTTTACAATAAAAAAGATTTTGAATATTTTTATAAACATAATAATGACTTATATGGCCTTAAAAAATCCCTTAGAGCATAGTATGATAGGTTAACATGATTTATGTTAAAAAACAATTTTATTAATGGAGCTACATATCATATTATTTTTATAAAATAATTTAACCAAAAAATTATTATAGTTAAAATATATGTGGATGAAATTATATTCATATGAACTCAAAAATCATTAACAATTCCATTTTCAAATCATATGAAGTCTGAGTTTGACATGAGTATGATGGGAGAGTTAATGTTTTTTATTTATTTTCGAATTTCTCAAAAACAAAAAGGTACTAATATATATCAACATAAATATTCAAAATATATTCTTAAATTTTTTACATGGTATTAATAAAACTATTAGTACTCTTATTGGTACCTCAAATACACTTGATATTGATGAAGCTACGAAATTAGTTGATCAAACAACTTTTAGAGGTATTATATAATGTTTTCTATACTTAATTGCTAGTCAACATGGGATAATTTTTATATATATTATTATGTGTAATATATCAGGATAATACAAAGTAATCCCATTTAAAAGTTCTCAAATTCATTTTTGTTATCTATAGGGAACTATTGATTTATTACATTTTTATTCTTCAAGAATTGATTTTGAATTAAAAATATTTTTAGATGGTGACTTTGGTGCATGTAGAATGGATAGAAAAATTTCATCAGGAACTTTCCATTACTTAGAAGGTTCAATTTTTTCATGTTCTAGTATGAAACAACACTCGATATCACTTTCCACTACCAAATCCAAATATGTGGTAGTTAGAAGTTGTTTTGCTGATGTGTTTTGGATGAGACACACACTCACTGATTATTGAATTTGTTTTACAAAAACTCAACTACTATGTGATAACACTTATCCCATTTATTTAAGTAAGAACCATACACAAAAATCATTTAAAAACATATATATATTAGGAAAACTTCTTAGGGATGACACATTTAAAGGATATATCATTTTACAATTCATTATATATCCAGAACAACTTGATTATATTTAAAAAACAATACCTATCGAAAGCTCTAAATACATTTAATAGAATCTAGGAATGATCAATGATATGTGATTGTTCATATATAATTATTTTTTACCAATATGATTATATTAAGTTACTCTTCTTTATAGGGGGTACATATGTTTATTGTTTTTATAATATTATATGTTTTTAAAAATTTTATTTTTCCTAAAATTTTATTGTATTTCAACTTATGGACTCATGATTTCTTATAAAATTTTCAAATTTTATATTTCAAAATATATCATCGAATCCCGAAAACATTAAAAAAATTTCCAAACTATAATTTTACAAAACATTTAGAGTCAAAAATGTTTCATAATGATTTTATTGTATCAGATTATAATTTTATTTCTGAAATATTTTTTTGTTATCTTTCAAAACATTTATCGTGTGTTGAAATATTTAAAATTTTGTATTTAGTATCTATCATAATCTAAACAGTTCATAAAAATCAAGAAAAACATTATCATCACACTGATATGTCTTTTTAACTCTAAAAATTATTCTTATTATCTTTTAATTTTAGTATTATTTCATTATATTAATTTCATTAGTTTTTATTACAATTTATTTTAAAAAATATTTTTATTTTTCATGTTTTCCCTAATGAAATTCTATCCCAATATGATAAAGCGTTTAGAATCCTCAAGACATTAAAAATAATTTAAATCATTCTTCAAATATTTCTCAACTATTAATGAAATTATGTTATAGTCTCAACCATTGTATTAAATCGGGAAGATGGGCCATCATCTCGGTTACCTATATAAAGTGGGACCCCTGTATCCCACATTGGAAATTTTCAGAATCCTTACCTCGAAGTGATTATGAATTTAAAATTCACTAGTATAATTCTTAAAACATTCAGTTTGAAAGTTAGAATCCCTAATATCTTCCATGAATATAATTCCCACAGAAAAGTATTATGACTTTTGGTTCTTATTCAGATAAATATTAGTTGAGAATTTTTTTGATAAGTATAATTCTATCTTAATGAATGTTATAAAATTTTAAGGATGGTGATATTTGTGTATAACAAAACCTGATGATGATCATGATCTAGTAATTGTTGATATAGTCTAATAATTTTATAAATCAATAGTGTTTCATGTTGAGGATGAAAAAAAAATATTTTATTTGGAATTTATGGAAAAGGATATCAAATTTATTATAGAAAAGATTATATTTATCTTATAATAACATTGAAAGGAGTATCTTTATATTATCCTCACAAACTACCTGATAATATTAGTTATTTTGATAATAAAGGCAGAGGAAACTTTTTATGATCATTATGAGAAGGTTAGGAATTTCCATCATCTAACATCCAATAATAAGATTATTTTACTGTGGATAGTTTTTTCTTGATATCGAGAAAAGGGGATCGTGATACTTGAAAATTGACTTATGTTTTTATATTAGATTTCTCGGTGAATATGATAAAGATAGATATCATTGGACACATCTTACTTACTATTAGTAAATAGATGTATGGTTCTATTATGTCTCATATCATTATGATTCTGGATGGGTTTAAAAATTTATTTCATTGGTTCATGATTTCTTTCAATATGGAACATAATAAAGAGATGAAAAAATTGAAGATTCTTCTCATTAGTGATTATAATCTCAAGATAATAAAGTATATTTTTGATGAATAAACAATGGATTTTGTAAAATTATAGGATAAATATTTCCATAAGTATAAATTTCTAAGAAACTAGAGAAAATCATTCTATTGAAGAATTAAATTTTTTTTCTGGTTGAGAAAGTAAGGAAGAAATTAGAGAATCATTGGAGCCTTAGAAAAATAGAAAAAAGTATACCCTTGATGAAGTTGCTGAATAATGGAAGAAGAAAAAAGAAGAGTGGAATGAAGGATATCCTCAATTTAGATTTGATCCAGTTGAGGATTTAGTCTTATAAATTCATGAACTCGATACTCTATATAAAGAAACAAATAAGAAAAAAAGAGATCAATAGGTTATCTAAAGAACAAATCTGTAAAATATTGAGGAAATTTTTTGAGGTGTAATATGACAATATTATAACTCTTTGTACTCAAATAGATATACCAATTTTGGATTCTGGAATTTATTTTCAATAAATGACTTCTGTTGATGTCATTTAACTATATAACATTGACAAGGGTAATGGAAAATTTGTTGTTGAATCGGTACCACCTAAAATTCAGAAAAGAGAATTAGAATCAGTACTATCTGATAAGTCCAATATAAGATCAATATCTCAACTCTATAAGGAGTTTCATAATTAAATGGAAGAATGTGCCACAATAATTGAGGATTTGGAAAAATCAAATGAAGGGTTTCATTAAGGATAATGAAGTGATTTTGAAGACATATAAAATTACGTTGAAGAAAAATAATATAAGAAGAAAATAATGAATATTTCTAGTCTAAGAAGTTTTAAATAAGAACCACACTAGCCTAATCATCTGATTTAACCTCTAAAATTCATAAAAATAAAAATACTCCTCAATCAAGGAATTTGAGTGTCCATATAAGATGGATGAAAAAGACCAGAATAAAAAATCATAAATTAATAGAGATCATTCCAATAAAAATCATGATGTTAATGATTTAATTAAAATTTATAATGGAATGAAGGATGGAAATAGTGTTTATAAGAAAGTGTCAAAGAAATAAAATAATAATAATAAAGAACAAATGGATGTTATAACTTCTCATCCATAACTACCCGAGATTAATATATTTGAATTAGTGGATATATTGAATGTTGATCGAGTTCATTATATTGTTCAGGATTTACAAATAGTTGAAGAAAAAAATCCTTACTTTCTTATATCAAAATTTCTGTTTGAATTATATTATGAAATTCAAATTTAGAAATAATATTATATCAATGTTTTTTAATATATAGTACTTCAGAATGATACCATGATTAAAATTATTCAAGGGAGTTCTCAACCTCACAAGAATGTAATAATGTTTTGAAATGGACTTATAATATTGAAACTGATATTAAGGGGCATGAAGAATAAATTGAATAATTAAAGAAGTATATGGAAGAGTCTACATAAAATTTCAATTATTTATCCATGTGCATGGAATATAGGGTGATGTTTGTGGGGGAATTCTAGAATATGGATGATATCCGTACTTAAAAATCAAAATACATTAATTGAAAAATGAAATATATTGGAATAAAGATTTCAAGGATCAAAAATTTCAAATATGAGATTAGAATTTTGAAATGTCCAAATGATGATTTTGATAAAATAATTCAGATCTAGAATGAAAAAATTGGTCCCAAGATGAAGTGAAATAAATACTTTTAAAATAAATGAATGAGTTTAAAAATATAATGACTTTCGTAAGATCCTTAACGAAGAAGAAAGATTGAATTTCTTCCCATTAAACATTGGTTTTATTTATCATCCTTTTATTAAAATATTTATCAATGAATTAATTTTCCTTCTATTTATAAATTTTCTTAATGTACTCCAATTTTCCCTTGGTTGAATCTTTATTCATTTTTTGGACGATCAAGTACTTCATTAATTTATTTTTTATAGTTTTGTTGAGCCCTTTAATGTACTTCAAGATCTTTCCCTGTTACATTTTTAACATCACAATTTGGATGTTTTTCTAATTATGGGGATAAATTATTAAAATGGAAATAAATTATTTTAAATATGGAAATACAAACCTTAAGGGGAGTTTTTATCCTAATGGGGAGTTAGTCGTATTCATCAATGTATTCAGATGAGTATTTAATCTTAGGGGAGATAATTTTTCAATTTTATTTTTTAATATAATGAAATTAAAAGATAATGGACTGTATGTTTTTAAATGTTATTTTTTATTTAATACTTGTGGTTTGGATCTCCAAAAAAAGGGTGATTGTAGAGTCAAATTTTTTTCTTATGAATTTTCCATTCCTTTTATTTTTGAATCACAAACTCTTTTTTAAATACTTGATTACTAACTCATTGTAACCAAATTATTTTTACAATGTTTTTGTAGAAAACATAAAACTTTTAGCATATATAGAATTATTTTTTAAATATTTCATGAATATAACCTTACATTATTTATTATGATAATAGTATTGGGTATGTGTCTGAAAATCATCAGATTCACCTTTATCGAATCATATTTTATACATTCTATCTCATCTTCATATTGATTTTTTTTATCATTGGAATGATATTGGAACCAATAAACATCAGATTCATACTCATAAGGCATATCATAATGAAATTTGAATGGAATTCCATAAGATTGAATATGATTAAATTAAAATTTTTGAAAAACTAATTTCCATCATAATGGAACACATTAAACTATATTGGTTTAAATCTATATGATGTTGGGAAATTAGTTACAAAATATCCTTTGATGTGAAAATTTTCCAAGTCATTGCAATAAAATAGAAGAAAATATGACCATTGGAAGGTGTTTCTATAAATACTCCATAATTTGTGGAGCATGGATCTAGATGATTGCATTTTTCTCTTAATTTTTTGGAAGTCTATAAAGCAAGAATAGCTTTTTCTTAGTCTTTTTTATTTATTTAGAGAGATTCCTTCCTATGAAAATCATTTTAGGTTGTATTCTAAAAATTGTTTTGTAATTTCTTTGTGCATTCGATTTTGTGAATATGATTGAATTATATCAATGCTAAAAAGACATAGATACTGATCTTCTTGATTAAGGGCACATAGGGATAGTGTGGTATAATTTCATCCATCAGATCGAGGGTTATCAAGGATATGTAGATATAGATGCTAATCATTGTATAATTGTATTTCATTATTGATGAAAGACATACTTTCTTATTTGAATAAAATAAGGGAACTTTTATCATTGTTTATTAAATACCATACACTTTTTGTTAATATAAGTGTCTTATTTTTTATTATTTTTTCCTTACAATTCTTTCTTTCTATTGCATTTAGTATAATTTGGGACTTTTTTCTTTATACTTTGATTGGTATTTTTTTAATCATAATATCATTAATTATGATACACTTGTATTACTATATTTAAATAGATTCATCTATGAATATGATATTACTATGATTATGATTTTATATTATTTTAAGATAAAATAATAACTAATTACACTTTTCTTCTATACTCTGATATTATCGTAACAATTTCGATTATGATTTTTCAGTCTCTAGATTTAATCATCTATGATTCCGAAATATGGTAAATAAAATATTAGAACTAACCTGATTACGATATTCTCTAGTAATCAGAGTGAGGGCTAAGTCAAAATTCAACCTTTTATTAAAGAGCTTTTGTGAATTGTTTTTTATAAACTTCTTTAAACTAATTATTTTAATATTAAAATTCACCCATTCTTGTAATTAATCCATTTGAATATATTCTTATATCATAAAATCATTATAAATCATATTAATATCCAATGAGAAATACATAGTCGAGCATCATAGATCATTGTGTGTGAAAAAATCTCTAATAATTTGGCCTTCAGGATAATCAATAAATACCCCTTTGGGAAAATCATACTGAAATTTGGTAGGTTATGGTTGTAATAATCATCTACTTTATAGAGAGTCATAGTCTTAATGTTCTTTTCTTAATCACCCAATTACTAGCCCAGCTCATATGTTCTTTCAATTGGTCAGTCAACCATATGAAAACAATTAATTTCATTTTAATTTATCACTCACAGTTCAAATTCACAATTTAAGGTTCAACATGTGATTTCAATTTCAAAAAAAAACATAGCTTTTCATCAAATTCATAAATTTCAAAATAATCATTCATTTAAATCCATTTTCTGAAACATAAAAATTAAATCATTTCACAGATATTAATTTCTCATTTAAATCAACCTTTTCTAAAATCCTCCCAATTCATCATTCCATTGAAAATGGGTTTTATTTCACAACATCATTCCTTTTAAAAACCAAATATAGAATAATCTCAATTCATTTTTTCAATATAAATTCAGAATAAAACATTGTGTGGAGCATGAATTTTCACCACATGTCATGAATCGTTTCCTAACTGCTATCGCAGAGCACCTCTGCGTTATCTGGTATGATAGAAATGATTTTATACACAACAACTATTCATTTAATCTTAATGAAGGTCAGATCTGAATTCTCATCTCCATTAGGGAAGCGACCTCAATTCAAAAAGCTCACTGTGACAACACTGTTGGAAACATTATGATCCCCCACCATATTAGAATAAAAGGCCTCTACAGGCAGCTGAGGTGCACCTTTGAGGTGTTCTTAACGGCTCTGATTCCTGGTTGGATCAAAGTTAATGTTGATGGTGTTTCTAAAGGCAATCCGGTAACTACAGGATGTCGTTCTATCTTTAGAGATTTTCTTGGTCGTTGTCTTGGATGATTCATTAACAGCTATAGCTCGACCTCCTCATTGGAAGCGGAAATATTGTTAGTGATTAATGCTATTGATTTTTTTAAAAAACGGATAGAAAAACATATGGATTGAAAGTGACTCATCCACCATTTTCCAATATATTTTTAATGTTGTGGCGCACCTTGGCTGGCCGCCTACCACCAATTAGATGATCTACCTCACTTCGCTCTGGGAGATCGTTTACATTGCCCCACATGCCTTTTAATAAGTGAACATGGTTGTGGATGGTCCTGCCAATAAGGTGATCAACCTTGGCCTCTCTTGACTTGGGGATCTGCCTATTGAGCTTCGCCCTCTCTATGAAAAATATTTTAATAAGATCCCCTCCTTCATACTTTTTAGCTGCTTTCAATCTATTTAATAAAATGTGTCCGGGTCTTCATCCATGACACCACCTTTCAAAAAAAGGTTTCCATTAAAGGTACTATCCTTACAGAACCACCTACCATTTATCACATGATAATGAATTGATAACCACAAATAGAAATTTCAAATGGATTCCCAATGGTGAGGAATATCAAAAAGAAATCCCAATAATTACAGTCTATCATATAGAATATCCAATTCATTAACAATGTGATTATAAAAGATAGGAAAGACGAATTCCAAATCAAGGACAAATCACTTACCAAAGAGAGATCAAACTCCTTGAATAACATGCAGAAGAACAGAAGATGGAGGACCCAATTCACCAATTGAGAGAATTCAAAATCAATGGAATCAGATTGGGATAGATTTTGAGTGATTTGGTATTTATAATAGGGGGTTTAGGATTGTAATTTAAAATTTAAGGGGTCTAAAAACCCATTCACGTGATTTTCTGGGTCAGGTCGCATGACTTTTACTAACTATGCTCCTAATTGTTCACCCTCACTGTGATTCAAGAAAGGAATCATGGTTTAGGTGGATGGTTAGTCTTATAATTCCTCAATGGGGTAGGCTTCCACTACCCAAGACTACACAGTCTTTGGGGGAGGACACACAGTTTGGACTAACCATGCCCCAACTATGCACCACCCTCAATACCCTCTCAATATGGTTCATGGTTTTCAAGGAAAAAGCATATGGTTTTACCTAACCATGCAACAATCGTTGAAAACCACAAAAAACTCCATTTTTTCAAAATTCCCATGAAATGATTTGGAATAATATTGAAACAAAGGATTATTAAAAATTTCTATCAAATACATGAAAGTGGGTAACAAGATGTTACAATCTCCCCCAAAAAACACTTTTATCCCACAAAAATATTCTTAATAAGACTTAATGTTAAATAGATTAGTCCACTACTCTATCATAATTTCTTCATGCTCCAATTTCTCATGAGAATATAAACCATGATATAAAATTTCATGAACCATTGGTATAGAATTTCAGAGAAGAACCTTCATATAAGTGTAAACAATCTATGCTAGCTAATCTGTCACCTATAAAATGGGTTCTACATCAAGGTCCTCCCAGCATTCGATTTTAGATTGGATAGGGTGATAATTACTAATATGATACATTTGATACACATTATGAATCAATTTTAATTATGTATGAAAATAAAAATGATGAGATTACTTTCAAATTTTATCCACAACCTAAAATGACTCCACATACCTCAATGTTATCATTCCATATTTTCTAATCTATATGTGACCCAATAAAGGTGAAATAGTCATGGACGAATTATCACTAACTAAAAACTCCAATATTAATTAACAATGATCAACATATTATTTTAAATATAATTGATACATCACCATTATATGATAATCCAACATGACCACCGCCATCATCTATTGGAAAAAACAAGACCCAACAAAGTAAGTCTCACCAATCAAATTCCAACACAATATATATTTTCATGACGGGCCATACAAGACCTTAAAGGGTTCCATCCTAACGGTTTACTAGTAATTATTTTTATAGGAAAACTCAATTATTCACAAGTAGTTATCACACGATCCCCCAAAATCAACAACACAATCACAAGGATTTTATTGAAGAATCAATATAACGCGTTCTTTCTAACAATCCGTATTAGGGTGATTTGATTATCTCAAACTATCATAGTGTCCCAATTCCCTCCTAGTTACCAATTAAAAAATAATAATTGAACTAGGGATCCTTTTTAGTAACTATAATAGATTAAACTCCATGAAATTTGATGTTCTCTTGCACAAAGCTATTTCCCATGTATTCAACATTTGTTTTATCATGAATGGGAATAAAGTGTGGTGATTTTGTATGGTCGATCATAACCCATATTTCATTCTCCCCTATAGAGGTATGAGGAAACCTAGCTGTGATGCCCAAAATAAGCTTGTACCACTTACAAGTCGACACATAAATGGGATGAATAAAACTTGAATGTTTCTGTTTCTATTCCATGAACTATAGTTATCTATAACAGTAAGAAAAAAATCATTAATGTTTCATCTCATACCTAGTAACTAGAATAATCTCCATATTTTATAGAACATATTTTTTAATTTTTGAGTTCACAACCCCTGGGAAATATGACCGCACCATATCACATATATTTTAATATTAAAGGGAACGACCTAACAATTCTTGAAATGTACAAAAACCCCAAAAAATAATGAACACTCATCGATGATCTCCCATATATAAATAGAGTCACTAATTACATGATACTAATTATATAGTTTCATCTTTTGAAGATTCATCTCATTGAGATATAAGGTAGACTATATTTTTTTAGAACAATTTTCCTCTCACCCTCCTGAACACCTAAATGAATACAAGTATAGAGATCCATCTTAATCCACTCTTTTGATGATTTTTTATTGATATGGGTCAATTTATTCCTTCTCGATGTATTAGTAATAACATTCTAATTTATGTGGGTGTATGAAATGTAAAAATAAAAATATTTCTTATACTCCATTAATCACCTCTAACTAAGATTCAAATATTTTTGTGAGAAGATATAACTCAAGATATTGTGATACAAAAATATGGAAAACCATTCTCTAAAATATTAAAATAAAGAATCTTAAGAGAATTTATCACATATAAGAGATAAAGATAATTATTAGATCAATTTTTCTCATTTGGAATAAATTATCAGGAACCATATCCCACTACATGATCACCCTACATGAGACCACATCGAAAACCTGAACTAAATGCCTCAAAAAGATGAAATTACCCTTACATGCCTTTGGAATATTGAAGCTTGTTATATAATTTAAAAGGAACATCAACTATTCGAAATAATTCTTACATTTCTCATCCGATAATAACTTTACCACTCTCTATTTGAGGGAATTCATCAGAGATTACAACTTTGTGACATATTTGATAAACCAATGGTAATACCCCATCAAACCCAAAAGATCAAAATCTAAAAAAACACTACATTGTTTCTCCCTTTTCATAGTAGCCTTCATATTATCTGGATAAACTAAGGTACCAAGTTCAAAGACCACATATCCCAATAAAATCACTTCTTGAATCTAGATATCACATATTAATTTCATTTAATAAAATTGATTATCTCTTAAGATTTTTAAAACTGATCTTAGACCAGACACAATATCCTCCTTGGTTTTAGAGTGGATAATGATTTCTTCCAAAAATAACACTATGTTCCTGTTGATATAATCATGGAATATCATTTTCATCAGCATCATATGGAATACATAGAGATTATAAATCCCAAAAGGCATAACAAGATAATTTTTAATGGCTATACAAACTCTTATAGGAGGAATTTGGGATATAATATTCTTTAATTATCAACTGGTCGTAACAAGGTCAAATATCAATCTTTGAGAACCCATCCACCCCATTTAACTGATAAAAAATATCATCAATTTTTGGAAATAAATTCAAGTTTATGATTATAATTGAATTTAGTTTATGGTTATCCACATGATGGAAAATTTTTCCATATTCATTAATTAAAAAAAAATTAGGAACCACCCATTGAGACACACTTAGTCACATATAAACATTATCTAGAAGATCATCCAACATAGTCTTCAAATATTTATGAATAGTAAGTCCTATATGATTAGAATGAATAGAGATAATATGGGAATCTCATATTAAGTTGAGAGAGATAATCATCTCTCTCACTAGTGGAAATCTAGAAAAGTGTTACGGTATCACATAAAGAAACTATATGACTATTGGTGTTAGATCACCACTCAATAATTCATTCTCCAGTTAAAAAAACATATATATCATCCTATGAAGCTCAAGAATAGAATTTATGTCCTTGGATGACCATTAGTCCCATTTTCCATAGAATACATGACACACCCCATCAGGGGTAGTAATTGAGACCCACTAAACAAAAAATTAAATATGATCATTATGGTAGATTATCAAATAATTCCTATAAATGAAATTTATTAGAGTTGTGTCGAAAAGAAAAAAATTTTAGGTGACATTGATATATGAGAGGGAAAAGGAAGAATATGGGAATTGTTGACCCTAATATCCCTTTGTTCTGAGGGGTCTAGAAATATCCATCTTATGATGTATAATCTCTGTATGAAATTTTTCAAAATTTTAAACATGATTTTAAAACAAGGAATTTGATTCCCTCGTATCAAATAAAATAGTCACTAAAGATGAAGTTATAGGGATGATACCTCCCACTATCACTATAACCACATCATCTTTCTCTAAAGACTCTAACATTATGTGAATAAAATTATTTATGGATACCTGAGTATATAACCACTTGGTTCTTTAATAATCTAATTACAGTAGAGTAATTTTTGGTTTTGATGATCACATGGAACTATGCAGTGGAGAAAAGAAATGATAGATGTTCGGAAGGTGAATTGAGTGACTGCATGAACCATATATCTTCAATACCTCAGTATAAATTCGATTTGAACATTCATATTCCTGTTCTTTATTACCATAGGATAAATCTGAAAAAGCTAAAAAAAATAGGTTTTCATATTGATTTATAGCCCTATCACCTTGTTGGAGGATAAGAAACTCTATAAACATTTCTAAAACTATCTACTCAAGATATAAATCCTCTATAAAGATGGCTCTAATGTATTTACACTCCATAATTTAATTTTTATTCACTATAATAATCAAAAACCAACATCTCCTATTAGGTCCTTCAATCTAGAATGTTCAACATTTTACCTTTATCAAATCATTTATTTACAAGAAATTCTAATATAGCTCAATAATTTTAAATGAATCTTTATCCATAGGAGGATCATTTTATCCTTGTAATTCTGGTGGCTAATGTCTGAAAAATCATTGGTATGATCCAAAACTTCATCACTTCGAGGTTCCACTACCCAAGCCTGAACAAGAATGAGTGTGTCTGCCCATCCCAGAATGAGGAAAACATTTACCACTATCTCAACAAAATTATTATCAAATATAGGGTTTATTATTAAGGATTAATTGGTATCCTTATTCTAAGGTATGTTCAGAAATTCTTCTGAGGACATGGTACTACACAACACAAAGATTCAATATTGAAACCATTAGCAAGGATAATCATATCATCGACATAAGAAAGAGAAACTATAATATGAATTCCATTATATAGTGTTTGAATGTATGGGATTTCAAGATACTCATAAAATGTTTGGAAAATAATAAAATTTGATCAAATTTCTCCTCAAATACACTTTTCCCTAACACTTCTGATGAATTAAGGCTCGTTATGATGAGAACTAGACATGAATTTGCTTGAAGATACCCCTTTAGACCCAATATTACACCCAACTATCTACCAAGACATCCCTGAATACATACTGACATTATTATGGGATATTCAACCACAATTTGTTTTACTATTTCTTCATAAAAAATCATATTACTTTGGTACATTAATGCGTGAGTTAATTATAACATAAACCAATGGGAATTCCTGATCCCCATGGGTTGGTGACAAACACATATAATCAGGTCAAATATTAAATGGGAATATTTTTTTTACAAGAAAAAACCCTTAATAGAAAAGATAAAAAGATAAACAACATCCCATAGTAATTATGCAAAATAATCCTCGAGGAAAAAGTTAAATAACAAGATATATAGAAAACACTAATGGTGCATCATAAAAATGATTAAAAATCATCCACAAAGATAAAGTCTCAAAACTACCATTTAATTAGTAGACCGTAGTTCCAATAATCACCACCATCACTTCATGTCTTGAAAATAAAGCACACTCATCATCCCCAAGTAGTTCCTTCCCTTTTACTGGTCCTAAAAAAACATAGTATACAAATACACAAAGGTAATGATAGGGTGTTCGCAACAGTAGCCCAATAGGATCTCAAAAATTATTCAATAAGTATTCATAATTTAAATAAACAATTTTTTGATTAAATTAAATTAAATTCATGGAATATAAAATCATTTCAATGATTCAATCAAACATTATTTCAAAAAAAGGAGATTACGTGTATATCAAAATAGACATAAATGAACATTTTATATAAAACATAAGGTCATGAGTAAAATGTTTTTATAATAATTGGAATTTAATAATCTATAAACCAACCAATTTGTTTTTAATCCCTAAGACACAACATATTATGGCTATAGGATTATCACACTACTTAGTCGATCATCACAGATTAATGTGTGTGAACACATCAATAAGTCCCATGCCTTTAGGATAATCAATCAAACCCCCCTTTTGGAAATCATACCATTTTTGGTTTAGTTATATTTTTTTTATCACAATCCATTTTCTTAGGAGTCAGAGTCCTAGTTTTCTTTTGATAATCACTCACTAACTACCCCATATCGTATTTTCTTTTAATCAATCAATAAATAATGTTAAAATAATTCCAGTAAAATTATTTTATCATTCACATTTCTAAAGAAGAATTAAAATTTAAACATACTGTTTAAATATCAAAACAAAAAAATTGGTTTTTATCAAATTCATGCATGTTTTCATAAAATTCATGCATTTAAAAATAATCATTCATTTTACGAATTTTTCTCAACGCTCATAATAAAATCACTTCATCAAATTAAATTTCCAATTTCCATCAGTCATTTATAAAATCCACCAAATTCATCAAACCATTGAAAATGGTGTTTTATTTCAAAACATCATGCCCTCTGAAAACAAAACATCAAATAATATAAATTAATAGATTAAAAAACAATTGAAAATATATATCAAGTCATGAATGAAATAAATGTTTCAATTGTAGGGAAAATATTTAAAAACCCACCCTCATTTGATCATACGATCAAGAATCAATAACCAAAAATCAGAATCTCCAATAGAGTGACGAATGTGATGAAGGTCAAGAAGGAATACCTATAACTACAATCTATTAAATAAAAGATCCAACACACCAACAACATGATGATTATTAAATCCCAAGGGATGAGAGAGTAGAGGAAATTGGAATTATAAATCCTGGAAAAATCACCGTACAAAGATAGATCAAACACATCCACTGATGCTTTGATCTGAGAAGATTATATTTTTCGGAGCCAATTCACCTATTGAGAGAATCCAAAATCCTTGGAATAATATTAGGTTCAATTATGTGTGATTTAGGATTTATAAGGGGGGTTTTGGTTTTAATATGAATTTTTAGTGGGTTAAAATCTTGTTCACACGGTTTTCTAGGTTAGATTACAAGGTTAGTACTAACTATGCACCATCACTTGGATTATGAAACAGATGCATGGTTTTAATGAATAGTTAATTAGACCATGGAAAGACCATGAAAACCACCACTACATAATGATAAAAGGTTTTAAATAGGGGATTCATGGTTTCAAATAAATGTGTGACATCCTTGTTCCACCCTCAAGACCCTATAAATTGGGCACATGATTTTCTTGGAAAAACCCCATGGTTTTCCCTAACCATGCATCAACCATCCATAGCCTCAAAACCTCAAAAAAATTCAACCATCCCTCAAAATAACATAGTAAATGTAAAATTAAAGGATCATAAAAAATTGATCAAGATGTAACTAAAATTAGTTAAATGAATGTTATAATCTCCAAACCATTCACACTTTCAACCCCTTGAAATATTTTCAATAAGACAACATATTAATGCACTGATTCCATTGATATCTCATAAGGTTATTAAAAATACATGTATCATGAGACTAAAATCCATGATGACAAAGAACATGAACCAAATGTATAAACATTACATGATTAAAACTCTTTCTAGTGTCAACAATATGTGTCAGAAAATAAATTAGGGATAAATTAGGTTCCATATGAAGGTCCCACCACAAAATATATGTGAAAGGTAAAATAATTTTTTTTTGATTTGAGACATGTGAAACATGTTTTGTATCGATATCAAATATTGTGGAAAACACAAATGGTAATAAATTGTGCCAATATTCTCAACAACCTCAAATGATATGAGGTATCATGATGAAAATATTCATTGTTTTCCATGATATTGTTTTCCAAACTAAAGTGAAACTCTTAAGAAAACTTTTTCACCACCTAAAAACTACAAATGTCATTGATGACGTTCAGTAGAATATTTATACCATTATTGGGATGTAAATACAATATAATGAATCAGAAAGATCCCCATTGTGTCATCTTCGATCAAACTTGGAATAAACTAGTAAGAATCAACAATTTTATCTCATCACAATTCATGTGTGTCTATACAACTCCTTAAATAGTATAATCCTAATGGATGACTAGTAACTATTATAATAGAAAAATTCAACTAGTCCAATGTGGAAATTAAAATCTCCAAAAATAAATAATTACATATTTAATCATTTATTATGTAATCTATATATCTGATTCTATCTAGAAATATATTTGTAGATAATATTAGTTTACCAAACTAAACTTGGATACTGATGAATTATAGAGGCCACTCCCAAACAAGGAAGTGAGTCTGGGATCCTTGTCAAAAACTATAACATATAGAACTATGAGTAATTTTATGATCTCTTATATGTAGATATTTACCATGTTCTAAACACTAGGTTTATAATGAATGATACTAATATATGTTTATTTGGCCATCCTATTGTTCATAACACATATCACATTAATTCCCCTAGGGTTATGAGTTATCCCAACTAAAAAGTTCATCAAAATATCACCCCACATCCACGCCAGCACAAAAAAGGGGATGAAAAAAACATTAAGGATTTTGGTTCTCATCATTGACTTTATAATTGGTATAAAAATTAGGAAAAATAATTAATATATCATATCATACCATACCAAAAAAATTGATGCTTTTGGTTGTAAAAAACACCATTCTTTCTAGGTGAACCGCTGACTGGGAACTATGACAATCCTTTATCACTTACATTATCATAAGAAAGGGAATGACATACTATTTTTGAAAACATTGGATACCCTCAATAGATAATGACCACTCAACTATGGAATCCCCACTATAAAGAGAGTTCCTAACTCCACAAGAAACATATTTGAGCAATTTATATCAAAGAATCACATCAATAAGAGAAGAGGTTAACTAAATGATTGACATTATAATTTTGGTTTCATCATCCCAAACTCCCAATTCATATAATTAGATGGAGCCCAAATATTCCTCTCTTCTATTGATTGTTTCATGTCCTAGGATAGATGTTTCCTACTCAATGTGTTAGTAATTTCATTCCCCATTCTAGGCTACATGAAATGAAAAATTATAAATACTAAAGGTACTACACCCATAATATCTGATGACAATTCGAATCCTTTTTTGAGAAGAGGTAATTGAAGCTTATTTGATCTCAAAATAAGGTAAATCATTCTTTGAAAAGTAAATTTCTTACAATTTTAAGATAATTCATCACAACTATGCGTTCATGATCATGAGAAGGATAGTACTTCAAGTGTGGATTAACTATCTAGAACCATATTCTACTAAACAATCTCCCTTTATGGGGAAACATCCCAAATCCAAACCTATTATGTCACAAAGACCACATAACCCTGAAAAACCACTAATAGAGTCAATAGTAGCATAAAAGTAAAAAATCTGTTCAAATCATCAAAATAATTTTTATGTTTATCATCCTATAATAACATTTATCATTTTCATGTGAGGTAAGTTATCATAGACTCTAAATTTGATAAATAATCGATGAACTGGTGGTAAGAACCCACTAAACCCAATAATATCTCAACCATAGAAACATTGAATAGTTATGCACATGTCAAAATAGATATCATATTCTTCGGGTCAACTGAGTTACCATTATATGAGACCATGTGTCTTGATAAAATTACCTCCAAAATACAAAAAACACATTTTCATACCTTGTAATAAAGCTATCGATCTCTCAATATTTCCATAAATTCTCTCCAATAGAGCACATGATCTTCCGTAGTTTTAAAATAAACCAAGATTCCATCCAAAAATACCACTAAAAGAGAATTGATATACTCTTGATATATAATTTTCATTATTAGCCTAAATACTACAAGATAATTTATTTTACCAAAAGGCATTATAGGGTAATAATAATGTAAAACCCTGATATTTTTATGAGATATATTTTTTAATTTTTTTATGTCTTGTATTATATAATACACAAAGATATTATTGCACTACATGAAACACTGAATTAGTTTTCAATATACACAACACTATGCTTGGCTTGTGTTATACAAGATTTTATGTTCTTTTGATAGAATTAATTTCACATAAGATGAGTTTAAGAAAACAACTAAATATTATTATGTCAACTTATAACCTAGTCATTATAATGGTGGGTATGAACAAAAATAAATAAATTTTGAAAATATGATTAATTCAGTGGTCAAAAATTAATTCATTAGCAATCAATTAATTATAAATGAAAATTAAATCACTTTTTAAATAAAACAGTTTTATATTAAATACAATTTAAATGAAAATAATTGAGTTTATTAAATATTAAAATAACAGCTACTGGATTTTATTAAATAAATTTACTTGTAATATGTTAAATGAAATGTTTAAAAATCATCTAATATGTTTTTTAGACATGATATATGAAAAATAAAATTTTCCAAATAAAAGAAGTATTTTTCAAAAAATAATGTTTTGACCCCTTTTGATGAGCCACAACATTTAAATCTAGTTTGAGAGTTTTATATATTCTATTTAACAAAATAAAATTAATTATTGTAAGAGTGATATAAAAATTGACTTTAAATAATTTATGATTTTTATGATATTTTTCACTTTTTGAAGAAGAGAAAAACATATTACATTATAATTGAAAATAAATTTTTTCCAAGAAATAATTTATATAGATAAATTATATTTTTTAATGTTATTAAAGTATAAATAGAAAATATTTTAATCACTTAATATAATGTTGGTCATTTCAATTAATTTTACTATGAATTTATTTGTAAAAACATTTCAATATTTTATAATGGTTTAACTTTTGAAACCCATTTTTCATTCCGATAACGGGATTAAATTTCAATTAATTATAGAAACATATTGTTTTTTGAATTTTTGTAAATGGATTCCATATTTTTAATTAGTGTTTCCAAATTATGTAAATAGTATTCATTTATTTTTGGGGGATTATGAATAGAAACTTTGGTAATTTTTATTAATACGACAAAAGGGTAAATTGGTTAATTTGGGGTGAAAATAGTATTATACAATTACCATAACACTTTTACTAATATAATTTGATGAGTTTTTTAACTAAATAATCCTTGTATGTAAATGGTGTCCTTTGTAAACCACTTGGATGAGATTATAACATTTAATATATTTAATTTAAATAAAAGATAAATTTGTCTTACTCAAATTTTAATAAAATTACCGTTTTTAAAATATGGTTATATATAAGCTAAATTCAAAAATAAACACTAATATGAAATATATAATTATTTTATACATCATGTTACTTTATTTTTAATTTTTAGGAAATAAAAAATTTCTTTATATTCATATACATTAATAAAGCAGATATTATTAATTGATGAAAAATTAATAAAATAATATTAATAAAAATGATAATATCTATTAAAAGACAAAAAATATAATTTTTTTGTTAGAGTATATCTCAACCATAATCATCCAAGGGTCGAGTTATTGAGAATTTGTATCCATATTTAAATGATTATGACACTTATAATATTTTATTTAAAGTGATGTTAAAGTTATCACATTCATGTTTTAATAAATATAACATTTTTTATGTAAGATTTTACAAATGATATATTCGACTATAAGTATTATTATTAAGTCTATAGTTTTTATCTTCATCATAGTATTTTATTTCAAAATTTTTCCCCAAAAATAATTATATTAAATAAATACCCAAAACTAATGTAGTAATTATTTTATTAATGAATATATCAAATTAATGTTATTAAAAATATTAAAATAAATAATTTTTTTGATAATTATTATATTTAATTAATTTTATAGATGATATTTACATCTTATGAATATAATAAATTATTTTATTCATTGTTAAATTATTATATTGATTTTTTTAAAATCCATGAAATGAATTGGTTCAAAATTGACACTATTGATATTCTGTCAAAATAATGATTTATTAATCTATTTAAAAATTATAAAATATTTTTAAAAATATAAAATAATTATTATATGGTTAAAAATATTCAATATTTATCATTTATGGTCTAATTGAACAATTTTTTTTGAAAATACAGTCTTTATATATTGAAATAATTGTTACCTCACATAAAATAAAAATAGAATAACTAAGGGTTAATTAAAATTATAAGGTATAAATTGATTGGAAAACTTGTAAAAGAATTATTGGTTTATGATATTAAAACCCTATATCATCTTATATTATAAAATATAACATTTTTAAAGTTTATAATGGGATTTAATTTTTTTATAAATTAATATTTTTGGATATAGCAAAGGTTCTACTCAACTTAATTAAAAAATGGAACTTACTACCTCAATTATTCCCTTCAATTTGATCATTAATTATCATCAATAACTTACCTAATTACTTTATAATCTTATCTAGTCACAATTTAGGGGTTCTATTCTTCTTAAAAGACCCTATCTAGTGCCTTTAAGAGGTTATATTGAGAGAGTTTACCATTGAAGAGGTAATCTCCTTTATCGAATGAGTGAAGATCATTTCTTCTTAGACATCATATTCCTTTTTTGTTTACATTATAATGTAATATATACAATATCAAATATATAAATATATTTTATTATGATTATAGAACTACCATATTCCACCTTATGTCCATCCTATGAAAAATTAAATCATTAGACGTGCATATGTACTGTTTACCATCTTCACGCTATGGTGTAATATGTATTTCATGAACACATTATTTAGAAGGTTTTAATTATGTAAATATTAAATATATATGATTATAATAAAATTATATTGATTCTTAACTAAATCATATACCATCATCTTCCGTACCATTTAACAATTATGGGAATGATATCATCACTCATGTATACGTACAGCTTACTCTCTCCATGAAATGATGTGATTAATTCTACATTATATCGATTAATGAATGATTATATAAATGTATATAATAAAAAATATGATATATATTACATTAATATCATTTTGTAAATTATATTACTATAAGTTATTAAGTGTAATATGATCTTATTCTTCAAAACATGCGTAATAAAATAAACTGGTTAATAATCAAAAGATAAGTAATATTGTTAGTAACAAATGGGTAACAATATGATCACTTATGATATAATAAAAATTAATATGATTATGGAATAAGTAAATTAAATTATTTAAACTCTTATATAGGAGGTTCAGACACGTATTAAGGCCCCCTTACCTAAGTTAAGGGATTATTTTGTCTCACTTTTATTTTTGTGGGACATATGCATTATACACCACCTGTTTCTTTTGTGCGGTGCCCATGTTGCCCATTAAAGTTTTTATGATTATTATTATAATGGTTAAGGAATTTTCATATTCATATAATCTTCTTTAATTTATGATTTATTTTATTTTACTACTAATAAAGTAGTTAGGGGTAATTTCACAATCCCATTATTATCTGAGATTGTGTATACCTAAGTATTTATAGGGGTTTATTTTTTATCCATGTCTATATTTTCAAAAAATGATTTCATAATTTTTTTTACTAATCTCATATGAATATTTTACATCATTTTTACCAAATTTATACTTTTTAATACATGATTTTAAAATAATATTTCTTTTTTTCCCAAATGAGTTACTTTTTTTACTTTTCTATAGAAGTATGAGATTAATATTATCTTTTAACTTCTACGATGAGAACATATTTTTATAATTTTAAAATACCTTATTTCCATGATGCTTCCATAAAAATATTTCCTGGTTATTTTTTAAAACAAATAGTTTCTTATAAAATTTCATGGTATTTTATGAAAAGATAATGTTTTTGAAGAAGAAATAATATTTTTCAAATGAATTAATTTCAAATGTTATATGAAAATTATTTTCCAGAAAAGATGGAATTATTTAATTGGTTTATGTTTCAATTATACTATCCCTATTACTCTGGTGATTTGATTATTTTTTTGAGGGACTGATATTTATGAAATCCATTTGTTTTACATGGATTATGTCATTATGGAATGATTTTTAAGAAACCCATTATATTACTTGGATTTTACTATGATGGATGATTTTTTTCGAACATGTAAGAATGATTTCAATATTAGAAGAGTGGGACCTATATTTTCCTCTAA
Organism: Viscum album; assembly: GCA_963277665.1. Taxonomy (NCBI): domain Eukaryota; kingdom Viridiplantae; phylum Streptophyta; class Magnoliopsida; order Santalales; family Viscaceae; genus Viscum; species Viscum album. Next base: position 697,755,843 of record OY728121.1, on the reverse strand, counting down.
TTCATTGGGTAAAAGTGTATATCTCATGAGCTAGACTGTGATGGAATGGGAAATGATCCTGGTTCAATAATATAGGTCTCGAATGATATATAATCAAGGTTCCATAATACATGGATGAAATGGTATGTAAAATCAATTCAGTAATATAGGATTAGAACGTTGAGTGAACTTGGTTTAGTAAAGGAATTTTTTCACATTTATGGACTTGGAATTGAACCGTGGCTAATATGGAAATAGTATTATATTCTTATGTATTTTATATAATTACATGTTTTATTCCAATGTTATATGCTCATAGATCATGTTCCTTTATTATTTATACCTTATGAACTGTGAAGATTTATTTCATGACTCAAGATTTTGATATTTTTTGTATATGGAATAATTTTAAAAAGTTATGTTCATGTTTTATATTTTTATAGTAATTTTCTATTGGATATTTTCATTATTTACCCTTACTGAGAATTTGAGCTCACCCTTTTCAAATTTTTTCTTTTCCCCAAGATATGAAAAATGGTTTTAGGTATGAAAACTAAATTGGAGATATTTATGGGAGATGTTGAAGATATTTCTCCATATAATATGATTGTGTTACATGTTCCTAAAGGCACTAAAATAATAAGGTAATTGGGTGTCTATTTGTGTAATATATTATGTATTATGAAAAAGTAATGTAATTTCCATGTACATCATGCTTGTGTATTTACAATTGGAATCAAATTGAATGTTTAGTCTGCCTTTGGATACTAGGATGATAAAAAATTAGTGAGATCCCTAGAGATATTTCATAATATATTTCTAGGGTTTTCCTAAGGATAAGTATAATAATAGGTTACAATCCTAGAGTTTTTTTGATAACCATAAATAACCTATAATTAAATCTAAGATTTCATAGATTGAAATATTATATGTAATTTACCATAATTATTTGTTTTTAATATCCAATATGTATTTCTATAACTATTCTTTCTAGTCTTAGTCGATTTCCAGAACTAGATAGAACATAGTTCACATTGAATGTTTCAGATGTGGAAATAATTGGAATTATGAAAACCAATTTTCTAATTGGAAATATCATAAACAAAATCTAAAAGGTTGTATTATTATTGGTTATACTAATGAGGATAAAGGGATTGTAAATGACATGTAAATGGTATATGAAATCTTAGAATTATTGTTTAAATTAAACCTAAGAATCTTGGTTAGATTATGTTTAAGAAATCATAATACATGATTTATGTTTTACGAAAGACAATGATAATGGAACCTGATTAATGTTTTAAGAATAATGTTGGATGACTGATGTGTATATGTTTCGGAATTCAAAGATTACATGAATCATGGTAAATATAAGTGTTTTTAGTATAAGTTTTCGTGAAGGATTGTAAAAGATCTATTGAATAATTTTTAATAAATATAAAAGTTATTTATAGTTAAGAAGATATATTAAAAGAATACACGATTAAGGGAATGATAACCCCTAATATGTCCTATATGTTATGATAATGATGTTCGGATAATGATATATTGTATATGAATAAGTATATTGGATGATACTAGTTTCTTGAGAACTAATTATGGTTTGGTTTTCAATATGGTTATGATATCATGGATAAAGTATTCATCTTTTTTAGACATATGGAATATATCCAATATGTTATGGAATAAGGAAAAATGCATATTTTTAATAAGGATATATGGTAATTTACGTTATTACCATGACTCAAGAGACTAAATTATTAAGGTGCTAACATGTTTTGAATGTTGATAACAATATATAACTTATGATATATTGTAGGTACATGTTAAGACGAGTTAGTTCAACTCTTTATAAATTTTTGGATTTTCTTCTTTAATAAGGATTATAAGGATATAAATTTATGGAGTGTCTACTTAAAACATTGGATAATGTTTATTAGAATAAACAATAATCTCACCATAGGTGGACTTATGAATATTTGATGACTTTTGATAACTTTTTTTTGTGATAAAGATTGATGGAATAACCTATTATTCTATTTATGGATCTCATGATCCATTAACGCTTTAGGAACATCAAATTAAATTTTATTTTCTTAGAATATGTGGTGAAGCCGAAAATTGTTCAAGGAATGAAAAATGGTGAGATTGTACTGAAGTCAAGTAAGTATATATTCTCATGAAAATTCATCAACAAAAGAAAAAGGGATCATGATGTAAAATGGTGTCTTATTATCATCATTTTTATGATATAAATGGCATATTTCACACTACATTAGTTTATGGTTTTGTTATTTTTAACATTCTCTTGATCACTCACATTATTATAATAATTGATCTTTATCAATCACTTTTATTATTTATGGTTTTCATTCATTCCCATATCTTCTCCTTTGATCTCCTATGTGGAGACCTAGTTACGATTTACTTCATGTAACTATTATTTTGAAACTATTACTTTTTAAAAGGAAGTTTTACTATCTTTTTTATGATGTGGGTTTCTATGAAAGAAGATTTCAAGTATTAGTCCCTTTATAACATATATTAATTTTTGGGGTGAAATTCATTTTAATGGGGGTAGAATGTAACACCACTATATTTTTATGAAATATATATTTTTTAAGTTCTTTGATGTCTTCTGTTGTATGCTACACTAATATAATATTGTGCTATATTAAAAAAATATCTTATTTTGTTATATAATAAACACTATGTATGTCTTGTGTTATGCCCAATTTCAATATCTTTTGATATAATTCATTTCATGCAAGACCGAGTATAAGAGAATAACTAAATATTATTATGTTACCTTATAACCTAGTCATTATAATTGAGGGTATGCATAGTATTAATTGAATTATGAAAATATGCTTAATTATTTGGTGATAAATTAATTCTTTAGGGAGAAAATAATTACAAATTAAAATTAAACCCTTTTTAAATAAAAGAAAATGCCTTTATGAAAACTTTTTAAATGAAAATAAGTGAGTTTATTAAATAATAAAATAACTCCTGATGGATTTTTTTAATGAAATATATATGTAATATATTCAACATAATGTTTAAATTTTATATTATATGTTCTCTAGATATGATATGATTAAAAATTCAATTTTTTATATATAAGAAATAGTTTTCAAAAAATATAGTTTTTCCACCTTTGGATGGTGCACCCATTTTAAAAATAGTTTTTGAAACTTTTATATATTTTATATGATAAAAAAATATCTTATTTGAATTGGTCGAATGAGCTTTAGGATTTTTGAGGTTGCGTTATGGGTTTCTGCTTGCTGTGATGGTTTGAATCAGTTCTGCTAGAGTGCTTTTGAATCACGTGTGATGATGATTTTGGAAAAGGATCATCATTAATGGTGGTTCCATGGCTCGTGATTATTTCTTGATGGGAACCCCAGTCAGTCTATAAGGGTTTTCTTTAGATGAGGATTGAGATGGATGCCTCCATTGTGCCAAGATTTTCAGATTTGGAATATTGAGAGGGTGTGGCGCTGCCATCGGTTCCATGCCAGTGCATTTTTGAACAGGATAACTTGACGATCATCCATGATATGGTGGAGGTGTGGCTTATCAATGATGATGCGGGGAAGGGGTACTTCTATGTAGTCTAGTTCTGGGTTATAACCCTCTTGATATTCAGATTTTTTATGTCTCCATGTCCCTGAAGTCGGGTTATTCCCTCTTTTACCTTAAAAGGGGGTTTATCCGAAATCAATAAAAATTTCATCCTTCGGGCCATTCATTCAGAAAAAATTTATATGGTAAAATTATATTATTTTATGGTTTCAAAGTATAAATATACTATATTTTTACATTTAATATAATGTTGATCATTGAAATTATGTTTAACATGAAATTAGAAATAAAAACATTTCAATCTTTTGCAATGTTTTATGTTTTAAAACATGTTTTTCAATCCAAAAGGGGATTAATTTTAAATTAATTTCTACAAATTTTTTGTTTTTAATTTTTAAAACTGGATTCCATATTTGGAATCAGTGGTTAGTAATCATTTAAATAGATTTATTTTATTTATGAAAATCATTAATAATAACTTTGGAAATTTTTATTAATACGGTAAGAGGGAAAATTGGGTAATTTAGTGTAAAACTAATATTATAAAATTATCCTAACACGTGTACTAATATAAATTAATTATGTTGTTTCTACCTAAAATATACTTGGGTTCAAATGGAATCCTTTTGAATCCACTTAGATTAGATAAGGAAATTTAATATATTTTATTACAAGAAAAGTTAAATCTGTCTTACTCAAAATTTAATAAGTTTATCATTTTTAAAATAATGTTATACAGAAGATAAATTTGACTATAAATACTAATTTTAAATATAATTTAATTATCTATCATGTTAATTTATTTTTCATTTTTATGAAATTAATAATTACTTTAAAGACTTATACATTGATGAGGCAGAAATTATTTAATTGATGAAAAACCAGTAAAATAATTTTTATTAAAATTATGATAACCATTAAAAGATTAAAAAACATGAAAAAATATTATTTTTTGAGTATATATAAACCATATTCATCCATGGGTAATGAAATTTATCATTTAGAGTGATATTGAAAAGAGTAGGACACTTATAATATTTTATTTAAAGTGATGTTAAATTTGTCACATTCATGTTTCAATAAATATAATATTTGTGATGTAAGATTTTCCCAAAAATAAATTCTACTCTAAGTATTACTATGAAATAGAGAGTATTTTGATTCACTATATTATTTTATTTTTAATTTTTATTGAAAAAATTAGTATATTAAATAATTACACAAAACCGATGTAGTAATTATTTTATTAATGAAAATTTCAGATTAATTTTATTAAAAATAATAAAATAAATTTAATTTGTGATAATTAATATTTCTAGTTAATTTTATAGATCAAAATTACACATTAAAAATATAAAAATATATTTGGTTTGAAGTTGACATCTTATTTTGGTATTTTTAAAAATTCATGAAATGAATAACGTCAAAATTAACACTATTGATATTTTATAAAAATAATGTTTTATTAAATTATATAAAAATAGTAGTGTGTTTTTTAAAATATAAAATAATTATTTTATTGTTTAACGTATTATTTTTTTCATTTATGATAATATTGACATAAATTTTTTAAAAACTACACTCTTTTAATATTGAAACATTTGTTACCATAGTAAAAATCAAAATAGAATAACTAAAGGTTAAATAAAATGATAAGGTATAAATTTATAGAAAAACTTATATATATTTTTTTGTTTGATGATATAAGAACTATATCCCATATAATATTCTAAAATATTATATTTTTTAGGTTTCATTATGGGCTTTGATTTTATTATAAATTAATATTTTATGAGATTCCAAAGGTGCCCCTCACCTCAATTACAAAAGGGCACCTCCTCCCCCATTTCATCAAATCACATCGAGCCTTCAAGATCAGACATACCCTGCCCATTTACCATATTGAATTCACTATTCACATTCTAGAGGTTCTATTCTTCTCAAATGACCAACTCTAGTGCATTTAAAAGGATATCTAGAGGGAGATTTCCAAAGTAGATGTAATCTCTTTTACCAACTCACTCAAGATTATTTCTTCTTCTACAGACTCTTAATTTTTGCCATTATAATGTATAAAATATAGTTTAAAATACATAATGAGATGTTATCATAATTTTTAACAATCATATTATATCTTCTATCCATCCAATAAAAAAATCACTACACATGCGTACGTATGAATTACTCTCTCCACGATGTGGTATAATCTGTTTTCACCCAACCTTACATGGATATGTATAATGATGGACTTAATAAGTATATTTGATTACTATAACATGATAAGTATTATTAAATAAAATATATATCATCCACGTCCATACCATTTCACAATTATTCAAATTATATTGTCACTCATACGTACGTACGACATACTATCCCCACTATGCGATGTGATTCATTCTACATGATATCCTTTAATGAATGTTTATATAAATATATAAAATAAGAAAGTTATATATATTATATATTAATATCATTCTAGGAATGATATAACTATAACCTAGGAATAGGAATACGAACTTATTCATTAAAACATGCAGATGAAAATAATGTATTTAATACATGAACGATAAGTAATAATGTTATTAAAAAACAAGTAATAACATGATCACTTATAATATAATAAAAATGAATATTATTCAAGAATAAGTAAATCAAATTATTTAAACCCCTATACAGGAGGTTTAGACACATAATAATGAACCCACACCTAAGCTAAGGGGTTATTTTTTCTCACTTTTATTTCTATGGGACATATGCCTTATACACATCATATGTCTTTTGTGTAGTGTTAATAAGGACCAGAAATGTTTTTATGATTCTTTTTTGGAATTTTGATGGTATTTAAATATTCATATAATAATATTTATTTCATAAGGCATATTATTTGACTGATTATATAGTTGTAAGGTGTAATTTCACAATCACATTATTATCTGATATTGTTTTTATGTATGTATTTATTGGGGTTAATTTATAAACAATATTTATGTTTTCAAGACATTATTTCATTAAATATTTCACTACTATACTGTGGATATTTGAAGTCATTTTTACCCATTTTTACTTCTTATAGTACAGTTTGAAGAGAATATTTAGTTCATTTTCCAAAAAATGTATTTTTTTAATTTTCCGGAGACAAAATGAGAAGTATGTTTTATTTTAACTTATATAGAATGAACAGATTTTTACATTTTCAAAATTCCTAATTTCCATGAAGCTTCCTTGAAAATTTTCATGGTTATTTTCAATGGAAATACTTTCTTTTAAAATTTCTTGATGTTTTAAGAAAACAAGATGTTTTTAAGAAGAAATAATCTTTTACTCATGAATTAATATCAAATGATAAATCAAAATTATTTTCCATCTAATATGTAATTATTTAACAGGGTTATGTTTCCAATATACTAACCCTATTATTCATATTATTTGATTATTTTTATAATGAAATTTTGTTTACGAAATTCATTCTTTTACATGGATTATGTTATGATAGAATGTTGTTTATCAAACTCATTATATTTGTAACACCCCGGGTAAATAAAGAATATGAAATTTTCACATTTATCCATATTTGTGAATAAAATATTGATATTACATTAAATGGGATGTTATGCTCGATGGCGTACCCAATACACAACAACAAGTTTCTTGGGAATCTTACGTTCCACTCTAATAATAAAATAATATTATTTTAAATTGTAGTTAACGCCTAGCTGATGTAATGGCGGGAATGAAGAGAACTAACTACAAAATTATTATATATGTTTTTCAAATATTTTTACTTTTTACAATAAATGTTAGAGGATTAAAAATGTGAATTAATCCAATTTTAATCGTAAACATTCTAATATTCATTAAAAGGTCGATTAACCACCTTTTGATGACGAACCTATATTAAATCCACTTTTTGAAACTATTATGCATTATATTTGACAAAATAAAATTCTTCTTTTGAATCCGGACATAAAAATTTACTTTGTGTAAATTTTTGGTATTTTTCCGATAAAGTTCATTTTTTTATGAATAGTGAAAAATGTTGTATTTTAATTCAAAACCACTTTTTAGTCTAATTTATTTATATGATTATATTATCTTTTGAATTGGTTTTAGAGTGAAATTAGAATATATTTTTACCATTTAATCCAATAGTGGTTGTTGGAATTAATTTAATCTTGAAATTGGACTTAAACTAGTGTCAATCTTTTGATACTTATTGTTTCATAAAAACATGCTATTTGCGATGACAACGGAAATTAATTATTAAATTATTTAATTTAAATTATATGTTTTGAATTTTGTAAAATATAAATCATTTTTGAATTCGGAATATCAAATATAGATTAGGGGTAATTTTTGGTATTTTTCAGAAAAACATCAAATTTAGATGAATAGTGAAACCACTAAGTGGTAGTGAAGGAAACTGTTTTTTCGTTTAAATGAATCTTTGCCACTTCTGTGATTTTATTTTCAAAAATCCAACAAAACTGGTTGTCATTAAGAAGTAAAATGTGGTTCAATGATATTAAAATAATTTTTGGTGAATAGTAACTTTTAAGTTTTATTATTCGCGATTAAAGGTAATTAGTGTAATTTAAGGTAAAAATACTGTTTTAATAATATGAAATGACCTAGACACATGTCCTACCCTCATTGGATGTGTCATGGACGACCTAGACAATCCATGGGTCAACTTGGGGACCCCATGGAGCCACTTTGGTAGGAAAATAACATAAATAACTTTGTATTTAAAGATAAAATTAAAATGTCACAAACATGAGTTGTTTTACTAAAAAAAAATTTAAATGGGGTTATACAAGTCATATTTTTTACTATAAATATTCATTATAAATATAAAACGATTTCCTACATCATGATATTTGTTTTATAATTTTTATACATTAAATAAATTAATTTATTTTTGACATCGTGATGATGCAGTGATTACCTCATAAATGAACAATTTAAATAAAATGAGACGATAGGGTGAAATAGATCCCTTAAACTTGTCAAAAACCTATTGGATGGGTGTATTTCGAAACCTTATCACCTTATCCTATAAATATATCCTTTTGGGACCTTTTAAATCCGAAAAAAATTTTATAATAAAGTAATATTTTATAACTTTCCAAGAGTGCCCATCCTGTCCTCTTATAAAAGGCCCCCACCTCTACCACCTTACACACACCTCTCAAGCCTCTGGCTCAGCCAACCCCTGCCCATTTAATCTCTCCACATCCCTATCTTAATCATTTATGCCTCACTTTGGGAATAATCCTTTCCAAGAAAGCCTTTGAGCTCAAATCAAAGAGAGTTACCCGATTTAAAGGTAATGTCTTCCCTTGTGTTCTTTTGTCTTATTTTGCTTCTCCAAACCCCTAAACTATTTTTATTACTTTTTTTGTAGAAACAACAGTATCTTAAATATACTAGTATTTTTTTATAAGAAGTATTTGAGCTACACTTTCACACACCTCCGTCTAATGGTAAAAGAACATACAGTTTCTGTGGATGGCGAATTACTGCCTCACGAAAAGATGATTGTTCAATATTCTTTTAACACCTTAAAAGGTGTCCATTAAGATGTAACCACATTTATATATGATATATAATATTTTTATGTTTTCCTTAAGCATCTGTGTTTTTCATTTATGTCATACCTTTATGGATTCCATTATAGGTAAAAACGATATCTTCATTTTAGGAAGTGCGGACTACCGCCCCCTCAAAGTGATTTGATTCGTTAATGCCATATGTGGGACATATAAAAGAAGGATTTAAAGGTATTAAATATGATATAATATTGGAATTATATTATACCTTTATATAATTATTATTTCATTCCATTTAATACAAAAAAAATAAATGAAAGTAGCGTTCATGCGTATGTACGGCTTACCTTCTCCATGAACGTTACATTTCATTTCCTATCTCCAAATGTTATGTACTATTATAAGTACATATATATAATATATATATGTAATATATTACATATAAATTATGGATATAATTCTGGAATTGTAATATATATATTTCTCTAATTTTTTTTAATTCCATTAATATGACAAAAAATGAAAGTAGCGTTCATGCGTACGTACGGTCTACTGTCTCCATGAACGAAGCTTTTAAATTTTTATCTCCAAATGATATGGAATAGTATAAAATTAATATATACTGGATATATATGATTTTTAAAACATCAATACTATTATGGATATGATGTAACTATAACTACATGGAAAATTCTTTTCCAACATGTTCAATTCTTACTCACGTACAGAACATCAACAAAAACGTCTGATATGAACTCACTTTATTAACCAATTATTATAACATTATAATATGTGATATGAAATGAATAATAATATTAAAAAAAGGTCCTTAAGAAATTATAAATTGACCAAATTTTATTATTCAGGAGATTAAAGAACGATCGAGTCATGTCAGACATGAGGTAAGGGATCCTACCCCTCTCGTTCTTTTTAAGTACACTCTTTTATGTCATTCCTTTTAAGCTCATATTTCTTATGATTGGGATGTTATTTTATATTAATCTTACTGTAATTTTTATGTTCATATGATGAGAGACTCGACTTTATCTCATCAATCAATTTTGGATGTTTTGAGAGGCGCCGTTAGGCTGCCGAATTTTCGTAAGAGATCCAACCTCTCTCTTTCTTTTTTAAGTACTCTCCTTTATGTCACTTCTTTTAAGCTCCACTTTGTTATGTTGGGGGATGTTATTTTATATTATTCTGGAGGTAAATTTTATTTTAATATGATGAGAGACCCTATTTGATCTCATCAATCCATTTTTGGAAGTTTTAAGTGGCGCCATTAGGCTGCCGAGTTTTCGTAAAGGATTTTTCAGCTCAGTTTTTTTCCCGTGAGATTTATGCTAGATTTTCCACCATTTCCATTGAGTGGTATATATACTGACCATTATTCTACTATTTCTGAAATATAATTTTGCTTATGATTATTTACAACAATGTTGTATTGTCCTTCTTTCATGGGGTGTATGTTTCGAAAGATACCCAAGTCGGTAAGGGAACCTTTCACCCTCATCTCTTTAAAATACTTATTTTGTTGGGTATTTTAATTTACATATTTTTATGTTGGGATATGTTCTTATATATCCTTATTGATGTAAATTTTATGTCCAAGTGATGAGATACCCTTTAGCTCTCTCATAAACTCTTTTTCTAAAATTTGATGTGATGTTGTTAGGCTGTCAAGGGAACTTCTTAACCGAATTTCGTTTTCTTTGGGTTCAACATATAGTTATTGAATATGTCATCATTTGAATATGTGTGAAAGAACTTTGATTATTTTACTCTTAATATCCACTTATATTGGGTGTATTTATATTTTTCACACATAATTATGAGATTTATTTATCCTTAATTTAAGGAAACCATCTTTATAATGTATTTCATCTCAATTTACATTTCCATTGAGACTTCATTGTTGTTATGCACCAATTCACTCTTATATGGTGTATATACTGTCCTTTAGAATATTATATCAGAAATCCCTTTATTCTCATGATATTATTAAATTTTATTCCTCAATTATTGTATTCAAGTGTCTCTCATTTTGTTAAAAACCCTTTAACTAAAATATCGTTTTAAATGATTTAATGATTTATTCTTATAAATATTTATCATTAATATCCATGTTTTCAAAATGGTTTTAAGGATTTATTGGTATGGATATTATTGTTTTAAAATGTTAAAAGCTTCAAGGTGGTTTGAGAAACTATGATTCAAAAATCTCTTTATTAAATGTTTTAAATGGTTTTGAAAATGGTTTTTTTGAATAGGTTCATTATTTCAATATCCTAAAATGTTATATTGTGATTGAAATGTGTAAATGTTATGTTTCATATATGCATGTTTTATGTGATACATTTATGTTAGGGTTCTTGGGCATTGTTATGAAAATGGGTGGTTCTGTGATAAACCAAGGGCGGGTGAGCCCGATATAGCTCTCCAATGCATTGGGTAACACGAAGGGGTTAAACGTTATGGTTTCTCCGAAGAGATTTAGCAAATATACTGTGATGGGTATTCCAAACATAACCAAGAGGGTTACTCCCTACGTTAGAATGTTATGAATGCCTCAACTTACCTTAATGAATTATGATTTCTATGATTTATTCATGATTTGATGGGGTATGTTAAAATGATTATGTTTTATGAGTAAAGTATGATATCATACATGGACTGATGTTTTCTTTTCGTACTTTTATATACTTTACTGGGCTTTTTATGCTCATCCCATGTTTTTGAAATGTTTTTCATAGGTCAAGGGAAAGTCTCATGATATGATGATAGTGTCAAGGAAGTGTCAAGAAATAATCCATGTTTTATTTTAAATATGTTTCTGTTGATGGGAAAAAACAAATACTATCTTTTAGGTAACCACTTTGTTTAAATGTGGAATGTAATTCATGATTTATGATTAAATTCTCAAAAACTCTAAACCTGAAAAGATCCTCAGTGTGAATTATTCATATAATTAAATATTAAGTAAGGTTTAAGGCTAGGGCCTTATAGTTGGTATCAGAGGTCGGTTTAGACAACTTTAGAGGTTAGGGTATTTTCTAAGAATAAGTGATTTTACCATAATGGTTAGGATTTCAGAAAGAGTCCTAGTTTTAGATAAAGTGGATGAGTAAGTATATCTTAGTGTTCATCTTCCTCATCAGTACATGATGGTTTTGTTGATATACTCACCCTGACATTTCTATTTTTAGTGAATGGATGGATCTAGCAGGCACCAAAGTGACAATAGGTTTGAAGGAAACTGTGGTGGTTCTCGGATTAAGAGACATGATGAAATGGGGGATTCAATGAGGAAACTCGTGGTTGTTCTAAACCAACTATCAAGGAGTCATGATCAATCACTTGAAAATCGGTATGTTCTGTAATGCATCATTTATGAGATGACAAATCGATGTGGAAGTTCATGTAATAATTATAAAGGTAACCATTAGAGTTTATATGACCCTTACTTTTTAGGTAATTATGGGAAATTATATGTTATGATGGAAAATGAAAGGCATGATATAAACCTGGGGTTAAAATATGTTATGATTATTTTTGAATATTTTATCTCGTTTTGGGGAATGATTTAAGAATTATATAGTTTTCGAAAAAGGAAAACACACAGACCGTGTGACAATCCGTCACGTTAGACAAAGCTGTGGGAATCGAACCCACAACCAATGTGCGACTAGTATTTATTGCCTACCACTGGACTACGTCAATTCCCTGGTTATTTTGAATAATTATTTATAGTTAGATGATTTTAGGAATCAATAGTAAGTTTATTTTGGGTTATCTATGGAAAGGATTAACCTATCATGGAGGATATGTGATTAGGTTAATTACTTTTCAATATGAGAATTTAAGAGCAACTGATGTTATTTGGAGATAAAAGTTAATTTATACCTTGGAAGACTATGTGATTAAATCCTTCAAATATTTGGGTTTCAATCTTAGTTTGGTTTACATTGATGAATTTTATGGACAATTGTTTATCGAATGGTCTTCGTTGAACTTTGGTTTTTTTGGACAAATTTTGGAGATTAAGAATAGATTTTCTTTTTATAAAGGATTATACTTTTGTGGATTATCTGATCTCATACTAATAATTTTGGTTTTGGTTTTTGTCTAAAGACATGGGAAATATATAGTTCTCTTTTGTGGATTAGGTGATTCTCATGAAGTTTATTATAGTACTCTTAATGCGAACAAGTCTTCCTAAATACTCGTCTTTTGGAGAAAATATGAGTTTGATTAAGGAATCTAGTAGAAGTTGAAAGTCTACGTGACAAGTAAGTATGTTTCATTATGATTTAGTTAAGCTCAAAAATAAATTCCTTAATAAAGAGTAACTTAAAACAAAAATGTTTTCTGTTAACTTTTCCTTCTGGGGAATCGAATACCATTTAACCCATCACAAGTTTGTGATTTTCTTATAGTTAACTTTCTCCTAGACATGTTTACTATCACTCTCCCTCAGAACATGACCCTTTGTTCTTTCCTCCATATCCATGTTTTCATACATGGAATCCTAGTATGGGTTAACACGGGTGACCTTTGTACTTGTCTTTCTTTATTTTAAAGTGATTTTTTTTACTGACTCTTGTTCTGATGTGGGATTTTCAATGAAGTTTCCAAGCCCAATTTTATAATTGCTAGGACGCAATTCCCAAAAGGGGGGAAGGATGTAACACACCGGGTAAATAAAAAATATGACATTTTCACATTTATCAATATTTGTGAACAAAATATTAATATTACTTTAATGGGGACGCTATGCTTGATGGCGTACCCAATACACAACAACGAGTTTCTTGGGAATCTTACGTTGCACTCTAATAATAAAATGATATTATTTTAAATTGTAGTTAACGCCTAGCCGTTGTAATGGTGGGAATGAACAGAACTAACTGCAAAATGATTATATATGTTTGTCAAATATTTTTACTTTTTACAATAAATTTTAGAGGATTAAAAATGCGAATGAATCCAATTTTAAGCGTAAACATTCTAATATTTTTTAAAAGGACGATTAACCATCTTTTCATGATGAACCACTTTTAAATCCACTTTTTGGAAATTTTATGTGTTATATATGACAAAATAAAATTCCTCTTTAGAATAGGGACATCAAAATTTACTTTGTGTAAATTTTTGGTATTTTTCTGATAAAATACATTTTTTAATGAATAGTGAAAAATGTTGTATTTTAATTCAAAACCTATTTTTAATCTAATTTATTTATATGATTAGATTATCTTTTTAATAGGTTTTAAATTGAAATTAGAATATATTTGTACCGTTTAATCCAATAGTGGTCGTTGGAATTAATTTCATCTTGAAATTGGACTTAAACTAGTGTCAATCTTTTGATACTTATTGTTTCATAAAAACACACTATTTTCTCTGACAACGGGAATTAATTATTAAATTAATTAATGTAACTTATATGTTTTTAATTTTGTAAAATAGACATAATTTTTGAATTCGGAATATCAAATATAGCTTAGGGGGAATTTTTGGTATTTTTCTGAAAAACTTAAATTTTAGATGAATAGTGAAACCACTAAGCGGTAGTTAAAGAAACTGATTTTTCGCTTAAATGAAACTTTGAAACTTCTGTGATTTTATTTTCAAAAATCAGACATACATGGTCGTCATTAAGAAGTAAAATGTGGTTCAATGAGATTAAAATAATTTTTGGTGAATAGTAACTTTTAAGTTTTATTAATCGCGATTAAAGGTAATTAGTGTAATTTAAGGTAAAAATAATGTTTTAATAATATGAAATGACCTAGACACATGTCGTACCATCATTGTATGTGTCATGGCGGACCGGGACAATCCATGGGTCAACTTGGGGACCCCATGGAGCCACTTTGGTTGGAAAATGACATAAATAACTTTTTATTTGAAGTTAAAATAAAAATGTCACAAACATGAGTTGTTTTACAAAAACAATTTTTAAATGGGGTTATACAAGTCATATTTTTGACTATAAATATTGATTAGAAAGAAAAAAACGATTTCCTACATCATGATATTTTTTTATAATTTTTATACATTATATAAATTAATTTATTTATGACACTGTGATGATGCAGTGATTACCTCATAAATGAATGATTTAAATAAAATTAGAAGAGAGGGTGAAATATAAGTCTTAAACTTGTAAAAAACATATTGGATGGGTTGATTTAGTAACCTTATCACCTTATACTCGAAATATATCCTTTTGGGACCTTTTAAATCCAAAAAACAGTTTATAATAAAGTAATATTTTATAACTTTCCAAGAGTGCCCCTCCCCTCCTCTTATAAAAGGCCCTCATCTCTACGACCTTACACACACCTCTCAAGCCTTTGGCTCGGCCAAAACCTGCCCATTTCATCTCTCCACATCCCTCTATTCATCACGGAAGCCTCACATTGGGTAGAATCCTTTCCAAGGAAGCCTTTGAGCTCAAATCAAAGAGAGTTACCCGATTTAAAGGTAATGTCTTCTCTTGTGTTCTTTTGTCTTATTTTGCTTCTCCAAACCCCTAAACTCTTTTTATTAATTTTTTTTTGTAAAAACAACAGTATATTAAATATACTAGGATGTTTTTTTAATAAGGATTCGTGCTACACTTTCAAACACCTTCATCTAATGGTTAAATAACATACTGTTTCTGTGGATGGCGAATTACAGCCTCACGAAACGATGATTGTTCAATATACTTTTAACACCTTTAAAGGTGGCCATTAAGATGTCACTATATTTATATATGATATATAATATGTTTATGTTTTCCTTAAGATTCTTTATTTTTCATTTATTTGATACCTTTATGGTTTCCATTATGGGTAAACGCGATATCTTCATTTTAGGAAGTGCGGCCTACCGCCCCCTCAAAGTGATTTTATTCGTTAATACCATATGTGGGACGTATAAAGGATTGAATTAACGGTATTACATATGATATACTACTGGATTTATAGTATATGTTTATATAATTATTATTTCATTCCATTGAATACAAAAAAAAAAGAAATGAAAGTAGCGTTCATGCGTATGTACGGCTTACCGTCTCCATGAACGGTACATTTCATTTCTTATCTCTAAATGTTATGTACTATTATAAGTACATATATATAATGGATATATATGTAATATATTACATCTAAATTATGGATATCATTCTGGAATTATAATATATATATCTCTCATTTTGTTTTAATTCTATTCATATGACAAAAAATGAAATTAGCGTTCATGCATACGTACGGTCTACCATCTCCATGAACGGTGCTTTTAAATTTTTATCTCCAAATGATATGGAATAGTATAAAATGAATATATACTGGATATATATGATATTTAAAACATCAATACTATTCTGGATATTATGTACCTATAACTACATGGAAAATTCATTTCAAAAAAGTTCAATTTTTTACTCACGTACAGAACATCAACAAAAACGTCTGATATGAACTCACTTTATTAACCAATTATTATAACATTATAATATGTGATATGAACTGAATAATAATTTTAAAAGGAGGTACTTATGTAATTTTAAATTGACCAAATTTTATTATTCAGGAAATTAAATAACGGTCGAGTCATGTCAGACACGAGGTAAGGGATCCTACCCCTCTCTTTCTTTTTAAGTACACTCTTTTATGTCATTCCTTTTAAGATCATCTTTAATATGATTGGGATGTTCTTTTATATTAATCTTATTGTAATTTTTATGTTCATATGATTAGAGACCCTACTTTCTCTCATCAATCAATTTTGGATGTTTTGAGTGGCGCCGTTAGGCTGCCGAATTTTCGTAAGAGATCCAACCCCTCTCTTTCTTTTTAAGTACTCTCCTTTATGTCACTTATTTTAAGCTCTACTTTTTTATGTTGGGGGATGGTATTTTATATTATTATTGATTTAAATTATATTTTAATATGATGAGATACCCTATTTGATCTCATCAATCCATTTTTGGATGTTTTAAGTGGCGTCGTTAGGCTGCCGAGTTTTCGTAAAGGATTTTTCATATCACTTTTATTCTCGTGAGATTTATGCAACATTCTCCACCATTTCTATTGAGTGGTATATATAATTCCCATTATTCTACTATTTGTGTAATATACTTTCACTTAGGAGTATTTACATAAATTTTGTATTCTCCTTCTTTCATGGGGTGTATGATTCGAAAGATACCCAAGTCGGTAAAGGAACCTTTCACCCTCCTCTTTTTAGAAGACTTATTTTGTTGGGTCTTTTAATATACATATTTTTATGTTGGGATATGTTCTTATATATATTTATTGATGTAAATGTTATGTCCAACTGATGAGACACCCTTTATATCTCTCATTAACTCTATTTCTAAAATTTTATGTGACGTTGTTAGGCTGTCAAGGGAACTTCTTAACCGAATTTTGTTTTCTTTGGGTTCAACGTGTAGTTATTGAATATGTCATCCTTTGAATATGTGTGAATGACCTTTGATTATTTTTCACATAATATCCACTTATATTGGGATTAATTATATTTTTTACACATAATTATGAGATTTAATTATCCTTAATTTAAGGATACCATCTTTATAATGGATTTCATCTCAATTTACATTTCCATTGAGACTTCATTGTTTTTATACACCAACTCACTCTTATATGGTGTATATACTGTCCTTTGTAATACTATATCATGAATACTTTTATTCTCATGATATTATTAAATTTTATTCCTTCATTATTGTATTCAAGTGTCTCTCATTTTGATAAAACCCCTTAAACTAAAATATCGTTTTAAATGTTTTAATGATTTATTCTTATAAATATTTCTCATTAATATCCATGTTTTCAAAATGGTTTCAAGGATTTATTTGTATGGATATTAATGGTTTAAAATTTTAAAAGCTTCAAGGTGGTATATGTCACTTTGATTCAAAAATCTCTTTATTAAATGTTTTAAATGGTTTTGAAAATGGTTTTTTAATGGATTCATTATTTCAATATCCTAAAATGTTATATTGTGATTGAAATGTGGAAATTTTATGTTTCCTATATGCATGTTTTATGTGATAAGTTTATGTTATGGTTCTTGGGCATTGTTATGAAAATTGGTGGTTCCGTGATAAACCAAGGGCGGGTGAGCCCGATATAGCTCTCCAATGCATTGGGTAACACGAAGGGGTTAAACATTATGGTTTCTCCGAAGAGATTTAGGGAATATACTGTGATGGGTATTCCAAACGTAACCAAGAGGCTTACTCCCTACGTAAGTTTGTTATGAATTCCTCAAGTTACATTTATGCCTTATGATTTCTATTATTTATTCATGATTTGATGAGGTATGTTAAAATGCTTATGTTTTATGAGTAAAGTATGATTTCATACATGGACTGATGTTTTATTTCCGTACCTTTATATCCTTTACTGAGCTTTTTATGCTTATCCCATGTTTTTGAAATGTTTTTCACAGGTCAAGGGAAAGGTGTGTGATATGATTATAGTTTCAAGGAAGTGTCAAGAAAGAATCCATGTTTTATTTTAAATATGTTTCTGTTGATGGGGAAAACGAGTACTATCTTTTAGGTAACCACTTTGTTTAAATGTGGAATGTAATTCATGATTTATGATCTAATTATCTAAAACTCTAAACCAAAAAAGATCCTCAATGTGAATTATTAGTTTAATTAAATATTAAGTAATGTTTAAGGCTAGGGCCTTATAGTAGGTATCAGAGGTCGGTTTAGATAAATTTAGATGTTAGGGTATTTTCTAAACATAAGTGACATTTCCATAATGGTTAGGATTTTAGAAAGAGTCCTAGTTTTAAATAAAGTGAATGAGTAAGTATATATTAGTGTTTATCTTCCTCATCAGTACATAATGGTTTTTTTGATATACTCACACTGACATTTCTGTTTTTAGTGAATGGATGTATCTAGAAGGCACCAAAGTGACAACAGGTTTGATGGAAACTGTGGTGGTTATCTGATTAAGAGATTTGATGAAATGGGGGATTCAATGAGGAAACTCATGGTTGTTCTAAACCAACTATCATGGATTCATGATCAACCACTTGAACATTGGTATGTTCTTTAATGCATCATATATGAGATAACCAATCGATGTGGAAGTTCAGGTAATAATTATACAGGTAACCATTAGAGTTTATATGATCCTTACTTTTGAGGTAATTATGGGTTATTATATGTTATGATGGAAAATGAAAGGCATGAGATAATCTTCATGTTAAAATATGTTATGATTATTTTTGAAGATTTTATCTCATTTTGGGGAATATTTTAAGAATTATATAGTTTTGGAAAAAGGACAACACACAGAACGTGTGACAATCCGTTGCGTCGGACAAAGCTGCGAGAAATGAACCCACAACCAAAGTGCGACAGGTATTTATCGCCTACCACTGGACTACGTGATTTCCCAGGTTAGTTTGACTAATTCTTTTTAGTTATATGATTTTAGTAATCAAGAGTATGTTTATTTTGGGTAATCTATGGAAAGGATTAACCTATCATGGAGGATATGTGATTAGGTTAATTACTTTTCAATATGAGAATTTAAGAGCAACTAATGTTATTTGGAGATAAAAGTTAATTTGTACATTGGAAGACAATGTGATTAAATCCATTAAATATTTGGGTTTCAATATTAGTTTGGTTTACTTTGAAGAATTTTATGGACAATTTTTTATCAAATGGTCTTCGTTGAACTTTGAGTTTTTTTTGGACAAATTTTGGAGATTAAGAATAGATTTTCTTTTTATAAAGGATTATACTTTTGTGGATTATCTGATCTCATACTAACAATTTTGGTTTTGGTTTTTGTCTAAAGACATGGGAAATATATAGTTCTCTTTTTTGGATTAGGTGATTATCAAGAAGTTGATTATAGTACTCTTAATGCGAACAAGTCTTCCAAAATACTCGTCTTTTGGAGAAAATATGAGTTTGATTAAGGAATCTAGTAAAAGTTGAAAGTCTACGTGACAAGTAAGTATGTTTCATTATGATTTAGTTAAGCTCAAAAATAAATTCCTCAATGAAGGGTAACTTAAAACAAAAATGTTGTCTGTTAACTTTTCATTCTGGGGAATCTAATACCGTTTAACCCATCACGAGTTTGTGATTTTCTTATGGTTAACTTTCTCCTAGACATTTTTACTATCACTCTCCCTTAGAAAACGACCCATTGTTTTCCCCCCTATCCATTTTTTCATACATGGAATCCTAGTATGGGTTAACACAGGTGACCTTTTTACCTATCTTTCTTTATTTTAAAGTGATTGTTTTACTAACTTTTGTTCTCATGTGGGATTTTCAATGAAGATTCCAAGCGCAATTTTAAAATTGCGAGGGCGCAATTTCCAAAAAGGGGGAAGGATGTAACACCCTGGGTAAATAAAGAATATGACATTTTCACATATATCCATATTTGTGAATAAAATATTAATATTACTTTAAAGGGGACGATATGCTCGATGGCGTACCCAATACGCAACAACGAGTTTCTTGGGAATCTTACGTTGCACTGTAATAATAAAATAATATTATTTTAAATTGTAGTTAACGCCTAGCTGTTGTAGTGGCGGGAATGAACAGAACTAACTAAAAAATTATTATATATGTTTGTCAAATATTTTTACTTTTTACAATAAATGTTAGAGGATTAAAAATGCGAATGAATCCAATTTTAAGCGTAAACATTCTAATATACTTTCAATGGTCGATTAACCGCCTTTTGATGACGAAACTCTTTTAAATCCACTCTTTGACAATTTTATGTGTTATATTTGAAAAAATAAAATTTCTCTTTAGAATCGGGACATCAAAATTTACTTTGTTTAATTTTTGGTATTTTTCCGATAAAGTTCATTTTTAATGAATAGTGAAAATGTTGTATTTCAATTCAAAACCTCTTTTTAATCTAATTTATTTATATGATTAGATTATCTTTTGAATTTGTTTTAAAGAGAAATTAGAGTATATTTTTACCATTTAATCCAATAGTGGTTGTTGGAATTAATTTCATCTTGAAATTGGACTTAAACTAGTGTCAATCTTTTGATACTTATTGTTTCATAAAAACACACTATTTGCTCTGACAGCGGGAATTAATTATTAAATTAATTAATATAATTTATATGTTTTTTAATTCATAAAATAGACAGAATTTTTCAATTTAGAATATCAAATATATCTTAGGGAGAATTTTTGGTATTTTTCTGAAAAACATCAATTTTAGATGAATAGTGAAACCACTAAGTGGTTGTTAAAGAAACTGATTTTTCGTTTAAATGAAACTTTTCCACTTCTGTGATTTGATTTTCAAAAATCCGACATACATGGTTGTCAATAAGAAGTAAAATGTGGTTCAATGAGATTAAAATAATTTTTGGTGAATAGTAACTTTTATGTTTTATTAATCGCGATTAAAGGTAATTAGTGTAATTTAAGGTAAAAAAAATGTTTTAATAATATGAAATGACCAAGAAACTTGTCATACCCTCATTGGATGTGTCGTGGACGACCAAGAAAATCCATGGGTCAACTTGGGGACCCCATGGAGCCACTTTGGTAGGAAAATGACATAAATAACTTTTTATTTATAGTTAAAATAAAAATGTCACAAACATGAGT
The DNA here is from genome assembly GCA_963277665.1 of Viscum album. Classification (NCBI taxonomy): domain Eukaryota; kingdom Viridiplantae; phylum Streptophyta; class Magnoliopsida; order Santalales; family Viscaceae; genus Viscum; species Viscum album. The sequence continues at coordinate 697,734,063 of OY728121.1, read as the reverse complement.
TGTTTTACTAAAACAATTTTTAAATGGGGTTATACAAGTCATATTTTTTACTATAAATATTCATTAGAATTATAAAACTATTTCCTACATCATGATATTTTTTTAATAATTTTTAGACAGTAAATAAATTTATTTATTTATGACACCGTGATGATGCCATGATTACCTCATAAATGAACGATTTAAATAAAATGAGAAGATAGGGTGAAATATAAGTCTTACACTTGTCACAAACCTATTGGATGGGTGTTTTTTGAAACCTTATCACCTTATCCTAGAAATATATCCTTTTGGGACCTTTTAAATCCGAAAAACATTTTATAATAATGTAATATTTTAAAACTTTCCAAGAGTGCCCCTCCTCTCCTCTTATAAAAGCCCCCACCTCTACCACCTTACACACACCTCTCAAGCCATTGGCTCGTCCAACCCCTGGCCATTTCATCTCTCCGAATCCCTCTATTCATCATTGAAGCCTCACTTTGGGCATAATCGTTTCTAAGGAAGCCTTTGATCTCAAATCAAAGAGAGTTACCTGATTTAAAGGTAATGTCTTCCCTGGTGTTCTTTTGTCTTATTTTGCTTTTCCAAACCCCTATACTCTTTTTATTACTTTTTTTGTAATAACAACATTATCTTAAATATACTAGGATGTTTTTATAATAAGTATTAGAGCTACATTTTTACACACCTCCGTCTAATGGTTAAAGAACATAATGTTTCTGTGGATGGCGAATTACTGCCTCACGAAACGATGATTGTTCAATATTTTTGTAACACCTTCAAAAGTGGCCATTAATATGTCACTATATTTATATATGATATATAATATGTTTATGTCTTCATTAATCTTCTGTATTTTTCATTTATAGAATATCTTTATGGTTTCCATTATGGGTAAACGCGAAATCATCATTTTAGGAAGTGCGGACTACCGCCCCCTCAAAGTGATTTGATTCGTTAATGCCATATGTGGGACGTATAAAGGATGGAATTAATGGTATTACATTTGATATCCTAATGGAATTATTTTATACCTTTATATCATTATTATTTCATTCCATTGAATACAAAAACAAAGAAATGAAAGTATCGTTCATTCATATGTACGGCTTACCGTCTCCATGAACGGTACATTTCATTTCTTATCTCCAAATGTTATGTACTATTATAAGTAAATAAATATAATGAATATATATGTAATTTATTACATATAAATTATGGATATCATTCTGGAATTATAATATATATATCTCTCATTTTGTTTTAATTCAATTAATATGACAAAAAATGAAAGTTGCGTTCATGCGTACGTACGGTCTACCGTCTCCATGAACGGTGCTTTTAAAATTTTATCTAAAAATGATATGGAATACTATAAAGTGAATATATACTGGATATATATGATATTTAAAACATCAATACTATCCTGGATATGATGTACCTATAACTACATGGAAAATTATTTTCCAACAACATCAATTTTTACTCACGTACCAAACAGCAACAAAAACGTCTGATATGAACTCACTTTATTAACAAATTATTATAACATTATAATATGTGATATGAACTGAATAATAATCTTTAAAGGAGGTACTTATGAAATTATAAATTTACCAAATTTTATTATTCATTATATTAAAGAACGATCGAGTCATGTTAGACACGAGGTAAGGGATCCTACCCCTCTCTTTCTTTTTAAGTACACTCTTTTATGTCATTCCTTTTATGCTCATCTTTCTTATGATTGGGATGTTATTTTATATTAATATTACTGTACTTTTTATGTTTATATGATTAGAGACCCTAATTTCTCTCATCAATCAATTTTGGATGTTTTGAGTGGCGCCGTTTGGCTGCCGAATTCTCGTAAGAGATCCAATCTCTCTCTTTCTCTTTAAGGACTCTCCTTTATGTCACTTCTTCTAAGCTCCTCTTTGTTATGTTGGGGGATGTTCTTTTATATTATTCTTGATTTAAATTTTATTTTAATATTATGAGAGACACTATTTGATCTCATAAATCCATTTTTTTATGTTTTAAGTGGCTCCATTAGGCTGCCAAGTTTTCGTAAAGGATTTTTCATCACACTTTTATTCCTGTGAGATTTATGCGACATTTTCCACCATTTACATCGAGTGGTATATATAATTCCTATTATTCTAATATTTGTGTAATATAATTTCTCTTATGAGTATTTATATCAATGTTGTATTGTCCTTCTTTCTTGGGTTGTAGGTTTTGAAAGATACCCAAGTCGGTAGGGAACCTTTCACCCTCCTCTTTTTAAAAGACTTATTTTGTTGGGTCTTTTAATTTGCATATTTTTATATTGGGATATGTTATTATATATCCTTATTGAATTAAATTTTATTTCCAAGTGACGAGATACCCTTTATCTCTCTCATCAACTCTTTTTCTAAAATTTGATGTGACGCCTTTAGGCTGTCAAGGGAACTTCTTAACCGAATTTCGTTTTCTTTGGGTTCAACATGTAGTTATTGAATATATCATCATTTGAATATGTGTGAATGACCATTGATTATTTTACACTTAAAATCCACATATATTGGGTGTGTTTATATTTTTCACACATAATTATTAGATTTATTTATCCTTAATTTAAGGATACCATCTTTATAATGGATTTCATCTCAATTTACATTTCCATTGAGACTTCATTGTTGTTATGCAACCATTCACTCTTATATGGTGTATATACTGTCCGTTGGAATATTATATCATGAATACCTTTATTCTCATAATATTATTAAATGTTATTCCTCAATTATTGTATTCAATTGTCTCTCATTTTGATAAAACCCCATTAACTAAAATATCGTTTTAAATGTTTTAATGATTTATTCTTATTAATATTTATCAGTAATATCCTTGTTTTAAAAATGGTTTTAAGGATTCATATTTACGGATATTAATGGATTAAAATGTTAAAAGCTTCAAGGTGGTATGGGACACTTTTATTCAAAAATATCTTTATTAAATGTTTTAGAAAATGGTTTTTTATAATGGATTCATTATTTCAATATCCTAAAATGTTATATTGTCATTGAAATGTGGAAATTTTATGTTTCCTTTATGCATGTTCTATGTTATATGTTTATGTTATGGTTTTGGGCATTGTTATGAAAACGGGTGGTTCCGTGATAAACTAAGCGCGGGTGAGCCCGATATAGCTCTCTAATGCATTGGGTAATGCAAAAGGGTTAAACATTAATGTTTCTCCAAAGAGATTTAGGAAATATATATTGTGATGGGTATTCCAAATGTAACCAAGAGGGTTACTCCCTACATAATAATGTTATTAATGCCTCCAGTTACCTTTATGCCTTATGATTTATATGATTTATTCATGATTTGATGAGGTATGTTAAAATGCTTATGTTTTATGAGTAAAGTTTGATTTCATACATGGACTGATGTTTTATTTTCATACTTTTATATCCTTTACTTAGCTTTTTATGCTCATCCAATGTTTTTGAAATGTTTTTCATAGGTCAAGGGAAAGGTGCATGATATGATGATAGTGTCAATGAATTGTCAAGAAATAATCCATGTTTTATTTTAAATATGTTTCTATTGATGGGAAAAAATGAATACTATATTTTATGTTACCACTTTGTTTAAATGTGGAATGTAATTCACGATTTATAATCTACTTCTCTAATACGCTAAACCTGAAAAGATCCTCAATGGGAATTATTCATTTAATTCCATATTAAGTATGGTTTAATGTCGGGGCCTTATAATATTCATTTGGTTGTGATATGATGAATGATATATGTTTTTGTGGAACATGTAAGAATGATTTAATTATGAGATTGGTGGGACCTATATATCTCTATAATGCATTGGGTAAATATTTATATCTCAAGAGATAGACAGTTCTTTTTGGGAAATTATCTCGATTCTGTAAAACATAGATGGAATGAGAAATGATATCGGTTATATAGTATAGGACTAGAACAGAATGTAAACCCGATTCAGTAATATAGGGTATGCACAAGGAGTGAACTCAATTTAGAAAATGAATGTTTCCATTATGATGGTCTTATAAATAATCCTTGGCTAATATAGAAATTATTTTCTATTCTTATGTGTTTTCCACAATTCAAAATTTCATTCCAATGTATGTTTCTCATGGATCATGTCCCTTTGTGATTTATGCCTTATAAACTACCATGATTTATTTCAAGACTTATGATTTTGATATATGTTATACATGGTATGATTTTGTTAATTTTGTTTTCTAGTTTTTACATATTTATGTTCATGTTCAGTATCATATTTTCATTTTGAACACGTACTGAGCATCTGAGTTCACCCTTTTCCATATGTTCTCTATTCCCTGGTATATAAAGAAATGTTTTAGGTATGAAAATTAAAGTGGAAGATATTTATAAGATATGTTGAGGATATTTTACCATATTAGAAGAGTGAGTTCTATTTTTCCAAATGCAATACACTAATTCAGTCTTTGGGCATTTGTTTGTGTAATGTATTAAGTATTCTGAAAAAAGTAATGTAATGTAATAGTATGTAAATCATGGGTATTTACTATTAAAGGTAATGCCTAATATTTAAAGTGGTCATCATAATATATAATTTTATAAGTCTCAACTTGTTGTAACCAACTGATAGATTAATCTTTTAGAAACACTTCACCCCTCTCAACTAAAAAAATAAATCATCAATATATACAAATAGATACATGTTCATTACGATAATTTAATTGAATTTATAGTAATCAATGAAATGTCTAAGTGTCTCATCAGCATTATTTTAAAAAATAACATTTTATTACCAAGGTGAAACACTTAGTCATATAAATCCTTTCTCTACTTGATCATCCAATAGAGTCATTGTCACTATCAGTTTATAAGGTGTGATATTTTAAGATGAAATAGATATAGTTTTGGTACCTTATACCAATTCAATATAGAAATCCACATATCACACCTATAGAAAACTACAAATGTTAGATAGAAAAATTAAAAGAATGTACCACCACTAGTGTAATATAACTAATCAATGTTTCTTTCTCTAGATTAATGGAAACATAGATATAACTATTACCAACTCTAAAAGTGATGGTACAACACTTCATGACCTCAAGTTCCATTCTCTATGGAATACATGGTACACAACATCAGGTTTAGTAAATGAGGCCCACCAAGGATAATATTTAATCTAGGATTTATGGAAAATCATCCAATCCCTACCAAAATTTAAATATAAATGAATAATGTGGAGAACTATAAAATTACAGGTTCGATCAATCTATGATAAGGAAAAATCACTGTAACAGAATAATAGACCATAACCTCTCTTTTTTATGAGGGTCATAGAAATATATAATTTATCAGACATAAAATTTATAGGAAGTCTTAAAAAATTCAAAAATTGAGTCGACCTTAATGACTGAGATGATATGAAAATGAATAATGTAGAACCTTATGATATATATATAGTTATAGTACCTCGTACAATCATTGCTCTATCATCCATTTCAATTAAAGAAACTTATAAATCATGAACACGCTTTATTCCATACATATACGGTTAGAACTTCTTAGTTATTTAATAATATGATTATAACACATTGAATTTATGTAATAATGATATTTTTCCACTATTTGAGATAAAGAAGACTTCAAAAAAAATCTGCAGGTGACCTGACTGACAATGCAAACAAAAAAATATCAGTTCCTTAGTAAAATATCATTTTGATCATTCAGATTTTTATTCATCTTATTATAAGGGGAAAATGAAAATTTTCATAAAATTATTTTTAAACTAATCCATAGTGCTATCTCTATGTTGGAGGATAATAACATCTGTGGAATTTTCCAAAACTATAGACCCTGGATAGAGATGCCTTGTAGAGAATGATCAAAATTCATTCCACTCCAAGATTTCATTTTTCATCTCCAGAGACATTAAATCCCACAATAACTTTCTAGGACAACAAATAATGAAGGAGGGAAAATTAACCTTTATTGAATTTTTTAACACCATGATAATTTTAAACAACACTATGTTCGATAGCTTATATGATATTTAATACCAAGACCAAATGAAGCATGAAATTAAATACGGAAATTATAACCTAGACATGAAACTGTATTGTATGAAATGTATTAACTATTTTATGATATAAAAATATCATGCCCAATATAAATATATTTATTAATTATTATTAAATAAGAATTGAGATTTTATAAAAGTTATATTATGCTTAAAAACTAGATTTTCATGAAAAATGATTTGAATTTATTTTTCTTAGAAAATATTATATTGAGTTTTTGAAAATAAAAAAAATTATTTCTTAATATTTACTACATTTTCAAAATCATCTTATCAAAATTATCTTATAGTTATTTTATAGTTTTTTCTGAAAAGATTGATTTTCTTTAGAATACAGAAAAATATTGATTTTTATTAAAAAAATATAACTTGATTAAATCACGTATGAAATTCCATTTTGATTTAAAATGTTTCAAAAAATATCAGTTCTCTTATATGTTTAATAATCCAATTATGTATATTGGACTATTTTTCTGTTTTAATTTGGTAAAAAAATATGTTTATACATAAACATGATTTTTTTTAAAACTAATTTTATGTGCCCAATGTGGTTTTATTTTAATAAATTAAATTTTTCACAATTTTTGAATGATTTTAATTAAATATTTATATTATATATTCCATAAACAATATTAACAATCATTTAATATTTTTATAGGTATAGAATTATAAAAAAATTATGCTTAAATGTATTTTTCTAAATACTTATTTTCTTCTCATGTTTCATGCTTATTTTAAAAATGAATTCATTCAATTATATAAATTTAAAATGATAAAATTTATTCCATATGTTTAATTATGATTTTTAAATTTTTTAATAAGTCAATTTTATTTTTGGTCAATATGAATAGTAACTATAGTAAAAAAATTTATCACGGTAAAGGGAAATAGGGTTAATCTAGGGTAAAAATAAGGGATACAACATTAATATTTCATCATAATTATAATTATATGAAATTAATTCAACTATTTCCACCTCAATATCCAAATAATTTTTTTTCATTTTCACTTTTCCATGAAAATGTCCTAGATAATATTTAATGAAAAGAATGTTACAAAATATCACTCTCTTATTTTTAAATACTACTTATATCTCCAAAAAATAAAATAAAAGTAGTTATTAATGAATATAAATATATAAATTCATATCAATAATATTATTTTTAACAGTAAATTTTATTTATAATTTTTATGAATTATATAATTTCATCAAATTCTTATACATCACTGATACAAAACTTATTAAATTAAAATAATACTTTATGAAATAATTTTATAAAATATAAAAACTAAAAAAATTATGGAATATAATGTTCCATGAATTCTATAGATAAATATTTCATATTGTTGTTGTGTTAAAATATTATATTTTAATTCCAACATTGTTTTTATGGATTTTATGAAAAATTAAACAAATATTTTCAAAATTTATTTTAATTATATTTTATCTAAATAATATTTTGGAAATTTATTTAAAAATTATTTTTATTCTGAAATTAGAAAAACAGTATGTGATATGGTACATAATTTCATCCATTTTCCATTAATGATTCAATATATACCTTGTATATAAAATTATAACCCCTTAATATCGAACCAATGTTACATCGATGAATATTGAAATGAGTTACCTAAGGGGTCAAAACAAAAGATAACCTTAAAAACAGCACATAAACCTATTGAAATTTAATTAGATGATGGTTTTTCAACCAAAAATTATCTTATCATTACATAATTTCCCATTTGGTATAATTTAATAAGGAAAATGAATTTATTATTGTTTAATATTTTAAGAAATTCCAACAGATTCCCTCACATCAATTATAAAATATAACAACTTTTTTATCTTCTTCATGCCATTTTGATCTGTAAATCATGACCAAAACCTACTTCACTAACTTATATAATTCCATATCCACATTCTTTAGGTGTTGGTGTTCCCATTGACTGACCCTAGGGTCCTTAAGAGAAGATCAAAAATAGTTTTTTAAAAGGAGATGTAATCACCTTAGCTGATAACATTTTTTAATTCTTATTTTACCTCTACTAAATATGTTAAATTTATTATAAAATATTAAATAATAAATTATAAATATATATAAATTTTATTTTTTATTTTTAAATAACCTTTATTCCCCCATTTTACCATTAAATGGGAAGTGAAAGTATCGCCCATGTGTATATATGAATTACTTTCTCTATGTAGTGATATGATTCATCATTTGTCCTCATCATTCATGGATGGATATAATGATAGGTTTAAGTTTATTCATGATATTTATGACATAATAATGTTTTTTAAAGATAATATATCATATATTCTCTTACCTTCTAATCCATTGGAAAATGATAATGTTGCTGGAGAATATATGTGGACTACAACCAGCATAAATCGATGTGACTCATTTTTCATTTCCATTTTACTTGGATTTAAATAAGTCAAAACTTAATTAATATATATTATATATATGATAATATAATGATTATTTAAATTTAAATTACTATTTATTATTCTTTATTACCATCTGTCCAACAATTTAAACACAATTCATGTGTACGTACGTCCTACTGGCTCTATGAATGGTGCAATTTATTTTTTTATCTCTATCTTTAATGATTTTCTCAAACCATGTTTAAAATGAATAAAAATCTTATTTATATCAACATTTAAATTTTGGAGATTATGGAACCATGATCAAAATAAAATTACCCAAATTATCACACCCAAAAAGACATGAATAACAAATAAGATATCACTCATAATAGAGATTTTATGAAATAATTGTCAATAAATAGGTAATAAAATGTTATAAATAAATTATATATCATATGATATATATGATTATTTCTATTTAATATATTATTAATAAGTATATATTCATTATATAAGAGGTTCCATTGAATATGATGGAATTCAGACCAAAGGTAATGGATTTCTGTCTCACTTATATTTTTGTGAGCCATATGCCTTATTCACCTCTTATTTAATTTATATGGGGTATATGAAGCTCTTGAATGTTTTCTTGAATATTATTATTAAATTTAAGTTTAATTACGTAGATACCTAATTTTATTTCATTCAAGGGTCTCAGGATATAAATTTTATCTAACTAGTGAGGGTTTTACGTCACTACCTCATTATTTATCAGTATTATTTATGGTTATGTTTCTGATAATGGAATACTATGATAAAAAACTCAAGAAACTGTTTAATATCATTATAATATCATTATTTATTTATAATAAACGTTTAATTTCAATAATACACACTTTATGTACTCCAGATTCTGAAATAAGTTTTTTGGACAATTGACTTTTTTCTCTATACATATTTTCATTGGATATTTCAATTAAGGTTTTTAATATTTTCCAATGAATTTTTAACGTAATTTTTAACAATTTATTAACTTTTTAAAAATTTTATTAAAATGATTCCAATTTCCTCTTTTCGAACAATGGTCTTTTTTACATTTTACCAAAAATGTTAATTGAATGTTTTCTTTTAAAATAGGTGAAATTAATTGAATTTCCTAGAACCATGACTTCAAAATTTCTTTTATACTCCTATAAAATATTCCAAGGTTTATTTCAATGTATATTGTTTCATAATATTTTGTAAATATTGTTATTTTAATAGTTATTTTCAAAGTGGGATGGTTATTTTTATAATGAAATATTTCAAAGATATTTTAATGAAATTTTCGTATATGATAATATATTTTGATGTTAATTATTATTTACGAGGGATATTATTAAATCATATTATTCCTAATATTTCACATTATGCTTAATTTTTAGGTTGATATTTTTTTGAAACCCATTTATTTTCAATGGGTTATGCTATAATGAGTTGAGGAAATGTTTTTGAAATCTATTTTCTTTGAACTGGTTATAATGTGATGATATGATGAATGTTTAATTATATTTTGGAACAAATATGTATTATTATAATTATGTGATGGTTTTGTATTTTATAATCCAAGGAATATGGAAACATTATAATCAAGGATGGTGGTTACCATATAACCAAGGAAGGTGGTTATGTTATAACTAAGGAAGGTGATTACATTATAAATCAAGGATAGTGGTTATGTTATAACTAAGAACACGTGGGCCTATAATTATATAGACAACAAATTAATTAATTAATGATTGAAATCTCATGAGAGAAAAAAGACTATAATGGGGTGTGAACCATGTTTAATAAGGGGATTTGTCCACTACGACATTATTGGGAGTGAACCTTGACTACTATGATTGAATAGAGAGGGATAATAATCCACTATGACAGTATTTTAAGTGTTTCTGTACTTATATGAATATTATTTTCTATGATTATTCCCCAATTATATTTCATACACCAATTTTCAGATGTCGTGGCTCTTATTATTTCATTCATTTATGATTCATGTCTTATTAAGTGTCATGATTTATTCCATGGATTAGGTTTATGACCTATGATATGTAGTGTAAGGATTTCAAATTTTAATCTCAAGTTATCTAACCCTAATAATCATGTTATAATTATGTGATCATTTATATCTCCATTATTTATCCTTACAGATCATATGAGCTCACCCATTCTTATGCTTCCTCTTCCTCAGGTTATGAAAAAGGTATTTTATATGGTATGTCAAAGAAAGGAACTAGTTATAAAGAACATATTGGGAGGTGATGGTGATCTATTATATACTAGTTGTTTATTTTTATCATTTTACAATGATAATATACCTATATTATGGATCCAGGGATCATAATGTATTGTGTTTAATATTAAATTATTAAGATGTAATATCTATGTATGAGAATGTCTATCATTATAGTTGTTACAAGAGAATTGTTTAGTTATAATTCAGAAACTAATATGATTAAACATTAGTGAGGGCCTATTAGATATGTTTATATATAGGATAAAATCTAATTTTTTTGATAATAATCCTAAATTAACTTGTAAAAACATAGGTGACATAGATTTATAATATTTTTTCATGATTTAGATATCCTAGGAATGAATTTTTAGGATTATTTGGTTTCCCATTATGATTACTATTTCTCAAACTATGATTTTTGGTTGTATTCACAAACATGAATTAAGAGGATTATTGATAATGTTGAAGGAGAATGGAATTATTGACCTCATGAGAAAAAAATGGAATGGGGGATGCAATGTGAAACCATATGATTATCCCAAATTAGTTATAACAATATTTTATTAAAAAAATCAACCTTAACCAAATCTCAAATTCACCAAAGAATATAAGGATAGTGTTTAGTAAGACTTCAGGTGGTGGAGAATATTATTGAATGAAGACTTAACTTCATATATATATATATATAGAATGTGGGATGATTCAATCATGTGAATGTCTCAGTGAAGTAAGAAGATGGTTTCTATGTGTAAATGATGGGTATGTAGGATTTAATTTCTAAGAAATAATTATGTGTTCAATGTAGGGAAATTGAATATCATCTGTAGGTACCATTTATATTTCAGTCTATTATGTGTGGGGAACATGATAATTTTCCATGACACTACCCTATTCCAAGAGAAAAGTTCTAGACCTAGGAAAGATATATGAAGTGAAATGATTTGTTTTTTTATTATATAAATGATATTTTTTATCATGAAAAATCTTAGTATTGTTCCACAATTGAATTTAAAAAAACATGTTTGGTTTGTATAGTGAGATGACAATCATTTTTAGTGTAATATTGGTGACCTAAAGATTGATTAGTTGATGAAAAAATATTTAGGCCATCTTTGATGATGTTTATTTCATTTTTGGATTTATGTAACATATTCATTATTTTGTGAACTTATTTTATGAATAAATAATTTTTTTAAATTTTGGAAGCATATATGTCTTAATGGGAGGTAAAAATTGATGTTAGGGATACCATTATGGGTTTATATGTTCTGTTTGACTATATGTTCAACATCATAAAAACCCAATTTTAATGTTTTAATTGGTTATATTATGAATTGATTTGACTATTCTACTGGATATTAGGAAGATGAATTTATATTTGTTTAAATAAACCATTGGGATTGGAATATTATTTGATGTTATAATAATTATAGTTTGTTGGATCAATGGATATAGATAATCTTGATGGTTGAAAAGTGATTCATTAACAAGGTTTTGTTTACATAGATATATGTGGTCATTTTAGGCATCACCTTATAGATTAGTATCTAAATTCGAATCATGATAATTTTATGAATTTTAATACATTATAGGATCAATTATATTGATTGATGATATTTTGGGAGAAATTAATTTTGATGTGGTATATATAAGTCATATATTCAGTAGGAAATTTAACATCAATGATTAATCAGAAATAATTCATTTAAATTTTGGGGAAGTAAGCTGAAAGGTATTATATCACCTTTGAGGTTAAAATATTATTTAATGTTTGGATTATTTTTTAAATTATATTAGTGGAAAAATTATTATTATTTGTGAAACTTTTTGACTGAATTTTGTTATTTTGATGTTTACTAATTTTATGAATTATATTAACTTATACTAAATAGATATTTTATATAAATACTAATGATAGAAATAATATCTGTTAGGTTATAATATACAATGTGACACACGAGAGGGGGGAGGGTGAATTGTGTGTTTTCAAAAACATCCACCATTATGGCTTTTAAAACCCAATGTAATTTAAGAGTATTTGGAAATTTATTCTTCAGTATGAAAATATATAGTAGATGAATAGATATAAATAACACAAATTTTTTAGTGGTTTGGGGAAAAAATATCCCCTAGTCCACTCCACCAAATACTAAGACTGAAATTCCACAACTAAGTGCCGGTATTTGAAACCTTTACCAGAAGACTAAAATAAAATAGAGCCTTTTGGTTCATTTATAGAGAACCAGTTATCCACAACTTAGATCGAGAAGATGATACTATTCTACAAATAAGTACGAGCAGTTGAAACTCAAATAAATAAAAAGAGATTGATTTTCTAAATCTGTTTGAACTTTAAAATTGTGGAAATAGAAATTTATAGTAGATGTTTTTTCTTCTTCAGAAAAAGTAGACTTCAAGAGAGAATGAGTTTGACAATATCTTGGTTGTACACAGATCTTTAATTTAAAATCTTTAGTAGAATAGAGGTGTCACAAACTTATAGTAGGACATGATAAAACATGTATATCTCCAAAGTGTAGTCCACATTCAAATTCATTTGTTTGGTGTATCACAATCAATATTTTTTACTAGAGTATTATTTTATATGGAAAAATATTTCCCTTAAAAATTATACCATATATAAAATCTATATACCGATATAATATATAAATCACCTAACATGCTTCAGAATTCGAAATCAAAAAATGATTCTTCATAAGACCTATAAATTCAAACTTACGTAAGATAGGGGATTCATAACTTCCCTTAAGAATATGTGTTATATTCTCTTTGAAATACAGTTCTTTGAATCAAATATAATGAGCTTTAAATCAGTTTAAAATTGATCTTGGAAAAAACTAGTAACTCTACAACGACCATTGCATAAATCACACAAAGATATTACTGATTTAAATTTCTAACATTGAAAAGTCAAACATTGGGTTCCTTCATAAAATCAAAAAAAATACCAAACCTAGGGTTCAACTACAAAATGTTCATTCTCCAAACATAATGGTTAAAACATATGGTCGATAATAAATATTTGGTTTTTGATCCAGTCATTTTTCTGTAAAAAATACATTTTATTACTTATGTAGAATTATTTAACCATATTGTTTCCTCTTAAAAACATAATGTTCTTTTCCGATGTAAGGTTCTTTAACCATAATTTTCTGATAATATAGAGTTGATTAACCATCCATAATATTCAGAACACAGGGTTGAGATACCATAATTTCTTCTTCCAGCATAAGGTTTAATGCATATGTATGGATCATGATCCATGTATGGTGTAAAAAACATAGGGTATATTTCTTATGGTTGAATTATCACGTAGGGTATGAATAGTGTTTTAAGAATTTATAAAAACATGTCCTGAACACATTAATAAATATTCCTTGAAGGTAAAATCCTGAAAATAATCTCAGAATAAAAATAAATAAATATTAATTCCCTAAAATATACTAAAATGTAAATCATTAGTACAAAAACAAGGCTTTTTATGCGCATAAAAATCATAATAAATTGTATAGTATTTATGAGACAATAAATTCACTACAATATCCCCCTTTTTATGATCTTAAAACCCATAAAATTATTAACATAACATAGAATTTTGTATACATACTTAAGGAATATATATTTCTAACTATTTTGATTTCATAGTATTATATCAATAAAATTAAATGTTATGTTATCCAATTTTATCCCCCTTTTTATGATATCAAAAATTATGTACATAAAAATATGAAAACACATTTAATATTTTACAGAATATAAATGAATGCTTGAATGTACTATTTATAGAAAAAAATTATGGAATCTAGAAATTGAGATAAACAAAAAATGATATATAAAAAATAACATAAAAATAAGAATAATGAAATTTTATTAATAAAAAAATATAAAACTATACAAATACAATAGATAATTTCAATGTAGGAAACAATTCAGTCAACTGTAAGGGTTTAGGTAAAAAGGGTTTGGTTGGAGATTGTTTGTAGTACTGAGTCAGAAGGGGACTCAGCAGCTTGAAACACTTCTTCCAATTATAAAATCAGTAACTATAATATTTCAGCAATATTATCTCTCAAAATCATTATAAAAACTCACGAATCTTGATTCACATGAAGAATTTAAACTAAATTGTCTTTGAAAAACTCATGGAAACTATTTTACTATTTCATAAGATTAGAAAACTTATTGCATTACTTGTTGAGAAAAAACCAAATACTCGGTTCAATTGAATTCAATTACTCAATACGATATCTTTGATTTTACAATATGACCGACAAAGTGGAAATGTTGCACTGACAGTTCTGAAATATTTCATTCAAATCATCCATAATAGTTATGATTTATTGAAATATTCTATTCAAATATAGTGAGGTTGAAGTGGAAGAGGTAGAGGTACCCACTTGAGTAACATTTACATTGATGGAATCAAAATGGCTTCTCAAATACCGCTTCAAATCATTAAAGTATGTTTTGGAAATAGATTCAGACATTATTTTTAACACCCCAAGCTTCCACGGTACGCTTCTCTTTGAATAATGCGATAGCGTGTGTTGTACGCAACATCGAGTTCTAACACACCACAACCAATCAAACTAGCCGTTATGAATAGTAATACCTACCTTTTGAAATTATATATATTTTATATTTCAAAATGGACTTTATTTTTGGATTCGGAATATCGAATTTAGCCTAAGGTGATTTTTTGGCACTTTTCGGATAACTTTAATATTTTGATGAATAATGAAAATTACAAAATTTTAATTAAAATCAACTTTTTTAATTGAAATAATTTATAGTGATAAATTATGAATTTGAGTGGTTTTAAAGTAAATTTAGAATATATTATTACCATTTAATATAATTTTCGTCATTGGAAATAATTTAACAATTAAACCGGACATAAACAAATGTCAATCATTTGATAGTTATTATCTCTTAAAAACATGCTTTTTGTTTTAACAACATGAATTAATTTTAAATTAATTTCTGCCACTTCTGTGTTTTGAATTTGGAAAAATGGATTCCATATTTTGAATTAGGATGTTCAAATTGTGTAAATAGGTAACTTTTATTTTTAGACATTTTGCATAATTACTTCGGTAAATATTTTATTTACCATGGTTAAAGGTAAATCCAGTAAATAATGGTTAAAAAATAATATTATAATAATACTAAATTACCCTAAAATGTGTCCTAGCCTTATTGGTTGATACATGTTCGACCATAGGCATCTTTGGGTCTATTTTGGGACCCTATGAAGCCACCTGTAGGTGATAGGGACACTTTATTTTAATTAAGTTAAAATGAATACAAAAATGACACAAGCATATATCTTTTAGAAAAACAATTTTTACATAGGGTTATATATGTTGTATTTTCGACTATAAATTTCCATTAGAAAGATAAAAATATTTCCTACATAATGATATTTTATTTAGAGATTACATAATTTAATTTATTTATGACACAATGATAATGCAGTAATGACAATAATAGTGAAAATTTAAAATAATTGATTTTATAAATACCCAAATAAATATAATTTGAGACTTTTAATTAATTACAATAATTTTATAGGATAATATTACATATTAGGATTGATTTAATTAACATTTTTAGAAGTAATCATTCTGTTATTAGTTTCACAAAAATGAACTATTGAATAGTGTCAAAATTGACATAAGTGAGTTTTTAAAACAAATATTATATTATTAATTGATATTAATTTCCTAAAAATCTAAGGTTCTACCAAGAGACTTATATCATGATATTTGTATCATTAATGGACCACTTGGGGGTCTCTTAGATTTATATAGTATGTTTATTAACTATATAATATAAAAATACAAAGTGACATGGTAAATGTCAAACTAATTAACTATGAGTTAATACTTAAAGATAAGGTTAATATGGTAACCCAAACCTATTTAAATTCTATTGGTGAATGGTTCTAGACCTATCCCCACCTTAACATTTAAATATTAATCTTTTGATCCATTAGAAACCGAATATGTATTTATTATAAATTAATATTTCGAGCTTTTCCAAAGGTTCCCCTCACCTCTCTTATAAAAGGGCACTCCTCCTTCTCATTTCTTCACACCTTCAAAGCCTTTTGGTTCGGCCAAACTCTGCCCAAATACTCTCCCAACATCCCTCAATACAACCTAGATGCCTTAGTTTGATTGGAAAGCCATGATAAGGATCCGTTTTGATCAAATCAAAAGGAGGAACCCGAAGAAGAGGTAATGATTTCACCACCCTTTTCCAAGTTCCTTTCTTCTTACACTTCTTCTTCCTTTGTTATTAACATTCTAAAATAATACCTCCAGTATCATATATATACTGTGATGTTGTTATGAATATGGTACAACCATATTCAGTATTCTATCCACCCTTTGAATAACATGTCACCATACGTGCGTACGTACGGCTTACTGTCTCCCCATCGAGGTGTAATTGTTATTCAATATATTATTATTTGTATGGGTATAATAATGATGTGTAAATCATGTAAATAATAAATATAACATGTTAATGATTCGGTATATATGATATAACATCCATTTATATATTATTTTAATTTCAAAAGAATGATATTGTCGCTCGTGCGTACGTACGGACCCCCGTCTCCACGAACGCGATGAGATTCATTCTCCATCGTATCCATTCAAGTATAATTATAATTTCATGATTTAAAAATAACGTTTATGGACTTGACATAATTCTATATATGAATAATATACAATCTATCCATGACAAACATGGCTTATGTAACAAAACATATAAAAGAAAACGATTATGTTAACGCCCGAAACGACGATAATACTACGATATTATTAACAAAGCAATGTTAAAAGATCATATATGATATCATATGAATGTATATGATTATTGTATAATTTAATAAAAATTATTTCACTATTATACAGGAGGTTAACTTACCCCAACCAAGGAAAAGTACAAGGTAAGGGTTATTTCACAATCTCTTCATTATCCGAGGTTGTTTATACGTAACAATCTACAGGGATCTCTTTATCATCCACATCCATGTTTCTTATAAATGAATTTCAAAAAAAAATTACTATTTACTAGAATATGGGTTAAGGTCATTTATACCCTTGTTTGACTTTTTATAAGAGGTTTATAATGGAATCTTTCCGTCTTTTTCCAAACAAGGTGCTTTTTAACCTTTTCGACAAAATTAAGGTAAGAATGTTTTTTTAACTTATACGGCAGGTGCGGCTATTTTCCACCATTATAAAATCGTCGATGCTTCCCTTACAATATTATAATAATATTTTCAAAGAAAATGTTTTATTTTATAAATATATGACTCTTAAATGATTTCAAAATAGAAAGATATATTTCTCTAAAAAGAGTTTTGATTTCATCTATGTCAACATCCTTTGATGAATTTTACGGTTATTTGAAGTTGATTTATTATGATACAAAACTTCTATATTGTATTGAAGGTTTTGTGATATTTTTGACTGTGGATGTGCTATTTTTATACCGTTCATAGTTTATGGTGAAAGTATTGACATTTCGTATGCTAGTTTTAATACGAATATTTATGTTATGTTTAAACCTTTTCGTATGGGAATACATTAGACTTAATATGTGATGGGTGGAGCCCGCAATATCTTCTCGATGCATCGGTAGGTCTCATGAGACAAACTAGTGTCTTGGCACAAGGCCTTGGCAAAATCTTATTTGTAGTCTTGGCACGAGGCCTTGGCTATGTGGTTATGATAGTCTGGTATTA
This sequence comes from Viscum album, assembly GCA_963277665.1. Classification (NCBI taxonomy): domain Eukaryota; kingdom Viridiplantae; phylum Streptophyta; class Magnoliopsida; order Santalales; family Viscaceae; genus Viscum; species Viscum album. The sequence continues at coordinate 697,715,520 of OY728121.1, read as the reverse complement.
TGCATTACATCCTTATGAAAATGGTTATTGATATTGCATGTGATTATTTGATTAGTAGAATATCCATGGGAATAAGTAAATGGAATTATTTCATTTTACTTTTGCCATACTATGTTGAAGTTCATGTTTAAAAGGCTTTTGTTTTAGTTATACATTGCCTTAAATTTTTATTCTTTTTTATGAAAGTTTCCGCTATATTGTTATCCTTACTGGGAATTTGAGCTCACCCCTTTTATATGTTTTATTTTTCCCATGAAGTGAAGATGTAAATTATGAAAGACCTGTAGGGATATTATGTGGGGATATGAGTGTGGAATATAGAGACAATATGTTGTTGTAGTGGTTTTTCACTTTATGATGTAATGTAAGACTTATGAATATATCTAGTGTTTCCAAGGCTACTAAACAAATCGGTATTTCGAGATTTGATCTTTCTTGTGATCATGCCAAGGTTATGTAATAATGCACCGACTCTAGGTAACTGGGGTCGGGGCGTTACAGTTGGTATTAGAGGAAGTTTAGTACAAACCTTGAAAGCTATATTTAGATAAACTCTGATTAGAGCATGTAGAACTAAGATGAACTTTGAGGATTAGTATAGAAGAACTTCCTAGAATTTTGGTATTGTAGAGATTTTGTGAGTTTTCTGAGCAATACATCTCTATCTGGATACGACTAGATAGAGGCAGCTCCGGTACAGATGTACCTAGGGGTAAAACCAGAAAACACTGCTTTGAGCTAGACTCGAACAGAAACTGGTGCACGACAACGGGCTTTTCTACACTCTTGGTTACGACACTCCTGGGGGATATGCTTAGGATAACTCTCATTTTCTTTACAAATAAATATTGTGGGGTTTACGAGTATATACTTCCTCAAAGAAAACATTCTTATGATTATGGATTATATCCATAAATAGTTCAATTTATGTTAAGTGTTTTATAAGTATGGGATTATGTATTTTGATTCATAAATTGATCTAGTTTATGCCATTGTTTAGAAATGGTGCCTAGTGGAAGAAATGGAAACTGTATCAATGCAGCACTCCATGTAGGGATTTCCCTCCTGCTCAAGATAATTATACTGGAGCTGGTGATGTAACTGGTGCCGATCAGCTAATCACCATACTGGGACAACTCACTTAGGTTATGAATAATAACCTTACCCGTATGGAGCACCCTGATCCATAGCGTGGAGGATCAATGTTAGATTGATTAATGAGGCAACAACCACCAACGTTCAATGGGAGTACAAATCCCTTAGTAGCTAAGCAATGGATAAATTCCCTACAGAAAATATTTCAGGCTTTGGGGAGTAGTGAAAGGGAAAAAGTTATCATGGGTGATTAATGCCTCACTGGAGATGCTAATCAATGGTGGTCATTGATTCAAAACACAAAGGAAGATGATGAAGTATCAAATATGGAATGGAGGGAGTTCAAAGATCTGTTTTTAGAAAAATACATTCCTCTCGACCATCGAGCAGATATGGAAAGGCAATTTCTGAGTCTGAGACAGAAGGAGGATGAGAATGTCGCAAAGTATGAGGCTAACATTACAAGGTTAGAAAGTTATGCTAGAGGTTATATACGTAACCCATGAAGTAATATTTATCATTTCTTTGATGGGTTAATATCATTTCTCCATCAAGCATTATTCTCACAATCCTTTTCATCGTATGAAGACATTGTCTCATGTGCTATAAAGACCGAAAAGGAATTCTCTAAGTCTTATGACATTAAAGCAAAGCAAGAGAAGAAGAGACCTGCTGATCAATCTGGGAATTGAAATAAGGGGAATAAGGGAAAGGTTGAATATCCATCCTGTGGTAAATGTGGTAAGAAACACCTAGGTACTTGCTTGAAGGGAACGGGAGTCTGTTACAAGTGTGCTGAAAAAGGCCACATTGCTCGTGATTGCAAGAGGAAGAAGGAAGCTACCAATGTTCAGTGCGACAATTGCAAGGAGATGGGGCATTATGCAAATGAATTTCCTAAGCATCAGGAGAAATTATCTCAGAAAAGTCCAAGGGATCAAGGCCAAGCTTATGATATCACTACTGCTGAGGTAGAAGCTCCGAAAGACGCGGTGGAAGGTAATTTAATGGTTTCCTCAAGTTTAGAAAATGCATTATTTGATTCTGGATCATCGCATTGTTTCATATCATCCCACTTTACTAAGAAAATTAGATATTTCCAATTTGATTTAACAAGGGAGTTGTCAGTTAAAACTCCTATGGGAAGTATCATTGGCACAAAGTTTTGTGAATCAGCCCCCATTAGAGCACATAAATGTTCTTTATCTGCTGATCTCATCATCATACCTATGATTTAGTTTGATATAATCCTTGGTATGGACTGGATTTCAGACTATGATGTGAAGATTTATTGTAAGAAGAAAGAGGTTAAGATTCTTGATGATGATGATAAGGATCGCCTTATCTTTAGAGTAGAATCGTCACCACCTAATTCTTTTCTAGATCCACCCCCAGTAGCTCAACTAAATTCAATTATTGGGGAGGACGAGAATGAAAAAAATGTGGGTGAGGAAAGGAATTTTCAAATAGAGGATGTACTTGTTGTGAACGGATTTGTAGATGTATTTTGGAAAGATTTACCTGGACATCCTCCAGAACGAGAAGTTGAGTTTTCCATTGATTTAATTCCTTGATCAAGGCCTATATCGAAGACTCCTAATAGAATGGCCACTGTAGAATTAGTTGAACTAAAGAAACAGCTAGAGGAATTGAGTAATAACGGATTTATTCGCCCTAGTGTTTCTCCATGGGGAGCCCCTGTTATTTTTGTTAAAAAGAAAGATGGATCTATGAGGTTATGTATTGAATACAGGGAGATCAATGCTATAACGATAAAGAACAAGTATCCCCTACCTCGCATTGATGATTTATTTGACCAACTGCATGGAGCTCAATACTTTTCAAAGATTGACCTTCGATCTGGATACCATCAGTTGTGTGTGAAGAAGGAAGACATTCCGAAGACAGCATTTCGAACCAGGTATGGGCATTACGAGTTTACTGTAATGCCTTTTGTATTGACTAATGCACCCTCTGTATTCATGGATCTGATGAATAGAGTTTTCAAGGAATATCTCGATGAATTTGTGGGGGTATTTATTGATGATATCTTGGTATACTCAAAAAGCTATGAAGATCATGAAAATCACTTGAGCATTATCTTGAAGACCCTGAGAAGACATGAATTATATGGGAAGTTTAGAAAGTGTGAATTCTGGCTTCAGGATATTTCTTTTCGAGGCCATATTGTCTCTAAAAATGGAATCTCTATTGATCCTTCTAAGACCAAGGAAATCCAAGAAAGGCCAGCACCGACGAGTATAACTGAGGTACGTATTTTTATTGGTTTAGCAGGTTATTATCGACATTTTGTCCAGAATTTTGCCTGACTGGCTAACCCATTAACGAAGCTCACATGTAAAGGGGTTAAATTTGTTTGGAAAAAAGAGTGTGAAGAATGTTTCGAAGAACTGAAGAGAATATTAGTCAATGATCCTATATTGACTCTACCATCGGGGAATTATGGGTTTGTTATTTATAGTGATGCATCGAAGAAAGGACTTGGTTGTGTCCTTATGCAGAATGATAGAGTTATTGCCTATGCATCATGAATGTTGAAAATTCATGAACAAAACTATCCTACTCATGATCTCGAGTTAGCAGCTGTGATCTTTGTTTTGAAGATATGGAGGCACTACCTCTATGGTGAAAAATGTGAGATTTATACTGATCACAAGAGTTTGGAGTATATTTTCTCACAAAAAGAACTCAACATGAGGCAAGGAGATGGCTTTAATTACTCAAATATTATGATTGCACGATACACTACCACCTGGGGAAGGCAAACAAGGTGGCAGATGCTTTGAGCAGAAAAGATCATGGAGTTTTGAACAATATGAGAATTGAAAGGGATCCAATTTTCATGGATCTAGTGAAGATGGACATGGAAATAACCAGGGAAGGTGAATCATCAATGCTTTTTTCAAATGGTTTCCAAAACATCTTTACTAGAAAGGATTAAGAGTTCTCAGACCGATGATGAAGAATTTCAAAAGAAGATTAAAGCTGTGAATGATGGGAGATTGAGAGACATTGTGTATGAAGATGGAATTTTGAAATTCAGGAAGAGACTTTGTGTTCCCGATATACCAGATCTAAAAAGGGAGTTGCTAGATGATTCTCATAGTTACAATTTATCTATACACCATGGGAGCACCAAAATGTATAGATATTTGAAGGAACATTTTTTGTGGGACAACATGAAGAGGGAGATTGCTGATTTTCTGTCACGATGTATGATTTTTCAACAAGTGAAAGATGGAAGGCAACACCCTGGAGTATTCATGCAACCTCTTCCCATACCGGACTGGAAATGGGATAATATTACGATGGACTTTGTCATGGGGCTACCAAAAACTCTTAGATAGAGCGATGCAATATGGGTTATTGTTGATCGTCTTACCAAGTCATCACATTTTCTTGCTATTAGAGAAGATATACCCCTGGAACGTCTAGCAAGACTGTATATTAATGACGTTGTGAGACTTGATGGAGTACCCATATAGATTGTTTTAGATCATGATCCCCATTTTACTTCAAGATTCTAGAAAATTCTTCAGAAATCCCTAGATACTGAACATTATTTGAGCACTGCCTACCACCCTCCGACAGACGGACAATCAGAATAGACTATTCAAACCTTAGAAGACATGTTTATATCTTGCTCACTTGACTTTCAGGGTGTTTGGGATCAATATTTACCTCTGGTAGAATTTTCCTATAACAATATCTTCCATTCGAGTATTTAGATGGCACCATATGAAGCGTTGTACGGAAAGAGATGTCGCACAACAACCTTTTGAGATGACCTTGGTGAAAGAAAACTTGTAGGTCTAGAACTGGTGGAGGAAACGATGGAAAAGGTGAAGGTAATCCAAAATCACATCAAAGCATCTCAAAGTAGGCAAAAGAGCTATGCCGATAATCGAAGGAAGGATTTGGAATTTCATGTCAGTGATCATGTTTTCCTGAAGGTATCTCCATGGAAGGGAGTCATACGTTTTGGTAAGAAAGGTAAATTGAGTCCCAGGTACATCAGACCTTTCGAAATTCTATAACGAATTGGGGCTATAGCATACCAATTGGCAATGCCGCCAAGTCTCTCCAAAGTTCACGATGTGTTCCATGTATCTCTGTTGAGGAAATACATGCCTGACCCAACGCATTTACTCACCTATGAAGAATTAGAACTAGAACCCAATCTGTCTTATTTTGAAGAGCCTGTCAGGATTCTTGATAAAAGAGAACAAGTACGGAGAAACCGGACGACGCGTCTGGTAAAAGTTTTGTGGAGAAACCATAAGATGGAAAAGACAAAGTGGCAACCCGAGGAACTTATGATGAAGAACCACTCAAGTCTTTTCATGCAGTAGTATTCTGGAAATTTAGAGGATGAAATTATTTGAAGGAGGGGAGAATGTAACACCACAAGCTTCCACGGTACGCTTCTCTTTGAATAATGCGATAGCGTGTGTTGTACGCAACATCGAGTTCTAACACACCACAACCAATCAAACTAGCCATTATGAATAGTAATAACTACCTTTTGAAATTATATATATTTTATATTTTAAAATGGACTTCATTTTTGGATTCATAATATCGAATTTTTTCTAAGGTGAAATTTTGGTACTCTTCGGATAACTTTAAAATTTTGATGAATAGTGAAAATTACTAAATTTTAATTAAAAACAACTTTTTTAATCGAAATAATTTATAGTGATAAATTATGAATTTGAGTGGTTTTAAAGTACATTTATAATATATTTTTACCATTTAATATAATGTTGGTCATTGGACATAATTTTACTATTAAACCGGACATAAACAAGTGTCAATCTTTTGATAGTTATTATCTCTTAACAACACGCTTTTTGTTTTAACAACGAGAATTAATTTTAAATTAATTTCTGCCACTTCTGTGTTTTGAATTTGGAAAAATGGATTCCATATTTGGAATCATGATGTTAAAATTGTTTAAATAGGTAACTTTTATTTTTAGACATTTTGAATAATTAGTTTGGTAAATATTTTATTTACCATGGTTAAGGGAAAATCCGGTAAATAAGGGTTAAAAAATAATATTATAATAATACTAAATTACCCTAAATCGTGTCCTATACTTATTGATTGATACATTTTCGACCATAGGCATCTTTGGGTCGATTTTGGGACCCCATGGAGCCACTTGTAGGTGATAGGGACACATTATTTTAATTAAGTTAAAATGAATACAAAAATGACACAAGCATATATCTTTTAGAAAAACAATTTTTACATAGGGTTATATATGTTGGATTTTTGACTATAAATATTCATTAGAAAGTTAAAAATATTTCCGACATAATGATATTTTATTTAGAGATTACATAATTTAATTTATTTATGATACAATGATGATGCAGTAATTACCATAATAGTGAAAATTTAAAATAATTGATATTATAAATACCCAAATAAATATAATTTGAGACTTTTAATGAATTACAATAATTTTCTAAGATAATATGACATATTAGGATTGATTTAATTAACTTTTTTCGACGTAATCATTCTGTTATGAGTTTCACAAAAATCAACTATTGAATAGTGTCAAAATTGACATAAAAGAGTTTTTAAATCAAATATTATATTATTAATTGATTTTAAATTCCTAAAAATATAAGGATCGGACAAGACACTTATATCATGATAGATGTATCATTAATAGACAACTTGGGGGTCGCTTGGATGTATATAGTATGTTTATTAACTATATAATATAAAAATACAAAGTGACATAGTAAATGTCAAACTAATTAACTAAAAGTTAATACTTAAAGATAAGGTTAATATAGTAACCCAAACCTATCTAAATTATATTGGTTGAATGGTTTTCGACCTATCCCCACCTTAAAATTTAAATAATCAACTTTGGATCCATTAGAAACCAAATATGAATTTATTATAAATTAATATTTCTTTCTTTTCCAAAGGTGCCCCTCACCCCTCTTATAAAAGGGCACTCCTCCTTCTCATTTATTCACACCTTCAAAGCCTTTTTGTTCATACAAACTCTACCCAAATACTCTTTAAAATTCATTCACTACAACCTAGAGGCCTTAGTTTGATCATAAAGCCAACCTAAGGATCCCTTTTGATCAAATCAAAAGGAAGAACCTGAAGAAGAGGTAATGATTTCACCACCCTTTTCCAAGTTCCTTTCTTTTTCCACTTCTTCTTCCTTTGCTATTAACATTCTAAAATAAGAACTCCAGTATCATATATATAATTTGATGTTATTATAAATATGGTACAACCATATTCAGTATTCTATCCACCCTTTGAATAACATGTCACCATACGTGCGTACGTACGACTTACCGTCTCCACGTCGTGGTGTAATTGTTATTCAATATATTATTATTTTGATGGGTATAATAATGATGTGTAAATCATGTAAATAATAAATATAACATGTTAATAATTCTTTATATATGATATTCTATCCATTTATATATTGTTTTAATATCAAAAGAATGATATTGTCGCTCGTGAGTACGTACGGACTACCGTCTCCACGAACGCGATGAGATTCATTCTCCATTGTATCCATTCAAGTATAATTATCATTTGATGATTTAAAAATAATGTTTAAGAACATGATATCATTCTGTATATGAATAATATAAAACCTATCCATGACAAACATGGCTTATGTAACAAAACATATAAAAGAAAATGAGTAAGTTAACACCCGAAACGATGATAATACTAAGATATTATTAACAAAGCAATGTTAAAAGATCATATATGATATCATATGAATGTATATGATTCTTGTATAATTTAATAACAATTATTTAACTATTATAAAATAGGTTATCCTACACCAACCATGGAAAAGTACAAGGTAACGGTTATTTCACAATCTCTTCATTATCCGAGGTTGTTTATACGTAATAATCTACTAGTATCTCTTTATCATCCACATCCATGTTTCTTAAAAATGAATTTCAAAACAGTTTTACTATTTACTAGAATATGGGTTAAATTCATTTATACCCTTGTTTGACTTTTTATAAGAGGTTTATAAAGGAATCTTTCCGCCGTTTTCAAAACAAGGTGCTTTTTAACCTTTTCGACAAAATTATGGTAAAAATGTTTGTTTTTAACTTATACAGCGGGTGCGGCTATTTTCCACCGTTATAAAATCGTCAAAGCTTCCCTTACAAGATTATAAGAATATTTTCAAATAAAATGTTTTATTTTATGAATATATGAGTCTTAAATTATTTCAAAATAGAAAGAGATATTTCTCTAAATAGAGTTTTGATTCCATCTATGTCAACATCCTTTGATGAATTTTACGCTTATTTGAAGTTGATTTATTATGATAAAAAACTTCTATATTGTATTGACGGTTTTGTGATATGTTTGACTGTGGATGTGCTATTTTTATATTGTTCATAGTTTATGGTGAAAGTATTGACATTTCGAATGCTAATTTTAATACAAATGTTTATGTTATGTTTAAACCTTTTCATATGGGAATGCGTTGGACTTAATATGTGACGGGTGGAGCCCGCTATAGCTCCTCAATGCATAGGTAGGTCTCCTGATAAAAACTAGTGTCTTGGAAAAAGGCCTTGGAAAAATATTATTTGTATTCTTGGAACGAGGCCTTGGCTATGTGGTTATGATAGCCTGGCATTATGCATTCCATCATTATGAAAGTGGTTATTGATATTGCATGTGATTATTCGATTAGTAGAATATCCATGTGAATAAGTAAATGGCATTATTTAATTTTACTTTTTCCATAATATGTTGAAGTTCATGTTTAAAAGGACTTTGTTTTAGTTATACATTGCCTTAAATGTTTATTCTTATTTATGAATGTTTCCGCTATATTGTTATCCTTACTGGGAATTTGAGCTCACCCCTTTTCTATGTTTTATTTTTCCCAGGAAGTGAAGAAGTAAATTATGAATGACCTACATGGATATTATGTGGGGATATGAGTGTGGAATATGGATACAATATGTTGTAGTAGTAGTTTTTCACTTTATGATGTAATGCAAGACTTATAAAAATATCTAGTGTTTCCAAAGGCTACTAAACCAATCGGTCTTTCTAGATTTGATCTTTCTCATGAGCATGCCAATGTTATGTAATAATGCACCGACTCTAGGTAACTGGGGTCAGGGCGTTACATTATTTTTACAATCTAATCTAACACCTCCCACATAAAAGCATCAAAATCATTTTTGGAAAACAAAATTCATTATATTTTTGAAGTCGAGTCTGAAGAGACTCAAACATGAACGATGGGCATGATGAGTTCTGTAAATCTTAAAATGACATTCATGAAGTTTATAGATACTATCTAAGAAGATAATTTTATTCTTGACCTTTTTTTAATTTGATCACAAGATCCTCAATCTAATTAGTAAAATAATCAGAAGTCCCTTAAACATAGTTCTTATACTGATCAATAATGAAATTGTCTAAGGGATTAGCATCAAACTTCTCAACGAAATTGTCATTGGAAGATTAAATGTTTTCAAGTACCTCTATCTTTTCTCCAAAGATAGATCTTGATCTCTCTAATTACTGGTAAAAGGTTGAGATATCTTGATGCTAGACAAGATCTATAACCTCAGTTGATGATATTTGAACTTGTCGTTCTTCTTGGGAATCCTATTCCTGAATATCTTCATCTCAAACAGTCTCATCTTGTTTCTGAGGAACATCATTTTGATGTTGAATCTTACTTTTAGCATGTTGATGTTATTATTATAATAGTTCTTCCAAATGAACCAAATAGGTAGCTTCACCGGAACCTAACATGGGATCTTTAAGTGGTGGTTCATTTATGTTTCTTGGTTTCCTAATAATATCCTGTACAAATTATTCTTCTTCTTTATCTTGATTTACTAAACCATGAAACCTGAACATTCTCATAGTATACATAGAAACACCTTCAGTTATGGATTCTTCAATTCCTTGATTTCTTACAGAACATGTCTACCCCTGAGTAAATGATATATAATTTTTTTGGTCATCGACACCAACTTCCATAAGATTCCTTTTCTTAGTAGTTCAGTAAATTCAAACATCCTCAAAGTATTAGCATTTAGAACACTAAAATGATGAAATTTTACTCTTTCTTTAAATAAAAGAATCTACTCCTTAATTAATATAATTAAATAGAGTATCCTTCTATAGGGATAATGTAACATCCCAAGTAAGTAATGAATAATAGATATTTTTATCTATTTCAATTAATGAATTAGATAGTGTTTTAGAGGCTTCAAATGAGAATAAATCCAATCTTAAGCATGGAATACACTAATATTTTTAAAAGATTGTTTTACTGCCATTTGATGGCAAACCATTTTTAAATATAAATTTTGACAATTTTATAAGCTCTATTTTTCGAAATAAACTTATTAATTATGATTGGGGCATTGAAATTTACTTTGGGTAAATTTTGGTATTTTTTCCGATAAAGTTCATTTTTTTAATGAATAGTGAAAATGTTGTATTTTAATTCAAAACCGATTTTTAATCTAATTTATTTATATGATTAGATTATCTTTTGAATTGGTTTTAAAGATAAATTATAATATATTTTTACCATTTAATCCAATAGTGGTCTTTGTATTTAATTTCACTTTGAAATTGGACTTAAACTAGTGTCAATCTTTTGATACTTATTGTTTCATAAAAACATGCTATTTGCTTTGACAGCAGAAATTAATTATTAACTTAATTAATGTAACTTATATGTTTTGAATTTTTTAAAATAGACATCATTTTTGAATTCATAATATCAAATATAGCTTAGGGTGAAGTTTTGTTATTTTTCTGAAAAACATAAATTTTTGATGAATAGTGAAACCACTAAGTGGTACTTAAAAAACTGATTTTCCGTTTAAATGAAATTTTTCCACCTCTGTGTTTTTAAATTCAAAAATCTTACATACATGGTTGTCATTAAAAATTAAAATGTGGTTCAATGGGATTAAAATAATTTATTGGTGAATAGTAACTTTTATGTTTTTAATCGCAGTTAGAGGTAATTAGTGTAATTTATGGTAAGAATAATGTTTTAATAATATGAAATGACCTAGACACATATCCTACCCTTATTGTATGTTTCATTTCCGACCAATACAACCCATGGGTCAATTTATGGGACCCCATGGAGCCACTTGGGTAACATAAAGACATTAATGTTTTTTATTTAATATAAAGTAAAAATGACACAAACATAAGTCGTTTTACTAAAACAATTATTACACGGCTTTATACAAGTCATATTTTTGACTATAAATAGTAATTTGGAAGATAAAACTATTTCATACATCATGATATTTTTTTTCTAATTTTTAGACATTAAATTAATTAAATTATTTATGACACCATGATGATGGAATAATGACCTCATTATTTAACGATTTAAATAAAATGAAAATATAATATAAAATAAAAGACCTACCCTTTTCAAAAACCTATTTTATGGGTGGATTTAGAACCCCTATCACATTATCCCCGAAATTTATAATTGTGGGACTTGTTTTATTCGAAAATAATTTTATAACGAATTATCTTTTCATAACTTTCCAAGAGTGCCCCTCCTCTGCTTTTATAAAAGGCCCCCACCTCTACCTCCTTACCCACACTTTCAAATCCTTTGGATCGGCCAAAACCTACAAATTTTGTCTCTCCAAATCCCTCTCTTACCCCTTGAAACCTCACTTTGGGAATAAGTCTTCCCAAGTAAGCCTTTGAGCACAAATCAAAAAGAGTTACCCAATTTAAAGGTACTGTCTTCTATTGTGTTCTTATGTTTTATTTTTCTTCTCCAACCCCCTAAACTCTTCTTATTCATTTATTTTGTAACAACACAAGTATCTTCCATATACTAGGATGTTGTTATAATAAGGATTCGAGCTACAATTACACACACCTACATCTAATGGTTAAAGAACATTATGTTTCTGTGGATGGTGAATTTCTGCCTCACGAAACGATGATTGTTAAATATTCTTTTAACACCTTCAAAGGTGGCCATTAAGATGAAACTATACTTATATAAGATATATAATATGTTTATGTTTTACTTAAGCATCTGTATTTTCCTTTATGGAATACCTTTATGGTTTCCATTATGGGTAAAACTGATATCTTCATTTTAGGAAGTGCAGACTACCGCCCCCTCAAAGTGATTTGATTCATTAATGCCATATGTGGGATGTATAAAGGATGTAATTAATGGTATTATATATGATATTATACTGGAACTATAATATACCTTTATATCATTATGATTCCATTCGATAATATACGAAATGGAAATGAAAGTAGCGTTCATGCGTACGTACGGCTTACCGTCTCCATGAACGGTGCATTTCATTTATTACCTCTAAACGTTGTGTAATATTATAAATGCATTTATATAATGGATATATATGATATATATTATATCTACATCATGAGTATAACTCTAGATATAATGGATACATGAACAACTTTTAATTATAAAGAGTTTATTTTTGACTCAAGTACCAATGATCGTTAAAATGACCGTTATTAACATAAATAATTAAATAGTGTTCATGACATGGTAATAAGTGATATAAAAGGAATAATGAACTTGAAAAATGTTCTTAAGAAAGTAGAAATTAACTCATGTTTATTATTCAGGAGGTTAAAGAATGATCGAGTCAAGTCAGACCTGTGGTATGGGACTTCGTCTCAATCTGCTTTCATTGAGGCATATTTTTTTATACACAACCTTCTTTTATATGGTGTATAGACCCCTTTGACTTTTACGTTTATCCAAAAAGAATATTTTTTATACAAAGTGTTTTACTAAATGACAAAAGGGAATGTTTTTGTCGTACGTATGCGGCGTCAATTACTTCTCCGCCGTCGTGACCATTGTTAGAGTTTAGGCTTCCTCTACAAGCCATACCTTTTCATTTAACGAAAAATAAATACCCTGTTTTACTTTTCTTTTATTTTGGTATTGAAAATGGTTTTCATAATGTTTTTATTATATCAATTTGTTGTATTGATATCTTGTGATTGAAATGTGGAAATTTTATGTTTCCTTTATGCATGTTTTATGTGATATGATTATATTATGGTTCTCAGGAATTGTTATGAAGATGGGTGGTTCCGTGATAAACTAAGGGCGGGTGAGCCCGATATAGCTCTCCAATGCATTTGGTAATGCGAAGGAGTTAAACATTGAGGTTTTTCCAAAGATATTTAGGGAATATACTGTGATGGGTATTTCAAACGTTGCCAAGAGGGTTACTCCCTATGTAAGAATTTTATGAATGCCTCAAGTTACCTTTATGTCTTATGATTTCAATGATTTGTCCATGATTTGATGAGGTATGTTAAAGTGATTATGTTTTATCAGTAGAGTATGATTTCATTGATTCTTGTGTATACATGTACTCATGTTTCCTTTCCATATTTTTATATCCCATACTGAGCTTTTTATGCTCATCCCATGTTTTTGAAATGTTTTTCACAGGTCAAGGGAAGGGTACATGATATGATGATAGTGTCAAGGAAGTGTCACGAATGAATCCATGTTTTATTTTAAATATTTTTCCGTTGATGGGAAAAAATTAATACTACCTTTTTTTGTAACCACTTTGTTTAAATGTGGAATGTAATACAAGTTTTATTATCTAATTCTCCAAAACTCTATACCTGAAAAGATCCTCAAGGTGTATTCTTGTAATAACTCAAGATTAAGTAAGGTTTAAGTCTGGGGCCTTATATTTGGTATCAGAGGTCAGTTTAGATAACTTTAGGAGTTAGAATTTTATTAAATGATTATCCAAAAATATTATTTTATGTCAAATTGAAATGATATAGCATTTGAAGATTACCATGTTGCTTCATCTAAGACATGTTTGTTCAGAATGGTTTTCCATATAGGAAACAGGGAAGCAGTGCTAGGAAGGCATACAGAAGGAAATGACCTTCCAAATCAGCATCCTGAGATGGTCGGAATTGGAACTGAATAGTTTGTTGTAGTAATGACATAGTTGACTCAAGCAATAAATGGTGGTCGTATCCATGCACGAGATCATCCAGATCACCACAGAGGAACATGTCAGTGGTGGAACATTTCAGGAGGCAACATCCCCCATCATTCAGAGGATCATCTGACCCTGTGCTAGGTGAACGGTGGATTAAAGCCCTAGAGAATATTTTCGATGTCATGGGGTGTTCAGACAATCAAAAGGTTAGACTTTCTATTTACTGTTTGGAGGGTGAAGCAGATCAGTGGTGGTCGATGGTTAAAAATATCAGGGATGCTGATGATATTGATGCTCTCGACTGGGATGAATTCAAAGGTATGTTTTTTGAGAAATATTTTCCTAAGGTTGTTCGACTTAGGATGGAAAAACAATTCCTGGAATTGAGGAAAGAGGAGGACTCATTGGCTGCCTATGAAGAAAGGATCACTCGATTGGCAAGGTATGCTCCAAATTTTATCCGAGACCTTGATAGTAAAATCAATCGTTTTTACTCAGGATTAAAGCCAAAATATTGAAAGGCATTAGCTTCTCGTGAGTTCAAAAGTTATGAAAATATTTTTCAATGTGCTAAGAAGGTGGAAATAGAGTTTGCCGATGATCAAGTGTTCTATAAAAACCAATATAAGAAGAGACCGAGGTGTTAGGAGAAAGGGAAGAATTCTTCAAAAAGGACTGATGGTAAGAAAACTAAGTTTCCAGTTTGTGATAAATGTGGGAACAAGCATCCTGGGGAATGTCCTCTGAATTCTATAAAGTTCTACCAATGTGGTAAAATGGGACATAAGGCTCGTGATTGCACTGAAAAAGATCAAGGTGATGGTAAGTCCAAATTGTATTTGCAGTTAGTGAAATTTTTTAAGTGCAATGAGATGGGTCACTTTGCAAATGAGTGTCCGACAAAGAGCTTGAGTGATGGGAAGAAGTTAGACTACAAGCAGAAAGGGGTGGTGAAATCCTTTGCAACTACTTCAGCAGATGTCGGGCCATCAAATGAAGTTGTATTAGGTACTTTTTTTGTTTTTCATATTATGCCAGTGTGTTGTTTGATTCAGGGTCTACACATTCTTTCATCTCTGAAACCTTTTCTAGTAAAATGGGAATACCATCTAAAGAAATGAATCATGAACTTTTGGTAAAAATACCTGGGGGAAATGTTGAGGCAAAAATAATTTATAATAATTTTCCAATCCTTATCCATGGAATGAACTTACTTGTGAACCTTATTGTTTTTGTAACACCCCAGGTAAATAAAGAATATGACATTTCATATTTATCTATATTTGTGAATAAAATATTGAAATGACTTTAAAGGGGAAGCTATGCTCGATGGCGTACCCAACACGCAACAACGAGTTTCTTGGGAATCTTACGTTGCACTCTAATAATAAAATAATATTATTTTAAATGGTAGTTAACATGTAGTCATTGTAATGGCGGGAATGGATAGAAATAACTAAAATATGATTATATATGTTTTTAAATGTTTTTACATTTATCTAATAAAAGATAATGGCTTAAAATACGGAAAGAATTCAATTTTAGGCGTATATGCCCTAGTTTTCACTAAAGGTTCACTTATCACCTTTTGATGGAGAACCGTCATTAAATATAGTTTTGTTCACTCTTAAACATTCTTTTGGACCAAATAAAACTCTTATTAAGAATAGGGACATCAATATTTACTTTGTGTAAATTTTTGGTATCTTTCCGATAAAGTTCATTTTTTTAATGAATAGTGTAAAATGTTGTATTTTAATTCAAAACCACTTTTAATCTAATTTATTTATATGATTAGATTATATTTTGAATTGGTTTTAAAGTGAAATTGGAAAATATTTTTACCATTAAATCCAATAGTGGTCGTTGGGATCAATTTCACTTTGAAATCAGACTTAAACTAGTGTCAATCTTTTGATACTTATTGTTTCATAAAACACGCTATTTGTCATGACAGCGGGAATTAATTATTAAATTAATTAATGTGACTTATATGTTTTGAATTTTGTAAAACGGACTTCATTTTTGAATTCAGAATATCAAATATAGCTTAGGGTGAATTTTTGGGATTTTTCGGAAAAACTTCAATTTTTGATTAATAGTGAAACCACTAAGTGGTACTTATAAAAACTGATTTTCCGTTTAAATGAAATTTTGTCATCATTGTGTTTTGATTTTCAAAAATCCGACATACATGGTTGTCATTAAGAAGTAAAATGTGGTTCAATGAGATTAAAATAATTTTTTGGTGAATAGTAACTTATTAAGTTTTTAATCGCGATTAGAGGTAATTAGTGTAGTTTAAGGTAAAAATGATATTATAAGAATGTGAAAACACCATGACATTTGTCCTACACCTATTGGTTGTATCATGGCCGACCAAGACAAGCCATGGGTCAACTTGGGGACCCCATGGATCCACTTTGGTTGGGAAATGACATAAATAACATTTTATTTAATGTAAAAGTAAAATTGACACAAACATGATATGTTTTACTAAAACAATTTTTAAGTGGGGTTATACAAGACATCTTTTTGATTATAAATAATCATTGGAAAGCTGAATCTATTTCCTACATAATAGTATTTTTTTTATAATTTTTAGACATTATATAAATTAAATTATTTATGACATAATAATGATGCAGCGATGATATCATTATTTGACGATTTAAATAAATTGGAAATATAATGTAAAATCTATGAACTACACATGTCCAAAACTTATTGGATGAGTGTATTTAGAAGCCTTATCACCTTATCCACGAATTATATCAATGTGGGACCTTTTGAAACCGAAACACATTTTCAAATAAAGTAATATTTCTTTACTTTCCAAATGTGCCCCTCCTCTCCTCTTATAAAAGGCCCCCACCTCTACCTCATTTCACACACTCCTAAAGCCTTTGTCTCGGCCAACCCCTACCCATTTACTCTCTACACATCCCTCTCCTCATCCTAGAGGATTCCCTTTGGGCAGAATCCTTTCAAAGGAAGCCTTTAGGCTCAAATCAAAAGGAGTTACACTTTTAAAGGTAATTCACTCTCTCATGTTCATTTGTTTTATTTTGCTTCTCCAACCCCCTAAACTCTTTTTATTTACATCTTTTATAACAAAACCAGTATCTTAAATATACTAGGATGTTGTTATAATATTTATTCGAGCTACACTCTCACACAACTACATCAAATAATTAAAGAACATACATTTTCCGTGGATGGTGAAATTCTGCCTCCCGAAACGATGATTGTTCAATACTCATTTAACACCTTCAAAGGTGTCCATTATGATGTCACTATTTTTATATATGATATATAATATGTTTATGTTTTATTTATGCTTCTGTATTTTTCATTTTTGTCTTACCTTTATGGCTTCCATTATGGGTATACGCGATATCTTCATTTAAGGAAGTGCGGACTACCGCCCCCTCAAAGTGATTTGATTCGATAAATAGCATATGTGGGATGTATAAAGGATGGAAATATTATATTATATATGATATTATACTGGAATTATAATATACCTTTATATCATTATTATTCCATTCTATAAAATACGAAATAGAAATGAAAGTAGCGTTCATGCGTACGTACGGCTTACCGTCTCCATGAACGGTGCATTTCATTTCTTACCTCTAAATGATTATGTAATGTTATAAATGCATGCATGTACTGGATATATATGACATATATGATATCTACATAATGAATACAATTCTGGACATAATAAACATTTGGCCACACGAACAACATGTAATTGTAAGAAGTCCACTTTCGACTTAAGAACCAAATATCGGCAAAACAAATATTATTAACTTAAGTGATTACATAATGTTTATGACATGGTAATAAGTGGTATAAAAGTAATAATGAACTTGAAAAAGGTTCTTAAGGAATTAGAAATTAACTCCAGTTTATTATTCAAGAGATTAAAGAACGATCGAGTCATGTCGGACCCGAGGTAAGGGATCCTACTCCTCTCTTTCTTTTTAAGTATACACTTTTATGTCATTCCTTTTAAAGCTCATATTTATTGTTATTGGGATGATCTTTTATATTACATTTACTGTAATTTTTATGTTCGTGTGATGAGAGAACCTATTCTCTCTCATCAATCCATTTTGGGTGTTTTGAGTGGCGCCGTTAGGCTGCCAAACTTTCGTAAGAGATCTAACCTCTCTCTTTCTTTTTAAGTACTCTCCTTTGTGTCAATTCTTCTAAGCTCCTATTTGTTATGTTGGGGGATTTTCTTTTATATTCCTCTTGTTGTAAATTCTATTTTAATATGATGGGATACTCTATTTGATCTCATCAATCCATTTTGGATGTTTTAAGTGGCGCCGTTAGGCTGCTGAGTTTTCGTAAGGAATTTTTCATCTCACTTTTATTCTCGTGAGATTTATGCTACATTTGCCACAAATTCCATTGATTGGTGTATGTACTGCCCATTATTCTACTCTTTGTGTAATATAATCTCGTTTATGAGTATTTACATCAATGACCTATTGTCTTTCTTTCATGGGGTGTATGTTTTGAAAGATACCCAAGTCGGTAAGGGAACCTTTCACCCTCCTCTTTTTTAAAAGACATATTTTATTGGGTCTTTTAATTTACATATTTTTATGTTGGGATATGTTCTCATACATCCTTATTGATGTAAATTTTATGCCCAAGTGATGAGATTCACTTTTTATCTCTCATCAACTCATTTTGATGTGATGCCGTTAGGCTGTCAAGGGAACTTTTTAACCCAATTTCGATTTCTTTGGGTTCAACTTGTAGTCATTGAATATGTCATCCATTGAATATGTGTGAATGACCTCCTGTTGTTTTACACTTAATATCCACTTATATTGGGTGTATATATATATTTGTCACACATATTTTTGAGATTTATTTGTCCATAATTTAAGGATACCTTCTTTATATGGGATTTCATCACATTTGACATTTCTATTGAGGGTTCATTATTGTTATGAACCAATTCACTATTATATGGTGTATATACTATCCTTTGGAGTATTATATCATGAATCCTTTTATTCTCATGATATTATAAAGTTCTGACTAAATGTTATTCCTCGATTATTGTATTCAAGTGTCTCTAATTTTGGTAAAACCCCTTTAACCAAAATATCATTTTAAATGTTTTAATTATTTGTTCTTATTAATATCCATGTTTTCATAATGGTTTTAAGGATTTATTTATATGGATATTAATGGTTTAAAATGTTAAAAGCTTCAGGGTGGTATGGGACACTTTGATTCAAAAATCTCTTTATTAAATGTTTTAAATGGTTTTGGAAATGGTTTCTTTTTGAATGGATTCATTATTTCAATATCCTAAAATGTTATATTGTGATTGAAATGTGGAAATGTTATGTTTCCTTTATTCATGTTTATGTGATACAATTATGTTATGGTTCTTGGGCATTGTTATGATGAACGGGTGGTTCCGGGATAAACTAAGGGCGGGTGAGCCCGATATAGCTCTCCAATGCATTGGGTAACGCGAAGGAGTGAAACGTTAAGGTTTCTCCGAAGAGATTTAGGGAATATACTGTGATGGGTATTCCAAACGTAACCAAGAGGGTTACTCCCTATGTAATAATGTTATGAATGCCTCAAGTTACCTTTATGTCTTATGTTTTCTATGATTTTATGAGGTATGTTAAAGTGCCAATGTTTTATGGGTAAAGTATGATTTCATTCTTATGTATACATGTACTCATGATTCCTTTCCATATTTTTATATCCCTTACTGAGCTTTTTATGCTCATCCCAAGTTTTTGAAATGTTTTTCACAGGTCAAGGGAAAGGTACATGATGTGATGATAGTGTCAAGGATGTGTCAAGAAAAAATCTGTGTTATATTTTAAATATGTTCCCGTTGATGGGAAGAATGAATACTGTCTTTTATGTAACCACTTTGTTTAAATGTGGAATGTAATGCAAGTTTCATGATCTAATTCTCTAAAACTCTAAACCTGAAAAGATCCTCAATGTGTAATCTTGTAATAACTCAAGATTAAGTAAGGTTTAAGGCTGGGGCCTTATAGTTGGTATCAAAGGCCGGTTTAGATAACTTTAGAGGTTAGGGTATTCTTTAATCATAAGTGACATTACCATAATGGTTAGGATTTCAGAAAGAGTCTTAGTTTGAGATAAAGTGAATGGGTAAGTATATCTTATTGTCTATCTTACTCATTAGTACATTATGGTTTTGTTGATATACTCACACTGACCATTTTGGTTTTAGTAAATGGCTGGATTTAGCAGGCACCAAAGTGACAATGGGTTTGAAGGAAACTGTGGTGGTTCTCTGATTAAGATACTCGATGAGATGGGGGATTCAATGAGGAATCTCATAGTTATTCTAAACCAACTATCAAGGAGTCATGATCAATCACTTCAACCTTGGTGAGTTCTCTAATGGATCATGTATGAGATGGACAACTCGATGTGGAAATTCAGGTAATAATTATTAAGGTAACCATTAGGGTTTATATGATCCTTACTTTTGAGGTAATTATGGGTTATTATATGATATGATGGAAAATGAAGGGCATGAGATAAAATTGAGGTTAAAATATGTTATGATTATTCTTGAAGATTTTATCTCATTTTGGGGAATGTTTTAAGAATTATATAGTTTTGGAAAAAGGACAACACGTAGACCGTGTGACTACCCGTCGCGTCGGACAAAGCTGCGGGAATCGAACCCACAACCAATGTGCGACTGGTATTTATCGCCTACCACTGGACTACGTGAAGTCCCTTGTTAGTTTGACCGATTCTTTTTAGTTATATGATTTTATGAATTAAGAGTACGTTGATTTTGGAGGACATGTGATTAGGATAATTACTTTTCAATGTGAGACTTTAGGAGCAACTGATGTTGTTTGCAGATAAATGTTACGATTTAACTTGGAAGACTATGTGACTAAATCCTTCAAATGTTTGGGTTTCAATCTTATATTGGTTTACTTTAAAGAATTTTATGGACAAATTGTTTATCGGATGGTCCTCGTTGAACTTTGGGTTTTTTTGGACAAATTTTGGAGATTAAGAATAGATTTTCTTTTTATAAGGGGTTATCCTTTTCTGGATTATCTGATCTTGTACTAACATTTTTGGTTTTGGTTTTGGTTAAAGCCCAAAAACATGGGATGTATATAGTTCTCTTTTGGGGATTAGGTGATTCTCTAGAAGTTGATTATAGTACTCTTAATGCGAAAAAGTCTCCCTAAATACTCGTCTTTTGGAAAAAATATGAGTTTGACTAAGGAATCTAGTAAAAGTTGAAAGTCAACATGATAAGTGATTATGCTTCCTTATGAATAAATTCCTCAATAAAAAGTAACTTAAAACAAAAATTTTGTCTATTAACTTTTCTTACTGGGGAATCGAAGACCGTTTAACCCATCACAAGTTTGTGATTTTCTCGTGGTTAACTTTCTCCTAAACATGTTTTCTATCACTCTCTATCAGAACATGACCCTTTGTTTTTTCCTCCATGTCCATATTTTCATACTTGGAATCCTAGTATGGGTTAACTCGGGTGACCTTTGTACTTATCTTTCTTTATTTTAAAGTGTTTGTTTTACCGACTTTTGTTCCGATGTGGGACTTTCAAGGATGTTTCCAAGCGCAATTTTAAAATTGTGAGGACGCAATTCCCAAAAGGGGGGAAGGATGTAACACCCCAGGTAAATAAAGAATATTACATTTCATATTTATCTATATTTGTGAATAAAATATTGAAATGACTTTAAAGGGGAAGCTATGCTCGATGGCGTACCCAACACGCAACAACGAGTTTCTTGGGAATCTTACGTTGCACTCTAATAATAAAATAATATTATTTTAAATGGTAGTTAACATGTAGTCGTTGTAATGGCGGGAATGGATAGAAATAACTAAAATATGGTTATATATGTTTTTAAATGTTTTTACATTTATCCAATAAAAGATAATGGCTTAAAATACGGAAAGAATTCAATTTTAGGCGTATATGCCCTAGTTTTCACTAAAGGTTCACTTATCACCTTTTGATGGCGAACCGTCATTAAATATAGTTTTGTTCACTCTTAAACATTCTTTTGGACCAAATAAAACTCTTATTAAGAATCGGGACATCAAAATTTACTTTGTGTAAATTTTTGGTATCTTTCCGATAAAGTTCATTTTTTTAATGAATAGTGTAAAATGTTGTATTTTAATTCAAAACCACTTTTAATCTAATTTATTTATATGATTAGATTATATTTTGAATTGGTTTTAAAGTGAAATTGGAAAATATTTTTACCATTAAATCCAATAGTGGTCGTCGGGATCAATTTCACTTTGAAATCAGACTTAAACTAGTGTCAATCTTTTGATACTTATTATTTCATAAAACACGCTATTTATCATGACAGCGGGAATTAATTATTAAATTAATTAATGTGATTATATGTTTTGAATTTTGTAAAACAGACTTCATTTTTGAATTCAGAATATCAAATATAGCTTAGGGTGAATTTTTGTGATTTTTCTGAAAAACTTCAATTTTTGATGAATAGTGAAACCACTAAGTGGTACTTATAAAAACTGATTTTCCGTTTAAATGAAATTTTTTCATCATTGTGTTTTGATTTTCAAAAATCCGACATACATGGTTGTCATTAAGAAGTAAAATGTGGTTCAATGAGATTAAAATAATTTTTTTGGTGAATAGTAACTTATTTAGTTTTTAATCGCGATTAGAGGTAATTAGTGTAGTTTAAGGTAAAAATGATATTATAAGAATGTGAAAACACCATGAAATTTGTCCTACACCTATTGGTTGTATCATGGCCGACCAAGACAAGCCATGGGTCAACATGGGGACCCCATGGATCCACTTTGGTTGGGAAATGACATAAATAACATTTTATTTAATGTAAAAGTAAAATTGACACAAACATGATATGTTTTACTAAAACAATTTTTAAGTGGGGTTATACAAGTCATATTTTTGATTATAAATATTCATTAGAAAGATAAAAAGATTTCCTACATAATTGTATTTTTTTAATAATTTTTAGACATTATATAAATTAAATTATTTATAACATAATAATGATGCAGCGATGATATCATTATTTGACGATTTAAATAAAATGGAAAGATAATGTAAAATATATGAACTATACAGGTCCAAAACTTATTGGATGAGTGGATTTCGAAGCCTTATCACCTTATCCACGAATTATATCAATGTGGGACCTTTTGAAACCGAAACACATTTTCAAATAAAGTAATATTTCTTTACTTTCCAAAAGTGCCCCTCCTCTCCTCTTATAAAAGGCCCCCACCTCTACCTCATTTAACACACTCCTCAAGCCTTTGGCTCGGCCAACCCCTGACCATTTACTCTCTCCACATCCCTCTCCTAATCCTAGAGGATTCCCTTTGGGCAGAATCCTTTCAAAGGAAGCCTTTAGGCTCAAATCAAATGGAGTTACACTTTTAAAAGTAATTCACTCTCTCATGTTCATTTGTTTTATTTTGCTTCTCCAACCCCCTAAACTCTTTTTATTTACTTCTTTTATAACAACACCAGTATCTTAAATATAATAGGATGTTGTTATAAGATTTATTCGAGCTACAATCTCACACAACTACATCAAATGGTTAAAGAACATACGTTTTCCGTGGATGGTGAAATTCTGCCTCCCGAAACGATGATTGTTCAATACTCATTTAACACCTTCAAAGGTGGCCATTATGATGTCACTATTTTTATATATGATATATAATATGTTTATGTCTTATTTATGCTTCTGTATTTTTCATTTTTGTCTTACCTTTATGGATTCCATTATGGGTATACGCGATATCTTCATTTAAGGAAGTGCGGACTACCGCCCCCTCAAAGTGATTTGATTCGTTAAATACCATATGTGGGATGTATAAAGGATGGAAATATGATATTATATATGATATTATACTGGAATTATAATATACCTTTATATCATTATTATTCCATTCTATAAAATACGAAATAGAAATGAAAGTAGCGTTCATGCGTACGTACGGCTTACCGTCTCCATGAACGGTGCATTTCATTTCTTACCTCTAAATGATTATGTAATGTTATAAATGCATGCATGTACTGGATATATATGACATATATGATATCTAAATAATGAATACAATTCTGGACATAATAAACATTTGGCCACACGAACAACATGTAATTGTAAGAAGTCCACTTTCGACTTAAGAACCAAATATCTGCAAAACAAATATTATTAACTTAAGTGATTTATGACATGGTAATAAGTGGTATAAAATTAATAATGAACTTGAAAAAGGTTCTTAAGTAATTAGAAATTAACTCCAGTTTATTTTTCAGGAGATTAATGAACGATCGAGTCAAGTCGGACCCGAGGTAAGGGATCCTACTCCTCTCTTTCTTTTTAAGTATACACTTTTATGTCATTTCTTTTAAAGCTCATCTTTCTTGTTATTGGGATGATCTTTTATATTACATTTACTGTAATTTTTATGTTCATGTGATGAGAGACCCTATTCTCTCTCATCAATCCATTTTGGGAGTTTTGAGTGGCGCTGTTAGGCTGCCGAACTTTCGTAAGAGATCTAACCTCTCTCGCTCTTTTTAAGTACTCTCCTTTGTGTCACTTCTTCTAAGCTCCTATTTGTTATGTTGGGGGATTTTATTTTATATTACTCTTGCTGTAAATTCTATTGTAATATGATGGGATACTCTATTTGATCTCATCAATCCATTTTGGAAGTTTTAAGTGGCGCCGTTAGGCTGCTGAGTTTTCGTAAGGGATTTTTCATCTCACTTTTATTCTCGTGAGATTTATGCTACATTTGCCACAAATTCCATTGAGTGGTGTATGTACTGACCATTATTCTACTCTTTGTGTAATATACTCTCGTTTATGAGTTTTTACATCAATGACCTATTGTCTTTCTTTCATGGGGTGTATGTTTTGAAAGATACCCAAGTCGGTAAGGGAACCTTTCACCCTCCTCTTTTTTAAAAGACTTCTTTTATTGGGTCTTTTAATTTACATATTTTTATGTTGGGATATGTTATCATACATCCTTATTGATGTAAATTTTATCCCCAAGTGATGATATTCACTTTTTATCTCTCATCAACTCATTTTGATGTGATGCCGTTAGGCTTTCAAGGGAACTTTTTAACCCAATTTCGATTTCTTTGGGTTCAACTTGTAGTCATTTAATATGTCATCCATTGAATATGTGTGAATGACCTCTTGTTTTTTTACACTTAATATCCACTTATATTGGGTGTATATATATTTGTCACACATATTTTTGAGATTTATTTGTCCTTAATTTAAGGATACCTTCTTTATAAGGGATTTCATCACATTTGACATTTCTATTGAGGGTTCATTGTTGTTATGCACCAATTCACTCTTATATGGTGTATATACTGTCCTTTGGAGTATTATATCATGAATCCTTTTATTCTCATGATATTATAAAGTTCTGACTAAATGTTATTCCTCAATTAATGTATTCAAGTGTCTCTAATTTTGGTAAAACCCCTTTAACCAAAATATTGTTTTAAATGTTTTAATTATTTGTTCTTATTAATATCCATGTTTTCAAAATGGTTTTAAGGATTTATTTATATGGATATTAATGGTTTAAAATGTTAAAAGCTTCAGGGTGGTATGGGACACTTTGATTCAAAAATCTCTTTATTAAATGTTTTAAATGGTTTTGGAAATGGTTTCTTTTTGAATGGATTCATTATTTCAATATCCTAAAATGTTATATTATGATTGAAATGTGGAAATGTTATGTTTCCTTTATTCATGTTTATGTGATACAATTATGTTATGGTTCTTGGGAATTGTTATGAAGAATGGGTGGTTCCGTGATAAACTAAGGGCGGGTGAGCCCGATATAGCTCTCCAATGCATTGGGTAACGCGAAGGAGTGAAACGTTAAGGTTTCTCTGAAGAGATTTAGGGAATATACTGTGATGGGTATTCCAAATGTAACCAAGAGGGTTACTCCCTATGTAAGAATGTTATGAATGCCTCAAGGTACCTTTATGTCTTATGATTTCTATGATTTTATGAGGTATGTTAAAGTGCCTATGTTTTATGGGTAAAGTATGATTTCATTCTTATGTATACATGTACTCATGATTCCTTTCCATATTTTTATATCCCTTACTGAGCTTTTTATGCTCATCCCAAGTTTTTGAAATGTTTTTCACAGGTCAAGGGAAAGGTACATGATGTGATGATAGTTTCAAGGATGTGTCAAGAAAGAATCTGTGTTATATTTTAAATATTTTCCCGTTGATGGGAAGAATGAATACTGTCTTTTATGTAACCACTTTGTTTAAATGTGGAATGTAATGCAAGTTTCATGATCTAATTCTCTAAAACTCTAAACCTGATAAGATCCTCAATGTGTAATCTTGTAATAACTCAATATTAAGTAAGGTTTAAGGCTGGGGCCTTATATTTTTACCTCTAGTCGAGTTTGATGTTATCCTGGGCATGGATTGGCTCTTTATTTACCATGCTATGATTGACTGTAGAGCAACAGAAGTTTCTTTTCAGAAAGACTTTTAGTTTGTATACAAGAATGAACCCTTATTGTTGATAACTTATCAAGAGGCCGAGAAACATGTAAAAGATATAAATGAATGTTACCTTGCACCCATCGTTGGAAACAAAGGAACTATTCAGATTAAGGATGTGCCAGTGGTAAATGAGTATCCTGATGTTTTTCCTGATGAGTTCCCTGGAATAATACCAGATTGGGAAGTTGAATTTACTGTTGACTTAGTTCCTAATGCTAAGCCAATTTCAAAACCCCCTTATCGAATGGATCGAATTGAACTTTTAGAGTTGAAGGATCAATTTCTAGATTTATTATAGAAATGTTTCATTTGACCTAGCATATCAGCATGGGGTGATCCTGTTTTATTTGTTAAAAAAAATATGGTTCAATGAGACTTTTCATTGATTATAGAGCCTTGAATAACATCACTGTTAAGAACAAATATCATTTGCCTCATATCTATGATTTGTTTGATCAGCTCCCGGGATCTCTGTATTTTTCAAATATTGGCCTGAGATCGGGGTACCATCAGTTGAAGGTAAAGGAAGAAGATATTCTGAAGACCGCGTTTCGTACAAGATATGACCATTATGAATTTGTAGTAATGCCTTTTAGGGTAACCAATGCACCTACTATATTCATGGACTTAATGAATATAATTTTCCATGAGTTCTTGGCTACGTTTGTGGTGGTTTTCATTGATGATATTCTGGTGTTTTCTAAAAGTAAAGAGGATCATGAAAGACATTTAAGGGTTATTTTTCTAACTTTAACAGAAAATAAATTGTATGGTAAATTCAGAAAGTGTGAGTTCTGGTTTCAAAAAATTTCTTTCCTTGGTCACATTGATTCTAAATATGGGATAACTGTTGATCCTGCAAAAACAAAGGTTGTGGAAGAATGGCCAAGACTCACAAATGTATCTAAGATTCATAGTTTCCTTGGTTTGGTAGGATATTATTGAAGGTTTGTTAGAAATGTTTCACGGTTTTCTAGTCCAATGACAAAGCTAACTCGGAAGGGCATTAAGTTTATCTGGACAAAAGAATGTGAGGATTGTTTTCAAGAGTTTAAAAGAAGATTGGTGAATGCTCCAGTTTTGGCACTACCTTCCAGGAATGGTGAGTTTTTTATCTACAGAGATGCTTCATTGAAAGGACTCGGTTGCACCCTAATGCAGAATAATCAGGTAATTTCTTATGCTTCACGACAGTTTAAAACTCATGAGGTAAATTACCCTGCACATGATTTGGAATTAGCTGCTGTAGTTTTCTCTTTAAAAATTTGGATGCATCATTTGTATTGAGTAAAGTGTGAAATATATACCGATCACAAAAGTTTAAAGTATATATTCACTCAGAAATAATTGAACATGAGACAGAGGAGATCGCGAGAATCAATCAAGGATTATGATTGTACAATTCATTACTATCCAGGAAAAGCAAATAAAGTGGTTGATGCTTTGAGTCGAAAAAGTAATGCTTCATTAGAAATGTTGCATTTGGAACGTGATCCTTTGGTTATGGATTTGATGAACATTGGAATAGAAGTTGTTGGTGCAGGATGTCCTTCTATTTTGTTTCAGGTATTAGTGAAATCATCTCTATCAGACATAATCAAGCTAGCACAGAAGAAAGACAGTGAGTAACAGAAAAAGGTAAAGCTGGTTCATAAGGGTAAGTTTCCTGAATTAAAAATTGATAATGATTGTGTTTTGAGATTTGGGAAGAGATTGTGTGTGCCTTGTGAATCACAATTGAAGAGAGATTTGTTATGTGAAGCTCATAGTTATCCGTTTTCAGTTCATCCAGGCAGTACTAAGATGTATAGAGATCTTCGAGAGTATTACTGGTGGGATGGAATGAAAAAGGATCTTGCTGATTTTACTATGAAGTGTTTGAATTGTCAGTAGGTTAAAGCAGAGCGGCAGTTACCGAAAGGGATGCTTCATCCTTTACCAGTGCCAGAGTGGAAATGGGAAAATATATCCGTGGACTTCGTTGTGGGATTGCCGAAGACACCTCGAGGTAATAATGAAATCTGGGTTATTGTTGATCGCTTGACTAAATCTGCTCATTTCCTTGCTATAAGAGATACTTTTTCCCTAGATCAACGTTCCTGTTTGTATCTTAATGATATATTCAGGTTACATGGAGTTCCACTCCCCATTGTATCTGATCGTGATCCTAGGGTTACTTCTAACTTTTGGAAAGGCCTTCAGAATTCATTGGGTACTGAATTAAATTTTAGTACAAATTTTCATCCTCAATCAGATGTGCAGTCAGAACGAACAATTCGGACTTTGGAAGACATTCTACGTGCATGTTCGATGGATTATCAGGTATGTTGGGACCAACATCTTTCCTTGGTTGAATTTTCATATAATAACAGTTTTCATTCCAGTATAAATATGGCACCATTTGAGGTGTTATATGGGAAGCGGTGTCGAACTCTAGCATTCTGGGATGAAGTGGGTGAAAGGAAGCTGATGGGACCAGAATTGGTAGAAGAGTTGGCAGAAGAAGTCCAGTTGATATAGACACACATGAGAACAGCTCAGAGCAGTCAGAATAGTTATGCGAACAACAGGAGGAAGGATCTATCTTTTGAGGTAGGTGATCATGTTTTTCTCAAAGTCTCACCATGGAAATGTGTGATGTGGTTTGGTAAGAATGGAAAGCTGAGTCCAAGGTTCATTGGACCATATGAAATTCTAGAGAGAGTTGGATCAGTTTCTTACCGGGTGGCTTTACCTCCAGGTTTATCTCAGATACACAATGTTTTTCATGTTTCAATGTTAAGGAAGTACATTCCAGATCCATCTCATGTTTTGAGTCCAGAGGTAGTTCAGCTGGAAAAGAACCTATCTTATGAGGAACAAGCAGTACAGATTCTTGACCACAGGGAGAAAGTGTTACGGAATAAGTTGATTCATCAGGTAATGGTTTTGTGGAAAACCCACATGATTGAAGAGGCAACATGGGAATATGAAAATGCAATGAGGGCTAAATACCCCCACTTATTAGATAAGTAAATAAATTTTGGGGACGCAATTTTCTAAAAGGGGGGAAGGATGTAACATCCCATGTAAGTAATGAATAATAGATATTTTTATCTATGTCTATTAATGAATTAGATAGTGTTTTTAGAGGCTTCAAATGAGAATAAATCCAATCTTAAGCATGGAATACTCTAATATTTTTAAAAGATTGTTTTACTGCCTTTTGAT
This sequence comes from Viscum album, assembly GCA_963277665.1. Classification (NCBI taxonomy): domain Eukaryota; kingdom Viridiplantae; phylum Streptophyta; class Magnoliopsida; order Santalales; family Viscaceae; genus Viscum; species Viscum album. The sequence continues at coordinate 697,685,523 of OY728121.1, read as the reverse complement.
GGAAAACCATTTTTAAATATAAATTTTGACAATTTTATAATATCTATTTTTCAGAATAAAGTTATTCTTTATGATTGGGACATTGAAATTTACTTTGGGTAAATTTTTGGTATTTTTCCAATAAAGTTCATTTTTTTAATGAATAGTGAAAAATGTTGTATTTTAATTCAAAAAATATTTTTAATATAATTTATTTATAAGATTAGATTATCTTTTGAATTGGTTTTAAAGTTAAATTAGAATATATTTTTACCATTTAATCCAATAGTGGTCGTTGGAATTAATTTCACTTTGAAATTGGTCTTAAACTAGTGTTAATCTTTTGATACTTATTGTTTCATAAAAACACGCTATTTTCTTTGACTACGGGAATTAATTATTAAATTAATTAATGTAACTTATATGTTTTGAATTTTGTTAAATCGACATCATTTTTGAATTCAGAATACAAAATATATCTTAGGGTGATGTTTTGGTATTTTTCTGAAAAACTACAATTTTTGATGAATAGTGAAACCACTAAGTGGTACTTAAAAAACTGATTTTTCTTTTAAATGAAATTTTACCGCCTCAGTGTTTTGAATTTCAAAAATCTGAAATACATTTTTGTCATTAAGAAGTAAAATGTGGTTCAATGGGATTAAAATAATTTTTTGGTGAATAGTAACTTTTAAGTTTTGAATCGCAATTAGAGGTAATTAGTGTAATTTAAGGTAAGAATAATGTTTTAATAATATGAAATGACCTAGAAACTTGTCCTACCCTTATTGGATGTGTCATGGCCGACCAATACAACCCATGGGTCGATTTTTGGGACCCCATGGAGCCACTTGGGTAACATAAAGACGTTAATGTTTTTTATTTAATGTAAAAGTAAAAATGACACAAACATAAGTCGTTTTACTAAAACAATTTTTACATGGATTCATACAAGTCAGAGTTTTGACTATAAATAGTCATTGGAAAGATAAAAAAAGTTCATACAACATTAATTTTTTTTTCTAATTTTTAGATATTAAATAAATTAAATTATTTATGACACCATGATGAAGCAACGATGACCTCATTATTTAATGATTTAAATAAGATGAAAATATAATATAAAATCTAAGACCTACACTTGTAAAAATCCTATTGGATTGGTGGATTTCGAACCCTTGTCACCTTATCCTCGAAATTTATAATTGTGGGACCTCTTTTATCCGAAAATCATTTTATAACGAAGTATCTTTTCTTAACTTTCCAAGAGTGCCCCTCCTCTCCTCTTATAAAAGGCCCTCACCTCTTCCACCTTACCCACACTTCCAAAGCCTTTAGCTCAGCCAACCCCTGGCCATTTTGTCTCTCCACATCCCTCTCTTACTCCTTGAATCCTAACTTTGGGCAGAATTCTTCCCAAGTAAGCCTTTGAGCTCAAATCAAAAAGAGTTACCCAATTTAAAGGTAGTGTCTTCTATTGTGTTCTTATGTTTTATTTTGCTTCTCCAACCCCCTAAAGTCTTTTTATTCATTTATTTTGTAACAACACAAGTATAGTACATATACTAGGATTTTGTTATAAGATGTATTCGAGCTACACTTACACACACCTACATATAATGGTTAAGGAACATTCTGTTTCCGTGGATGGCGAATTTCTGCCTCACGAAATGATGATTGTTCAATATTATTTTAACACCTTCAATGGTGGACATTAATATGACACTATATTTATATATGATATAAAATATTTTTATGTTTTACTTAAGCTTCTGTATTTTTCATTTATGGCATACCTTTATGGTTTCCATTATGGGTAAACGTGATATCTTCATTTTAGGAAGTGCGGACTACCGCCCCCTCAAAGTGATTTGATTCGTTAATGCCATATATGGGACTTATAAATGATGTAATTAATGGTATTATATATTATATTATACTGTAATTATAATATACCTTTATATCATTATGATTCCATTCCATAAAATACGAAATAGAAATGAAAGTAGCGTTCATGCGTACGTACGGCTTACCATCTCCATGAACGGTGCATTTCATTTCTTACCTCTAAACGTTATGTAATATTATAAATTCATGTATATATAGGATATATATGATATATATGATATATAAATCATGATTATAACTCTAGATATAATGGATATATGAACAACGTGTAATTATAAAATGTTTATTTTTGACTCAAGAACCAATGATCGTTAAAATGACCATTATTAACTTAAATAAATAAATAGTGTTAATGACATGGTAATAAGTGATATAAATGGAATAATGAACTTGAAAAAGGTTCTTAAGCAATTAGAAATTAACTCAAGTTTATTATTTAGGAGGTTAAAGAATGATCGAGTCAAGTCGGACCTATGGTATGGGACTTCGTCTCAATCTCCTTTCATTGAGGCAAATTTTGTTTTATACACAACCTTCTTTTATATGGTGTATAAACCCCTTTCACTTTTATGTTTATCCAAAAGGAATATTTTTTATATGAATCATTTTACTAAATTAAAAAAGGGAATGTTTTTGTTGTACATATGCGGAAACAACGACTTCTCCTTCGTCGTGACCATTATTAAGGTTTCGGCTTCCTCTACAATCCATACCTTTTCTTTTAATAAAAAATAAATACCATGTTTTACTTTTATTTTATTTTGGTATTTAAAATGGTTTTCATAATGTTTTTATTATATCAATGTGTTGTATTTATATATTGTGATTGAAATGTGGAAATGTTATGTTTCTTTTATGCATGTTTTATGTGATACGATTATGTTATGGTTCTTGGGAATTGTTATGAAGATGGGTGGTTCCATGATAAAATAAGGGCTGGTGATCCCGATATAGCTCTCCAATGCATTGGGTAATGCGAAGTAGTTCAACGTTGAGGTTTCTCCGAAGAGATTTAGGGAATATACTGTGATGGGTATTCTAAACGTAACCAAGAGGGTTACTCCCTATGTAAGAATGTAATGAATGCCTCAAGATACCTTTATGTATTAGTATTTCTATTATTTATTCATGATTTGATGAGGTATGTTAATGTGATTATGTTTTATGAGTAGAGTATGATTTCATTGATTCTTGTGTATACATGTACTCATGTTTCCTTTCCATATTTTTATATCCCTTACTGAGCTTTTTATGCTCATCCCATGTTTTTGAAATGTTTTTCACAGGTCAAGGGAAGGGTATATGATATGATGATAGTGTCAAGGAAGTGTCAAGAAAGAATCCATGTTTTATTTTAAATATGTTTCCATTGATGGGAAAAAATGAATATTATCTTTTATTGTAACCACTTTGTTTAAATGTGGAATGTAATGCAAGTTTTATGATCAATTATATAAAACTCTAAACCTGAAAAGATCCTCAAGGTGTATTCTTGTAATAACTCAAGATTAAGCAAGGTTTAAGGCTAGGGCCTTATAGATAAAATGACATTTGACAACCTTCTTGGAAAAAATAATTCAAATATTACAGCATGTATCTAGGAAAATTGAACATGATTTCACTGATGAACAAAAACATAATATACATGTCTGGGTAAAGAATCATCTACATATCATTTACCATTGAGGAAATTGTAGTTTGAATGAACATAACCAAAACATTCTGATATACCTCAAGATCCTTAACACACATATTCTTTATATTTGTTGACCCAAATAGAAATGACATAATATTAGCAGATTTGTGATCATTATTTCTAATAGATCGAAGGTCAAAATTAAATACACCTTCACAAGTACATTTCAAAATATGATCTAATTATATGTAATAAATTAAAAATTCCTTGTCTTATATTTTCACAGATACAGTATCTTCTATTTCACCAAAATAGAACCTCACTACTGTAGAAATTCCTCAAATCTACCTTGTAAACAAACTCTATATTCACAACATTAAATAAAAATTCCCAACCTTCAAGTTCAAGATATTTCTTAATCAATAGATTCATTTCATATAGCCACTTGAAGTCTGAAACATTTCCCTAAAGAATATTTCTTGATGGAACTTGTTGACGCTTTGGGTAATTAGATTCTCCTTCTTTAGTTTTCTTTGTCTTTACTATTTATATGAATCTAATGTTTTGAGGTTTTCTGATTCTAGGGTTTTCAAGGTAAATGAAGGTATGGGTAGACGAAACAGTTTGAGAAACAAAGGGTCAAGGTAAGTAGAAATGTTTCGGATAGATAATGACGAAGCCTTATTTTCCAAGCCAGTTATGTAGGGTAATTATTACAATTTTTTTAAAACACGTGACATAAAAAATAAAAACTAATATATTTTCAAAAATAAACATCGAGAGTAAAATAAATAGTAAAAAAATTTAATAGAAATAAATATCCTTAAAAAAACATAACCATTGATTATTAAAAATTAAATAAACATAAATCCCCCTTAATAAAATAAAAACTATCAATGAGAAGTGGTTTGGTGAAAATATCATCCACTTGATATTTAGTATTATCATATTTTAAATATATATCATTTTTGAGAGAATGCTCTATTTTAAGATGATGTTGTATATCACTATGCTTAGTCATGGAATGAATTATAGTATTTTTGGAAATATTTATTGCAGTAGTATCATCCCAAAAAATATGTACAATATTAATGTTCAATCCAAAGTCTAGTATAGTGTTTTTCATCCACAATACATGTGTAAAATAATAGCCTGCAGACACATATTTTCCTTTAGTGGTTGATAGGGAAACAAAGTGTTTTTAATTACTAAACCATATAACTAAATATTTTACAAAAAAGTGAAAGGTTATGGAGGTAAATTTTCTATTTAACCTACAAACTACAAATTCATCTTCTAAATACAAGATTAAATTAAAATCATAAGTTTTGGGGTAATTATGAGATTGAATAATTGTTCCTTTCAAATCTCTAAAAATTATTTTAATAGAAGTAATATGATATTCATTTGGATTTTATTGAAATATATCACAAATACATACAGAAAACATAATTTCTTGTCTACTATTAGTAATATATAAAAAACTTCTAATAATACCTCCATAAAATAAATTATCTACTGGGTTTACATCTTCATCCCAATCAAATTTTTTATTGGTACACACAGGGGTTGTATATGTCTTGTTGTTTTCAATTCCAAAAATTTTGAATAAATAAATAATATATTTAATTTGATTTAAGAAAATTCAAAAAACATTTTGAAAATTTTTAAATCCTAAAAAGAAATTTAGTTCTCCAATTATAATAAATTGAACTTCATTTTTCATTAATTTTGAAATAGTAGGATAAAAATTTTATTAGAAGAACACAAAATAACATCATCAACATAAATTGGAACTAAATAAATATTTGAACAAACTATTTTCATAAATAGTGTTGGAACTTCCAATCCCATAGTAATTCCATTTTCCCAAAGAAAACAACTTAATCATTAATATCAAGTTCTAGGTACTTGTTAAATTCCATAAGGAGTTTTTGTATGTTTAAAAATAGAGTTGGGTTTTTTAGGATTTTAAAAACTAGGGGTTTGTCCAATATATGAATCCTCTATTAATAACCCATTTATAAAAAAAATTAACAACAATGTGATATGATTTAAAATTCACATGAGATGTAAAGGCTAAAATAATAATAATGGCCTCTATTCTAGCTATATGTGAAAAAGTTTCATCGTAATCTATTCTATCATCCCAATTATTAATTTTGGATATTAACCTAGATTTATTTCAGGTTGTGATCCCTTGATCATTCTGTTTATTTCTAAAGACCAACTTGGTTCCTATTACTAGATAATTTGTTGATATTTCCACTAGTTCCAAAACATCATTTCTTTTAAACTGGAAAATCTCTTCTTTCATTGCTAACATCCAAATGTGAAATTTTAAGGCTTATTCACCAATATTAGGTTCTAACTAACATATAAATGTAGGGAGTTACTATCGGTTTCATATATTTCATCTAGTTATAATACCTATTTCCTGATCTCATATAAGAGTTTCCAAAGAATGATTATTTATGGTTATAAACTTTCTAGGCATAATAATATTAGGTTCTTCAATATCATGTTCTCATTAACTAGACTGAACATTATTAACATCATTTTCACAATAATTCTTAGGGGTTTCAAGTCTCGTGTTATCAAAATATTCAGTGACATCATCAGTTTTATCTTTCTCTATAATGAAAGGGTCATTTTCATCAAACATTAAATGAACTGATTCATCTATAATCCTTGAATTTTTATTAAACACTCTAAATACCATAGAAGTAGAAATATATCCCAAAAATATTCCTTTATCTGATTTTGGATTGAACATACCAAGATTATCCTTACTGGTGAGGATATACATCTTGAATCGAAGATAATTAAATTAATTTACTTTAGGTTTTCTGTTATTCCAATGTTCATAAGGTGTATTTTTTAAAATAAGCCTTATTAAGACTATTTGAATGATATAGTAGGTTGTGATTACAAATTCTATCCAAAAATTGGTCAAAATATTTTATTCATTTATCATATTTATTTCCATTTCTTGAGTAGTTATATTTCTCCCATTAACAATTCCATTTTTTGTGGTGTTCTTGGTGCATAAAAGGTGTGTTTAATACTAATATTAGAGCAAAAAGAATTGAATTCTTGATTCTCAGATTATCCACCATGATCACTTCTTAGTGAAATTATTTTAAAATCTTTTTCATTTTGAAAAATTTTACAAAATATTTCAAAGTTAGTAAATACATTACTTTTGATTTTTAGAAAATAAATCTAGGTAAATATAGAATAATAATCAACTAAAACATAAACATATAATTAACCCTCCAAACATTATACCCTTGATGGATGAAATAGATCTATATGTACATGTTTTAATGGTTTAAATTTATATATTTTTTCAACTTATTTGATATAATATTTTTTATTTTTTTTAATTTGGTATGCATCACCGAATCTATCATTATGAAATTTATGACTAGGAAAATAAAAAAACTCACTATCTCTTAGATAATTTATGTAAAGCATAAATATTACAATGTACGAGAATCCTATTCCAAATATAGGATTTATTTTACTTAGAAGTTAAAAAATTCACTTTTTGTTTAGATAATGAATTTATATACAATGTATAAGCAATACAAATTCTTGGTGCTCTAAACATAAGAAAATTATCTTTAAACAACGACCATGAATAGTTATAAAATCAACATAAAAATTAACATAAAAAAGATGATAAATACCTATAATATTATTATTTATCTCATGTACATAAATTATTTTATTGTTTGAGATAGTATTTTTTATCTCCAATAGTTCAAAATCCAACTATTTTTCATTTGGAATTGTCACAAAAAGTGACTATTCCTCCTTCCATTTGAGTTAGAATATGAAAATTTTAAGGATCTCCACTAATATTCCTAGAATATGAATTTTACATATACCATAAAACATTTTTCTTCCTATATACTATTATCTGAAAATGTAATTAAACAAATTTTTATTTTGGTACCCACACATTCTTAGGTCATATAGTGTAAACCAGTAGTGATATGAGAATATTGATTTTCATTGTTTTTCGACAACACATATCCTTCACTTCATATAAAAATTTTGAAATAAAATTGATTTCAATGCCACTATTTTGATGTTTTTTCAAATACAAATTATTTGTGATATGACATTTTTCCCACAATGATAACAGAATGTATTTTTATAATTGGTAAAAAAATAACTTTTATACATTTTAGATTTTTCACCCTTAATTCCTATTCCAGTTCATTCTATTTTATTGAAATTTTCCCCCAAGAATCTCATTAAATATATTTTATCCTTTATTAAAAATAATAGAATCACTCTTATAGGATTATTCTTCATTATGTAATTCTTTAATCTTTTTCTCATGATTAAGACATTTTGTAGTATATGATTTTAATTTATCAAATAACTCTTAAAGTTTCTTTAACATAGAGTCTTTATCACCTAAAACAACATTTTGAATATTTTTCAAATACTTGTAAATATTTTTTTGAGAATCATATATATATTATAACCTAGAACAATAGGTAACTAATATATCATTCGAGCAACTAATAGTATCAAAATCAGATGAACAATAAGTTAGTAATTTTTATTCTATATCCTTGTCCATAAAACACATGTCAGCTTTAACATTTGATTTTTCTTTTTCTGAATCACGTTTTTATGAGTTAATATAGTATTTAGAAACACTATATTAATATTTCATTTCTATTTTTCTCTTTATTTTCATAACAATAATTTTTCAATTATCTCTTATCTAGCCATTTTATTTTATCTTTCAGTCGAAGAAAATCTGGAATGATATGACCCAATTTATTACACTAGTTGCAATGAAATTATCTTGTTTCTCTATTGTCCTTCATGGAGGACTTTCTGAATCCTCCTTTCTTCTTGTAAAACATATTGAATTTTCTGGCTAGTTCAGCCAAATCTATTTCAGAATCTGAGGAATATCAATTTTCTTCATGTTTGTCTTTTTGTTTTGTTTTTTCTGCTATGATTCTAAGATGTCACTTTTAGAGTTGTATTTTCATAATTTAATATATTATTATGATCTTAACCTTCATATTTCATATCAGATTCATAAATCATCAGTTTCCCAATTAGTTCTTTCATTGTCTGATCATTGACAGGTGATGATTTTTGAATTTCAAAAGATATTCCATTCCATTTTGTGGGTATTACTCTATATAATTCTAAATCATGATTAAATCTTTATTGGTTCTATAATAGATTTAATATTATTTATAACTTCTATAATCCATACATTCATTTGTGTGATGATTTCACCATCAAGCATTCTAAAATAATCAAATTTTAACATGGTTGTAGCATACCTCATCTGTCATACATAGTTTGTCCCTTCATAACCAAATGTAATGGTTTGCAACATGTCATCGGTAATAGTACAATTTTATACTTGATTGAACTCATCTGGTCCAAGACCACAAATAATAGAATTTATAGCCGTTGAATTCATGTTAGATTAAGCTTATGTGGCTGCATCCCATTTTTCTGGTTTCTTAGGGATCTTATAAGGAGTAATTAGTTTTTAGTGATATCTAAATCCAATATTCTCCAAATAGATAGTCATCCTTTACTTCCAACACCTATAATTTTCACCATTAATATATAGATCATGAACAATAGAAAACCCTTCTCTTGGATCACCCATTTCTATCTTTCTACAGACCTCCGGATCTATAGCTTGATATAGCATTATCCCAAATCTTTCATTTGATACAAATTATTATGTTGGAATAGAAAAAGTAATATATGAGAGGAGGGTGAATTGTGTATTTTCAGAAACATAAAAAATTATGGATATCAACACCTTTTATAATTTAATCAGATCTGAAACATTTTTCTTCTGAATGAAAATATGCAGTGGATGAATATAAATAAATTAAAAAACTTTTATAGTTGTTCGGGGAACTAATATCCTCTATTCAACTCCACCAAATACTCTCTATATGGGCTTGGTGAATTTCACTAGAATTGTCTTCTTTTCATAAGACTGAAATTACACAACTAAGTGCAGGAATCTAACACCTTTACAACAATGCTAAAACAAAAAAAATCATTTTGGATCCTTAACAGTGTACCAATTATCCAAAACATCGATCGAGAAGCTGATACTCCACCACAACTATGTACGAGCAGTTTAATCTTAAATAATCAAAATAGATTGATTTGTTGACAATGGTTGAACTTCATAATTTTAGAAGAAATATTTTACAGTAGGTGGATCTTCATCTTAAAAAATAATAAACTTCAAGAAATAACGAGTCTTAATCAAACTAGATTGCACAAATATCTTAAATTTAAAAGAAGTAAAAAAATAGATCAGTCGAAAACTTATAGTAGAATAAGATAAAACATCTATATCTCCAATATGTAGTAAATTTTTTGAATTATTCGTTTTTTTGTAGCATTGTCTATGTATTTTCAGCAGAATATGAGTTTATATGAAAAAATATGTCCCATAAAAAATATCTCATATATAAAATTCTTATACCTATATAATATATAAATCACATATCCTAGTTCAGAATTATATATCATCAAAATATGTCTAATAAGGCATAGAAATTCAAATTTACATAAAATAGGGGAGTCGTAACATCCCTTAAGAATAAGAGTGATTTTCTCCTTTAAATACGGTTCTTTGAATCAAATATATTGAGCTTTAAATTAGTTGAAAAACATTATTTGAAATAGCCTGTATCTCTGAAAAGACTTTTGCATAAATTATACAAAATATCACGGATTATAATTTGTAACATTGAAATGTGAAATGTAGGGTTCCATCACAAAATGAAAAAAAATACCAAATGTAGGGTTGAACTACATAGCATTTATTCTCCAAATGTAAGGTAAAAATGTATTGTTGGTCATAAAATTAAGGTTTATGATCCATACATTTTTCTCTAAAATGTTGGGTTCATTAATTACTTAGGGTTATTTAACCTTATATTCCTCTGCTGAAAAATGTAAGGTTCTTTCCAAATGTATGGTTATTTTACGACACTTTTTGGATAACATTGTGTTGATTGGAAATATGTATTGTTACGAATATGAGGATAAGATACCATACATTATTCCTCCATTATAATGTTGAACACAAATGTACAGATCATGATCCACACGTGTTATACAAAATTATGGGTTTATTACTTACATTATTCTTATCCCCATAGGATATGAACAGTGCTTCCAGAAATCTAAAAAATGAATCTGGAACACTTTAATAAATATTCATTGTAGATTAAAGTCATGAAAATAATTTCATAATTAATAGAAAGAAATATTAATTCCCTAAAATACACTAAAAGTAAAATCATTAGTAAAAAAGGGTATTTGTGAGCATCAAAATAATAATAAATTATAGAGTATTATTGAGGCAATCAATTCCTAACAATATCTTGAAATAGTTTTTCAATCAATTAGAATTTAACTTTAGTGCTCCATGAATGAAAAAATATTCTTGGATATTTATTTCTTGGAGTAAGAGATAAAGTGGAAATATATAAAATCATAACTGAAGGATAAAATTGGTTTTATGATTTGAAAAAAATCAAGAATGTATATTTTATCATCATATTCAAATAATTCATCCTCTTAAGTAAGAGTTTATTAATAAAATAATTTTTTCATGTAACCTTCAATTATAATGAATTCATGGTTATTTAATCCCTTAAAAATTTATTATTTTTTGGTTTTTAACTCTCTCCTAAACATATTCTCTATTAATCTATACTAGTAATTGGGAATTATTTTTCTCTTCCATGTAAATATTTTCAATTCCCATAGAAGTTTTGATATTTGGAAACCTAGTTTTGTAGTGAACATCACACATCACTTTTCACTTTTTAAGAGGAAGTTTTATTAACCATTTTTATGATGTGGGTTTTCAACAAAATAATATCCAAATATGAGACCCTTGATTACCCTAAACAATATCAAGTTATGGGGATGCAACTCATTAATGGGGGGTGGGGGGGTGAACACTATGATTTTGTTGAAGCAATATGCTTGATAGGTTACATTATACGCAACACCAAGCCTAAAAACAATGAAATATTATTATTTATATATAAAACTTTTAAAATACACTTAAAATTGGTTAGTACGAATGGGGTTAAATAATTTTTAGGTTTATAAAAACACTCTTCTCAATATTAATTTTATTAATTAATTCATTCAATGTAAGTAAATAATTTTTATCAAAATCATTTTATTCATAGAGAATACATTTCTTATAAAAAATTAATTAATTTTCTAGAAATCATATATTTAATTTTTAATCGCATTAAAAATTGAATTTCAAAAAATTAAATTTATTATTTATTATCATAGTATCAAAATTACCTTATGGTAAATTTCTATATTTTTTTTGAAAACATTGATTTTTAGTGAATCGTGAATAATACTAATTTTCATTGAAAAATATATTTTGTTTTATGAATGTGAAATGTTACATTTTTTAAAATTATTTAAATGTAAAATGATATTTAATAAATTTTATATAATCCTATTTTGTTCATAATAATTAATTTTATGTTTGAATTTGTTACAAAAACATTTTTATATGTCAAAATACATTTTCTTAGAATATGTTTTTATGCACACTATGTATTTTTATCTTAATAAATTAAAATTTAAAATATTGGTGAATAATTTCAATGAAATTAATATATTACAAAATAAATAAAATGTTTTATCATTAATTTTATATTTTTATATGCATGAAAGAAGAATAATCTATGTTTTATGATTAAAAAGGTGTTTGGATAAAAAAATATTCTTTGAATGTGGTGAATTTATTTTAAAAATAATTACATTAACTTATATAAATTTCATTTGATAAAATGGATTCCATATTTTGAATCAAAAAGTTTTGAATTGGTAAATATTTCACTTTAAATTTTCAGTTATTATTAATAGTAACATTGGGAAAATGTATCCCATCAATAAAAGATAAATTGGGTTAATATATGATAAAATATGGCATACGACCATAATATTTGATTATAATTATTACTGGATAATGGGAATTATACCCTTATCCTCAGAGTCCCAAAATTTATATTTTTAATCGATATGTTTTTTTGAAAATTACTTATATAATATTTAATGGAAAGAATGTTAAAAAATGTCAATCTTTTAGTTTTAAAAATCCCATATATGTCCACATAGGGGAAAAATATTATTATGGATGAATATAAAATTATATTTTTACTATAATAAAACTATTTTCATGATAAAATTTTATTTATAAATTTTATAAATTATGTAATTACCATAAGTTCCTATAAAACACTGGCATAATATTTATTTAATTAATATAAAAATAAAATAAATGATTTGAAAAATATTATAAGTACTATAATTTGAGTGGTTTAGAGTATTCTATGAATTTTATTGATGAATATGAAATATTATTATTTTGTTAGAGTATTATTTTTTAATTAAAACAGTTAATTTATGTGTGTTTAGTCTATGTAAATATATGGTGTCAAAATTAATATTAATGATATTTTATCAAAATTAACATTTTATTAAAATATTGAAAATTTATTAAAATCATGAAATTGTAAAATTAGCTGAATATATGGTCCAAAATTTCATCTTTTTTCCATTAATTATTAAATATTTTACTTATTATTAAATTTATTACCCTTTTATATTGAAAATATGTTACCACAGATATGGTTAAAATGGGTAAACTAAGGTGTCAAACAAAAATATAATTTTTAAAACACCCCATTAACCATTTTCAATCTTAGGAGTTGATGTGATTTAAACCATATGACATATTATATTCAAATTAAATGTGTTTTAGAGTAATTTGATAATGAAAATTACATTTTTTATATTTTTTCTTTTAAACAATTCAAACGTTCCCCCTAACCTCAGACACCTCTCCTTTCATTTCTTCACAATGCATCGAGCCATATATATCGACACTACCTTACAAAAACCTTATAAAAATACTTATCTATATAGATTAAGATATTTTATCCCAAAAAAAACCAACCATAAGGTCTTTAATTTCATATCTAAATGGGGTTTTTCAAAGAAGAAGTAATATCCATAATCGATCATTTTCATTTTGATTCCTCTATTACATCCACTAAATCTATGATATTATTAATAAAATTTAAAAAAAATAACATAAATATAAATAAATGTTAATATTAATTTTAAACATCCTCTATTCAACCAATTTCAATCAAATAGGAAGTTAAAGTATCACTTGTGCATATGTACTCCTTATTGTCTCTAATAAGTGGTACAATTTATTTTCGATCACCGTCTTTCAAGGATGTTTTTATGATGGGTTTAAATTTTATATATAATATTTATGATATAATTATTCTACTATAATCATAATATAATATCCACCGTATTTATATCAGAACTATTGTAAAATGATATGGTTTCTCATGGGTATGTGTGGACTACCACCTCCAGGAAGCGTTGGGATTCATTATTTATTCATTTTTAAATTGGATGGTAATAAGGACAGATATAAATAATATATACTACATATATAATAAAATATTTATTTTATAAAGTTGAATTATTATTTAAAATTATTTCGTTCCATCCATCCAAAAATAAAAATAGTGTTTATGTGTACGTATGGCCCACCATCTCTATGAACGTTTTAATTAATATTTTCTAAATCAATGCTATATAAATGACTCTAAACATGTATATAATGAATATATATTATATTAATATCATGGATAAAATTCTGGAGATGATTTAACAATGATAAAAAATGATCAAAATTACTAAACTATAACATTCAAGAAAAACAAAGTAGATATCACTCAAAACATGGATTTTAATAAAGAATTGTTAAAAATGGGTGAAAATGGTTATAAGTAAATCATATATGTTATGATATATATTATTATGGTTTTTTATGTATTTATAAAATATATATTTATTATAAAGGATCTTATAATTCATATGAAGGAAGTCAGAACTAATATAAGGGATTTTTATCTCACTTTTATTTCTGTGAAACGCATGATATATTTTCCAAGTGTTTCTTTTATATGTTGAATATACAACCAATTAATGTAATTTATGATTATTATAATTATTTTAATGGGTACTTACATGTATATATATTTGTACTCCAATCATGGTTCTTATGATTCAAATGTTACCAAAGTGGTAAGGGTTTTATGTCATAATCTCACTATTTATCAGCACTGGTTGTCATTAAGATTATGATGATGATATATTTTGATAGACCCCTCATTAAACTAAAAATTTTATTATAATATTTAAATTTATTTCAAATACAAGTCTCTATTTTATTGTCTACAATTTAGTTACTCAATATAGAAAGATAACATTTTTTTACTAAAATCGACTTTATTTCTCCCTACTGTTGAAAACCCATTTTCATCAATATCCTTGTTTTCGGAATATGAATTAAAAAATTAATTAATAATATCATATTAATTATTAATATAATTTTTAACCACATTTTACAATTTGAATGTTTTTAAAATGTAATCATCTTTTAATTTTTTTGAATGAGATGCTTTTTGATTTTTTACAAAAAAAGTGAAAGGAATATTTTTAAAACATTATAAGGATTGAATAGAATTTCACACCCTCATGACTGTTAAATATTTCTAATATTTTATTACATGTTTGCAAGATTATTTTAAAATAAACTAATTTCCATAATATTTGGGAGATATTTTTATTTTTAAAATGATTTTAAAAGTGGAAAGGATATTTTCCTTATGAAATATTTAAGTTATATTTTAAAGGAATTTTCATATATAATAATATCCCATGATGTTAACTACAAATTAAGGGGAATATGATCCATTTTTACCATTATTAATAATTCAATATATGGATAATATTTATGTTAATGATTTGTTTGTGAAACCAAATTAGTTTCCATTGGTTATGAAATGATGCATTGAGGAAATTTTTACAAAATGTGTTTTCTTTACAAAGGATATTATGTGATGATATGAAGAATATTTTATGGGTGGTAGATATATTATAACCAATGAATGTGGTTACATTATAATTGGGGATGGTGGTTACATTATAACCAAGGATGGTGGATATGTTATAATCCATGGATGGTCGTTATATTATAATTGAGGATGGGTGGGGCCTAAATTCTATGGAACTCTAATTAATAGGATACCTATTGATATTTAATGATATAAACAACACTAGAATGGAAATAGAACCGACTTTAGTAAGGGGATTTTTCAATGATGATATCATTGGGAGTGAACCTTGACTACTATGATGGAATTGGGAGTGAACACAATCCACTACGATAGTCTTGGAAATGTTCCTCGACTAATAATGAAATTATTTTCTATTCTTATTCGATAATTTTATGTATTACACCATTTTTATGATCTCATGTATCATGTTATTTAATTTTTTTTATGTTTTATCTCTTTTAAACTGGAAATCATTATCCCATGACTCATGATTATGATCCATGATATGTAGGGGATATATTTCAAATTTTCTGATCATGTTCTCATACCCTTATACTTATATTATGTTTAAGAGGTCATTTACATCTCCATTATTTTTCCTTACCAATTATATGATCTCACCCTTTATTTATTTTCCTTTTCTACATGTTATGAAGTAAGGTTAAACATGATATGTCAAAGAAGGGTACCAGTTAGGAGGAACATTTTGGGAGATGATGTATATATTTTATATACTAGTTGTTTATGTTTCCATGTTTCTAATGATATTGTACCTATATTATTATTTAATGGATCTTAAATTTATGTATCAAATAATCATCAAATAAAATATAATATCTATGTATGAAATTATTTAGAGATTATAAAAAGGAAATTTCAAAGAAATAAAAATGTAGTATAATATTTTACATGTAATCATTAGCCTATTGAGGATCATATGATCCTTGGAATGATGGTATTTTATATCAAATAAGATCTTATGTGTAACCTATGGACTCATCCCTTCATAGATCCATGACTAGAGTTTGAATGATAATCAGTGTGGCTACTTGTCTTAGAGCTTGGACTGGACACATCACAATCATAACCAAATTCTAATCAACTGAATGGTTCACTTTCCATTTTTTTGGAAACCCCTCCTAAGGTCTATGTAAATGTCTTCTCATGGGAATAGTACTACACATAATTGGCAACAAACACTAAAAATATCATAAAGGATACCTAGAGTAATAAATCAATCAATAGATACAAGAATATTATTTATATTATATATAGTTTATCATTATAGGAATTTAAAATAGACAGATTAAATTTGTAAAATACATGAATATAATCTAATTACTCTTCAAAAATTATTTTTACAAACAACCATGGTGACTTAAGTATTGATATGGTGAGAGATTATAACCAATCACTTTTAACTACCCCATAAGACCAACCATTCCTACACAGTATATTCTTTTAAAACCTAGACTACATAACAACATCTAAAAGAGACACTCAATGTAATCCATTGATAGTATTTTTTCATGAACCAACCCAAATAATATAGAATACAAATTACTTATCCATTTCTAAAATATTATGAGGGGAATTTATAATCCCCATGGGATTAAGAGTAGAACATGAAATCATTTCAATTATAAAATTGGCAATTTTCCACAAGAATAATCTATCAACAGACATTAGAAAAAAATAAAAAAATATCACATAGCCAATATCCCAAACTCTCAAGAAGAAATGTACCAAAATAATTAAAATAAAAAATCAAAATGGTATATCATAAAAAATTTGATAAAACATTAACCAAGATAAATTCTCACCAAACCCATGTGACTAGTGGAAAATAAATCCACCACTCACAAGAATCACATTAGGTCTTGATAACCAAGAACACTTTAAACCTCCATGTGGAACCTTACCCTTTTCTTGACTTATAAAAAAATAATATGGTAACATACAAGGAAAAGGATATTTTTAAGAAACAATATCATAATTTAATCAAACAATGTGTTACATTATTATTTCCAAAAAAATAACGAATTTATGAATCAATTTATATAAAAACATGGAATATACAATCATTTTACTTTTTTAGTCAAACATTATATCAAAACATAAATAGATGGACGATACCTGAAGAATTAATAAATTAAATTTTGGTCTAAAATATGTTGGAATTATTAAAATTTATATATAATCAACATCATGTAATAATCAAGTCCAAATAAAGTATCATGTTCTTAATTTAACAGATAAATTAGTTTATAGAAATAGGATCCTATCACTAATGAATCGATCAATGTGGATAATAGTTTGTGAAGCTGTGCTTAAGGCCTAGTACTTAGGGATAATCGATCAACAACAATTTTGGAAAATCATGAAAAATAATTAGTTAGAGTTTTCATCAATGATTATTTTATAAGTATTTAATGCCCTAGTGTGATTTTTATAATCATGCACTAACTACCCAAGATAAAATTTTATTTCAATCAATCAATACATCATTATAAATCATTCAATATAATTCAATTTCTCATTGAAAATTCATATGACCAATTTAAAATTCAACATGCCATTTCAATTTCAAAACCAAAAAAAATGTTTTCCTAAAATTACCTCCATTGAAAATAATATTTAATTTTAAAAAAAATCCCAAATATTAATAAAAAATCATTTCATAAAATGAAATTTCTCATTTCAAAACATATTTACCTAAATCGGATGACATTTATTAAACTATTGGAAAATGGGTTTCATTTTAAAACTTCACGCCTTTAAAAAAGAAAAAATAAAATAATCTCAATTAAAAATTTCAAAGTATATTGAAAATAAAATTAATATAAATAAAAAAATTATGGTTTTAATTGTTGGTATATTCCTTATTGATCCACCCATATTTTATAACATGATCAATAATCAATCATCTAAAACAAGAATCACCAATACAAATTTGAAGGTGAGAAATATCAAGATGTAATATATAGAATTAAAATACATCAAATAAAAGTTACAATATATATATAATATATTAATTTATCACCCTCAAGAAATTTTACAAGAGAAGAAATATTAATTCCAAATAATTGATAAATCACATACCAGAGAGAGATCAAACATATCCATCGGTGTTTGGATTTGAGAAGAATAGAGGTTTTATAAGAAAAATCTCATCTTGAGAGACTCTAAAGGATAATGAATATGATCAGTATTGATTATAAGTATAATAGGATATATATATATAGGGTGGTCAAAATTTTAATTATTATTTTTTGGGAGGTTCAAAACCGATTCTCATGGTTTGATCGCTTTGGTCACACTGTTATTATTAACCATGCTCCGAACCATGCGCTATATTTGTGCTTATAGAAAGGGTGAATGGGTTAGTTACATTGTTTATATAATAATAAAAATCCCCAATTAATAAGACCATATGTTTTATAAGGTAGGGTTAACAGTTAATTGGTCTAACCATTAGGGTTTCCCTTAATTTTGCAACAACCATTCAAAACCAAAAACCCATCAATTTTTTTCAAAAGTCTATAGAAATTAATTTAAATAAGAACCAAAAAATGGATGATCAAAACAAGGGTCATGAATTATATTAAATAATGATAAATCATGTTTTAATGAGTATATAAATATTTTAATTTGTTTTACATATGATTGATATATCAATCTTGAAATGAAATCATACTGAAAAATAACCCTAAATTTTTTTTAGTGTTATAAAGTTTAAATATTGATAGGGTTTAGAAATGAGATCATGTTGTGAATATAGATATCATACTATAAAAGATTTAGTATGTCACTAATTAATGGTCAGGATTTTTTCTTATTATTCTAGAATATGAGAATTTATACCTATAAAATATATTGAATCATTAAATATTTGTCAATGATGTTTTCCAAAAAAATCCACCATATTATAAAATTTGGAGTTAGAGTTTTGGTTATCAAATGTGAAGGGAATTACAATTAAATATAAGAAATCCATCCATAAGAATGGTAAATAAATTTAGAAGACTAATATTTTTTTAATGCAGAGCATGCGATTATTCTATTAAGAAATGGGTCATGTCAAAACAAGGACAAGTAAAATGGGATTTTAAAAATAAAAAGATTTAGTATTTTAGGTATTTAATGATACAAATTTACCAAAGTTTTGATTAGTTTTAAAGGAAAATTATGGATGAATTATCATATCTTAATCAAGTAGATGTAATGATATAGGCTAATATAATTTTAGATATTCTCTCATAGTTTAAGTGATATCGTTTTTAATAAAATGGGTATGCATTTTTTGGATAAAGAGGGGAATGGATTTTATATCATTATTGGAAGGAAAAAAAGAAAAGAAAAGGAGATTTCAGAGTCTATCTCATCAGGGGCTCAAATATACTTGTCATTTGGAATGAATAACAGTTTATTTATACACCATTTTTTTTATTATAAAGATTTTTTATTCATAAAAGATCACAAAAAAACAAGTAGTAGCATTGTATTTTTTCTATGTAATAAGATCATTGATCTTTCTATGATAGATAGGATTTTAAACCTATAGGTTCAATATAACCGATTTTAAATTATAATGAACATGTTATAATCTTATTTAATTTTTTATATAAGATCATTTTATTTGTAATATCCTTATACATGGCCTTTTATTTATAGACCAAGAAAAATTATTTACATATATCTGTAATTTTCTTATCACCTCTATAGTAATCATGAGAATGTGAATGACTATTTTTTGTAAACAATTATAGAACACTACTTGAAGGGTTATTTTCAATTGGCACAGCCTCAATTGCCAAAATATTTGGCTATATTCATCGCATGGTACAAATAGGTTGTATCAAAGAAAATGGATAAACATAATGTATTTCCCTCATAGAAACCATAATAGTATATGTATATCACAATGTGTTTATGGTCTTTGATGTAAATAATTATTAATTAAAAAATAATCATCTTAATGAAGGTTTATGATTGTTGGACATCTATTTACCTATGAATACCATAAAATAATTATCAGGAAACATAAAAAAGTATATTTATTTAAATGGGACCAGACAAAGCACATTACTGATGCCCAATGAATCAATGTATAAGGGGGATCTTTTTGAAAAACAATCTACATTATGGGTTATTCATGTAAATCCTTATACACTATGTGGGAACTATTTACCAACATATATAATGGTTTCTTCATTGTATGTGAAGATAAATTATTGGTTCTCATGGAACAAGTATAATAACTTTATGATCAATTTAAATGATCACGTGGATTCAATATTTATTCAAGAGTGGATGAATATTGAGAAGATTTATGTATTCAAATAAAACCAATATGATGTAAATATAAATAATAGAATCGCATGAATATTTCCATATTTATTTAACCTGAAGATATTAATTCCAAAGTATAAGGACCCAGATGAGATTACATAAGATTTTATTCACAAAAATATAATTATATAGAAGATCATGAATAATGAAAATGAATCTTTTATAGTTGATAAATATTAATAAATGACATTAAAAGTGAGGACTAATATCAAGATATAGAATGAAAATAGAGAGAGGAAAATTAAATAGTTAATTTCATTCATTTACTCATATTTGAAAAGGGGAAGGAAAAATTCAAATATAAGTTAACAATATTTTATTTTTAGTGTAGAATGGTCTTGAAGCTCAATCAAAAATCTCCCTATATGTTTAAAGATAAAATGAAGATAAAGTTCCCATGAAGTAATCATCAGGAGATATATAAGGAAAAAAGGAATTAAAAGACTTACTTAATCATGAATATGAATTTGGTTTCACATGTGAAATTTTTATTGAAATAGATAGAGGTAGAAGTGATAAAGGATTAGAAAGGAACTAGTAAATATAACCTTGTGTCTATTAAATACTGACCTAAAATATAGTATTAAACCAATGAGGATAATAATTACAATGT
This sequence comes from Viscum album, assembly GCA_963277665.1. NCBI lineage: Eukaryota > Viridiplantae > Streptophyta > Magnoliopsida > Santalales > Viscaceae > Viscum > Viscum album. The sequence continues at coordinate 697,664,033 of OY728121.1, read as the reverse complement.
TGTAGAAGGTTTATATCTCATAGTTGATTAATTTACCTTCCCTTGTATATATTTTTTAATAATGATCCAAAATAATGAAATTCAGTGAATTATTTTATGATTTAATAATCTATATGTAGTGATAATAAGATGAAAAATATAATTTTAAAGTGGATATTAAATGTATAAAATGTATTTATTTAACTTTGAAATAGAGGATCAGTATAATGTAAAAATTAAATAAAAAATTTTCATCATCTATATATTATCAAGTATAGTGAAAGATAAATTCAAGTGTATTTAGGACCCCTAAGGTGAATTCTATATATTATGGAATAAGATTAAAGATCGATAAAGGTACTTGAATTTCGGGAAGATATTGTAAATATTTATAATATGGGCTACAAAAAATGGTAAATTATAATCCTATTCTTCAAATAGATAATTCATAGTATTTTATATAAATTTAATATTTCAGAAATAATGGAAATGTTTTTGGGAGGATTGATCGAATGAAAAACAAAATTCATGGATTATGTTAGGTTACAAGCATGCACACATTGGAAGAACGTCAATTTGGGTGACTCCCAAACGTCCCAAAGGGTAATAAATGGGGAAGAAAATATAGGCAATAGTAAACTAAATATAATATTTTATTATTATAGATTAATGAGGTATAAAAAAATATGAACTTTCAATACAAAAAATCACTTATTGATCAAAATAAATAAATATAGTTATGTGAAATTAAAATTAACTAGTATACTTTTGACATGTACTATTTCTGGAATGAATGATACAGACATAATGTCATGAATCCATTTTTCAGGATTCATATGAGTATGCTAAATGAGAGCTATTAATCTGATTCTCATTAGTTGAAGGCCTCACCGAGTGGGATGAATATGAAAAATCAATTTTTATCCTTGTATGATGATGATAATTCATTAGATCTTGAGAAGAAATGAACATATTAATAGCTAAAGGATTTGAATGTACGAATGAATGGACAATGAATGGACGAATGTATAATGTGAAATTAATATTACATTATTTGAAAGCATCAAATATATCATGATTATAGATAATTTTTTTAAAATTAAATTTCTAAATTATGTGAAGCAATAATCTTATCCTAGGTGACAGGTATGAAGGAAATGTGTCAAAATGAGTTGAAATTAATTAGGCTTATAGGTAATTTACATTAGGAAGTGAATAATTAAAATACATGAGATACAAAAATTCCTTTCTATGGGTAGGCCTTGTTCACAACATTTTCACTGAAATTCTATTTCATGTTTGAGTCTTTAAGTCAATTTCCTTAAGATTAATTATATTATCAAAGAATGATATAGCAAAATTATGATGAATGGTTAGAGTATGAATGAGAATTTATTCCTCGTTAGTGGAAAAAAAATAAATGGGATATATATGTAGGAAGATAAAAATTGATTATTGAATAAAATTATTGACCAATATATTTAAAATTCATTAGATGATTTTGTAAAGAATAAAGTACCTCGTGTTTTACCAATAATTTCATGTGACCATACTCAAATGTATGATACATTTTCATAGGGGAAGATCATTTTTACTATTTACTAGATAAAGGAAAATAAATAAATAATGTATCATGAGTTACTACGTAATGATGTTTGTGGGATGATATAACCTAAATCCATTAATGGAAAGGAATACGATATGATATTCATTGATGATTTTAGTAGGATGTCATGGTTATTGGTGATCACTCACATGTATGAAGTGTTCAAGTATATTGAAAAATATTCGTGATTTTTAAATAATAAGATTGGGATAAAAATCAAAAATTAAAGAATAAGGATTTCATAGAGTTTACAAAAAACAAAGTATAAAACTATTTCTAAGAGAACATGGTAAAAATTAATGCTTTATTAGTGAGGAATCCAAAAAAGGTGTATCTAAGAGGAGAAAAATGATCATTAATAAAAATTACTAAACAATACTCATTGGGAGAGACATGTAATGACTTGGTATTTTATAATAATAATTTCACTTATGATTAAATAATTGTGTTATATTTAGTAATGTAATATTATATAATGCACAACCACCACATTAGAGAACCAAAAACAGTTTTTAACCTTATTTTGATCATAAAATATGGAGAATAAACTTGTATATAAAAATTGAAAATAATAAAATGTGATAAAAATTAAAAATAGGATAACAAGAATATAAAAAACATGGATATGCTCTATCAACTATAATAATCACACTCATGAAAAACACTTTAAAAATGAATATGAATATTAGTATAGAAATATTCATCTTGAAAATGAAAATATATATAAACATGATATAAAATATAAGTGAAGGAATAATTAATGAAATAATATATATTTATAAAAATAAGGCAACCTATATGACAATTACAAATCCATCTGTTAGTATAGTACCCAGACTATTGGAATTGTAATCTATCTTTTATGAATAGTAACCTGACCATTAGAATTGTATCTTCACTTAAATAACTAAAAATTAATATTTAGATATCTTATATAATTATAATTTTAAATATTTATATCATGATAAAAGAAAATAATTTTTATTAATTTGATAAAATAATTCTTTATATTTTTATAAGACATAAATGTTTTATTTTCATGTTAATACAAAATATAATTATTTAAATTTTATTTTATTTTAATAAAATAATTTTATCAATTAATATTAATTTTTTTAAATGATAATTAAATTTTTTGAGAACATAAATATTTTTTAAAGGGACATAAAAATATTAATAATATTTAATTTTCTATTTTGTCACATATAAGAATATTTTTTTAAAAAAATTATGTTTCTCATCTTTAGAGAATTATTTTCATAAAATAATTTTCATCTTGGGAATCTACACATTTTGGAATAGTTAGGGTTATTTTTTTTAATTTTCCTAAAAGAGTTGAATTTTTTAATAGTATAATATGAAAAAATATAATAATTTTCATTATATGCCAAATAAATAAATTTACATTTTAGGGATGATATAATCACCAATTAATTAGAACTAAAATTCTCCATTTATTATATATATTCACATGGATTAAAAAAATAGGTAGTGTTGAGGTAAAATAATAATCTAATAAATATAATATTCATAGCACCCCTCTCCGCTCATATAAATACCACCACTTAGAACGAATTCCTCTATGACGATTTAAGACTAATATCTTTTTAAATTTATCCCCAAATATCTAATTTTCTCTCTACCCAAAATCCATATATTAATTTTTCTTTTAAAAATTACTGTCCAAAATTTACATAATGAGTATTTCAAGAGATGACATTCAACAGGTAATATTCTAAAATATTTTATTTTAAATTATTTTATTCTTTTAATATTCACTCCCCACTATCATATAACATGACATAATTTCTATATTTTTGTATAAATATTATAATTTTTTTGTGTAAATGTAATATCCATCATTTACCCTCCCATCATATTATTCTTGAATGAAATAATTGTTCACCGCTGGGTTAGATCTTCGTCTCTATGAACAACACACTTCAATTTTCTCCTCCACCTTCAAGGATAGTTATAAAAATATTATTATGGTTACATTTGATTATAATATGTACAATATGACATGATTAATGTATTATAATGTTATAAAAATAATTTAGTTAAATAAAATAAATCTAGTTTTTGACTGTCGGTAAAGCCACCTAAATTAGATAACCATATAAAGTTACTATTATTACAAAATGAATTCTACCCATGTCAGAAAAAATATCGGTATTTAGGATAATTTATTTGTTTTAAAGACATTAAGTCAATTTTATTTCACATCTATATTTTTAGTTCCATTTTACAATAAGATCAATAATTATACACAAGTGATCTCCTCTTGGAACCATGAAATTATTTCCTTCAAAACCAAAAAAATTAAAATTTATATCTCACTAAAATAGTTTTACATAAATATAATAAAATTGTTGAAAATAAAATATAGATTAAATTTTATTCTAATAAATTAAAAAGGAATCTAATCTTGTTTTTTGGAAGTTAATAGTAAGTGTTTAATGATTCTAGATATTAGGAAAGGGATATCTTTGTAGTAACTTATTTTCTTTAGAGTTATAATTTCACTATATTAACTCACCGTAAAACTATAATATTCTTATTTACATGTTATATATTATTTGTATATGTCCCACACATAGATATCTATCTTAATTCACCTTTACTAAATGGGGATATAAATGATTTAATGTTTTCTTCAACAAGTTATTTAGTTATGAATAACTATTTTATAAGAACTACTCTATTTTATATGCCTCTTTTAAATTACCACTAAATGAAAAAAATTTAACCTTATAAAATTTTAAAAAAATTCTAATTTTATTATAGAATATTATTTCAGTTTATTCTTGGTTTCATGGATGTTTTTTTCCCTTACCCACTTCAATGACTCTTTACCCTATTTTCTAATAGCACACATAAAAGGAATATTTCAAAAATTATTTCCGCACTACTTTTTTATGTATTAAATTCACATGGACTTATCTTCATGTTATATTATTATTTATTTACCTATGAACATACAATAATAATTTAATCACTTTTTTCATGTAAATTATTGTAATATGACATATTGTAATGATATAAGACATAATTTTTTCATATCATTTAATTCCATAGGTAATTCTTATGTTTATTTCTACGGATTTATTTTTATTTATGGAAAATATAACCCTTTATATACTATGATGGTTTAACCAATATATCTGTTAAAAGCACTGGTCAATTCTTGTGTATCTTGAGATAAAATTTCTGGGATTTGTGAGTAAAAAAACCACGATGAGAGTCTATCCACTATGTGATGGTTTCATGGTAGTTAACATTGACTTATTATTATATAAAATTATATATTGTTTCCAAATTCCTTTTATTACATTATCTCATTATTCTATATTCTTTATTACTTACCACAATATTATAATTCATAATTATTTTCTTTTATGATATCATTTTAATTATTTTAACTCATATGCCATGATTCGTTGTCTTGATTAATCCTATAATAGGATTTTTAGCTCCCCATTTTTTATGTTTTCCATAGGTTATCATATTAATTTTTTGGAGGGAAATGGTAGTTAAGATATCATTATGGATAAAAATTAAGGTTTTTTATTTTATTTTCACTTTTATGTATTATGAAACTAGTCTTCCAAATACATTGGGCCTCTTGATCTTTAGGATGTGTTTATTGGATATTTATGTTAAAAAATAATATAATGGTATGTTTCAAATACCTATATCAATATAGTTAAAAAAATAAATGTATATTTAGTTATTATGATTAGGACTACATTACTTTATTGATAACACTGGGTATATATATTGGAAGATATCATTAAATTTTTTTAAAATATAGATTGTGTGGTTTCCATGAAAATAAATACCTATATTAACACTACAATTTGATGTGGATCATGAATAATTTTACCTAGTGGTAATTAAAATCATTTTTTTGATTGTCTATTAAATTAATAATCACCTAATGTATAACAATGTTTCCTTACTTCACGATTGGTTTGTAACTCTCGCATTATATTCTTTAAAAAATTCACACATAGTTTACAAACCTTTATAAAGGAATTGGCTAAATTTTTAAAATGGAAAACATAATAAAATGGTCACCTTGGATAACCAAAATTAAAGCCTAGAGACTCATATGTTTATATTTATGTTTCATGTACATTTTATTACTTATATGTTCATTTGCCCTTATATAAATTTTTTAGTTTACATATTCTCATCCTCATGTTTATTTTGGATATATTTAATAACTAGAACTAGAATAAAATATTTAAATGGTGCACTCATTATACATTCATGAAAATAAAACTCCCTATGTTATAGTAGTTATATATATTATTTGTTATCTTTAAAGTTTATTAAAACTATTTAAACACCACCTCAACGCATGCGGGTTAAGCTTTCTGTGAGAATAACAAACAAGGGAATTATTGGATCCCAAGTAAATAACTCCCAACTAGTAAATGTTTTTGTACTAAACTCTTTATAAAATATTGTTCTACATTATAAAGTATAGTTGTATGAAGTATTTTTAATTGATTCATTATACATATATAAACCCAACATCAAATTTTCCGAGTGGGAGATCACTCTTCAAATCCCGAGTAATCCTATGATTTTGTAAAAAAATTAATAGGTGGATGAATTAATTTTGGAATTTCATTACCAATTGTAGATATCACTTCCTTATGAGAAATAATATCTATATAAATTTATTAATAAAAATAAGAGAATCATTTTTAAAGACATTTCTAGTGTGAGGGACTCTACTGATGTATTCCTTGAAGAGTTTATTTGGTTTTATCTTGATTGAGATGTTGAGTTCTTTCATAGAATTATACCTGGATATCTTCAAATATAAAAGAATATAAATATAATTTACAACATTGAGTTGGTTTAATTGAAGAATATGTTATAAGAGAATCATGAAAATGGGGTTTATATGACTATGTTCTTCACTGTGGGTTTTTTTAATCATCTTCAACCAGAAGAATTATGTGTAAAAGTGACTATACTTTGATTACCGTGAACTCAAAAAATATTGATAAATAATAATTATCCCATTCCATGAATTGATAAGATTTTTATCAACTATTTCATGGCCAATATTTCACTGAGGTTGAACTTCGATAGATATTTCACTAATTAATGTTGAATTAGGAGGATATTACAGAGAAATACATTAGAAAACGGTACAAACATATTGATTTAATAGTTATTCCCTTTATATTCACTAATTATCGATCCATCTTCATGGACTTAATGAATAGAGTCTTTAGATATTTCCACCAAACAAATTTGGTAGTTTTCAAATATGACATTATGATACAATCCAAATACAAGGAGGAGAATTTGAATACTCTATAAATGTATTTATAAAAGGATAATTAAAATTCAGTGTGTATAAAATTAGAGTTCTAGATGGAGGATGTGTAATTATTGTGTAATTTTTTCACCAAAAAGGTTTATTAATATAAACTTAGAAGAAATTTTTTTTAGGAATGTTTTAGACTAGTATCTGTAATTGTGATCCATTGTTCCTTATCGTATTTGGGTATTACTGAAGGTTTTTGTGAATCATATTTTGATTATACAACCCATTAACAAGGAAAATATGGAAGGGGTAATTTTTTTCGACCAATGAATTTAATGAGTTCTTAACAGAATTTCAAAAGAGTCTTATCACTAAACAATCAATTACACTACCCACAAGTGGAGAACATTTTGGGTATATAAGAGTGGTTTAAAGAATGGATTGGCATATATAGTAAATAAAAATTATAAATTGATAGCATAAACTTCTAGGATGTTGATGGTTTATGAGAAAAATTACCCAACACAAAATTTGGAGTTAGATGCTATGATATTCACATTGAATAGTTTTCTACATTATTTTTATGAGTAGAAGTGTGGAATATATATAGATCATAAGTTCCTCCTTTATAAATTCACAATGAAGGAGATTATTATTCCCCAGTGTTGAATGTTTGAGTATATCATGGTTTATGACTGCTCAATCCAAAACTATCATGTGAAAGAATATAATTTTTTATATGATCTTAGTATAAAAGATAATTAGAGATTATAAATGAATATATTTGAGAGGTATCTAATCATCTTAAACGTTAAAAAGATAGATATGAGATTTATAATGGATGTAATAAAATCATTTAATTATAAAATTATTTTCTGACCATCCAACCTATAGAAGATAAAGGATCTTCAAAGTGATGATGTGGAAATATAGTTGATGTTAGAAACTGTAATAAATGGGAAATCCTCAATGTTTAAAATGTATGAAGAATAATTATTACTATTAGAGCCATATCTATGTGTACACAAAATCATATGGTAAATAAGGATATATTGAATGATTCACATATTTAAAAATTCTCCATCCACCTATGGACTATGAAGATGTAACTTTATCTTTGATAGATCAATTGGTGGGAAAATATGAAGATGGAGAACAAAAAATATGCATTAAAGTTCATAGTATTTCAATAGGTTAAGGATGAAAGGAAAAATTATTAGGGGATGATGACGTAATTTTCCATAACCATATGAAAATAAGAAAAAATCACTATAGGCAGTCACTAGTCATCCAAATATATCCAAAGGAAATAATGATATTTGGGTTCTAATGTATATGCTTACAAAAACTTCTATTTTCATTGATATATGAGAGGACTTATGTACAAATTAGCGTGAATGGATATAAATAAAATACAATGTGAGGATTTATGAGACACCACTATAAATTATATCCAATCAAAAAACCAAGGTTTATTTATATTTTATGAAAGCATCTCAAACACAATCTAAACGCATTATTGAACATTAGTATGACTAATCACCCTAAAATTCATCTCCAGTCTGAGAAGACTATCTAGAAAATTAAATACACATTGAGAGAATTCTTGTTAGAATTAAAATGAGGATGATATCAACATATTAAAATGGTCTGGTTTTCATATAATAAGATCTTTCACTCATGATTCCAAATGACTCCATATGAATCCCTTTACAGGAAGAGACGTAGAGAACTTGTGTGTTGGGATGAAATTGGTGAATGAAAATAGCTGGGACATGATTTGGTTATTGAAATGCTATAATGTCAAATCCAATAAAAAACATTAGGAAAACTCATTGGCATCAAAATAGTTATGCCAACAATAATTGAAGCAACCTAGATTTTTATTTTAGATATAAAGTGTTTCTACATATATCTTAATGGTAGAGGGTTGTGAGATTTTGGACGAAGGGAAAGCTAATTCCTAGGTACATTAGACCTATTCAGATTCATGATCAAATCAATGTTTTTTCCTATAAAAAATAACTATCACCAAACCTACCATGAGTACATGATGTGTTCCACATATCCATTTTGATGAAGTAAAACTAGATCCCTCACACCTATTGAATTTAGAGTTTGTATATCTAGAAAATGATCTCTCATATGAGGATCAACCAGGGAAATTTTTGGATCATAGTGAAAAAGTTATATCCAAAAAGAAAAATCACCTAGTCAAATTATTATAGAGAAACCATATATAAGATGAGTTGATCTATGAACTAGTTAAAGCGATGAAGTAGAATAGCCTTAATCTATCTTCATATTTATGCGTGAAAGAATATATTGAGGAGAAATTTTTTAAGGGGTGAAGAATGTAATGACCTATAATTTGATCAATGGAGATTCCATTAAGATTATATAATCATGTCATATTTAGTAACATAGTATTATATAATTAATACATAGAAACACACACCACATTATATATAAAAATTTTAAATACATTAATTTGATAAAAGTAGAGAATCAAAATTTCCATATGAGTTTAAATTTTTAAATTGAGTTAAAAAAATCGAAAATAGGATTACTAAAATATGAAAATTTAGATATACTCGATATACTCGAGTAACCAAAATCATGAAAAATACTATATAAACAAATAATAATTTTAATAATGAAAAAAATGGAAAATGAAAATATATATAACCCTATGAAAAAATAAAATTTAATAAATAATGGATGAAATATACTCTATTTATAGAATTTATAGAACCTATATAACTATTTCTAATCTGACTATTGGAATAGTTACCAGACCTTTAGAATAGTCATATTATAGTTTTAAATAGTAACCCAGCTTTTATAATAGTATCCTTAATTATGTAAGAGTAATGTTTTTAGAAAATGTGTACATGAATTATTTCTCTCTTAATACATGTAAATAAGTGTTTTTAAAATTATAAAATCAGTGTTTATATTTCTGTAAACATAATCATTTTATATTAAATTTTTAAATAAATATAAGGATTTATAAGAAATATTATTTTCAAACAATTGGTTAATAAATTAATATTTTTTTAAAGATAATATAATTTTTTGATTCCATAATTAATTTTTCAAAGTGACAAAAATTAGTATAATATTAAAATTATTGGTTTTCAAATAAATGTGGATTTTGTTTAATAATTAAATATATAATATTTTTGAAAATTATTTTTATAAAATAGAATTAATTTTATGAATTAATCGTTGAAAAAATATTAGGGTTAATTTTTGGTTTTTTTAAAAATATTTGAATTTTTTGTCAATAGTAAAACATTGAAAAAATCGTAATTTGAATTATAAGCTAAATACATGAATTTGGGAGTCAGGAATGATTTAATAGCCCATTATTTTTAACTAAACTTCACAATTAACTTAATATATTAATAAGTATCAACACTAATTTTAGTCTTATGGAAAACTAAAAAAGTAATTAATATAATATTCAAAAACACCCCTCTCGTCCCCTTATAAATTCCACAAATCACCACTACTTTTCCACTCACATTCTAATACTTTTAGATTGTAAAAATTATATCTAAATATTTCCTAAAATTTCTCATGAAATCACTTTAATCCTTATTCTCCTATAAATTCTATCCCCAAAGTTCCATAAAGAGTGTTTTAAGACACGACATTCAGGAGGTAATATTCTCAAACACTGCCTTTTGAATTATTTTCTTCTGCAACCATCTCCTGACGTACTTTATCTAAAATTACATTAAAAATAAAGTATTATAAATAAACTATAATGTTATTGTGATAATTTTATATCCATATTCTACCCTCCCTTCAACTGATTGTTAAATGAAAATGTTGTTCACAATATTGTCTTTCACCACCTAAATGGAAAACAAACAATATTTTTCTCCACCACCATCAATAATGGATATAAAAATTATTATTATTGTAAAATATTATGATAATACATTTAATATAACATATTTAATGTTTGGTAATTTTGAAATAATAATCCAATTAAATAAAACAAATCTACTTCATGACGGTTCGAAAAATAACCAAACAAACTTACCATATTTTATTATAATTTTACTAAATGAGGAACTGCTATTTTGGAACACATATGGATATTTAAGAAAATTACATTTTCTGGATAGTTGTTAATAACATTTTAATACACTTATGGAGTTTAATTCCAACTTATAAGAATGTAAATAATTAGCCACAGGGGATCCAACATTGGAACTATGAAATGAACACCACCAAAACAACACAATTAAACCTTATATATCATTAAAATAGTTGTAAATGAAAAAAATAAAATTATAGTAAATCAAAGATATTTGTAAAGGGTTGGGAATTAGGTAATTAATGAATTTAAATTTATTATTTAGTATATTAAGAGAATGTGTTGAATGATTCTAGATATAAGAAAAGGGGTCTCTATGAACCATCTTATTTTATTTAGGATTATTCTTTCCCTATATTATCTATATTAATTACTAAAATATGATTATTTAAATCACATATATTCTATATATTTTTCCCGAACATATAATTATCTTATTTCGACTTTACATGGTAAAGATATACATGTTTTAAAGAATCATTTATCAATTTTATTCATTTGGAAACATTGACTAAAGGTAACCCATCTATTTCTTTTACCTCATTTCATGTACTACTCAATGAAATGTTTTTAACCTTACATGGATTCAATAAATTGTTATTTTTTTAATAATTCATTTTATTTCAATCCTAGTTTTATGAAAATTATTACTCTCTTAACCTCAGTAATGATTATATACCCTTTTTCATAAAACCACCCTACAATGTAATACTTTCATAATTATTTCCATCCCCTTTTATGTATTTAGTTAAAATTTAATTTATTTCATGAAATATGATTAATTATTTAATTTTAATTGTACAATAATTATTTAAACCCTTCTTTCATGTAAACAGTTATTATATGTCATCTAGTTATGCTATAAGACATTATTTTCAGACCCAATTATTTTAATGGAAATTTCATATATTTATGACTTAAATTTTATTTTCTTTTGTCGATCACATAATAATATACATGTTTTGGTGGGTGTCTAAATATATCGCTCTATTTCATTGGGTAATGATTATGTCTCATGAGATGATATGTATGGGATTGGGGATTAATCCTAATCTATGATGGGACTTTGTCCACCTTGGGTTGTTTTCTTGGTAGGTATCCTTAACTTATGGGTTTTTATTTATTACATTGTTTCCAAATTCATACATTTCTATAATATTATAATCAAATTCCCTTTATTTCATTCTCCCATAATATTTTTCATGATCAATTTCATTTATAATATCATGTTTTGCCTTTTGGTTCATATACTATGTTTTTTATCTTGTCTTTCAATTTCATGGATTTTGATATCACCCATTTTGTTCATATATTCCCCATGTTATCCAATGAAATTTTTGTAGATCAAAGGGATTTAAGATCAAATTATTTATATTAAAATAATGTAATTTTTTTTTAGTTTCACTTTCATGTGTTATGAACCTAGTCTTCCAAACACATTAGGGATATTGATCTTTCGGTTTTGTTAATTGTATATTTGTGTTAAAAATAATAAAATGATATGTGTCAAGAACATGGGTTTCTATAAGACTAAAAAAATAATAACGGGAAGAAAAAAATATTAGCGTTGGACTATATTTCCAAGAGATATTCATTATTTCCCAGTGAAGAAACAACTCTATATGAGATGTGGAATGGTAAGAAGATATTGTTGAAATACTTTCAAATCTTCAGATGTAATTGTTCTACACTAAATAAAATAATAATAACAATTAGATTGAAAATATTGGATTTGAATGGATTTTATAGGGTTTTTAATTCAATATAAATGAATAAAATTTCTTTAATAGATTTACTAGAATTATTTTAGAATGCTAATATGTCACTGTGGTGGGAAATGAACACACTATTAATAAAATAGTGGAAAAATCCATCATGATTGTGATACATATTTTAGAAACTCATTGGGGAATCATAGTTATAGATGAATATAATGAAGAAAATAATGAAAATGATAATGTTGAAATATCATTATCTATGACGATATGAGGGATAATGGATGAAATAAATAAAGTGAATATATTTTGAATCTAGAAGACTATGATGTAATTGAGAAGGATGAAGTCTCTAAAACAAATACCATTCCTTTCAAAAGTGGAACTACAAGATTTTAATTGAATTGTTAAAAATTGGAATGGGGTCAAGAAGATTCATGAGGGGATTTTTCAAATTCATAAGAATCAATCTTTGGGTATTGTATTGAGTTCAGTGATAAAGAAAAGTATTAGAAAAAAATGGGTTTCCACAAAAATCATTGCGGACGGAAAAGGGAACTATAATAAAAAAAGACTTGTGTTTATGGAGTATTCATAGATTGAATGAATAAATGTAGATGATATTTCTTCTCCCATGTATTAATTCATAATGGTTTTTTATTTTCCATTGATGTAACAAACCCAGAACCTGTATTCTTGATCAGGTCGTAACGTTATTACTTTGGCACTATATACAAGTGATCACGTATTAAGGGATCTAATAGTTTAGTTGTTTTGGAAAACTATATGCATGTCTAAAATCATTCATTAAATTTTAAAATATAATTTATGACATAGTATTGAAATCGCGGATGATTGTATCCTATTTACCATTCAAAGTTTTGTTGCTCTGCTAATGTGTATTGCATCTCTCGAGTCGAATCCTTGATGATGATACTTTTTAATAGTTGATTGTTTTTAGTTTATTGTATTCTGATTGAGGGGTTTTTTGCAGAGCTTAGGAAATGATTGATTTATTAATATTTTTTTAACACATTTATAATTATTGGGGTGAGTTCATCATTAGGTAGTTAATCTTGTGATATCCTTGAGCCTTTCTTTATATTGCATTAAATTAACACGCATGTCACAAGTTGACGTTGATTGGAATTCCTAAGTGTCAAGGCATTAATAAAAGCCTTAATTTAACTAGGATTCTAATCTCAATTAGTACTTGATTGTGGTTTTGTATTTATGGTTATAGTAATAAATGGAATCCATTCGTTAAACAAAAAAAATCATTAATCCTTGACATGTTAAGTCCAACAAACACAATGTTAATTTCAAGAATATTCCTTGAGAAAAAACTCGCAATCGCTTAACATACCTAATTTGTAACTCACCCTAATGAGAGATTTACTCATCCATTAAAATGATTAGAAATCTGGTAATAAATATTATGATTATAAATTAAGAAGATAAGAAAAACAAAGGTATAAGAAATGATTGGTGTGAAGAACACACACAAAAAAAAGATGATGATAATTAAAAACAAACTTTATATTAAATGAGAAAGAAAAATAAGGGAAAGGGATTCAACTATATTTAATCTATTTAAAAAAAATTAATATTAAACTACATAAGTTGGATGATAATAAGAGATAATTAAGAAGAAATTTCCCTTAAAACAGAATTACCAAAAACAAACACTTACATGATTACAAACAAATAACAAAACAAAAATAATGAAATAAAGAAAGGAGGAATGGTTTCTCAAGTAAAAACATGAGTATGGAAGATCCTCCCAATCCTTCTTCAGAGCCTTATTCATGCCAACCTATCTCCCTATTATCTGAAATGTCAACCCTTTTGAGAGGAGAGGAGGGGATGTATTTATAGCCCAATGTGGCAGACTGTTTGTATTTCAAAACTACCCCTCCACTTCGCTCAACGATTTGGACTTCCATACAGATGAATCTTGAGATATATCATTCTTAAAAGTTGTATATAATAATTTTTTCTGAATAATATCAAATGTTGGAGGCATTTGGACTTATAGAGACAATGTTATAGCCATTTGATTAAACAATGTTAATCTGTCCATTTCAATCCATACTTTATAGAAGTCTAATATTTGAATGGGTTTCTCAATAGTAATATGCCTTCAAATTCAAACACATTCATCACCAAAGTCGTCCTCCTATATCTCCACTTTCACACTAAAAATTCTCATATTGATATGATGATTAAATCATCATATATTTCATTAATAGTGTCCGGATTTTAATTTCCTCCTAGAATGGTGGGCTATACTTCAAAGCATCAATTGGGCCCCTTTGTAATGTATTTGGGCCTTCCAATTTTTATCCACGAATCTATTTTATAATAAATAACATATGGTGGAGTTTCATAATATTTAGGCTTTGGGATTTAGATTATTAACTCAATCATCATGGATGGTCCAGTTTTTTTTCATAGTTTATTTTAGTCTTCTTATGTTGACCATATGACACTCCAAATGAAATATTTGGCCAATGGTGCCTTATAATGGAATGTTTCAATTGGAGTAAGGAATCATAAAAAACAAAAATAATGAAATTTGGATAAGTAGGGTGAGATTTATTATTAAAACATTAAACATACATAAATATGGATGAATTCAAAAAGTGCTCAAAAATTATAATTAATATTTAAACATTAATATTTCGTACAAATTAGGCACATTTCATATAAAATCATTAAGGAGAGTATATAAAAAGTTATGAAAATATTAATAACATCTACTTCCCCACACTTAGTCTTGTTCATGTCCTCATGTGAAAAAAATATAAAAATCATTACAAAATCATTTTCAGTCACCAACAAATATTAAAATTTTGTTTTCCCAACTCAAGGAAGGATTATACAATTTCACTCATCCATATTAAATTCCACAAAAATTTGTTACAGAATCAATCTTCAAAAAACCATTAATTTTTTCTTGCCCAACTTTAGAATTTGAAAATGGAGGCACACAAAACCTACTCCTCTCAAGATGAGAAAATTAATTTATGGAGCTTCACTCCTTGACCAACCAAAATTGAAAATAATAGAGTTTTTAAGATCTCTCAGCTTCGACTCCCTATCCAAAGTGCACAAAATTAAAGAAGACTATTTCGGAATTTTTCTATGGCGATGGGACGATAGGAATATGATATCCAAAAGATTGGAAAAAGGGGGTAAAACACCTACACGCAAAAAGAAATGAACATTTTTTATTTAAAATGAGACATGAATGGAAATTGAAATAGATATTTACAAGGGAACGATTGTGTGAAGAAATACACAAGAGAGGAAGAAAATTTTAAGAGGATTATAAGATGAAATATTTAAAAAACACAAAACTTCTCCGAATGACATAAGTTTTCTTGTTTTTATTTTCATATTTTATTGGAATTTTTTGAAATTTGAACATGAAATAGATCTCACACTAATGTCCCAACCCATGTTTGATCTCCTCATGACAGTAATTGTAATAGTTATAACAAGATCAAAGGTGGAGGAAGAGTGGCTTTTGACCCACCCAA
The DNA here is from genome assembly GCA_963277665.1 of Viscum album. NCBI lineage: Eukaryota > Viridiplantae > Streptophyta > Magnoliopsida > Santalales > Viscaceae > Viscum > Viscum album. Next base: position 697,647,781 of record OY728121.1, on the reverse strand, counting down.
GACACCAACCATTCTTTTTTAATATTTTTTTTATTTTTTTGAACACTTTTCAATAATATTTGAACAATATGTCATAAGAATATATATATTCCCAAAAAACACTGATTGTAAACCTCTCTCCCATACTAAAATGGATTCTTTCCTTAATGAATATGATAACTCATTGAAAATCAATAAAAGGAAACCCAAAATATTAAATCTATCACCCCCACACTTAAATTTTAAAAAATTATTCAATGAAAATACATTTTGATATTGGGCGGGATAAGGGATTGGGCTTGTAATGTGGATAAAAATGTAAAGGTTTTCATTGGATCGAAGGGGCTTTCATAAGGAATACTAATGTATGGTTAATGATAGGATATTTGGATATTATAACTCTCATGGGGTTTAGAAAATGTCTCTATATTATTAGTGGACACAAAATTAGGACATTCATCTTGAATTTTCACAAACTAAAGACTCACAAATGGGGGTGAAGAACACACATTTTTAATAGATGGCCATAGGTGGCATTGGCATGAATGCTAATATTGGTTCTCACAGTTGGGTAAACTCTGTTTCCAAAAAAACACTGAGCATTCAAAATTTTTTGGTTTTGAAACAAAATTCTTTCACCAAATTTATTAAGAAACCACAAAATTTTTGAGTTGAAACCATTTATTCTGATTCCACAAAATGGATAGAAAAAGTTCAAAACTGTATGGTGAGTAAGCATGACTCTTGATTTTTTATATAAATTTTTATTTATTTTTTATGTTTTTTATTTTTTTATAAATACACACCCACAAAAAGAGGAATATTAAATAAAAATTTGTGATAAAGAAAGTGGTAAAAAATGAAAATGAGAGAGGAATAAAGAGAGAGAGATAAGATAAATAGAAATATGTGCCTCCTGGTTTGGATTTGGTGGGTTTCCATCTCCATCTAGTGGTGGGTCAACTTCATAATTTGGGGATATGATGGAAGCCGATGTGGTTCTTGGATTGTGGGATGTTACCTAAAAAAGAAAAATCATTATTCCTGTAATGAAAAATTGAAAATAAATTAAAATTTCATTAAAGTAAAATAAAACATGGGTTACTTCTTGAGAAGCATTGCATTTATTTGTCTACAACTGGAAAATTTTAGTGGACTACCCATAGTTTGATGGTGGCCATCATATTTTCTAAATTATAGTGTGCTTCTAGAGAAACGTTTCCTTTAGGGGGCCCAATGATTTATTGGATAATTTTACCTCCTTTTTCATGTAATTCAAGGAGGTTGGAAAAAAGAATATGACTATCCTCCCTTCATTATTTAACGTGATGAATGATTTTCTCCACAAATTAATTCTTTTCCATGATTGGAAATTCAGGATGATCTCTCAATTCTGATGGTTCATTTTTTGTACGGTTTATATAACATGCAACCAAATTATGAGATCCCATTTTTTTGACTCATTTATTTCATCACATACCGATGTTGAGTAATGAGGATCATTGGAGTCATAAGACTAGATAAAATTTTCAATATCCTTTATATCAATGTTGTTCACCAAATAATGGTCAATTTAAACTTCACCAATGATCACTTTATTAATTTGGGATCAAATATCACAAACATCACTACCATGAAGACAATATAAACACATTGGTTCACTGTTCACCTCATATATAACATAATTTTTAGAATGTTTGATAGGAAATGGTGTATGTTGGATAATCATATTTGAATCAAAAAATGAACATGATTGTTCACATTCCTCATTTCCATCCATGTTGGAGTAGTGAAGGCCAGAGGTGAGTTTGTATTCCAAAGATTTTTCCAGATCCTCTAGATTGATGGAGTCTATGAATGACAGGTCCACATTAACTTCACCATTTATGAATTGGTTAATCATTGTGAATATCTCACAAGAACCATTATCATTATAAAATTAATTACTTTATGGATTGGGGTTCAATTGACTCTTAGAAGTTTCCTCAAAATCCTGAATTGAGAATACAAAGTGATCCTTGGATGGGTATTGCATGTGTTGGAAAATGATGAACATGACTAGTTGGTCACCAAATTCTAGGAATAAGATTCCTGAATGAAAATCAATCTTGGTTCTCACTGTCATTAGGAATTATATTCTTAGAATTAGGGGAGATCGCGAAGAGTTCGTCTCACCTTCCATGTCAAGGACATAGAAATCAGTAGGGAAGATGAGATCATTCACACGAACAAGGACATCCTCAATTATACTCTCAAGACTAGCAGTGCTTTGATTATATAACTGAATAAAAACACTTGTTGTATGTAAGGGACCAAGACCAAGGTTAGATAAGATGGATATGGGAATGATATTAATTGAGTATCCTTAGTCTATGAGTGTATCATCGAAGATGGAACTTCCTTTTTGGCAAGGAACTGTAATGGTCCCTATGTTTTTTCATTTTATGTGAATATACTGATGGGTGGAAACATTTTTGAAGGTCCTAAGTTACCTCTTGTGGGTGAAAAATTCTTTAAGAATCATGGCATACTTAGGGATATTTTTTATGGAATCTAAGAGGGGAATGATGACATCAACACATCTAAACATGTCAAGCATTTTAGGATTGAGTTCAAATTAATTATTTGACTTAGAAATGGTTTGAAGAAAAGGAATTGGATTACTAAGTGGAATGGAAGGAGGTGAGGGAATTGCTTCAGGTTCTTTTTCAAGTTTCTTTTTCTTTTATTTTTCGAGGACAACATTCAAATGGGGGTTGGAGGACTTATTTTGAGGTGTAGAAATTTTCATTCCCGATCTATGTGAAATTGAACTTACATTTCCCATGGGGTTGAGTAATGGTTAAGCAAGGAGTTCAGAAGAATTTGATGGTTTTTGCTAACTAAGGTGGGATGAAAGTTGACCAATTTGGGTTTCAATGTTCATGAGTCTAGAACTGGTGAAGAAGGAAAGATCATCCACTGCACTTTCCCATGGTTTCTTGAAGAAGAGGCTTGTACCGGATTGGGATTACCTTGATTTTGGTTCTTTATAAATAAATTGTATGGGTTTGGGAATTGAGAAGGCTCAATAGGATACTGGAAGCATGGAGGAGCTAGAGGAGGATTTCTCCATTTTGTTGAGTATCAAATGGATAAGATTGTTGGAAGTTACCAATGCCTTGACCATATTGGAACTAGTTTGGGTTTTGGGGTGGGAATTGAGGGGTATGAGTAATGGGATTCCCATATCCCATGTTAGGGTTATATGTTGATGATAAGGGATCAGAATGGGGTTGGTTGAATTTTCTAACAAACAGGCCTGATTATTTGAGGGTTGGTGTTCCTCTGAGCATATGCTACATTGAGCTCCATTGGTCTAGATGAATCAGATTGATCATCTTGATGTTTTGGACATGTGTCATTTGGATGAGATGTGAAACTATAGATTCCACAGTTCTTGATAGGTCAAGGGAATAAATATTGTGGAGAATATGAGGTTGGGGCTTTAGCTTCCACATCTAGTTGTTTCACAAGACCTGTAAGTTCACTCATCCACTCAGTCATCTTGTTCAGCTCTATAGATTGATTCTCTTGGACTTATTTTACTAGATCATGTGCTCTAGTATGGAATTTTTGTGTGTTTGTAGCCATGTTTATTATGAGATCTCTTGCAGCTGGGGGATTTTTATCAATAAGAGCACCGCCACAAGCGGCATCTATGAGAGTTCTCTTCATAGATAATAACCACTCATAGAAGTATTAGACCAAGAGTTAGTCAGGGATTTGGAGATGTGGGCATGTTGAAATATGATTTTTGAACCTCTCCCAGTAATCATGGAGTGATTCATTTGGGGATTGAAGAATACAACTTATTTCCTTTCAGATAGAAGTAGTACGAGAATAAAGAAAGAAAAATTCTAAGAAAATTTACTTCATGTCATTCCATGTAGTTATGGAACATGGAGGGATGTAGTAATGCAATGACTTGGCAGATTCATATATAGAAAAAAATGAATGATTTATGTTTAATTTGTTCCTAAAAAACCCCTTGAGGCATCCTGGTAGAGAACACCACTTGGAACTCTTTAAGATGATGATGTGGATCCTCACCGGATAGCCTGTGGAAATAAAGAAGAATATAAATCAAACCTGATTTCAGTACAAGTTCAGCCTCTATGTTTGGATATTGAATAACAAGAGGTTGGTAATTCATATCAGTGGAAAAAAGTTCCATAAATGTTTGTTCCCTAGTATTGGTTATATATAATTCAATTGGTTGGACAAGGAAATGTTCTTGAATGAGATGATTTTATCTTATGTTCCTCCTATGTTGGTGAAGTGTTCTCTCAATTTTAGGGTCAAACAAATCTGATAGATTTTTTGGGAGGCTACGAGGCATTCAAAGAGGTGTTAGAAGAAAGATGAAGACATTTTTTTCTTTGTGTTTTTCATTTTATGATTTTTATGATAAAGTCTTTTTTTCTTTGTGTTTTTTCAAGGTTTTTAAATTTATTGTTTTGGGTTTTTTACATTAAACAGAAACTAATGACTACATAATTCCCCATACCCAGCAATGGATCCATATGAAATCATAGCTGATTGACTCCTATCGACCATTCAATGTTCTGGTGCTATGCTAATGTGTATATCAGCACATGGGTCGAATCCCCAACGATGATACCTTTAAATAGTCAATTATTTATAGTTTACTGTATTCCGATTGGAGAGTTTGTTTGTAGATATTATGAAAGATTGATTTATTAATATTGATTTAACAAATTTATAATTATTTGGGTGAGGTTATCATTAGGTAGTTAATCTTTTGATATCCTTTATCCTTGCTTTATATTGCATTAAATTAATACCCATTCCACAAGTTGATGTTGATTGGAATTCCTAGGTGTTAAGGCTTTAATCTATGACATAATTTTACTAGGATTATAATCTCAATAATTTCTTTATTTTGGTAGAGTATTTATGGTTCCAATAATTAATGGAATCCATATGATAAACAAAATAAGTCATTAATCCCTGACATGTTAAGTCCAACATACACAATGCTAATTTAAATAATATTTATCAAGAAAAATCTCTCAATCGCTTAACATAAATAAATTATAACCCTCCCAAATTATATATTTACTCATCCATTGAAATGATTGGTAATATTGATATAAATATTATGATCATAAATTAAGAAGATAAGAAAAATAAATGGATAAGAAAAGATTGATGTGACGAACACACAGACAAACGATGATGACAATTAAAAACAAAATTTAGATTGAATGAGAAAGAAAAAGGAGGGAAGGGGATTCTACTGTATTTAAACTATTTTAATAACATTAATATTAAACTACATAATTTGGATGAGAATAAGAGATACTTAAAAAGAAACTTACATTAGAACAGAATTACAAAAAACAAACACACACACGATTCCAAACAAAGAACAACACAAAAGTAAATGAAATGATGCAAGGAGGAATGGTTTCTCAAGTAAAAACATGAGTATGGTAGATCCTCCCATGTCTTTGGAAGTTAATTTTTCATTCCATACAATCCTCCTTTTCTCTGAAATTCCATCCCTTTATAAAGGAGAGGATGGTATGTATTTATAGCCTATAGTGGTGGACTGTTTGCATTCCAAAACTACCCCTCCACTTGACCAAATGAGTTGGACATCCAGACAGCTGAATCTCGAGATATATCCTTCTTAAAAGTTATAGATAATAATTTTTCCAACTATTATCAAAATTTGGAGGCATTTGGACTTTTGGATCCAATGTTATGGTCGTTTGATTAAACAATGTTAATCTGTCTATTTCAATCCATACTTTTTAGAAGGACGAAATCTAAATTGTTTTATCAATAGTAATATGTCTTAAAATCTGAAAACATTATTCACCAAATTAGGCCACCTATATCTCATATTTCACAATAAAAAATATCATCTTGATTTTATTATTACATCACGAGCTATGTCTTGAAGAGTGTCTGAATAATAATTTCCAGCCTGAATGGTGCGCTGGACTTCAAAGTATCAGTTGGGACCCTTGTTCGTGTAGTTGGACCATAAAATTTTTATCCATGATTTTTTGGATAATAGATAACATATGGTTCATTTTAATAAAATTTTGTATTTTATATTTATACTTGTAACTCAATCATCATGGTTGGTCTAGTTTTTTTATAGTTTCTTTGGGTCTTCTTGTGTGGACATTATGTCCCTCCAAATTGATGATTTGGCCAATGGTGCATTCTAATGAAATGTTTTAATTTGAGTATGGAACCCTAAGAAATAATAATCCTGAAATTTGGATAATTATAGTGATATTTATTAGTGAAACATTAAATAGAATTGAATCTGGATGAATTCAAATTGTGATAAAAATTATAATTAATATTTAAACATTAATATTTCACACAAATTAAGCACATTTCATATAAAATCAGTAAAGAGAGTATATAAAAAAGTTATTAAAATACTAATACCATAAATTATATTATTTCATAATACCATTATCCACTCTATGATATCCCATTTTATAAATCATAGTACACTTCCTCTCTTTTTGGGGAAAAGAAAAAAAATTAAATTGTGGTCCCAAATTCATAGTAAGAGAATGTATACAGTGGGAGATATTGTAGAATAAATAAGGAATTGATATAATAGATGTAATAAAATATTAAAAAATAATTCAATATAAATAAGCACATAATATTGAAACATATATATAGATAGAAAAACAATTCATAAAATTAAACATATTTTAATAATTGATTTCATAATGAGGTAATTCATAATTCTTTACATCATAAACATATTTTTGAGGGAATGTGAAATGATATAATACATAAATGAGAAATTACATATCCAAATACAAAACATGTTTTTTATTAGGATACATATTGATGCATTGTAGGGATATGTAATTCTAAGCCCTGCAAATAACTTAATAATTGAAAGGCATTTATCATATAAATAAAAAATAAAAAATAATCAATATGACTAAATAATAAATAACTACCTTTATTGGAATATATAAAACTAAAATTCAATACATTCTATATTTATAATATTGATAATTCATTTAGATAAATATTCTTGATGATATCAAAAAATTATGTAGTTATATTAGTGTAAGATTCATTAAAGTATACTCACAAAGATGAATATAATTTTAATATATTAAATTAATGTTTTTTTTGGAAAAAATTAACCTTTTAATTTTGAAATCACTTATTTAAAATGTAAAAAACTTTAAAAAATTGAAATTTTTTTCTTCAGAAATGACTATAGAATAATAAAACAGAAGATTCAAGGAAAATAATATTCAGGATAAAGGGAAATGTTGATTATAAAGAGTATTTCAAAACAATGATTCCATTCACAAAATCAATAAAAATTGAATCATTTGGATAAAGACAAGAATATTATAGTTTATAAATTTTATTAAAAGTGAAACAGGGATGAAAATGAATTCAATCCATCAATATAGAATATAAAATACTACCTTGAAAACATTTCAATGAAATTGTACACATGAAATAAAAATATTCTTGACTGAATCGAAAAACAATGTTGGATTACGTTTAAATTATTTTTTCACTCATTATGAGTGACTTAAGAGGTAAAAATTGAAAAAATACGAAAAATCCCCCGAAATAACCATATGATAATAAAATTTACTGTTTTTAATATAGAATGATCATGTATTCACACTGGGAAAACATAAACATAAACAATCCTAAATGTGTATGATATTGTGAACTAAACCCTTACATCAAGTCCTCTTTTCTTTGTAAATTATTTTAAACTCGTTTATAAAAAATTAAAATTTATTAAAATTTCACAATAGAAAAATATAAATACTTATATTATCATATATGATCTTCTTATACCATTTTATTACCTCTTTAATTCATTACTAAAATCACTATTTTTGAGTGTTAGCTGTTTCATTTTTCATAAACTTTTTAGTTTGGTATTTTTTTCATTCATCTTTATTGTGCTGCAATAATCTATAAAATGTTAATAATGATATATTTATATAATATATATTTATTAATTACATATTTATAACTATCCAAGTACTATATTGATGAAAAAAATTAGTGGGTTATGATTTCGTGTTACGTCTGATGGAATGAAGATGAATATGGGTTGTTCCACAAAAATTATAAAATTTGATTACATTTAAGATACATATTTTATTATATTAGCATGATTATATAATATTTTAATTAGGTATAATAAGAAATAAAAGTAACATACTTGGTTAAAAGTTATAATTATTATTTTTTATTCAGGAAACTACCTTTCAATTATGCCCTATAAAATGCCACATTGATGAGACCAAAGACTCTAGGTCATTATTAGTGAGGACAATAAGATATTTCTTCAGGTCATGGATGAGTCATAGTGAAAAAAGTATTAGTAAGAGAGGATATATAGTTTCCTTATATAAGTCATGTAAAGGAAACTGCTAGAATCACCTAAAAAAATTTATAATTTGTAGCCTTTTTCAAGAGAAATTGGTTCCAAATTATAATATATGATAAGAACATATGCGTAAGGTCAGAAAATGAGGTTTAGGAAAGTTTTATTGTAATTTATACTCTCATATCTTTATATAACCCTCGGTAAGCCTGTTTAACCTTAATAATTTAATGAAATTTATAATATTTTTATTGTTCAATATGAATATGAATTATGTTAATTATTACATAATATTAATTTTTATGATGAAAAATATTTAATTTATTTTAAATTACAAAAATTATATAACTGTTGAAAATTAATTTCAATATATGTTCAAAAAATGCGATGAAAATTTCTTTCTAAAAAATGTTGCTTTTAGGTATAAAAATTTATTTAAATAAAAATGAAGTTTAATTCTGACCCTAGAGGAATTAATTAGATTAGGTTGAATAAAAAGGGGAAATTTTTAAAAAAATATAATCAAAAACCTAAAGTAACTAATTAAATACTTTATTAAGAGAAAATTACACAGAAAATTTATTTATTTAGGGAAAACATTACATATATTTCAGAAAATTTAATATATTTATAAGTTTAAAATTATATTTTAATTATAATTATTTAACTTCAAAAATATATATTATTCATAAGAAAAGGTTTCATGATCTATCAATATATTCTTATATCATTATAATTTCATAAAAGTGACAATTTTTAAAATATATGTATTTTTCAATATTCACTCAAAAATAAAAAATTTCGGAAAATTAAAAAAATTAACCCTACCATACTTTTTACGTAATGAATTAAAAATTGAAATTCATTTGATCATATTAAATATCTAATATTTTATAATTTTTTTAACTAGTTTCTTGAATAAATTTGTTTGTATTGTTCAACTATTTCCGTAGAAAGAAATATTACTATAATTAATTCTCTCGTTTCACATTTTTCCCTTATTCCAAAATATCATCACTGAAATTTATAGAATGTAACCTCATGAATAGATTTAGGTAGTTATTCATCATATATTACTCGTGTTCAACATCGCATCATCGATCTAATTATCTTTCAAGAGTGCCTTTACCAAATGAGTTATTTGATTCCACAACACATGTTCTATAGTGTTAAGAATATGTATAGTCCCTTCATAGTAAGATAGAACAAGTTTAAACTTTTTTTATTCAGATCTAATCAAATTAATTGGTTCTGAATTATAGTCTCAGAAAAATGGGTGATGGAAACCCATCTTTACTTTTAGAGAATTCGTGGCTTTTATATATGATAATACAAATATCAAATTCATTATATAGTTTCAAAATATTCGATTTACATAGGAAAATTTTTTCCGTTCAAACCAAACCATATAACACCCTTCCATAAATATAATTTCAAGAAAATGTGATCTCCCATATAAAATTGAAAATCACTCACTTGGTTATCGACATAACTATTTTTTCTTATTTTATTTAATTTAAAATGAATCTAAATAGTTTCTACCACTACTTTTGTCTCCTCATAACGTTCTAGGCATACAAGATTCATTTCACCAACTTCATTCAAAAAAGTTGTATTTCAAAATCAATTTCCATGTTAGGGTTTATATGATTAAATTTTAATACATTAATGGGAGATATTGTTATATATAAACTCATCCAATGGTAAATACAAGTCCCACATACATAGAAAGTCAGGTGTTAATGAACTTAACTTGTCATATAATGTTTTAATAATCCTTTTTGACTCTCCATAAGTTTAATAGTAATAGTTTTTTCATAAATATAGCTCATTATTAAGATATTTTTGAAAATATTTAAAAAAAATCAATTTAAATCAGGGTCACAATTTGACACAATTGAAATAGGTTCCTCAAAAAATCTTATAACGTTCTAAATATAGATATTTCCAATATTTTCAAGAGTTAAACAATATCTTATATCAAGGAAATGTGAATAATTTGCGAGACATTCAAAAATAACCAATATGGAATTATTTAATCATGGAAACATTGGGTATCCACTAAAAAAATTCAAAAGTGATATCCTGACATTTCTATATAGGAAAAATTTGTGGTTTTATTTCACCTCTATGATTATATCTCTTAGCCTTCAACTATTAAAAAACAAAAAATCATGAAACATAATCAATAGTTTTTTACTTCACATTAATCTAGTTAAAATGTTTCTTTTGATCCCTATACATATTGGAACTATTTTGTAATATATATTAATTCAATCTAAGCAAATCATTTAATAATGTTCTATTCATCCTAGGTATGGATGCAAAACATAACATGTTTCAAAATTTCATAACAACATCTTAGTAACAAAAATATCGACATCTCTTCATTCCTGGATTTATTTTTTCTCCTTGAAAATTTGTCAACAACAGGAAGAGAACTCATTATATTTTCCAAAAAATATAGTTTAATAATAATTTTAAATATCAGAGATGTTTCACCATCCCTAATATTTCTCATTTAAACTTAATTTGGCCCCTAAATAAATATTCCTTTGAAATTCTCATACCAAACATACCTTCATTATATTTATTACTCGATGTAGCAGCTACCTTATTACCCTTGTGTGAGGGTTGAAGAGTATTGAGAAATCATGATCTTTAAGTAACTATATCCATATATTTATCCTTATGTTGATCTCCATTTATGATAGGAGTTTTTTTAAATATACCATTATTAATATATAGGTCATATTTTCACCATATAGATAAGGTCTCCATATCTTCATGGTCAAAATTATATCAACGAAATCCAGATAATGGGATGAATTGTTTTATTCAAGGATCATTATGTGCCTTGATTTATAAGAAATAAAATTATCATTCTACATAAGGAAACAACAATGTCACTTATTTTATGGATTACTAAATATCACAAATACATCACCTCATGATGGTAATGTCAACACTAGAACATTGTTCAACCTCATTTTTAATTCTTTATATCATTATTTACATTTTTCTACCTATAAGATCATAAACCATTTCTATGTCAATATGATTATTGGGCTGTGAATATAGAAATTTTTTGATCAAATAACTAAAGGTATTATTATGATTAATGTAATATATATATATATTGTTTGTTTTTTTGACATAGTAAATTCATTGGATACTGTTGGCTTTTATGGATCAAATGAGATTCCATCCTTCGATACAATATCACCAAGAAATGGAACTTCCGGAAGTAAAAAAATCAATCTTTCAAAATTTCCCATATAACTCATTTTCTATAAGAATATCAAAATTGATTCATAAATGAATCATATACTTTTTATACCATTTAGATAATAATAATATATCATCAATAAATAACGGAATAAAATTATCAAGATATTCTATGAGGACTATGTTCATTAGATCCATAAAAATATAGGGAACATTAGTCAATCCCATAATAACCCCAACTTTGGTTACCTAGAGACGATTTCATGAGTATAAAAAAATTTAAGATACAATGAGTTTCATTGAGAAGGAATAATCAATTTAATAGTCTTGAAGAACTATATATATACATGAGTCTAATATTATATTTTAAAAATAAAATACATATTATAAAAAAATTCTTACTTCATTGATATTATTCATAGTATCCATATTTATATCACTGATAAAATAAAACAAACAAAATCATAGCTCATATTCTCAGTAATAGTAATGTATAGTAGGATACATTATGAATCATAAAGGTGAAATGTACATGGAATGATAAATAAATGAAAACACATTAAATTTAATCAATAACGTATCGAAGAAATGTATCCATGGATAATATCAAATACAATAATATCCAGGATAATAATAACTGAATTATCAATGAAGTAAATTCTTAATATTATAATTCATGATACCAAAAATAATGTTATATTTACTAGAATTACTGAAAACCATGACAGTTTAAAATATGGGAGGCATACAAAAAATGTATTTAAATAAGAAAAGATGTCTAATTTTACACATGTGACCTTTTGATCCATCAAGGGAATATCAATAACTATAACCCAAATGTCACTTCATGTCCAATTAGTTCCTCATACATTGAATGATAAATATAATTCATAAATAGTATTCCTAATCAATAATAACTTCATTGGGTAAATAAAAATATATTTATCAAGTTTTCCCAAGTCAATAAAATAAAAATTATACTAAAACACCATATTTACAAATGAAATATGGTTTAAGAAATTTTTATTTATAGGATAAATTTAAATTCTAATGATTATAAGAATGTCAATTATTATTAGGACTGTTTATGCCCAAAAATTAATCATGTGAATAAATGACAATCAAAAAAGTTGATTTTTTAGTAAAATTAATTCATTTAAATAGTAAAAAAGATACATTTAAAATAAATTTTCATTAATAATTTCCATTAAAAAATATCTAAAATATTATATAATAATAAAAATTAAATTAATCATTTATGGTGGTGGGAATGTCCTTTGACATAATATATTCTGAAAACAAACCCTTTCTTTTTAATTTTTCAAAAAAAGTTAAAAATATCCCTTTTGGGGAAAAAATTAGATATATTCCTATCTAAAATATAAAAATCAAAAGGATAAGGTAAAATATCCTTGACAAATCATTAATGTGATAAAAATTAAATTTGTAAAATAATTTTGTGGAATGTGGACATTGAAGAAAAATTTACCCAGTCATGAAGAGAAAAAATATCAGCATTTTCTATAAACATTTTTCTTGAAATAGTAACATGAGTTGATCATTAATCACCATGAATTAATATATATTAAATATAAATAACTGAAATTTGATTTATATTCCCAAAAAATAAAAATAGTTTTATTATACCAAATATGTCTCAATGGAGTGGAAATTGAGATTAAATATCCTTCCTTAGGTTCGAATCGTCACACATATTCTCTACCATCCATAATAGACAAGTTATATTAATTATTTAATGTAAGAAGAACATTATTAATTTTTAGTATTCATTTTTTATTTATTTCTATGTTCTATTTAATTACATAATCAATTAATTTAATTTCATTCGTTTTGATGATATTTGTTTTATATATCCAAAATGACTTCAGAATATTTAATATAGTAAAATACGATATTTTTTCATCATATCATGAATAAGAAAATTAAATAATAAAAAAATTATATATCAATGATACTTTTAATAGTATCCATGAAATATGGTTTTGAAAAATGAACTATCTTTCAATCATGGAGTTGTTATTTTGTACGTACGCATGAGTAACATTTCCATTTTTCAATGATCATAATTGAAAAAAGGTAACTATTTTTTATCTCTACAAAATGATTATTTTAACTTAAGTAAAAAAATTCTTTAAATAAACCTATATATACCATCCATGTGATGTGGTGATGAAAAATGAATCACATCATAATGTCTTAGTGGTAGTCCACACATACACATGAACTATGATATCATTTTCCAATTAATGGTCGGGTGAGGAAATGGATAATATACCAAATTTTTAGAAAGATAAATATTTCATTAATTTCATATATATAAATTAATCTCATAATTATAATTATTTTTGAGAGGTGGTTATGGAAAACAAATTGCATCTGGACGTGAGGTTGTTGTCTTTCGTACACATGAACGATAGTTTCATTTCTCATTTGATATAATTAGAGGTATAAATAGGTTAATCCAATGAACTAATAACATCTAATAATATATAAGATTGTATTTTAATTATTTTATCATGTTTCAAGAATATTTTAAGGAGGTGGTTGATTAAATAATATAAAAATTCATGGTTATTAATTATACCTCTACTTCAGATTACTATTTTAGTTTTAAACCTAATGTTTTCCTATGAGAATTTTATGATGAAAATAAGGGGTCTAGGTCATAAATTGGGACTTAAGGCTAGAATTTTAGCTATAATTTTATAAAAAATACTCTTTATATATGGATAATAGAGTAGAGTGAGTTTACTTTTATTAGTGGGGGAGAGGACACACATGGGTTTTTTTATAAATAATAAAATATATTAATTAATTAAAAAAAATGGCTCAAAAAAGACCATTAAAAATTATAAAAAAATTTGTGGTTTTAAATTTAGCTAAAATAAAAATTAGACATGTTTTAGATAATTTTAACCCTTAACTCATTAGTTTAATCCCAGGTCATTTGTTTTTTATCATTAACAGTGATAACATGGTTTTACTGTTTTTACAATTCATTATAAAAAAATTATATTTAACTTATAATAAAATATTAATTATTATGACGAAAAATATATAATCCATTTTTTTAAAATTAAATTAAAATATTGAGTATCATTTAATTTAAAGTTACACATGAAAAATTAAATAAAAAAGGTTTTTCCCAAAAGTCTCCTTTAAAGTATAAATATTTTTTACACAAAAATTAATTATAAATATCCTTAAAATGAACATAATTAGATTATAATTAATATTATTTAATAAAAATTTCATTTCAAAAATATTAATACAATATGAAACTTCATAAATTCTTGAAATGAGAAAACTATTTTCTATAAAAATATTTTTTTTCACTATTCATTACAAAAATTAAAAGTTCTTGAAAAATACAAAAAACCCACCTCAAATTTTTTTGAAATTTTGTATTCAAAAATGAAGTGTCTTTCTTTAAATTATAATTATATAATTTGGAATTCAAAATTTTAAATAAAAAAAATATAATGTATGAAAATAAAATTTGGTTAAAGATAACACATTTTCATTTTAGTTGATAAATTACCTAATATTCTAATAACACTATGAAATATATTTAATTAAGATTAATAAGACATTAAAATGATATATTCTATACATAATTGGTTTTTTAAATTTTTCCCTTGTACAAAAATTTCATTCTTTATAGTTTTATGTATATTACATTCTAAATAAATGAGGGTGGTTATTTTTCATAACATCCTATGGTTCCCACAGTTCTCCCTCGATTTTATGATTTATCAAAAGTAAAATTACCAGTAATGTTATATGATTGCACAAAATATGATGTATATTATTAATAATTTAAATAGTATCTTCATTATAATATATATTTTGTTTTATTTCTATTTTTTTGTAGGTGTGAACATACATTAGGTCTAGAATATACATCCCTGAATAAGAAATATTGAACACATCATGTACCTTCGTTGAGGATTAGGGGTATTTCCAATTGGATATCCACAGTTTAATTTCTTTCTAGAATTTAAAAAGGCTTGATTAATTGGGGATCATTTTTCCTTTATTATCAAATCTTATAGATCCCTTAAATTTATTTACTTTCATGAAAACATGATCATACACTTGAAATTACAAATCATTCCTTTAGGTTATCAACATTACTATTTTTTTCCTAATTTTAGATTATACTATAACATTTTGAATAACCTTTACATTTGTTTTATATCCTTAAAAATTTCCAAGCCAAATGTATTCATTTCACTAACTTCATCCCAAAAAGTTAGAGTACAATAACTTTTTCCATATAATTCTTCATATGATACCATTTGAATAATGAATTAAAAAAAAATTATTGAAAAACACAAAAAAGGTAAATAGTGAACCAACATTCAATAAAATTCATCTGAACACGACCTAAATATGTCTTTTTAAAAGGAGTATTCCATTATGATCTTCTATTAGTTTGAATATGATAGGTCATACCCAAATAAAGATCTTTATAAAGAGACTTTTGAATAATTTTCTAGAATTTCAACTTAAATCATATATCACTATCAGACACAATTGAATGAGGCACACCATGAGGTCTTAAATAATTATTAATATAGCACCGTGTGAATTCCTCAAGAAGAAAATATTATCTTATTATGAGAAGATGAAAATATTGGTTTAGGAAATAAATAATAACCCATATAGCTTCATTATTTTAAGGATTCATTTTTAATCAAATTAAGAAATACATAATAATGTAATCCCATTTACCTATATAAATAGTTAACGATTTCATGAATCATCTAGGTTGTTTTCTATCATCTATGGCCTATCTCATATTTCAAAATACAAAATATCATCTTGATTTGATTATTACACCATGAGCTATGCCTTAAAGAGTGTCTGAATTTTAATTTCCAGCCAGAATGGTGCACTGGACTTCAAAGTATCAGTTGGGACCCTTGTTCGTGTAGTTGGACCATAAAATTTTTATCCAAGATTATTTTGGATAATAGATAAAATGTTGTTGATTTTAATAAAATTTCGTATTTGATATTTAGACTTGTAACTCAATCATCATGGTTGGTCTAGTTTTTTTATAATTTCTTTAGGTCTTCTTGTGTGGACAATATGTCCCTCTAAATTGATGATATGGCCAATAGTGACTTATAATGAAATGTTTTAATTTGAGTAAGGAACCCTAAGAAAGAAGAATCATGAAATTTGGATAAGTAGGGTGATATTTATTAGTAAAACTTTAAATAGAATTGAATGTGGATGAATTTAAATTGTGCTATAAATTATAATTAATATTTAAAAAATAACATTTCACGCAAATTAAGCACATTTAACATAAAATCAGTAAAGAGAGTATATAAAAAGTTATGAAAATACTAATACCATAATTTATCTTCTTTGATAATTCCATTATCCACTCTATGATATCCCATTATATAAATCATAGTACACTTCCTCACTTTTTGAGGAAAAGAAACAAAATTAAATTACGATCCCAAATTCATAGTAAGAGAATTAATACAGTGGGAGATATTATAGAATAAATAAGGAATTGATTATATATAAGTAATAAAATATTATAAAATAATTCAATATAAATAATCACATAATATTGAAACATATATATGGATAACATAACATTTCATAAAATTAAACAAATATTAATAATTAATTTCATAATGAGGTAATTCATAATTTTGTACATCATAAACATAATTTTGCGGGAATGTGAAATGATATAATACATAAATGAGAAATTATATATCTAAATACCAAAAATGTTTTGTATCATGATACCTATTGATGCATTGTGGGGATATGTAATTCTAAGCCCTACAAATAACATAATAAATCAAAGGAATTTATCATATAAATAAACAATAAAAAATAATCAATATGACTAAATAATAAATAACTACCTTTATTTGAATATATAAAAATAATATAAAATTCAATCCATATATATAATATTGATAATTCATTATGATAAATATTCTTGATGATGTCAAAAAATTATGTACTTATTTTAGTGTAAGATTCATCAAAGTATGCTAAAAAATATGAATATAACTATAATATATTAAAGGAATATTTTTTTGAAAAAACTAACCTTTTAATTTTGAAATAACTTATTTGAAATGTTTTAAACTTAAAAAAAATTGAAATTTTCTTCTTCAGAAATGACTATAGAAGAATAAAACAGAAGATTCCTGGAAAATAATATTCAATATAATGGGAAATATTGATCATAAAGAGTTTTTCAAAACAATTATTCCATTCACAAAATCAATAATATTTGAATCATTTGGATAATGAAAAGAATATTATATTTTATAAATTTTATTAAAAGTGAAACAGGGTTGAAAATGAATTCAATCCATCAATATAGAATATAAAATACTACTTTCAAAACATTTTAATGAAATTGTGGACATGAAAGAAAAATATTCTTGACTGAATCGAAAAACAAGGTTGGATTACATTTAATTTTTTTTACTCTTTATTAGTGACCTAAGAGGTAAAAATTGAAAAAATACAACAAATCCCCCGAAATAACCATAAGATACTAAAATTTATTATTTTTAATATAGAATGATAATGTATTCACATAGGGAAAACATAAACATAAAAAATCCTAAATGTGTATGATATTGTGAACTAAACCCTAACATCAAGTCTTCCCTTCTTTGTAAATTCTTTTAAACTCGTGTATAAAAAATTAAAATTTATTACAATTTCACAATAGAAAAATATAAATACTTATATTATCTTATATGATCCACTTATACCATTTTAATACCTTTTTAATTCATTACTAAAATCACCATTTTGGAGTGTTAGCTGTTTCATTTTTCATAAACTTTTTAGTTTGGTATTTTTTTTTCATTCATCTTTATTGTGCTGCAATAATCTATAAAATGTTACTAATAATATATTTATATAATATATATTTATTAATTACATCTTTATAATCATCCAAGTACTATATTGTTGAAAACAATTAGTGAGTAATGATTTTGTGTTACGTCCGATGGAAATAAGATGAATATGGGTTGTTCCACAAAAAATATAAAATTTGAGTACATTTAAGATACATATTTTATTATATTATCCTGATTATATAATATTTTAATTAGTTATAATAAGAAATAAAAGTAACATACATGGATAAAAGTTATAATTATTATTTTTTATTCAGGAAACTGCCTTTCAATTATGCCCTATACAATGCCACATTGATGAGACCAAAGACTCTAGGTCATTATTAGTGAGGACAATAAGATATTTCTTTAGGTCTTGGATGAGACATAGTGAAAATAGTATTAGTAAGAGAGGATATATAGTTTCCTTATATAAGCCATGGAAAGGAAACTGGTAGAATCACCTAAAAAAATTATAATTTGTAGCCTTGTTCAAGAGATATTGGTTCCAAATTATAATATATTATAAGAAGATATGTGTAAGATCAGAAAAATGATGTTTAGGAAAGTTTATGTGTAATTTATACCCTTATCTCCTTATATAACCCTCAGTAATCCTGTATAACCTTAATCATTTAATGAAATTTATAATATTTTTATTGTTCAGTATAAAAATAAATAATGTTAATTATTACATAATATTAATTTTTATGATAAAAAATATTTAATTTATTTTAAAATACAAAAATTATATAATTGATGAAAATTAATTTAAAAATAAGTTCCAAAAATGCGATGAAAATTTCTTTCTAAAAAATGTTTCTTTTAGGTATAAAAATTTCATTAAATAAAAATGAAGTTTAATTCTGACCATAAAGGAATTAATAAGAATAGGTTGAATAAAAGGAGAATAGTTTTAAAAAAACTAATCAAAAACCAAAAGTAACTAATTAAATACTTTATTAAGAGAAAAGAACAGAGAAAACTTATTTATATAGGGAAAAAATTACTTATAATTCAAAAAATATATATTTATAAGTTTAAAATTATATTTTAATTTTAATTATTTTACTTCACAAATATATATTAGTTATAATAAATGGTCTCATGATCTATCAATATATTCTTATATCATTATAATTTCAAAAAAGTGACAATTTTTAAAATATCTGCATTTTTCAATATTCACTAAAAAATAAAAATTTCAAAAAATTAAATAAATTAACCCTATGATACTTTTTTTGTAATGAATTAAAAATTGAAATTCATTTGATCATATTAAATTTCTAATATTTTATAATCTTTTTTTGACTAGTTTCTTGAATAAATCTGTTTGTATTATGCCACTATTTCTATAGAATGAAATATTACTATAATTAATTCTCTCATTTCACATTCTTCCCTCATTCCAAAATTTCATCACTAAAATTTATAGAATGTAACCTCATGAACAGATTTAGGTAGTTATTCATCATATATTAATCATGTTCAACATCACATCATCGATCAAATTTGTTTTCAAAGTGCCTTTACCAAATGAGTTATTTGATTTCACAACAAATGATTTATAGTGTTAATAATATGTATAGTCCCTTCATAATAAGATAGAACAAGTTCAAACTCTTTTTATTTAGAGCTAATCAAATTAATTGCTTCTGGATTATAGTCTCATAAAAATGGTAGATGGAAACACTTCTTTAATTTTAGAGAATTCATAGCTTTTATATATGATAATACAACTATCCAATTCATTATATCGTTTCAAAACATTTGATTTACCTAGGCAAAATTTTTCCATTCAAACCAAACCATATAACACCCTTACATAAATATAATTTCAAGAAAATGTGATCTCCCATAGAAAATTCAAAATCACTCACTTGGTTATCGACATAACTATTTTTTTATTTGATTTAATTTAATATGGGTCTAAATAGATTTTACCAATACTTTTTTTCCTCATAATGTTCTAGGCCTACAAGATTCATTTCACCAACTTCATTCAAACATGGTGTATTTCAAAATAAATTTCAATTTTAGGGTTTATATGATTAAATTTTAATACTTTAGTGGGAGCTATTGTTATATATAAACTCATCCAATGGTAAATACTTGTCCCACATACATATAAAGTCATGTGGTAATGAACTTAACTTGTCATATAATGTTTGAATAATCCTTTTATACTCTCCATAAGTTTAATGGTAATATTTTTTTCATAAATATAGCTCATTATTAAGATATTTTTTAAAATATTTTTCAAAAAATTCAATGTAGATCAGGGTCACAATTTGAAACAATTGAAATAGGATCCCTATAAAATATTATAACTTCCTTAATATAGATATTTCCAATATTATCAAGAGTTAAACCGTATCTTATATCAAGGAAATTTGAAAAATTTGTGAGTCATTCAAAAGTAACCCATATGGAATTATTTAATCTTGGAAACATTGGGTATCCACTGAATAAAATTCAAAAGTGATATCATGATATTTCTATATAGGAAAAATTAGTGGTTTTATTTCACCTCTACGATTCTATCTCGTAGCCTCAACCTGTTGAAAAACCAAGAATCATAAAACATAATCTATAGTTTTTTACTTCACATTAATCCAGCTAAAATGTTTCTTTTCATCCCAATACATATTGGAACTATTTTGTAATATATATTAATTCAAGCTATAAGAATCATTTAATAATGTTCTATTCATCCCAGGTATGGATGGAAAACATAACATGTTTCAAAATTTTATAACAACATCTTAGTAAAAAAATATCAACATCTCCTCATTCTTGGATATATTTTTTCTCCTTGAAAATTTTCATCAACAGGATGAGAACTCGTTATCTTTTCCAAAATATTATAGATTAATAATAATTTAAAAAATGAGAGATGTTTCACCTTCCCTAATATTTCTCATTTAAACTTAATTAGGACCCTAAATAAATATTACATTGAAATTCTCATACCAAACATACCTTCATAACATTTATTACTCGATGTAGAAGCTACCTTATTACCCTTGTTTTCGGGTTGTATAGTATTGAGAAATCATGATCCTCAAGTAACTCTATCCATATATTTATCTTTATGTTGATCTCCATTTATAATAAGAGTTTTTTTAAATATACCATGATTAATATATAGGTCATATTTTCACCATATAGATAAGGTCTCCATATCTTCATGGTAAAAATTATAGCAACAAAATCAAGATCATGGGATGAATTGTTCTATTCAAGGATCATTATGTGCCTTGATTTATAGAAAATAAAAATATCATTCTACATAAGGAAACAACAATGTCACTTATTTTATGGATTACTAAATATCACAAATACATCACCTCATGATGGTAATGTCAACACTAGAACATTTTTCAACCAAATTTTTAATTCATTAAATCATTATTTACATTTTCCTACCTATAATATCATAAACCATTTCTATGTCAATATGATTAATGGGCTGTGAATATAGAAATATTTTGATCAAATAACTAAAGGTATTATTATGATTAATGTAATATATATACCTATGGTTTGTTTTATGACATAGTACATTCTTTGAATACCATTGGATTTGATGAATCAAATGAGATTCCATCCATCGAGACAATATCGCCAAGAAATGGAACTTTCGGAAGTAAAAAATCAATCATTCAAAATTTCCCATATAACTCATTTTCTATAAGAATATCAAGAATGATTCATAAATGAATCATATACTCTTTTTACCATTTGTATAATAATAATATATCATCAATAAATAATGGAATGAAATTATTAAGATATTCCATGAACACTGTGTTCATTAGATCCATAAAAATATAGGGAACAATAGTCAATCCCGCAATAACCCTAAATTTGGTAACCTAGAGACGATTTCAGGAGTATTAAAAAAATTTAAGATACAAAGTGTTTCATTGAGAAGGTATAATCAATTTAATAGTCTTGAAGAACTATATATATACATGAGTCTAATATTATATTTCAAAAATAAAATACATATTATAAAAACATTCTTACATCATTGATATTATTCATAGTATCCATATTTATATCACTGATAAAATAAAACAAACAAAATCATAGCTAAGATTCTCAGTAATAGTAACGTATAGTAGGATACATTATGAATTAGAAAGGTGCAATGTACATGGAATGATAAATAAATTAAAACACATTAAATTTAATCAATAACGTATCGAAGAAATGAATCCATGGATAATATCAAATACAATAATATCCTGGATAATAATTACTAAATTATCAATGAAGTAAATTCTTAATATTGGAAGTCATGATACCAAAAATCATGTTATATTTACAAGCATGACTGAAAACCAAGACAGTTTAAACTATGGGAGGCATACAAAAATGTTTCTAAATAAGAAAATCTAACTGATTTTTCACATGTGACCTTTCGATCCATCAAGGGAATATCTATAACAATAACCCAAATGTCACCTCATGTCCAATTAGTTCCTCGTACATTGAATGATAAATATAATTCATAAATAGTATTCCTAATCAATAATAACTTCATTGGGTAAATAAAAATAGATCTATCATGTTTTCCCTAGTTAATCAAATAAAATTCATTGTAAAACACCATTTTTTACAAATGAAATATGGTTTAAGAAATTTTGATTTATAATATAAATTTAAATTCTAATGATTATAAGAATTTCAATGATTATTAGAATTGTTTATGCCCAAAAATTAATCATGTGAATAAATTACAATAAAAAAAGTTGATTTTTTTGTAAAATTAATTCATTAAAACAGTAAAAAAGATACTTTTAAAATAAATTTCCATTAAAAAATAATTAAAATATTATATAATAATAAAAATTAAATAAGTCAATTATGGTGGTGGGAATGCCCTTTGACATAATATATTCTGAAAACAAACCCTTTCTTTTGAATTTTTAAAAAAAAGTAAACAATATCCATTTTGGGAAAAAAATTAGAAATATTCCAATCCAAAAGATAAAAAACAAAAGGATAACGCAAAATATCCTTGACAAATCATTAATGTGATAAAAATTACTTTTGAAAAATAATTTTTTGGAATGTGGACATTGAAGAAATATTTACTTAGTCAAAAAGAGAAAAAATATCATCATTTTCTATAAACATTTTTCTTGAAATAGTAACATGATTTGATCAATAATCACCAAGAATAAATATATATTAAATATAAAAACCTGAAAGTTGATTTATATTTCCAAAAAATAAAAATAGTTTTATTATACCAAATATGTCTCAATGGAGTGGAAATTGAGATGAAATATCTTTCCATAGGTTGGAATCGTCACACATATTCTCTACCATCTATAATAGTCAAGTTATATTAATTATTTAATGTAAGAAGAACATTATTAATTTTTATTATAAATTTTTTATTTATTTAGATGTTCTATTTAATTACATAATCAATTAATTTCGTGTCATTCGTTTTGTTGATATTTGTTTTATATATCTAAAATGAATTCAGAATATTTAATATAGTAAAATACGATATTTTTCCATCATATCAAGAATAAGAATAATTAAATAAAAAAAAAATTTATATATCAATGATACTTTTAATAGAATCCATGAAATATGGTTTTGAAAAATGAACTATGTTTCAATCATTGAGTTTTTATTTTGTACGTACGCATGAGTAACATTTCCATTTTTCAATGATCATGATTGAAATAAGGTATTTATTTTTTATCTCTTCGATATGATTATTTTTACTTAAGTAAAAATATTCTTTAAATAAACCTATATATACCATCCATGTGATGTGGTGATTAAAAATTAATCACATCAGTTTGTCTTAGAGGTATTCCACACATACACATGAACTATGTTATCATTTTCCAATTAATGGAAGGGTGGGGAAATGGATAATATACCAAATTTTTAAAAAGAAAAATATTTCATTAATTTCATATATATATATTAATCTCAAAATTATAATTATTTGTGAGAGTTGCTGATGGAAAAAAATTGCATCTGGCCGTGAGGATGTTGTCTTTCGTACACATGAACGATAGTTTCATTTCTCATTTGATATAATTAGAGGTATAAATAGGTTAATCCAATGAACTAATAACATCTAATAATATATAAGATACTATTTTAATTATTTTATCATGTTTCAAGAATATTTTAAGGAGGTGGTTGATGAAATAATAGAAAAATTCATGGTTATTAATTATACCTCTTCTTCAGATTACTCTTTTCGTTTTAATCCTAATGTTTTCCTATGAGGATTTTATGATGAAAATAAGGGGTCTAGGTCATGAATTGGGACTTAAGGCCGGAATTTTAGCTATAATTTTATAAAAAATACTCTTTATGTATGGATAATAGAGTAGTGTGAGTTTACTTTTATTAGTGGTTGAGAGGACATGCATTGGTTTTTTATAAATAATAAAATATATTAATTAGTTAATAAAAAATGGCTCAAAAAAGATCATAAAAAATTATTACAAAATTTATGGTTTTAAATATAGCTAAAATAAAAATTAGACATGTTCTAGTTAATTTTAACCCTTAACTCATTAGTCTAATCCCAGGTCAATTGGTTTTTATCATTAACCGTGATAACATAGTTTTACTGTTTTTACAAATCATTGTGAAAAAAATTATATTTAACTTATAGTAAAATATTAATTATTATGATGAAAAATATTTAATCCATTTTTCTAAATTAAATTAAAATATGGGGTTGGATTTAATTTAATGTTACACATGAAAAATTAAATAAAAAAGGTTTTTCCAAAAAGTGTCCTTTAAATTATAATTAATTTTTACCCAAAAATAAATGATAAAAATACTTAAAATGAACATAATTATATTATAATTAATATTATTTAATAAAAATTTCATTTCAAAAATATTAATACAATATTAAACTTCATAAATTCTAGAAATGAGAAAACTGTTTTTAAAAAAATCTTTTTTTTACTATTCATTACAAAAAATTAAAAGTTCTTCAAAAATACAAAAAATCCACCTCAAATTATTTTGAAATTTTGAATTCAAAAATGAAGTTTCTTTTTTTAAATTATAATTATATAATTTGGAATTAAATATTTTAAATAAAACAATATAATATATGAAAATAAAATTTGGTTAAAGATAACACATTTTCATTTTAGTTGATAAATTACCTAATATTCTAATAACACTATGAAATAAATTTAATTAATATTAATAAGACATTAAAATGATATAATATATACTTAATTGGGTTTTTATATTCTTACCTTGTACAAAAATTTCATTCTTTATAGTTTTATGTATATTACATTCTAATGAAATGAGGGTGGTTATTTTTCATAACATTCTATGGTTCCCATTGTTCTGCCTCGATTTTATGATTTATCCAAAGTAAAATTACCAGTAAAGTCATATGATTTCTCAAAATAATATATATATTGTTAATAAATTAAATAGTCTCTTCATTATAAAATATATTTTGTTTTATTTCTATTTGTTCTTTGGTGTGCACATACATCGCGTCTGGAATATACATCCCTGAATAAGAAATATTGAACACATCATGTACTTTTGTGAGGATTAGGGGTATTTCTAATTGGAAATCCACAGTTTAATTTCTTTCTAGAATTTAAAAAGGTCTGATGTAATCGGGGATAATTTTTCCTTTATTATCAAATCTTATAGATCCCTTCCATTTATTTACTTTCATGAAAACATGATCATCCACTTGAGATTCCAAATCATTCCTTTAGGTTATCAACATTACTATTTTTCCTAATTTTAGATTATTCTATAATATTTTGAATAACCATTACATTTATTTTTATCCTTAACAATTTCCAGGACAAAAAGATACCTTTCACCAATTTCATCCTAACAAGTTAGAGTAAAATAAATTTTTCCATATAATTCTTCATATGATACTATTTGAATAATGAATTAAAACAATTTTTATTTAAAAACACAAAAAACGTTAAATAGTGAGCCAACATTAAATGAAATTCATGTGAAAATGACCAAAATATGTATTTTATTACTAGAGTATTTCATTATGAACTTCTATTAGTTTTAATATGACAGGTCATTCCCAAATAAAGATCATTATAAAGATACTTTTGAATAATTTTATAGAATTTCAATTTAAATCATAGATCACAATCAGACACAATTGAATGAGGCATACCATGAGGTCTTAAATAATTATTAATATAGCACCGTGTGAAGTAGTCAAGAGGAAAATGTTATCTTATTATGAGAAGATGAAAATATTGGGTTAGTAAATCAATAATAACCCATATAGATTCATTATTTTATGGACTCATTTTTAATCAAATTACAAAATACATAATAATGTAATTCCATTTACTTATAGAAATAGTTAGAGATTTAAGGAATCCTCTAGGATGTTTTCTCTCATCTATGGCCTATTGAAAATCCAAGCTTCTTGACACATAATCATCAATTCACCACTCCATGTTATCCCACATAAAACATTCACTCAAATACCTATAATTATTGGTGTTTCCATAGTGTATAGAGAAAATATAACTATGAGTGTCCTATATTAATTACCTTTTCATCATAGGAATTAATGGAATAAAAAACCTCTTTACAAATTTTTTAATTCCATCATCATATATGAAGTCATCCAATTTCCCATCATTCATAAAATTAAATTTATATTAAAAATTATCATCATCATGATGAAATTTTTATCATTTTTAATAAATATGGTTTGGAAATCATTTGAAAAAGTAGTGATGTTTCCCCTTAGTTAATAATTCCTAGACACATAATTAATAAATTCATTAACATATGATCCCTATTAATCTTCATTTTGGATATATCTCTATGATATTTCTTACCCAATGCATCAACTAACTTAATTTATTTCCCTTGATGGTGGTGTATTGATAAACCATAATTACCAAGTAGCTCAATCTATCATATTTTCCTCATATTGTGCTCCTTCTATGAAAAGATTTATTTCAAAATCATATGAACTATGTACATCACAGATCTTTTAAAATAATGATAATGTACCCTTATCTTCAATGAAAAGATTATGGCTTCCAACTCAAGATCATAATTCAGATAGTTATATTCATGAGTCTTTAACTAACTAGATGCAAATGAAAAAAAATTATCATTCTATATAAGTAAACAACTATTTCCCTTCCTTGATACAATTTTATATAGCACACATCCCTCATTTTCATATGGTATGATCTAAATTAGATCATTTACCAATGACTTCTTCAATTATCAAAAAAATTATTCACATTCCATTTCCCATTTGAAAAAACCCCGTTATATGTAATATTGGTTTACAAGATATCCAATATAGAAATATTTTGAAAAAATTATTGATGTAAACCCAATAAACTAATGAAACTACATACCTCAGTTATATTTCTTCTTATAAGATATTAATTTACTACCTTTTCTTTTCATGGTGAACTAAGATTCTATACATCGAGCCAATATGTCCATGAAAAGAGCCTATTTTGAAGAAAAAAACCATACTTACTAAATTTCACATATAACTCTTTTCCACTATAATTTTATGTAATGATACACAATTGATTATGACGGCCCTAAAATAATTTACAGAATATGAAGATATCTTCAAAAAATAAAGAAAAATTATCATCATATTATTTGAATACTCTATTCATTATATAAATTAAAATGAATGGTGCATTATTCAATTCAAATATAATTATTGTAAACATGTAATATCCATAGATCATATGAAATAATATCTCTAGAATATATTGTTTTTTTACAATAGATTTATGATACCAATAATGAAGGTAAATATTTAATAGATATCAAGTTATGTGATCTTAATCAAATAATTCATCAATACATGGTTGAGTATACATTTTCATTATCATAACATTAATGATTTCTCAATAATAAATTCATAACCTCATTGATCTATATTTCTTTATAATAAATAGAAAAGGGGATCCCCATGAAAATATAATTATGTATATAAATCCCTTACCACACTACTCCTTTAGTTGTTTATTTCACTCCACTAACTCCATAGTGGCCATTTTATATTGATCCATTGATATGTGACTTGTCTATGGGATTAAATAAATAAAAAACTCACATTTATAATATGGTGTATGTCTAGGAAATTCTTTAATAAATAAATCAATTTATTCCTACATAATACATAAATTCAAAATTTTATATTACCACTTTTGTCTGTAGGTTGTGTCTTCTCTAATTCTATAGCAATTAAATTCAGAGGGGCTATTGGGGTTGGATCGTGACATGAATCAGATGATGATTTCTCAAATCTAAAGAAATTCAATTCCACGTCATTATCATGAATTATAATTTCATTCTCATTTAAATAAATTTTGACTTTATATTTCGAACTCTAGTCTATTCCATGGAATATATAAAATTAAACCATATGTATAATAATAAATCCTACAAATAGGGAACCTCTATATGAAATAATGAGAACATATTATCACATACTTATTGTAGTGATATTCTATGCAATAGTTTTAACTAACAACTCCATTATAAGGTTCCAATGAAGTATCTAGTTTTATTAGAAAACATGGAAGCCATAAAAGAGTATGAGGATCCATAATAAAATAAAAAATTAACTAATATTTTTGATATGTTTAAATTACCTACAACATCTTTTAGAACATAATCCTTAGCTAGATTGATCACATAAGATTATTCTTCTCACCATGTCCTATACTATGTTTGTTTCCCTTAATTCATGGGACATTATTTGGAATAATTTCCTAATTACTTATACTTGATACATTAGATAGTATAATTATATTTATTCCCCTTATATTCATTATCCATATAACTATTTTCTCTAAAATTGTTACAAACTCACACACTCTCCAATCATTTTCCAAGATTTTTATTTCCAAAATTTTCACATTTTGGAAATTAATTCACTCTCTTACTAGTCATTGACCTCTTCCCTTTTTCTTTTTGTTCAGATAACCTCATATTTTCATGATTTATCTTTAATATAAAGGAATAAGAAAATTAATTCCATAAATTATTATCACTTGAGACTATATAATCATATGATGATAACATTTAATATAATAGTTTACTTCATAGAATCATATTAAGCCCACGAAATAAATGATTAATCCACTTATAGGGATTGAGTGTGTAGTTTGAATAATATTAGGATAATCATATAAATTTATCCTCATAATCTATCATGATTTAATCCTTATTATTCATTAATGTGATGAACTACCTCTCCATTTCAACTCTCTATTCTCATGGTAAATATATTTCAATCACAATTACATTAAAAGGTATCTATTCTATGATTTATATTTCTCCAACATCCTTATTGGTTTGGATCTATGACAACCATTGATCTATATCTCATTTCAAATAATAAAATTCAAGAATAATTTTTTCACTTTATAAACATCCCAATGTGAGGAATATATTTTCGAGAGACTTAATCCATTTCTTATTTATCAATATTTTTGAAGTTCTATTAAATTTTAGTGGCTACTTTCACATGATGTGATCCAACATAAGAGAATCACCCTATAGAAAAACAGGGTTTTCTATTCTAGTAATTTTATTCATTATAACCTTAATATGCCTCCCTAATACATCCATGATCTTGTTAGTTATAATACCTATTTAATGGTATTTTTATGTAGGGAAATATCTATATTATCTCTGGGTGTTTGTTACCTTTTTATCATTAGAAACTATCATTGAATAATGTCACACACTGAGTAATCTCACAGTCATCATGAATATTTATCCACAAAATAAAAATCCATCTAATGTAAATTTTTCTCAAATACTATAATGGATTATCATAATACTGATGTTATATTTGTTAATTTTAAAAATTGTTCCCAAGGTTTCTACTAAACATCCTCTTATACCAACTTCTACAACCCCAACTCCAGTAACCTTGATCTTTAATCCATTTAATTAAATTTGTATATGATATAATGGATCTCATCCAAAATTACCAACCAATTTATTAGTCTTGAATAACTATATATATATATATCATTCCCATATTATATTGGAAATATAAATCACATATTAAAAAATCATTCTTTTTTGAAATTCTTCACAATATCCTTCTTTATATTCAATGGGAAAAAAATAAAGGTGAGATTAGATGCTTGGAAAGAGTTAGGTATATAATATTATATCATGAATCGATAAGGAATAATCAATATGGAATGGTAAATAATGGATTTTTTTATTTTATCAATAATATGAAATCAAAATGCATCCATTGATAATATGTAATAAAATAATGTCATGGATAATAATTACAGAATTCCCAATAAATTAAATTCCTAATGTTGGATTTCATGACCTCAAACATCATTATGTCTTTACTTCCAAGACCTTGTGCTAAGATAGTTTAAACTATGGGTAAGAATAAACTAAAAAACAACATAAATATGTCTATAAACTAATTTGTATCATGAGACTAATCGATGCATCGGGGAATAATCTAAACCAAATCCCCACCCATCATTGATTTCATAATGAATCCCTTTTATATTGAGTGATAAATTTCATTAATAAATAACACACCTTATCGAAAATTGTCTAAATTGAGTAAATAGTACATATTAATAATTTTTCTAATAGTCAATGAATTTAAATTAATAGTTAAACACAATATTTGCAAATGATATATGGTTTATGAAATAAAAATATCCATGATAAAAAATATTTATTTTTAATAGAAATATAATATCCGTTGATCATAAGTAATTGAATGTTTGAAGGGATAGTTAATGGCCATAAATTAATCAATTTATGAATGATAACCATTATAATATTATATCCTGTAGTAAAATCAATTATTTTAAAGAATAAAAAAACATTTAAAATATTTTTTCATAAATAGTTTCCATTTAAAAATAATTAAAATCTTATATAATAATCCAAAGGGAATAAACCAATAATATTGGTGAGAATTTCTACTGATTCCTTATATATACATAAAAAATTCATATAAAGTTTTCAAAAAAAATGTTTGAAATGAACATTTGGTAGATATATTATGTCACAAACCATCCAAAGTCACCTATAGAAGCCACCTAAGCTTGACCATCATGATAGAAAGTTACAACAAGATAACATTAAAAGTATCATATATGGAAAAAAGAAAAATAACTAGATTACAATGCATAAGAGAAGAGATAGATCGAAGATCAATGTATTCCAATCCAAGCCAGCTAAACTACATTTCATAAAAATAAAATTAAAAAAATTATCCATGTGACCGACTGTTACCTCTAAGAAATCATGAATTGAAGGTGTTGAAAATAAGAGGATCCAACATGATACAAAATACCATTTCATTTACCTGAATTGTACAATAAAAAATCTAAAACCTCTCTAACTAAAATTTTGGTTTTCTGAAAAAAAAAACACAGTAGGATACCTCCAGAGATTCTATGAAATCTCTAATATCAATAATAAAATAGACACAGGTTTTAATAAAAAAAATTCAATCCATTATCATAAATCAAAACTCATTTTTAAATAATTTTCCTTTTTTCATAAAATTATTTCAAATACATATAGACAATAATATTCCATGTAGAAGTGATAATATTAGAAATAATATCCACAAACCATAAGGTAAAAATGTAATCATACAAACATGACAAAATCAATCATGAAATGCCATATGAGACAACCTCATGTGAAAATAAAATGATCAAGAATCTGTTAATAGAATCCATTATGTGAAAAATAACCATAAAAAATAAATAATTCCATAATAGACCCTAGACTATGGGAATATTTATTATAAATAATAGAGCCTAAAATAGACATATTTTGGGACTAAATAACATTGATACAATCCATAGTACATTTATATACCATAGTAACCCCTAGTGCTACCACATACACTATGATCACCTATGTCCTTTTCCCAATAAACCCGTGGTTCCCAATGTTTCATATTTTTCAATATACATTTCCAAACCATGTTCATAATTTGTAAAAAAATTTCATTTCTAAGACAATCTGCTTAATCATTTGAAACCCCCATTTCAGAATCAAAACCACTATTAAATAATTTAATCAAACACTTGGGTCATAAAAACATGTTTTTAAAGAAAACCCCATTAAAAACATGAATATTTAGTTTAAATCCATTAAAACCACATTTAACATCAATTAAGGGAATAATACTATTTAATTTTAAAAGAAAAACAGGAAAATAATATAATTAACCCATTATTTGACAACACCTACCTCAAAACAGAGGTAAAACCAATAACCTTTGAAAATAGAGTTGGTGGGAGTGTAGATCGGGTCCTCATGATCCAAGATCTATATGAAACAATGACAATAATTCATAAAACCCATTATATATATCATAATAATCACAATTTTTTTCCAATAAGATGATAGGAAAAGGGATCAATCATAGATCTACAATAAAGAGTGGAAACTGGATAAGAAATTTAACATACCTTGATGAAATCCATCAATAATGAAGGAAAATCTCAAAGAATCCAAGGGGTGCTAAAAATGGATGGGGATTAATTTTATTTTAAATCAAATAGGTTATATTAGTCCAATATTACCATAGTATTATTTGTGTTTCTATAATTATATTACCTAATAACGATTTTTTTCATAAGGGAATTTCATTTATAAAATTTTGCGTCGTTACACACAAATCTTTAAAATACCATCCATACATCTATAAAAGATAAGTGGGTCATCAAAAAAGTTTTATTTTATCTCAAAATTTAATTTAATTCTCTTACTATGAGTATGATCCTTTCGAATCACCCTTAAGGAATGGAAATTATCAAAATTTTCATATAAATAATTTTTCAAAATGAGAGAAAAAATTATGTCATCACTGAAAAGGGAACTGATATACCCAAGGTTATAATGTGGGGTATTGAGTAGACAAGATAAATAATAAACCACTAATTTATATGCCTCTATATTATATTAAATTTAACTATCAAATTCTTGGATAAAAATATCCATCTCACATGTCTTGGTTTTGTATATTTCTTTGATAAAAAATACTTTAGGTTACTTCAGTGAGTAAAAATAATGACTTTAGATTGAATCTAGAACTTCCTAAACTTTTTTCAGGGAAAAAACTACTAAAAACCCTTTATTATTTGTGGTGTAATTATATTGTGAAACTTATAGAATTATAATATAAAAAACGCCACATTAAGTCTCTTTTTCTTCTTATACCACAAAACAGTCCCTATAAAAATATCACGAACATCCCACATTAATACAAATAGAAGTTTCAAATATGGGGCAGTGAAAATGGTGGAAGAAGTCATATTTTCTTAAATAAGTCTAAAATAATCAACTAATTTCTCATAAAAAATTAATGGATAGTCCTTAACTAATATAATACAATGAGGCCTAGTGAAATTATAGAAATAATTAATAAATCTCTAGTAGAAAATCACATGTATCAAAAAACTTCTATTTCACTTCACAATTTTTGGAGGGGGACTCTTTTGAATCATGTTTATTTTAGAATTTTTCACCTATATTCCCCTATTTTAGACCTTATTATGAATTATAATACTCCTAGTGACAATAGATTAGATGTTTTCAACATTACAACAATGTTTCCTTCTTTCTACTTCAGAAAAAAAATGTTCTGATCTTTTCAAATAGTTTCCAAATTGGCATAATGCTATTGATAATTTATCCATAAAAATTATAATAATTCTATTAATCATGTTTGATAAAATGACCATCATACATCTTTAGAGGGTGGTCAGGGAACCAAAAAGTCTATAGAGTATTCACTAGAATGAAAATGTCCCAAAGGTGGATGTGAAATTAATATTCTCCTATTTTTATGAAGCTATAGGGATCTAATTATAACTAGAACAACAAACCAAAAATAGAATAATTATTTCCCATCTGGACTCTTAAGAATTTAGTCCAAGAATTGGATAGGGAAATGGTAATTTCTAGTACATTTTTTGAGATTCCTAAAATCAATAAAAAGTCTTCGCTTTGAATTTTTCATAACTTATATTTTCCCTCATTTTCCTTAATCACAATAGTGGGACCCCCATTCATTGGAAGAACATAGACTTGTCTGACACACGGCCTATGAGAAATGACATAAATAATCCTAGAATAAAAGATTTTTATCACTTATTCTCTCAGAAATTCATTAATATTGGGATCCATACTTCTTTAACACTCTACACATGACATATGATTAGGTTCTATAGGGAACCTTTATATGAAGAATGATGGTTTGATCCATTTGATGTCAAATATATAACAGAATAAGGTTGACATGTACCTCTTCAAAACATACAACAATAATAGATCGTTATCTTTTTAATTCAGTAGATATAGTAAGTGGAAGTGAATATATCTCACCGAAAAACACATGTTTCAACTATGTAGGAAATATTTTACGATCTAATTGGGGTGATACATTTGTCTGAAGGGAAATATTTGATCTATGTGAAAAAAATGTATCCAATTTTATTCTTAAATAATTAATGGGATAAAAATAAGGCCCCTCTTTAATATAGTCCAAATTGGATAGCTCCTTACATTTAGATTATAAATTTTGTTTTAGAATTTTTTCTTTGGAAAATTTTCAATATGTTACAAAAATTCACACTCACAAGTATTACTTAGCACTATTTCATTACATAACTAGATTCCAATACCGATTTCAATGGGTTTGGATATATTATTAAAATCATCGTAAATTCTAAAAAAATATTCTTTTTCTTCATAATAATTTTCATCAAATTATATTCTCTCATCTTTAAGGTATTTTCTAGTTTTTTAGGGTATCATGATCTGTCAAATACATTAAAATCCATATCTTTTCACCAATGCTACAAATTAACTTTCCTTGAGCATAATTTTTTAATACCCCTATGGTGGAATGGAAGGGTTCCCTATGTATGATATGGAATTAATCATCACATTACATATCTGTAATAATAAATTTAGTATGTAGATACATTTTCCTACTCCCATTTTTAAATAATCCACTCTTTCCATGGTCTGCATTCTAGAGTATTTAGCTAACTGTAATGCCACTATGGTGGGAAACAAGTCTCCCTATATTATCTGTAATAACAATTATTATGGGATTAAATTTAT
Organism: Viscum album; assembly: GCA_963277665.1. Taxonomy (NCBI): domain Eukaryota; kingdom Viridiplantae; phylum Streptophyta; class Magnoliopsida; order Santalales; family Viscaceae; genus Viscum; species Viscum album. Next base: position 697,612,051 of record OY728121.1, on the reverse strand, counting down.
ATTATCTCTAACACGATAAAGGAAATTTAACTAAACACTCTTTAAAAAGGTGTATGGGATATAAAAACTACATGTGAATTTTAACTCAAGGGGTATTCTGTTTTGAAAAATAGCATTACACTCTTCTATATATAGATATGTTGAAATTCCTATTAGGTTTTCATTATTGGAACATCATTCCTAGATTTTTTAGTTATGATGGAACTTTAACTAAACCTTGAAGGAATGGAATTCATGAGAATCTTTTTAGAAAGCTCAAAAAATATGAGTAGTTCTGGTTTTCTAACAAGTTTATTAATTCTATGAGGCAATGTAATGTTTTGGGATAGATTACTTAAAAAATTATTCATCCAATAACGTTCTACATTATTATTTTATTTTCATTTATTATTCTTTACATTCAAACCCTGTTTTTATTTTTTAGGTGTCATTACATGAGAAATCTGATTTCTTTTAGGAAATATAAATTAATATAATCTTTAAATTTGATAATTTGTTTTCTAGATTCAATCAAGGTTTCATATTAAAATATCCTAGGGTCATTTATATCTTCTTGATGTGTTTTTCGTCCACTCATAGTTATGAAAAAAATGAAATATTCCCTAGGGTTCATTTTTTTGTGCATGGAAGTATCCCTTTATTTATTGTATTCATTACACTAGATTTCTATCTCACTTGGAATTATATATTATAGAGCCTAAAATATGATTTTTCTTTGTCATATTCATATTGGTATTTTTTGACACGTCAAAAACCATCATGTATAACATTTTATTTCTGATCTAATCTATATTTTCCTATGAATTAGAGGCTTTATCCCTATATTGTTTTTGGAAATTTTATTTAGTAAGTAATGGGAATAAAAGGGAGGTTTTTTTTAATATTCCTTATTCTCTCCATGTCAAAATATAGTGGTCATTATCCCATTGACTATAATTTTTTTCAAATAGGTCATCACTTTCAAGTATCCTAGTATCATGTCTTGTAATATTTTTATCTTCCAAGGGTATGGATCATTTTTCAAAATTGGGACAATATATTTTAGAGTGTAAAAACATTCCACATTAATAACAATTTTATCAAGGTCGTTGTTTCTGAATTTGGATTCTAATTTTTTTGCACAATGTTTGTAATTTTGATTCATTAAATATTGGAGATGGTAATTTATAATATTATGTAAAATATCAATTTCCATACATGACCTAATGGTGAACTCTACCCTATTGAATCTTATTATCCTAGAATACTTGTGTTGTGAATTAAGGGATAGAGTTTCATAAATCATTCCAATATATTTATCAATATTATATGTGTAATTAAATCTAATATATTGGTCCACCATGTTTTAAAATAATGGTCAAGGACCATTTTTTAAGGAATCCAAAAGTAGTTGTAAGGTATGTTGATGATGTAGAAATTTCTTTATGAGGTCCTCAAATCAATCCCATGCATCATGGAAAGCCACTCCATCCTCTTGATAAAAGAAATTAATTTTATTTCTAAACTCTCATTTAAGTATTCTAGAAAAAACATTTATGATGGTAGATTCATATACATGTTCCCAACTCTCAAATATGTTTTCATCTAATGTAAGAAACCAATTCCTAGAATTTATATTTTAAATAGAATGTAAGGATCTAATTTTAGGTTTATTATAACTTAACCACTGAAGTGGAAGCTTCAACACTATGTTATAAAAATCCATAATATAGGAAAAAGAGTCATCACAAGTCAATCCATTAAATATGTTCAACAATAAGATTATTTATTTTTTTAGTACAAATTTAGGGTATCATGGGGATAACCAAATGAAATATGGGTTTCTTAACACTTGAAGAATCCAATAATCCCTTTTTTAATCTCACTCTAGAGTTTTTTGAATAATTGAATGTTGTATATTTTATTAATTGTTTATAATAACCCTCTCTCTCTAATCATCAATATGAGTATTATATTTTTTAACATTATTTACATTATTAATAGCTCTAATGTGTTTTCTAATTACATGTATTTCAATATTTGTATTCTTAGTTTTTTATTTTTAGTGCGTGGGTAAGTTATTATTTTACAAGTGTATAAGAAATTTGTAAAAATGATTACAATTTTTTAAACAATGTTTTTAAGGTATTAAGATTTTATTTCTCATACATTCCTTCCCCAGAAAAAATCCAAAACATTACATGATTATTTAGATAAGTAAAATTGATTAATTATTTGTCCTTATTAAAATCTAGTAAAGTAGGGAAAAGGGTCTCAAAACATGAGGATGGTGTGTGTGAAATTCCAATAAAACAACTCCAAATAATAATAGTCAACAAAAACATTACTATAAAACAATTGAAATAGTGATTCGTGATGTTTCGTATGATATGGGTGTGTAATAGTGTTATGAAGAAGGGTAATTTAGAATGAAAGACAAAGAAATAAACTAACATTAGTAACCAACAAAGGCAATGATTAAGGAAATTCCAATTGTCTACCTTTAAAAATGATATTATTTTGTTCATAGATAAAAAATAATTTGTAAGAACAATTCATAATGAAACCGAAAACCAGTTGTTGATATGAATTTTTCTATATTGAAAATTCTAAGAAGTTTGTTCCTACCAAGATCTATTTTTTTAAATCTTAGTTTACTAAATAATTTATTCATCATATTTGGTAAAAAAATATAGATAATAATTTCCTAATAGTTGAATAAAAATTAATCAATACCAATGGGTTTTATCCTTGAATTTTTATAAAGAATTGGATTCTATGGGGAAGTGTATAAACCTATTATTAATTGAAATAATAGATTAAAAATAATCAACAAAAGTATAATTTTTATTCCCCAAATAAGGTTTTATCCAAAAATCATGTATGATTAATAAAGGTAAAATTATTAATACATAATAAGAGAAAAATAAAAGAAAAAGGAAGAAGTGGGTTCTCTATTGTGAAGGATTTATTCTTACCATGCTTTAATCAAATATCCCTAGACATACCTTGTGTCCAATGGTTTCTAAGTGCTTCCCAATGGTTGATATCTTTCCTAAATCCCCTCTATTTTCTCCCAGATACCACATTTTGAATATGGGTATGTGGAGATCAAATATTTACAAAGCAATATGTAGTAATCTAGGTTAGGAAACATCAAATACCCCATATATACATAATGTATGTCATTATAGATTGTCTCCTTCCAATGGATCAAGGTGATCTCCTCTAACATATGTGAAAAAACCACAAGAATTGTGGCCAATATGATTCAACCCCTTCAACATGAATCTTCCACTTCAATATTCAATTTCTTTCCTTGGGGTATGAGTAATGAAATTTCTCCACATCCTTTAGTTAATTGAGAAAAAAAGAAAATAGTTAATTTTTCAAATGTGATGAAAAATAACAGTAGAAAAAATTTCAAAATTTAAATAAAAAAATGTAAATTCAATTTATAAAATTATATCTCAATAAATGAATCTCTAATAAATTGGTTCTTAAAAAAATATAAAGTATAGAAAATAAACATTATTCAATTTTGCACAAAATTCAGATATTTATAAAAAAATTAAATAATTATTATTTGTACTAAAATAATTCAGAAATAAAAAAACTCAATTAAAATAATATTTCTGATATTAAAAAAACTTCTTCTCAAAATTAATATTCAAAATTATATTCCGAAAATTCCATATAATTTTCCATTGGGTAATAAATGAAGGTATCATGTTTAGAGACACTCGACACTAAATGATGTAAGTATAGTCAATCTGTAGTGTTCCTATAGAACATGGGGATCAGTTGTGGTTATATTATTATTTTTCAATGGTTTATTTATTTTCTACACAAATCACATGTGAATGAACTATATTAATTGGTTGTTCTAGGGAAATTTTAGGTTATGGACAATAGAGTCTTACTCATAGCCAACTCATATGTCCATTACCTGAGAAGACCTTGCTATTTATAGGTTATGGTAGGGATGAGACCCCTTGATTTTTGATCAGGATGGAGAAACTTAAAAAGGATTTAAATATTGGGATGGGGAGAGGCTCAGGGTTGGTAGTAGGTCCACTTGTAGTTTTTTTATTTCTTAATTTATATTATATATGATTGTTTTAGTAGGAAATTAGCTGATATGTATGACTTCAAGTCCTTGTGAGTGATTTTTTATAGAAATTATCGTTTTTATTAATATTATTCACAATTATTGTTGATATTGTTTGGTTATGTTCCATTATTAGTACTCACTATTATATGGGGTTATATTCTCCCCAATTTAACACCATGTACCCTCATTTATAGTCAACAAACATTAGTATATGATGAAAAGTTCCTATATTTATGTGGAACTAATTTATGGTTACTATTGAGTGGACTAAAAGGGGGTTTAATATCTAAAAACATCCACCAATGTTTATTTTGAATGATATTGAGTAGGGAATACAGGGAAAGTCTTCTTTGATTGAGAATTACATCCAGAAATCCAAGGAGGTGGAAGTTTTTTAGAATTATAATATAGATTATCTAATTTATAATGATTTTTATTATCTAAAATGTTCATTAATTTATCTTTATGTGAAGAAAAAAATTATCCTTGTTTACCAAAATATTCTATTACAAATTAGTTGACATTAGTGGGTGATGATGATTCTTATGACTACAATGATATATACAGTACTAAATCTCATATATGATAATATATTCAAGTTTTCCCTAAGGCTACTATTATGGAAGGATTTAACAATCTGGTAGAGGGATCTCTCAAAGAGAATATTTTTATTCAATAAGGTAATGATTTAGAATATGAAAAAATTATAAATATTTCTAAAATGTGGAAGAATTTTCTGCTTCACTATCCTAATATATTATATTATAAAATTATTTCTAGTTTTATAACATATATATACTTTTGGAAGGAGGATATAATGAAGGTGAATGGCCATGGTGAGAAAACTGGGTTCCTTTCTAATATTGTGGTTGCTAAAAAATAAATAGAAACACTACATTTCCCTCTGAATTATATAACAAATAATTTTGTAAAAAATGAATTTCATAATAAGAAAATAAATATAAAAGGAAAATAAAATTTCATCCCCTTATCTTTTAATAACAATTATATTAATCTAGATATATAGGAATAATCCTTCATAGTGTATATTAGTGGGGATATGTAATTTCTTAATGATAATAACTGTACATTTTACCCAGTAGGGTATTCTCATGGTACATATGTTGTAGGTTGACTGCTTAAGAGTTATCAAGTAGGTGAAGGGAAAATAGAGGAGAATCAAGGAAGGGTGGATGGTTTCTTTCAAAAACCCAAGACCAAAGAAAATAAGTAAAATGATGAGGATATGGAAATCAATAAATATTATTATCCATAAATGTTAGAGTGATCAAACACATACTCTATAACTCAAAAATTATATTTTGAAATAAACATCTATTTATCCAGTGGTAATTATGTCTCACTAATGAAATATTACAAATACTTATAGAATTCTCCAAAACTTTCATGTAACAAGATGACCACTACCTTCAAGTGGATTTTGAAATAATATAGTTTTGTGTAAACATTTGAAACGAGGAACCTAATACCTATGTTGAAAATCATGAAATGATTTTTAGAATCCATACATTATAAAGAGACTATTTTAAGATTTTAATTAATATTTTTAGAATATTTTAAATAACATAATATATAATACAGTAATGATTAAATATGACTTAAAATTATATAATTATATATATAATGGGGAAAACCTATAATTTTATTTACTAATTTAGTTCTAAAATAATTAATTTAGCGTATTAAAACTTTTAACCAATTCATAAGGACTGAGTAATTATTGGATTTTCATATTTTGTGGAGTTTAATAAAACATGATGGTGAAATACTTTTCAAATTCTACCAGATATTGATGATGTTATTTTCAAGAGACTAACATAAATCGATTCAAGATGGAAAATATTCAGTTATTTCAATATATATATATATATATATATCCCATATAAACCCCCACCAAATATCAGATAATAAAGTATAAGTAATTATATTAACAAATTTTTATCAAATTTTTTTTTAATTCCATAAATTCTAAAAATACTGATAAATCTGAAAATATCATATATAAACTAAATTCACATTATAGAATAAATATATTATTTTTAATTTTTAATTTTTTTTACATAATCCAATAATTTAAAATGATAATAATTATTTCTATATAAAAATTCATATTTTCACTTAAAATTAACTAACACTAATGATGGAAATTTACATATCTCTATAAAATTCATGTATACATGAAGTAGATTTTATTTTCTACCATAGATATTTAAATGAGTTAAGTATAGTTTCAGGTCTGTCAACCCAATATTAAAATTTAAATATTGTTTTCTCTATGTGAATCAGGTTTAATTAGGGAAAAATATAATGCTAGAGTTTTACTCAATACCAATGAAATTTAATGAAAGATATTTTTGAGGTTTACTCAATTAATGAGACCTTCATTGAATGAACTATGAGTTTTGGGTATTAATATCATAAAAATTCTAATGGATGAAAAAAAAATACTTTCCTTATGTATCCTTCACATAATCAACATTAAATGAATAATATAGAACAACATATATGTATAACTATTTCAATAGCCTATATCCCAATGGATTTTTCTTGATAAAGATCATAAAAGTAGTAAACATAATATTCCTACTTCCCAAGGTAATATAATGGCCTTTGGATCCCAATTCACAACATAAATATTCATGTACATCAAGAGGGGTTCTAGTTCTTTCACTATTCATAACGAATGATTGTATTTGAAGGGAGGGAGCTTTAGAAATCATGTATGAAACAAAATATCACTAACCCAATGAGTGAAATCCCTCCCTTTTATATTTAATGATTGATACACTCGATTTAATGAAAATTTAAAAGGACCTAGGATTTTCATACATAAATATCACATTCTTTTAGATAAATATTGAACACATTTCATAAACACCTGCCCGAGGATCATATTATTTTAGTGTCTCTAGAGAATAGAAACAATGTCTTATTATTTAATGGGAGATCTTCAACATCTTCCACAAATATCTTCTCACATAGTAATCCTCTTAGGATTACCATACCTAAAATTGTCTTCATATCCTTGGGATGAAAACATAATAAAGGGTAAAATCAGATGCATTGTAAAGGTAAATAGAGGATATATTAATCTTTTATCATATGAAAAAATAAGATAAGCATAATGGTATATGAAAATGAACATAACATAAAAAGTTCATACCCAACCTATCTTATATCATAAACAAGATTCATGGAATAATATTTTTTTTGTTTGCGGAAACATGGTCCATAAGAGTGGGAAATCACCATAAATCAAACAGAAATGTTCATCCCATGTCATAAAATTTCAAAACTGTCATAAATATAGAAAACCATTTCATATGTTAAGGTTAACTACCAAGACCATACAAATAATAGACTAAAAATCATCACCATTTTTCCATTGTGGATCATGAAACACCTATTTTACATAGTTAATTGAAACTCGTCTATTCCCATAGTGGATCAATCCCATCAACATGTTTCTCATTATTATCTCATTAGATAAAACGATTTACCCAATGCATTGGAGGGAGATATAGGCCCCCCACATCTCATAATTAGAATCATTAATATGTCTGCAATAATATCATAAAACATTCATCCTATCATTACAAAATATACCATATAAATAAAAAATGTTTCATAACCATTTCATCAATTCCCTAAAGCATAACCCTTGAAAACTAAATGAGTTTGATACAAATTTCTTGAACATAAACATCAACTATCTATATAAATAATAATGATTGCACAATTCATTCGTTTCTTTAGTAATATAAAAGTGACCTCAAGGGATATCATCTTAGATGTAAAATGAAATGGAATGGACACATGGAACATTTCTCGAGGAAAATAGAAATTATCACTTCAAAAAACACTTTTTAAAACGAATTTTTTTTTTCAAAATCCTATAGTTTGAAAATAAACTTGGAAAAGTATATAGGAATATTTAAAATTCTTTTAAAACTTTTCTAGAGTAAAATACCCTTTCCACTTGGAAAACACTTTTTAAAGAAAAAAATTCCTAAAAAAGTTTGGAAATCATTTTCTTTGAAAATAACCATTGAAACATATAAATGAATATTTTAAAAACATTTAAAAAATTTCTTAAGGAAAACAACCCTTACACTTTTAAAAACATTTTATATATATAAAAATTCAGAAAATATTTTTGGCAATCGTTTTTTTTAAATAAACATTGATACATATAAAAGAATCTTTTAAAATAATTTAAAAAAATCATGATGAAATTATCATTTCCAATTTTAAAAAAATAAAATCTATAAATTCATAAATTTTTGTAGAAATAATTTTCTTGTAATATAAAATTTGAAACATATAAATGAATATTTAAACATTGTTTAAATTATTTCTTGAGGAAAACATCTTTTCCATGTTGAAAAAATACTTTCAAAAGATAAAAATCCATAAAATAATTTTGAAAACCTTTTCCTTGAAATATAAATTTGAAAAATATAAAATGGATCTTTAAAAAATTGATTGGTCATGGTGATGGAAATTCAATTAATACCATAAATGTTAAAAAATATTTTTTTTCACATTTTTCTATAAAATCCAAATGAGCATTATTTAGAAAAGATAAGATTATTCCATTAAATAAGTGAAAAAATTAAAATATGGGTAAAAATTTCATTAATAAATAATTTTTATAATTAAAAAACATTTTTTAAAACATTTATATTAAACATGATTTTGGGAGAAAAATGATTCGACAGAAGAGTGAAATAGAGATAGTATTAATTAAAAATATATTTTTGGAATTATTAAGTACAAAAAGAGAGTAAAATGAAGGTAAAACATGTATTATAATGAAATTAATATAGGATAATGAAATTCTTGATTTTCATGAGAGATGGATCATATGATTTCATCATCGAAACAAAAAACATAATTAATCCTGATAAATAATGAGATTGTATTGTAACACACCTACAACATTGGTAACATTGAATCATAATACACAGGAAATAATAAAATTAAATGAAACATAAAATGTAATGAGAATAAATAAATTATTGACATCAAATCTCAAAGTGTCTCTATATGCACCTCACATAGGATGATATGTGCATAACGGAACATATGTCTCCAAGAAGGAAAATTAAGACAAAAATACCATACCTTAATTCTTGATATACTTGATACACATTTGTAACTCATGTATAATTTATATTATTATATTATAAATATATTAAATATCAAAAATTATACATATCATACCATATATGATATAAGTATGACCTTTTATTACCCGTTTATTAACAATTCCTTGCTAAAATCAACTTTAAGGAAAAAACTGCTTTATTTTTCAAGTATGTTTTGGTATTTTAATATATAAATATTAATTTGTTAATTTTTTAATAATATAAATAATTTTAACCATCATATAAATATCATATATATTCATTATATATTTATTTATCATCATCCATAAAATTTATAGATAGAAAATGAAATATCCCATTCGTGGATATGGTAGGTCATACTTATGCATGACTATTGTTCCCATATTCATGATGGAATTAAATAAACTATGGTAAATAATATGTTTCCATCAATTAATAATTTTTATCTCATATACATCACATATGTTTATTTTAACCAATCCTCATTTCCTTACATGTAAAACATATGTAAAAATGAATCACATACCTTCATGAGGTGGTAGTCTGCCAAACACACTATCAACATTATCATATCCCTGAGGAAATGGAATGTAAGAAGGAATATGTTATATAATAATTATATTAGTATTATTATATTAAAAATATCATATGTACTCATTTAATCTATCCTTATTACCATCCAAATAAAAAAAATGAAAACCATAAAACATTTGTTCGTGAGGCGGTAGTCCTCCATTCACACGAGAGAAGTTATTATGATACAATGGTTTGGGAGGTATGTAGGGATATGTGGTAAAATAATTATATAGGTATAATAATATAATAAATATTATATATAATCACTACATAAAACATTATATCCAAATGTGAGAGGTGGTTATGGAAGATGAATAACATCAGTTCATGAGGCGGTAGTATGCATTACAAATGAATGATAATTTTTATAACATTTGATAGATGTGGGGATGGATATAGGTTATCAAATTAATATAATAAAATTTCAGTATAGATTAAATAAATATGCTATTATATTAGAATATTTTTATAATATTTTATCGAGTTAGAAGAAGTATTAAAATAAAAAATTATAGTTAATAACATTAACTCTTATCTAGAAAACCTATTTAGGCTTTACCTAAATCCTTTAATAATTTTATTTTTAGTCCCACGATGACCTTTAGGATGTTCTGATGGAATTAATAAAGAAATTGGTGTTTGTATTGTATGAAAAAAGTGGTTTTGGAAGATTTAATATAAGATAATATGGGGTGGCCTATTAAAAGAGGGAGATATGATACACATAGAATTTTTGAAAAGGATTAAGTGTACAAATGCTTTTCACATGAAAAAGGGATAGAAATAGGAAATTGTAAAAATTTCTAGGTGATAAGTTCAAAATATGTCCAACCTATTTGTTTTGTAAAATTTTTTAGTTCATTTTACACTATATTTTTTCAATTTAACCCCTAGTGGACCCATTTTCACCTTAATTATATTAATTAATTTTTAATAATTATAATATTCATAATGATAAAAAAATAAATATTTCTTATTTGAAAATATAAAATATTTTTATTATTTCAAGATATATTTTTAAAAATTAAATTCATATATGAGGTATAATTTAATTTAAATTTAAAGTCATAGATGTGACATGAAAGTGGTTTGTGAGAGAAAAAAATATCACAAGTATATAAAATTTTTATATCCAAAATCGATATGTAATTATTTCCAATGAGCCAAATTGGATTAATAAATATATAATTTAACTGATTTTACATTTTAATCCATCTAATTTTTTTATGTTTTAAAGTATTGTAAACGAAAAGACTATTATTAATAAAACCCATATTTTTATTCATGGAAAAATTACCTTTTTAGAAAAGTTTCAAAAATTCGCTCCAACAAATTTTAAAATTTAGATTACAAAATTGATGTTTATTTTTTCAAATTCATTTTCTTAAATTGATAACAATTAATGTTATTATTTGGTTACAAAATAAAAAAACCTTTTTTGAGAAAAAAAAGTATTTTTGAATCATATAATGTCTTTTCTAAAAATTTAGTACTTTTTTATCAATATGTTTATCTTATATATAACCATTATACACAATTTTTAAAAATAGCTTTTCAATATTCATACCTCAATGCTTAATGGATATGGTATATATGTTTTATTTAAATAATAGTATAAATAATATATCATGGTTTGTTAAAACATAGTGTTACTTGTAACACAAGCTAAACTCAGTGATGTGTGTAACATAAACTAAATATTGTGTTGTGTGTAAAATAATTTAAAATCATTATTTGGCATAACATAATATAAAATTTATTTTTTAGGAAACACAAGCTATTAGGTAAATTTAATTTATTGGAGAAAATTAAATCATAAAATCTTGGGGTCTTTCAAGCCATTTGGTTGTATAAAATGTATTATTTGTCATCTAGTGTGTTACTTACCATTAGAGAATACCTTGAAACCATTAATTTAATATTAATTCCATATTTAATCCATTCATAATTCATTAGGAATTTATGGAAACTATATGGGAGGTAGGTGGTATATTTATTCACTCACCCTTCATTACATAGGGTGTAATTTAGTGTAACACCCATGAAAATAGATACTTAAAAGGATAAATGTTAATATCCATGTCAACAAAGAAAAAACGTTCATTTTAAGTGCCTACATGTTTAGAAATACATATTTAAGTATTCTTTTCCTAGATTAGTGATCATAATTGGTGACCATAGGGGAAGTTTCCCAGGGTGTGTGTGAGTGAGGGAAAAGAACACTAAAAGGACATGTGTTGGCCTATGGGGACAATCATTAGTTTGATATGTGACATTAGTGAGTAATATCTTGTTGTATGTTTGGAAGTCATCCAAGGTATTACAAGTATACCCATTGGGTTAGATGACTAGGTTCATTTTTTAATGAAAGTCGGGTCATGAATAATGGTATCAGTGACAATACCTAGCTGGAAGTGCAATAGAACTACCTGGGTTTGGTGTGTGGGGTCCATAATAATGGACTTGTACTCTAATGGGGTGGAGAGTGTAACACTCCTAAAAATTTATACTTATAATGATAAGTTCTACTACACATTTCAATAAGGTTTGCCTTTATTTTTAAGAGCCTTCCTAATTAGAACTCTATAGTTAAACCAACATTTCCTAGAGTAGTGATAAGGATGGTTTAAATTCTAGGATGTTTCCCAGGGTGTTTGTGAGTGAGGAAAAATACTTTGAACAAACATGTGTCAGCCTATTGGTATATTCATTAGTATGATAAGAAACACCCATGATTCATATAATTTTGTGTTCTGAGAAGTAATACAAGGTATTACATGGACACCCATGGGATTAGATGGCTAGGTTCATGGTTCGGTGAAGGTCAGGTCATGAAATTTAGTCTCAGGTTTCATCAGATTTCAACTAAACTATAGTGGAACAAAAGTAATCTTGGTCTCAAACTTAAGGATACATTGGTACCAACATGTCCTTAATTAATATGAATCATATGCACATTTTTTTTTTGCATACCCAATAATCACCCACTCTTACTAAAATCCATGTAGATTATATTCATAAATTCAAAATTTATTGTGAATCCATGTCTAACTCTTTTTAGAAATGGTTTCATCAAAATCTCTTTATTTGGAAATAAATAATTTGTCCAAAAATTATTCCATATCCAAATATTTAACTATGTGACCCTACAAGATTTAGTATTGTTGGAAAAATATAAGAAATAGTTATTTTATTGATTTATGAAATGTGATTCTTTTATTAAAGAATCTGTTTTATTGAAGATATTAAGGGCCTTTCATAATCTCTATCAAATATACTCATATAAGTATAAAAACATTTCCACCACTATATATATAATATAAATAATATATAAACCAATATAATCCCATATCCCATGATATTGAGTGACCACTAGAAAAGTAAGAATGCTAATCTAGTATAGGTTATATGATCTTTTCTTGATTCTCATAAAAATAATTACTAGGTCTATGAATACATACCATGCCATTTATCTAACATATGAGCACATCACATATAAAATTTACATGTATTTTAGGACACCATATGTGACCCAACTAAAAATGGCCATTAATTTCACTAGAATAATTCAATCAAGGTCCAAATGTATTTACTCATCATACAAGTGGACAAATACCATGTGGTTTATACTGTAATTGACAACATGATCGACAATATAATCAACCTCGCACTAATTATCAAATTAATTTTTTATTTGTGTAAAAATATTTTATAAGAATAAGAGTTATTATACTTGGTATATTTACAAATATAGAAAATAAATATTGATAATAAGAATATATTATTTTGTATATTGATTACTATATGACATCCGTTGAGATATACTTTGGCGGGCCTATCCAAAAAATAAGTCTCTACATATTACATCAAAAATATTTTAGTCATATCTCATATAATTCACTTTTAAATGAGTCCAAGATTATATTCATACAAATGATAACATATCATCACAACCAGTAATACTCTATGATGATCATCAAGAAGTGACAACTCAATGTTATAATTTGATGGAATATTATCTTTTGACTATTCATGTAAGGAAAATTGCAGATCATACGATGGAATGATAAATAAATATTGATTTCATTATAAATAAATGATACATTTAAAACCATTACATAAATAACTTTTGTGTTATATAATATGATATCTAATATGTCTTTTATGTTTTGGATATGTCAATGGATTCATCAAAGGATATACATCATTTTTCTCTCTAGTAGTTAATAGATCATAAAATCACCCCTCTCAGTGATCTCTCATATGAGTGATATTTGGAAATAATGTGTTCCGTAATTTTTTGAGAACAAGGTTCCTTTTAATGAGATATATATCAATTATTTTATTAGTAAATATTTATCTCTCCATTAATACTAGGAAGTTCTACTAGTTTAGATATGAACTTCCTACGAAAAACAGCATCCTTTGTAGGATCTATTGTATATATTTTATAACAACCCAGTTCTTTATTACATATTAATTCATGATTTATTACATAAAATTACACATAATAAAACCTTAAATATCAAATAGTCTAGTGTATTAGGGAATTATTACATATCATAACATCTTAAACATTTGATACAATAACATTATTGAAAACTTCTTTAACATGTTTCCTAAATTCCAAGGCTTTTAAAACAACACAGGATGACCTAGAGACAAACATAAGAACAGAGTGAGATATAAATCCTAGTAAGGTAATAGACTCGGAATAGCTTGATACATTTTATTCAATAGGAATATAAATGGGAAATAATAGGTGTGATAATCATAAACATGAATAATAAATCATGATATTTCATGATAATACTAACATGGGAACTGTGTTAACTACATAAAGTACTAAATCAAAAATATAGGACGAAGATAACATTGAAGGAATAATAATGAAAAAATAAAAATAATGGAGTTAGTTTTACTCCTTTTACCAACATGAAATATCATTATACTAAATATTACCCAATGTGTTGGAGTGCTATATAATTTTGGGTGCACTTGTCACATTTATTTCATTATCATACTTAAGTGATCCACATAGATCATAAAACATGGAATCACTTATCATTACATTTTATTCTATGAACATGGAGTTTAGAATAAATACATGTAAGTACCAAGTCAAAGAGGTATAACTTCACAAATTTGAATAGCCTTTATAGGAAATGGGTATGGTATTCAACACATAATCGTTTTGGCATGAAAAATAATGGTGAAATTTAAGTAGCACAATGAAATCACATAAAAATTAATAAAGTGGGATAATGAAAGAGAAATGGTTCACTCATAATATGTACATAAATTGGAAATAATGTGGGACATGTAATAACATATCCCATCATAAGGAAATTAAGATTCAAGACATAAGGTAAAGAAGATACTTGAATAAAGGGGAGAAAGGAAAAGATCCCTTACATGAGTGTGTTACTCAAAATGCTTAGGAGGGGCTTCTTGAGAGATTGGGGGATCCTTCGGAGTACTTTATAGAGTTTATGTTAGAGTATGTATGTTCTATAAGTAGTTTTAGTGAATATAAATGGGAAATTTTGTGGATTTATATAGGAAAAGAGGGTGATATCATTAGTATTTAAGTTCTGGACTCTACATAATAAAATAATCAAAATCACAAACCTTAAAATGGTTTTTACAATGGTTTATTCCAATTAGGAGTATGTTTCATTATTTTATAAGGCTAATATCCAAACATAATAATATAATACCCTTTCTAATATAGTGGTGAGTCAAACTCTTAAATAAATCGTTTTAAACCTTAAAATATATTTATGGTTTTGGAGGACTCATAATAGATTTATAAAATTAATAGAATAATAATAGAATCACATTAAATTAAATTTAAAACATATATTTGGTCATGGATAGAATTTATTGTATTTATTACATCTCTTTTGGGTCATTATGATGTCATAATACACAAAGTATATTTGTATACTATTAAATTTTTTAATTGAAAATTATACTGTCTACGAAAATTATGAAAAATTCACCATTAGATAATATCGACATTCTGATTCCAAAAAAATATTCATTTTAACACTACAATTTTCTAAATATGTGAGTTTTAACATTAAAAATAGGAATTTAAATTTATGGAGAAATATTGTGTTTTTTTATAATAACCTTCGTTAAAACCTTATAAAATTAATTTTTACATAATAAAAATTACATGAACATTCATATTTAAAAAAATATTTAATAAATATATTTGATTAAAAAACTATTTATTCCCAAAAATCTTTAAATAATCGAAATAAATTCCTTAATTGAATTTAAATATTACCCCAATATACTATTTGTGTTTTATTATATTGAAATGAAAATGATTTATAAAGTAACCATAATAGGATGATAATATATTCATTATTATTTAAAAAATAATGTAAATACTCATAATTCTAAGGTCTTGATAAATATACTTTTAATACAATAGTGAACACAATAAGAGTGAGGTGTGTGACTGTGATACATTCATGGGGTGGTTCTGTGTAAATGATTTGGGTCCTGATCTTGACGATCATGAACTTCTGTTGTAATTTTTTTGATCATTCCTAATTTTTTCGATCTCAGAACAGGCTTGGTCATGGTAAAATCATAATGATTATATCTCCCTTGTAAACTTTGATAAATGGGATTATTATTGTGTTAACCTACTAGTGAGGTTATCACTTACTTTTTCTATGTCAATTGGATTTTTTAAACCCCTATATTTATACTAATAATGTGATTACATATCAATGCCAATTTTATCAATGGTAACGATAATTAATGGTCTTTTAAATCTAATTGTATATAATAAATCCAAATAAGATCATGTGTTTCTATATCCTTATTACATAATAAAATATTTAATTAAATTACATCGGGATTTTTATTTATAAAAGTTCATGTCATTAAAATATTCTAGCCCATAATACGCTTTTTCATTTAAATTTTATTTTATCATGCTAAAATTACTAAGGATAACTCTATCTCATCACTTTATAAAGTTTCCATGTCACTTCTTCATTATTATTTTTCTCCACAACACTTTGACAAGGTGTATTGTCTTTTTTCATATAACTTTTTTCTCTACAATATAATATCTTCACCAGCTAATACTCATTGGAAAGATAATTCTACACTGGTAACACCTTTGGATTGGGTACTTCTGATGGGACAATTATGAACTTTATCAAGAGGGATAAATGGAATACATCATGGACTTGAGAAATATTTTGTTGGAGTTATAGTCGGTAGGACACCACTTTAATACAAACAAGGATATCAATGGGGTCGATGTATCAGGGACTAAGAATTTTCTTCCCAAATCACATGAATCTATTCCATTAAGATATCTGGAGGAAGATCATTTCTCTAATATCAAAGTCTATGTCTTCTTGATGATTTTCAACATAGATCTTATATCAATTCTATACATCCTTGATATGATTCTAAATCGTCTTAACTTTTCAACTATTTCATCAACCATTTATGGAAAAGTAATTTTTGTTCCCCAACTTCATCCAAGCATGCAAGTGTTTTTCGCCTCTTCACATAAATGGATTTATAAGGATCCATTTTGATGATAGATTGGAAACTGTAATTATGTGAGAATTTTAATAGAGGAAGATATGTATCCCATCCGCCTTTAAAGTTTATAGAAAATTCTCTATTCATGTACAATTGTGTTTGGATAGTCTACTCAAATTGACCAGTAGTTTGCTGGTGATAATTCATTCTAAATTTCAGCTCAATATTCAAAGAATGATGGTGACTCTTCCATATCATAGAGGTGAATCTAATATCTCAATTTAATAAAATTGATAATGGTACTAAATGAATCCTCACAAATTCTATGACATATATACGTTCAAGTTCATCTAGTGAGAAATCCTCCCGAGTTGCAATGAAGTGTGTAAACATTGTAACATGATCCACCAGATCCCAGATAGCATTTTTTCCTCTGGATTTGTTCTAAATAATGGTGAAAATATCCATATTGATGTTTTTAGATATCCATGTATGTATGGGTGATATTTTCATCATCCCATTATACATTTTTCTTTTTGTCTTCATTTTCTTACATTCTAGGCGCTTTGATGTATATTTAGAAATATTCAGCTTCATATTGTCCCACAAATAATTCTTTCAGAGATCTCGATATATCTTTGTGATCCCTGGGTGAATAGAGAAGGTTGAGTTATGGGAATTATCCAATAGTTCCTTATTTAACATAGGATTTTATTGAACACATAGTACTGATCCAAATAAAAGAATCCCTTCATTAAAATTTATCAATGAGAATTTACCTTTCCTTATAGATTCAACATTCTTTTAAACTCACGTAGTATCTCTTTAAGCATCCTTTGACCTCTTCGGAATAGATGGTTGAGTAATGGTTTTTAAAATGGTTGATTATGTTCCTTCCTTTATGATTCCCATGTCCATCCTTTTCAAATCTATGATGATTGTATCCCTCTCAATTCTCATAACGATATAATTGATGGGTCGTTTCTTCTTAGATCATCCACCGCATCATTCACTTTATTAAGATGATAGTGAGTTGAGTAGTCATAGTCCTTAACCAGATTTTACCATATTAGTCGATGTATATTCATCTCTTTATGTGTGAATATATATTTGATTCTTTGTGGAGCTGTATATATTTCACAATTCTCCCCAAATGGAAAATGCCACCATATTTTCAAAGAAACTATCACTATATCCAACTCTAAATCAAGTGTTTGTTATTTCTATTCAAGGACATTAAACTACCTTGAATAATAAGATATGTATTATCCATTATATATTAACACACAACCCAATCCCATCATTTAATAAATGTTGAATATTAAAAAAATGTTCTCCATTTTTTGGTAGTGGGAGAACTAGGGCAGTGATAATCCACCATTTCAGCTCCTTGACTCTCTCATAAAAGTCATTATTCTAAGAAATCTTGACTCCCTTCAAAGTTATCTTTTTATAGGGTCTAACAATCCCAATAGTTTTCTCAAAAAATGAAAATACTAAATAGATAATCAAAGGAAACTATGGATATTTATCACATATGTTGGCCTCAACCATCCATCAATTGCTTCTTGTTTTTCAAAGGTCTATATATATCCCATTTCATATAATTATATTCCTCAATAATGGGACCTCCATTATCCATAACTCACATTTAGTGTAATTTTCATAAAGATTATCCTTCTGAAATGCCTTTAGCATAGTACTTAGATGCTCCTCATGATCCTCCTTATTTTTGGAGTATATTATAATATCATCTATAAATACTACCAAAAAAATTAGGTAATCTATACAGACTGCATTTATCAATTCAATTATGAATCATAGAGAATTAGTGAGGCTGAATGGAATATATTGGAACTCAAAGTGATATTACCTTATACAAAATGTAGACTTGGGGGTATACTCTTTCTTCACATTAACATGGTAAAATCCTGATCACAGATCTGTCTGGGAGAAGTATTCTACTCCACGTAGCTGATCAAACAAGACATGAAACTTTGGAAGATGATAATTTTACTTTATTGTGATCTTATTATGATCATGATAATCAATGAAAATGCTCATTGATCCATCCTTCTTATTGATAAAGAGGATTGGTTCACCCCATGGTAAACCATTGGGTCATATGAACCCTTTATTCTGAATATCCTATAGTAATTTATTCAGCTCCTCAAGATCTACAACAACTATTCAAAATAGAGTCTTGTATAATTGTAACGCCCTAGGTATAATCTTGATTGAATGTTAAACATCTCAGTTAGTAAGAATACCAAGAAATTCCCTAGGAAACACTGAAAAATATTAATTTACAATAGTCATTTATTTGAGGATGGTTCTTTCCATATACTCAATAATTTGAGCTAGATATTCTTTCTCAAGGTTAATAATATCCATTCTTTTGATATATTTTTTAAAAAACATTCATACTCATAATTTTACTTGTACATAATTGGTGGCCGATTTTCAATATAGAGAGTGATTTCCTTCTCATGTTAATTTATGTCATCTCTTAAGGTGGAAACCCAATCCATGCCTAGAATAGCATCAAAATACACCAAAGAGAGTTTTATAAGTTTCACTAAGAAGTAAACTTGAAAATTTTGATAGTGGAGGAGTTATATACCCAGGATTCAATAATTTCCCCATTTTCAATTTTCACCAATAACTCTACTTCCATGATTTGTGGTAGTTTTTGAATAGTTCTACCAAATTTTCATGATATCAAGGAATGCGTAGAACCATAATCAAAAAGTGTATTTTCTATACTTGAGTGAATAACTTGAATACTTTCCCCCCTTAATTGTCTATAACCACCTCAGTGGTGGTGATGGAAAAATCTCACCCTTACTTCCTCGGAGGTTGTCAGTTGTCTCTAAAAACCCTATTATTAGTCCATTAGTTTGCAAAGTTCCATGGATTCTTAGAGTTGAATAAATGAACAATGCACTGGGGGTTGACTAGAGAATTCCATTCCCCCATTCCATTAGTGGGTTTCTCTTATTGGGAAACACTATCTAGGTACCCTTCCTTCCCACACATAAATCATTTCATCATCCCCATTATGAAAATTTTGAGATGCTTATTTTTTCACCTTTCATAAAAAGGATGTTCAAATTTATTAGCACCACTATATTTTTCAAGTAGGTCGCTAGAATTAAAGTACACTTTCCTCTGCTAATCATCATAATACCCTTGGGATTTTTGATCTTAATTTTGACTTTTAGAGAAGAACAAACAATTTCCTCATAGCTATCAGTGTCAAGGATCTCCCCGGATTTTCATGGACTAGGTTTTATCCCACTAAATAAGTGGTAAAATTTGAATTCAAGGATAATGAAAACTCCAAAGGAGTATTGCAAAAGTCTTGAGATGTTTGACTCATATGCCCTGGTAGATTGATCATCTTTTTTTTCTTGAGGTCATGGAAATATATTTCCATTTTAATATAAAGACTGCATGTAAAATGTATATAGAAAAATATTTTCTAGAATTCCATCCACCCAATTGCTTCAATATCATCCATAAGCTATGTATTCTTGATAAATTTCCACCACTGATCAGATTCTCCCTTCTGATGATAAACAACTAATAAAATATTCTCTTTATTCAGAAGATGGGATAGGGTAGAATATCCTCACAATAGATTTGACCCATTGTTCCATGATTAAGGTATTAAATGATCCATTGAATGTTTGGTGAATTTAGAGCATAAAGGACTCAATAATATCTTCTTATCTCCTAGGGGGTTTGGATGTTCCTCCAAATCTCTTTTTTATTCAAAATATGAATCAGTTGAGAGAGTATTATTATGAGTATCATGATTACGACTCCCACTAAGTTGGGAATCTCATTGGGGTAGTCATCCCATTGTCCATCACATTGATTTTTACTTGGTTCCTTCTATTTCTAGCCATTGGATAAAATAAAAGGAAAATTAGAGATGATTATTTTTAAACAATTAAACACATAAAATGAAATCCAATGACATTAAAGGAATAACATATAAATAACATTTATTTCTTCATTTACGAATTTCAGGGATTCAATCTTTATTATCCATGATATATTTCCTAACATAGGCTCTTATGCGCAGTTTTAGGTTCCCTTACTGATGGTTTGTAATGTGATTATAAATTTAACATTGAATATACCTTAAGACATTCAAAAAAGGTGCATTGTAAGTCCCATTGTCGTGTAACAGTTTACACCGAGTCAGGGCTGACACAACTTGTCCGAGTATTTACACCAGGGTACATCTCTGCCAGAACTACATCCACTTATAGTATTTAGAAAGAGATGTATTTTCTTGATAAAAAATTTACTATATACTTACCAAAACATGGGGATGCATTCTTATACTTAGTCATGTTCCAAAGGCTATAAATATAGTTTACTAATCATAATAACAAATATAACTAAACATTCATCTAATACCAAATATAACAACCATTTTTATTACATAGTAATTTATGATTTATTACATAAAATTACACATAATATATCTTGAAGGATAGAGATGTATAGTGTATTTTGGAATTATATACATATTAAAACATTTTGAACATGGGATAGAATAAAATTATTAAAAACATCCTTAACAGGCTTCTAAAATTCCATAGCTTTTAAAATGACACAAGATTATCTTGGGAAAAACATAAGAAAGGGGTAATCTATAAATCCCAATAAGGGAATAAACAAAGAATAGGGTGATACGTTATAAACATTAAGTATATAAATGTGGAATAAAAGGTGTGAGAATCATAAACATGTATAATGAGGTGTGATAATCATAACATGGGAAATGTGGAAACAACATAAAATGATGCATCATAAATATAGGTAAAGGATAACATACAATACATAATAATGGAAAAATTACCATTATAGAATTAAGTTCATTCCCTATCCCAACATGAAGTCTCATTAAACTAAACACTACCTAATGTATGGGATTGATATATAATTTTGGTGCACCTCTCACATTCAGGTGGGGATTCTTGGGAGCTTTGGGGCACCTTGGGAGGAATTTGGAGAGTGTAATAAGATTATGGATGTTTTCCATGGATTTTTATTGAAGATAAGGGGGATCTTGGGTGTGTTTATATAGGAAACTTTGGGGACTTCATTATTATTTATGTTTTGGACTCTACATTAAAAAATAATCAGAAACCAAAAAATTAACTTGGTTTTTGCTCGTGGTTTCTGTAATATATGAGTGGTTTTCAAGATTTTATAAGGTTTAGGGAAAAACATAATAAAATAATAACATTTCTTATGTGGAGGTGATTCATACTCTTAAGGAAATGGGTTTTAAACATTAAAATATATTAATGGTTTGGAGGATTCATAAAAGATTTATAAAATTTATATAATAAACATTAAGTCACATTATTTTAAATTTAAAACATAGATTTTCTCATGTATAGACTTCATATTATTTATTAAATAACATTGGGTTCATTATAATGTAATAATATACAGAGTATATTTATAAGGTATTCAATTTCTTACCTAAAAAATTTACTATCTCAGAAAATAATGAAAAATTCACTATTGGATAATTTCAAAATTATGATTCAAAAAATAATATTCATTTAATATAAATAACATTATAAATATGTTATTTTTCACTTTTAAAATAGTAATCGACATATATTGAGAAATACTGGGTTTTTTACAATAAAATTTTTTGAACCCTTTTAAAATCTACATTTGACTTCATAAAAATACTATGATCATTTATATTAAATAAAAATTATTTTCTAATAGTATATTATTAATACATTATTTGATTAAAAAATCCATTAATTCATCAAAATAAATTCCTTAATTAAATTTTAATATTACCAAAAAATATAATTTATGTTTTTTCTATTGAAATAAAAATAATTTATAAAGTAACCATAATAGGATGAAAATATGTTAATTAATCAATAAAAATTAATTTATATAATAATAAATATATTATCTTGATATATATCTTTAAATAGACAATGTAATTCCCTAGGAGTAAGGTGTGTAACTATAAGACTTTCATTGGGTGGTTCAATATACATGGTTTGGGTCATGATCTCGATGAGCTTGAACTTCTCCCAAAAATGTTTCAGTCATACTTAAGTTATTGGATCATGGCATGGGATTGTTCAAGGGTAGAGCCCAAGTTATGATATCACCCTTTAGATCTCTGATAAATGGGAATCAAATAGAACAATCCTACTATTTGAGGTTATCACTTCCTTTTTTTGTGTCAATTGCAATTGTTAAAACACTATATTTATACTAATCACTCGACCACTGATCAATTGTTGTATTATCAATGGTAAATATTCTTATTGGTCATTTTAATATGATAGGATATGATAAAAACAAATAAGTGAATGTTTTTTGTTCACCTATATTACAAAATAAGACATAAAATTAAATTATAAGTGGAATTTTATTTATAACATTTGAGGTCATTAAATATGTACGCTTCCACTATTATCTAGACCATTAAGGTGGATTATTTATAACAATTATAATATATATCTCTTCTATTCCAGAAAAAACATAATACCATATTGATATTTCATATCATCTCTATCACATTGGATAATTTCATCAGTGTAACCCTTCACACAGAACTCATCATCTGCTCCAAGGATTAAGAATATATTCTCAGTTCTACACAACTACTTCCAGATGTTATTTAAAATGATATAAAGACTATCACCCAAATTATATTATAATTTTTATATGATAATAAAATAAAAAGTGACCTGAATTCATGTACAGAATATGGAATACATGATAGAACTTATGGTGGATGCCTAGGGGATTCAATTTATCCTTTCTAACTATTTATAAGGTCCCTAAGTCTTCTTAATATTTTTTTGTATAATAATGGTAAATATACCTTCTAATATTTACTCATTCCAAACCATTTTATCACTTTAAAAATGTATGTTTCCTAACTAAATCCAAGAATCCTCCAATATATCTCACTATTATTCTTTATACATATTATATATGTATCTTCACTCATGTATTTCATGGAGAGGAATTTACTGTGTCACATTTACATGGATAGTTGATTTGTGACATAAATCCCAATAAATATTATATATCATCATAAAATATTAGAAACAATACACATTTCCCAATAATCCACTTCTATAAATATGAATAATCTACGTTCTTAATGAAACCAAAAATCATTGATTGCATTATTTGACTAGGTATTTTAATCCAAGAAGAATGACTCAATCAATAAATTGAATTTGACATTCTTTTCAAAACAATTTAGTCAGTTTAGAAACTTTAAAAACATAAAATTGTATCATATACGTGTCCTTAACTAAATTACTTTAATGTAATAATGTTTTGAAATAAAATTGATATTTCTCATAATCAAAGTTAAATGTTATGGAATGAAAAATTCAATTAAAATTTATTATCAAAATAGGTGAAGAATTTTATCCATAGTAAATAAAAATAAATTTATTTTAAAATTGTACAACTAAGTTTTCATTATAGTTAGATACTTTACCATCCACATCAGTTTTATTAGAGAATCCCCACATTTACCCAATGGATTTTACCACATTATATGCATCCACCATCTTCAATACTTGGATAGTGTACATTCATTCAATTTCTGATTCCATGGATTTTAACCATTTATCATAATTAGAACTCTTAATGGTCTTAAAAAAGGAATTATTTTTATCTCTTATAAACAATACTTCACCATAATTTTCTATAAGTAAAAAAAATCTCACTAGTTCCTAATGAATTCGACCATCCATTCATGGTTATTGTTTAAATTGAGTTGGTTCCTCCTCTAAAACTCATTATGGTACTAAAGAAACCTCTATATCAGAAAAATTTCATATATCTTGGTCTTGAACTTCTACAAGTTAATAATTTTACCCCCTAACTCTTGTATATATATTTTCCTTCTCTTGGAATACACTAATTTAGTGAACAAACACTTTTTATTTAGTAGGAATATTAGAATAATATGCCTTAGTTTTCTATGGATAATCAGAAAAAAATAATTTATTAATTTGTTGGGCCATTATTAATAAAAGTAAATCATTGTATGGATGATTTTCAAACCTAAATCTCCATAAAATAAAGATAGTGACATTTCATATAGCATATCAAATATAGTGGATTTATGACTGATTTATATGGAAGGTAGATAAGTAGGAATAAAATAGTCTCTAGAGCATAAAACATTACTAAAATAGTAAATTTATAGTTACTCTTCATTAGTTAAACCATATTAGACACGGTACAATTCCTCCTCTCAGACACACCATTCCACTTTGGAGTTCCAAGAGGAATGAATTGTGAAACAATTCTGTATCCTATTAAATAATATGGGAAATCATTTATCATGTATTCAACACCATAATCTAATTTGAGAATATTAATACTCTTTCTGGGTTTATTTGGTACTTAGTTCTTAAATCTAGTTAAATTTTCAAAAGATTCATGCTTTTGTCTCATCCAAAACACAAAACCATATCGATATAAGTCATAAATAAAGGAAAAATAGTACCCAAAACACTACTTTATTGTGTACTAATTGGTACATATAAATCACTATGTATGATATCCAATTATCTTCTTTCCCTTTATCAATTTTTACTAAAAAATTAATTTTCATTTTTCCCAATAAAAAATATTTTCATGTATCAAATGATTTATAATCGAATGGTTCCTATAATCCATCTCTTTGTAGTATTTAATTGAATTTCATATTTATATATCCATGTTTAAAATTCCAAAATATATGTGGTATTAAAATCAAACATCATCTTCTTAATTTAAATTTTATAAACATTATTTTAAATAACAAAAATATATAAACCATTTTCGATATTCTCAATGTCAAAAAATATTTCATTATTATTTATAGGAAAACTATAATTCCTATCATGAATTAAAATATCTTCTCCTAAAAAATATAAATAAAATTCATATTGATGGTTTGAACATAATAGTATCATTCTAATAATAGTATTAATCAACTTGGTAAAATCAGATCATAAATAAAAATATCCAATGCACCAACTCATGTTCTATTACCGATATAAATATATATATCACCATTTTTAAAATCCTTTAAATTTTTTAACTCAATATTTGTTAGAAAAATGGTGGGATGAATAATCATTATTTAATAACCATGTGTAAGATTTTGTGAGATTTATTGTTATAAATACACATTCTGTTACTCATAATGCTTTACTTTGAGAACATTTTTCAAGATTATATAACAATCTATAAATGTTCTATATGTCAAACCTATAAGTAATCTCAATATAATTACCATTAAATACTCCAAAAATCTAAAACATTGAAATATGTGTGGGTGAGTATCATTTTATATATCTTTTCAACAATGAAATTTAATTAATGTACTCCCATTAAAAATGTTGTTTGTATACATCATATCTATTTAGTGTTCCACGATCCATATTTCACTAGGTAATGGGTCTACTATGGTGTTTCTCTCACTACATAGTTATTTAGGTAGGGACTCGTCCCAATCATTGAAATTATTATTCTTATATTTTTGGGTTGAAAAAAATTTATCCATATCTATAATATAGGTAATACTCAACTCTATTACTCCAATAACCTATTCTTATTAGGGTCTCCTAGCTAGTAAAACCCAATGTTAATTCCAAGGATCATGGTCTGATATTTTAAGACTACCTGTTAATTTTGTTCATTACACAGGATAATCCATAGACACCTAGCTAGGTAATTTCATACCTGATTGGATTATAAATTTCTTGAAAACTTTTACATGGGAAGAAATATCAAACATAATATTTTATGGTTTTTTGTTTTATAGTCTTGAAAATTAAATATACATCATATGCATATTAAATTCATTACTATTACATCTCATTAAATATTTATCATCCCATGATTTATTCGTTTATGTATTCCTAATTATAAAGATTTAGTTGTGGAATCACAAATCCATCCAACAAATTATTGTGCTCACACCATATTATATATAAATCATTACTCAACCAACAACATTTGTTTCTCACCCAAATATATAATACAAACATATTAATTAATATCAATATGAATCACTTGAATAATTAAAAATAAATATGAATTTTAAGGTTTATAACAATATTATATTGACATAATATATATGAGTAAGCCTAGAACCACATATATTCAACCCCCACCTTTCTATAATAAGGCATAACCCACTAGGTTAATTGGAAGACTAACTCTATTTTCACTTAATTTGAGATACATTACTCAAGACAAAATCCAACTCATAATAATTTTATAACCTAATATACACCAATTATACACAAAATATAAATTAAATCTAATAACATTATTTATAAAACATTTTCAAGTTTTATGAAAACTAAATCATATGGAGTCACACATGGCATGTCATGTAGGGCTCTATCAACTAGAATCAATTTATCACAGAACCTTTTCAAATGATATATTAATATTTTGAAAAAAAATTAATAACAAATAATATTAATGTAATAAAATATACATATATAATTTATTTATTTTCTATTAACATGATATATAAATATGAACATTTCATATTAATACTTGAAAATCCAATTCTCCAAAGCCTACAATTTATTATTTTTTAAAAAATAAAATTATGAGGAAAAATTATTAAATTTAAAATTTTCCATTAATTTTTTTTTAAATCATCATGAGAATAATTTTACTCACAAAATATTTTTGTGTTTGGTGTAGAGGGCCAGTATTGGTCAATAACGATAGGAATAGTCTGAGGTGGTGTAAGGAAGGAGAAACATCGTGCCTAGAGGCACTAAGATTGTGTCCATGAAGAGGTATAGATGCACAATAATTATATCACACCCCGTAACATGTTGAGGGTGATAAACATATTGAGTATTTTATATAGAGTTACACATTAACAAGTTGTGAACACATTAATTTTGGTGTTCGTCTTAGGAATATATCTACAAATGCAATATCTAACACAACTCAACATATCCCTGATGTATTTAATGTGTATGTATTAATAAATAATAATGTACCTATATACAAAATGTATTATCCAACATCTGAATGTATTTTTCATGATTAATATAATATGATTATAAAATCTATTATTATTTACTCCATAGGTAATCTATTGGCCCTTGGATCTCAGTTAGTAACTTAATGATTCTCATACACTAAGAGGGGTTCTATTTCCTTCACTATTTAGGATGAGTTGTGATTATAGAAAGAAGATAGATTCATAAATATTTTCATCATATTGATAATCACTACCCCGATAATGGAACTCATTCCATTTTATAGGCCATTCCGGCTGTTCTCTATTTAATAAAGCATGTCAACCATATGAAACATATCACATGTATTCATATGAATTAATTAATCTTGGTGAATCCATTTATCCCATTAAATTAAAATAAAATATAATTTTAATTCAATATTAATTGATTAAATGATGAAGGAATATGTGTGGGAGGGATGTGGTAGATTAAGGCACTCAGTTGTCACTATGTTGGGTGCAATGTATTCTTACGTTGCATCTCATACAATAAGAATACATTGGAACCAATGTAATATCAGGATCATGATTAAGGATACATTACTATCAATATATACTAAAGTTATATAGATTATATAAATATTTTTTTTTGTGATTAACCAGTACTAAAAACCAAATCGTTACTCAACTTAACCTGTTCCACACAAAAATAGGGGAACTCTCCTCAACCCAGTTAAGACGTGAATTTTTTATTATAAAACCAATATGAATTTCCAAATTAAATGATTATTATGTGATGTAAATTTAATATCCTACATCATATATATTAAAAAATTTGGTTTAGATGTTTTAATGATAATCATCACTAAAAAAGTCGACCTTATAAAGATTAATAGAAATGGATTTCTTCCTTAACATTTTTTATTTTCAAAGTTGTATGTCATATTTTAAAAAAAATTAATAAAGTGAAGATGATTATGTAATTCACGATTCAATAAATTATTTTCAAAAAAATAAAATGATCATAAAAAATAATTAAAAAGTCATCATTTTTAATCTCTTTTCATGTATATATTACTATTTATTATGTCGATATATGTAACACCACACATTTGTAAGATGAAATATTTAAATTTATATCTCACTAAACCTTATGAATTTTTGAAAATATTGAGTGTTTTAGGAATTGGAGGGGTTTCATTTTAAAGAGTTTGACATGGTTCCAATTAGTTTATCCATGGTGAAAAATTCAACTGGGTAACCAACTTGATGGTATCGTGTACCTGATGGGATTTCCTGGGGTGGTCGATGTCTCTAGGGGACTATC
Source organism: Viscum album (assembly GCA_963277665.1). Taxonomy (NCBI): domain Eukaryota; kingdom Viridiplantae; phylum Streptophyta; class Magnoliopsida; order Santalales; family Viscaceae; genus Viscum; species Viscum album. Next base: position 697,582,352 of record OY728121.1, on the reverse strand, counting down.
AGGCATGCGACAAACCTAGGGGAGAGAACCCAGTGTGGGGCCAGGTACTTGGGTTTGGGGGGGTGGGAAACCTACACCCTTATAACACCCAAATTTTTTATGATATATTTATCTTTAAATAAATTAAATTTATTTTATATCATTCATTCCACAGAACATTGTTTTTAAAAAATTATGATATATTATTGAAATATTGTTATTTAATGTGGAAATTATACCCTAGCTGTTATATTGTAGGTTTTTAATAATATTAACTAAATTAAGAAAAAGTATTTTTTATATTGGTAAAAAATGAATTCACTAGTTTAAAATTGGTTTGAAATTAAAATTACATCATTTGACAGTAAAAGGAGATTTGTTTCTACAAAAATTGTTTTTATGAAAGGAATGTGTTTTCATATTAATAAATTAAATCAATCACTATTTATTTTTTATTTTAACTAAATTTCTAGGTAATATATTTGATAAAAAATATCTTTGATCTAATGGTTATTACTTTGAATGAATGATAATAAATTCTATTTTATGCTTAAAAAACATTTTTCTAAAAACAATTTTTTTGTGATTTACACACTAATTATAAAATGAAATTATTCCACTTATAGAAATTTAATCTTGTAAAATGTATTATATATTTGGCATCATATTATTTAATATAATTTATTAGGTTCCATAGATTTTTTTTAATGAATTATAAAAACAATAAAAATTTGTTATCATGGTTATGGTTAAAATAGGTTTATCAATGGGTTAAAATAAGAGATTAGGGTAAAAATGACACTTAAACTTGACTAAATATAAATAGTTGACTATATGGGTACCTTGTATTATATAAAAACAATTATTAGCATTTTCAAAGAAGTTCTCACGAATGTGACTTTGAATTATATAAATCTTTTTGGTAATTCCATTTTTGTCCCCCGATCACTTTTAAAGAAACATATTATCCTACCTTATTCACAAAATTTTATCCCTCTATATCAGCCAATAACAATTCACAAACCTTCTTGGATTTTATTCCATAATTATTGAGCTTCTGTTATTACCCTATGTCGATACTAAGAAGGATTAAGGTGTAAGATAGGGGAGGCCTCTTAAATAAGTGGTAATCATCTTTCCCGACTCATTCCAATATTATTTCTTCATATACATCCTATAAATCCACTATATATATCATAACTTAATAAATAGAGTATACTTAATATAATTATATTTTATTATGACTCCAGGATAAACAATTTTTACCACATTTCGATCAAAAGAAAAATGAAACTGTTTCTCGTACGTATGTATGGACCACCACCACAACATAGATATATGATTAATTTTCCATCACTATATTACATGGTTGGTTATTATATGGAATTTAATTTTTTATATGATATTTATGTCCTAATTATTATTATTTAATAATTATATCTTATCTACCCTCTTACCTTTGCTTCCATTGGAAAATGATGACATCTCTCGTGTGTATGTGTGGACTACCTCCTCCAAGAAGTGATCTAGTAAATTTTTCATATATATTTTACATTAATGGTAATAGATATATATTTAATGAATATATATATATATATTATTTATGATATAATAATTATTCTATAGGGGTGAATTATTATTTACCATTCTTTTATTTCATCTATTGAGAAGTGAAAACGTCACTCATGCATACGTACAGACTATAATATCCAAAAATTGATGTAATTATTATTTCATAAATTATTTATATGAATTTTTATAAAGGTGTAGGTAATAAATACATATGATACTTCTTTCAGAATTAATATTCTTTATATAATGAAACCATCAACAAGATGTAACTTTTTTACCCAAATATTCATTTTAGTGACAAAAATTATTAATAAAATGATAATTTTAAAATATAGTAGAATTGTACCTAATATTTTACTAACGAATATGATTTTATAATATATGTATAATGTATTTTTATTTATTATATACTGTTTTTACATGTATGAAGAAATATGGGACATGAGGTAAGGGTTCATATTATAATCTAATTTCTTTTTGGATTGTCTATGCTAAAATTATTTTGAGGGAAATTATATTGATATTATCCTTTAAACAATATTTATTTTATTATAATAATTTTATTACATGAATATTTTTGTATTACTTCCATTTTACACTCTTTGGTACTTAAAATGATCGATAAAATGTTTTTAAATTAAAGATAACTTTATTTTATCTATGGTTATCAATTTTTTTCCAATATCCATGATCTTTAAAATTGTTTTATGTAATAATTTTATAATAAATTAGAAGTTATATAAAATCATTTTAATTACCTTTTAATTCATTTAAAAAAATTACAAGACATATTATTAAGGAAACATTTTCTAAACAAGTAGTTTTTGACTTTTTTTCATAAGTGTGAAATAATTGTTCTCTTTTTATGCATACAAAATGAATAGATTTTTCCACCACCATGACTATTCTTTTATTTAAAGTTTAATTTACATGTTTCCAAATTTATTTTAAAAGAAACTAATTTTATTTGTATTATTTTAATTTTTATTAAAAGTTTTATCATAAGAAAAGGATCATTTCCTAATGTTTTTAAAGAAGTGTTCAAATGATCTTTTAAAGCTATTTTTCATCTTTATCAAAATCCTTTTAGGATTTTTATACTTCACTTGATTTATGATCTTGTGATACCATCCAATTAATTTTCTAGATTACTTATGATTATAATGATTTAAGTCTGATTCCATGAAACCCATTTCATTACCATGTATTAATTTATTTATTATTAAATCTTTATAAAAACCAATATCGTATCAACAGGTTATGATTTGATGAAATGATTATTTTTTTATAAAAAATCATATATTTTCCAAGAGTTATGTTATTATGAATTGATATAATTTTTATGAAAACCATGTCCTTTCCATGGGTTATGATATAATGCAATGATTTATGTTATATAATCTTCCGGAACACATATATATGGTTTTTATCATGTGTCTGGTGGGATCATAATTGTGTATACCTTAAATGCATTGGGTAAATAATGAAATATTATGAGACATTGAGGATTGTAATGGGGACTAAACCTAATTTGTTATGGGACTCTATCCATGAGGATATTCTTAGGGGATAACCTTGACTAAGGAAATGATGCAATAAAGATTGAATCCAATGCACTATGATATACTTAGAAATTATACATGACTATGAAAATCGTTTTTTATTATAATGTCTATTCTAAAAATTTATTTATTATGATTATGATATATCCTCATGGATTATGATTGATTATTGATGATTTTGTACTACCATGGATTATGTATTTCAACAAATTATTATGTTATGATTTATAATTAAGGATCTTTAACTGATTGGGTATCTCTTTATTAAGCAATGGTCATGTCCATATATACTTATTCTTATTCTCACTTATTATCATTGATTTTTATATGTTATGATTTCCGGTACTGATCATCCTAGCTCACCCTTTCTTAATTTTTATAGTTTCCCTTTGTTATGAACAATGTTATCAAGTAAGAAATATAAAAAATGGGTAATATGAATGATTAATTTTGTGTGTGATATTGGATATCATAAATTAAATATGTCTATTGTGTATGTTGTCTTAAAATAAACTAAACCATTATGGTCCATAGTTGTGTATTATTATGAAACATATGTAATATTCATCTAAAATGTTACAAAATTATGTATGTTACCCTTGGTCTACCATCATTGGTATCAAGGGATGGTTTAGTTATTTTTTGAGATTAGGATTTGAAAACATTATTGAGAACCCTTAGGATAACCCTATGTAGAGGAGAATATATTAAATAATGGTAATTAATTTATTGTGGTTTTCCTAAAAAATGCATCCCTATCTGGATACTAGAAAGTGGCTATGGTTATGGAATATAAGAAACTAGGTGTAACAACTCTAAAATTGGTGGATTGGGTTTTAAATTGATCGTAACTAGTGTATGATGAGTGGGCCTAATATTTCACACAGGAATCGACACCACTAATTGATAGGAATTGTTAAATTAAAATTCTCTTTATGAACCATTGGGATGAATGGGATGATATTTCCTATGAGAACCAATGAAAATCCATGGTGATATGAGATGAACTTAAAGTTCCATTGATTGAAAGAAGGTTTCATAATTTAGGAAATAATATGAATTATTTTCAAAATTATATAATTATTCACTATAATTATTGATTATTATTACTCACACTAAAAATTTGTTTTTAGTTAATGGATGGAACCAGTTTGAATTATGTGAACAACAAAAGTGAGGACCAATGCAAAAAATTTACCTATAAGAAACCAAAGTTAAATAAGAGTTATAATGTGAATAATTGATATTATTTTCAAACATCTATCATGATATATTATTAAAAACTGAATATATGCGAGTTTTAAAATGATCCAAATAAGATAAAAATTGAATTTCATAAACGTTTAGTTGGAAAAGACCCTGATGGGAAGAAAATTTGACTTCCCAAATGTTACGAATTTCGGAAAACACAAGGAAATTTCTAAAATGGATGACAAGATGTTTTATGTGTGGAAAATAAGGGAATAAAGAAAAAAAAATTTGAAAAAAATATATATTTTTATGGAGGGACATAAAATTAATTTCAAGATACCACTAATAGTTCAATGTCATATGTACAGGGAATATGGAAATAATTTCAGTCAATGCCCCAATACATGGGATAACTCTAAGAACAAGTAAGGGCATATGTTATGTTGATTATTGAATTTGACCATTATAGTTAAGTCACACTTATCACCTACTTCAGTGTTAGTGATATCATAGTATGTTTTGTAATAAAGTTCCTTATAAAAATATTATTATTATTCCTTTAGTGGAATTTACTGTGATTTTGAGTAGTGATTATCTCTTTATAAATAGATCCCTTGTAATTTCTAATAATAAGGACATCACATTTGATATTCTAAACCAAACTATGATTATCTATATTTTTTAGGATAAAAATTAACATCCAATGGAATTTTTTTCAATTATATGTTTGTTATTATGTATTCATAATGGGTATTTTTTTAGATGGTTGGGGAGAAAAATAACAGTAATGATACTCATATTATATGGGAGGTTTATATTTTTTTGAAAGAGTTTCTTAATATTCATTTGAATTTAAATGTTATGTTTTAAATAGAATATATACTTGGTTTTATGCCTATTTTAAATAATCCATATAGAATATCCCATATTGAGTTGGAAGAATTAAAAAGGAAACTCTATGAGAATATAGATAAGGGATTCAAAAACCCATCTCATCACTATGGGTTGAACCAAATCATTTTTTAAGAATAAATATGGGTTAATGTATACATTTATTTATTTTTAGTAACAATAAAATATCACTATCAAGAAAAAGTATCATCTATATCAAAGTGATTATTTTTTGATTAACTATGAAAAGCTTAATAATTTTAAAATATTGACCTTCATTTTGAATAACATCAATTAAAGATCAAGAAGGTGGATATACACATGAAAACCTTCCATATAAGGTATAGTTATTATTAATTTATAGTGTTGGCATTTGGTCTAACCAATGACCCTGTCATCTTTAGGGATTTGATCAATAGAACCTTTGGATATTACATTGATCGGTTTTTTGTAGTCTTTATAGATGATATTTCTATATATTTTGAGATTAAAGAAGATCATAAAGATCATTTGGGGTTGTATTAAAGGCCTTGAGGTAGGATATAAAATATTCCAAATTTAGTAATTCTTAATTCTTGCTGTAAAATTTTTCATTCTTAGGTCATATAATATCAATCAAGGGTGAATCGGTAGATCCATCAAAGACAGAAGTTATTGACCTATGGCTCGAAACAAACATGGTATTAGAGATCCACAGTTTTATTAGGTTATATGGATATTATAAATTTTTTTAGGGATTTATCGTGGATATCTAATACACATAAAATTTTTAATTAAATGGATCCAATTTCATATAGATGGATGAATAGGAGGAAATTTTCAATGAGACAAAAATAAGATTTTTTTCCCTTATGATTACCATACTCTTTCTTGGATAAGTTATTTTGATAGATAGTGATTCATAAACTATGATATTTGGAGTAATTGCTATCTATAATGATATGATAATATCTTATGCCTCATGCTAATTTAAAATTCATTAGAAAAATTACTCAACTTATGATTTGGATTTTTCATTAATATTACTTAAATTATAGATATAAATTCATTGTATTAACATTGAAATATGTGATATATATATATATAGAGATTATAAAAGAGTAAAATATATATTCAAAAATAATGAGTTGAATATGAGTTAAAGGTTATAGTTGTATTTGATTAACAATTATTAATACTCAATACCTTACTACTCTGGGAAGGTGAACAAGGTGGTTAATTATCTGAGTTATAAATCCCATGATAATATTTCCATAATAAGAATTTAAATATATCTATTAATTATTTAGTTTTGGAATATTGATATTTAAATCATGATAAAATGGGACAAATCTTATCTTTCTCAAATAAATGTTCAATAATCTATCCATTTGAGGACCAATAAGGTAGAAAATGGACATATATAACTACAGAAGAATGTGAGAAATATTCCTTAGTTGAACCACGATTTTTATGGACTAATAAGGTTAAAAATTTATTATCTATCCCATATATACAAAATTTTAAGAAGGAGGTATTGGATGATTATCATAGTTCATCATTCACTACTCATCCTAGATGTATGAAGATTTATAAATATCTGATGTGTGTTTATAGTTGAAAAAATATAAAAGGGATAATGTAGATTATATATCTTGATTTTTTGTATGTAATAAAGTTAAGGCTGATAGACAGAATCTATAGGGATTATCTAACCATTACCCATACCCGAATTGAAATAGGAAATCATCATCATCTATTTCATCTTCAGACTCCCAAAACCATCGAAATGGAATAATTTTATTTGGGTTGTAGATGATCACCTAATGAGTTTAGAAAATGTCATTGAGATATATGAATATTTCCCTCTTCATGAGATTTTAATGATATAAATTAATGAAGTGGAAAGGTTTCATGAAGTAACACATTTTATAATTTATAATCGGGATCCATGTATTACCTTAAAGATCTAGAATAGTTTTCAGAAAACATTGAATATGGGGTTGAACATCAATCTTGCATATCTCCCCCATATATATGGTAAATCTGAGAGGACAATTCAAGTAATAGAATATATGTGGAGAGATTTTTCATTGGATTTAAAATTATGATGGGATCAACACCTTACTCTGGTTAGGTTTTCTTATATCAGTAAATTTCAAAAAAGTATTCATATGGATCTTTATGAAGCTTACTATGGTGAGAAGTAAAAAACTAAAATATGTTCATATAAATGTGATGAAAAAAATCTATTAGGACCTAAGTTATATTGGCTTATATAAAATATGGTTATATCCATTCAGCATCACATCATGGTAGCTTAGAGTCAATAGAAACTATATGCTGACAATTATCGAGGTAATATTGAGTTTGATATTAGTGATAAGGCATCTCTGTGAATATATCCTTAGAAAAAGGTTATGAGATTTGGAAGTAAGGGAAATTTGGTTCCTAGATATATTATTCCATTAAATTTTTTGGATTGTATCATGATTTTTTCTTATCATTTGGCACTTCTAACCAATCTCTCTAAAGGTCATGATGTGTTCCATGTATCTTTCCTACATAATTACATACAAAATACTTCACATGTACTGAACATAGCAGTCACACCCTAGGAGAATTATCTCTATAACACAAAAACATAATTGGAAATTATTGATCGAGGAGAGAATGTGTTGAGGAATTATACCACTAACCTAGTAAAATTATTATTGGGAAACCATAAATGTTAGGATGAAACATGGGAACCTGATGATGTAATGAGGCATAAGTACTACTTTTTTGTATCAAAATAAAATAATTTCAAGGTTGAAATTATTATGAGGGGTATAATTTAATACCTAATATGTTATGATATAGTTTTTTACAAATAAACATTATTTCTTTGATATATATATTTAAATGAAACACCAAGAGTAAATGAACTACGATATACTATTGAAATATTATTATTAAATATGAGAGTTATCACCAAGTAGTTGGATTGGAAATAATGAATAATACTAAATAAATTATCAAAAAATATATTTTACATTGCTATAAAATGAATTCATTGGTTTTCAATTTCATAGAAAATAAAATAAAATCATTTTAAGAAAAAAGATATCTTTTCATAATAAATTTTTTTATATTCAAAATGTGATTTTATAATAATAAATTAAATTAATATATATTAATTAATTATTTTAATGAAATTAATTTATAATATATTAAATAAAATATCTTATCATTCATCTAATTGTTTTCAACAAACAATTAATAAAAATAAATTTGGTTTTTGGTTTTAAAATAATTTTTCCCAAAAACACTTTTGTGGTATTTTTCCCTCCTATTCTAAAATGAATTTATAGAATTCGAATAAATTAATCCTTTTAAAATGGATTGAATATTAAAAATAACCATTATAAATTTAATTTAGTTGTATTAACTTAATATTTTTTCATAATGAACAATATAAGCTCCCAAAATATGTTTCTACATTTAGGGTTGAAACATGTTTATCGGGGGTTAAAGTAAAATATTAAGTAAAAAATACACATAAATATATCTAAATATTATTTTTTTTGTTGATATTTATTCCATATATTAGCTTAAATTTCAATTATTTTCCATTTTTATCAACTTTTAGAGAATAATTACTTTATATTATTCAAATATTTTATTTAATTAAATGTATGTTCCTCCCCTCACTTATAAATGGGAACCTCTTCTCCTCCCATATTCACAAGAATTAAAACATATATATTCCCCAATACCTACCCAAAAATCTTATATATTACTTCCCTTATTATTGATATTATTTTCTTACCCTAATACAATCTTAAGAAGGTTTAAGGTGTATGCTAGAGGAGGTCTCTCAATGAAGATGTAATCGCCATACCCAAATCTTTCACAATATATTTATTATTATAATTCATATAAATATAATATATATATCCTAAAGTAATTAAAAAAATATTATCAATATACCTGAATTTTATTATGACTATTTTTCAACTATTTTAAATATCCTTTCAATCAAATGGGAAATGAATGGATTGGTCATGCATACGTATGGAAAACTTTCTCTATGTAGAGATATGATTAATTTTGCGTCACCATAATTCACGTACGGTTATTATGATGGATTTAATATTTATATATGTTATTTGTGAAATAACTATTCTTTTGTAATTATAATATCTTATCTACCATTTTACCATTCAATCCATTTTAAAATGATAACATCGTTACTGCATACGTGTGGACTGCCAGTTCCACAAAGCAGAGTGATTAATTTATCATTTTTTATATGGGTTTTAATAAGGATATATTTAATGTATATATATTATATTTATGATAAAAAATTTAATATTTAATTGTGAATTATAATTTATCATTATTTCATTCCATCCATTGTGAAGTGAAAACATCACTCGTATATATGTACAGTCTATTGTCTCCATGATGTAATGTAATTCATTTTTCATAAATGCCTTATATGATAGGATATAATGGGAAATATAATGAAAAATATTATACGTATATAATGAATAATTTTTTATATTATAAAATTATAACCAAGGTGAAAGTTTCAAAACCATCAAACTAGAACATGAATAGAAAATGAACCTCTTTTCACACAAATGTTAATTTTAATGAAAAAATTGTTTATAAAATGAAAATTAAAAAATTTAAAGGATTGATACAGATTAATTAAAATATTGATATGGTTATATAAAATATTTATAATAAATATATATTTATTGTATATTATTTTTCAACACATATGAATAATTATGGGACATGAGATAAGTTTTTTGTTATAATCTAATTTCATTTTAGGATTATATTTTCTAAATTACAATTGGGGGGAATTATATGAATATTATCCCTTAAACCCAGTTTTTTTCTTATACTATGGATATTAATATAATTTTTATGTATTTTTACCATTTCCCCTCTTTAGTACATAAAATTACCATGAAAATGTTTTTAATTTAAATCATTCCCAATTTTCTCTTTTATTATTGTGTTTTTTATTCTATATTTATGATCTTAAAAAATATGTATTTAATTACCTTTATATGAAATGTTTTTAAAATTTCACTTCTATTGCCTTTTAAATTATCTGAAGTTTTATTAAATTAATATTTTTAAAGAAATAGTTTTCAAATAAGTTTGTTCTTACTTTTTATGAATGTGTGAGAAGAAAATTCTCATTTAACATATATAGTATTAATTTATTATAACATATTCATGACAATTATTTCATTTGACGCTACCTTTTAAATTTTCCATGATTATTTAAAATAATAATAATTTTTCTTCTATTCTGGTAATTTCTAGTTGAAATGTTTTCAAATGAAAATGGAATTTTTCTCAAATTTTCAATGAATGATTTGAATGATTTTATAGAAGTATTTTTAATCTATGTGAGAATTATTTAATTATTTGTGTGCTTCACTGAGAATAATGTATTATGATACCAACAAATTTATTTTCTGGATGAATTATGATGTTGATGATTTATGGATGATTCTATAAAACCCATTTCTTTCTCACATGTTAATTATGTTATAATGAAATCATTATGAAACTTGTTTCTCTTAAATGAGTTCTGTTATGATGAAATGATGGAGTATTTATGAAACCTAATTCTCTTAAACAAGATGTGTTTTGATAAAATTATTTAATTTGTATGCAACTCTTTTCATTTACATGGGTTATGACATGAATAATTGTTGAGTGTTTTATCATCTTATTGAACATATATATATGGTTTTCATTATGTGATGGATGTGCCTATATTTGTATATAAATCCAATGTATTGAGTAAAAAATAATATCTCATGATATAATAAGGAATATAATATGGAGTGAACCTAGATTAGTATAGAACTATGACCAATATGATAGTCTTTGGAGTGAACCTTGAATGAGGAAAAGATGAAATGGGGAGTGAATTCAATGCACTATGGTATACATCATAGATTTCATCGACTAAGAAAATGTGTTTATATTTGTATGTGTCTAAAACAAACTTATTTCTTATCCTTAGGATATATTCTCATGGATTACGATTTATTATTTAGAATTTATCACATTTATGACATATTTCACCTAATATACCTTATTCCATGATTCATGATTAAAGATATTTGACTGATTTGATATAAATCTCTATAGTTATGAATTTTTTCATATAAACTTATGCTTATGCTCAGTTCTAATCACTTTTTGATATATCTTTTTTTCCCATACTAAGAATCTAAGATCACCCATTCTTATGATTATATTTTCCCCAGTTTATGAAGAAATGTAGTACATATTAAATGACTAATATGGGTACTATGGGATAATAACATTGTGGGATATGTTAAAGATATTTTATTAAATAAGTTATGTTTTTATCTAGTATCAAAAAAATCTATTCCATTCTGATTATTAGTAATGTATTATTGTAAAATATTTAACGAATATTGATCTAAAATAATTCAATATTTCTATATGTTATTCTTAGGTTTCCACAACACCCAAGTTTATTTTTTAAATTAATTAATTAAATTGAGATTAAATTTAGGATCCTCAAAATTTTTTACTATAATAGCTATCGAACACCCCTCTCCATCTCATCTCCTTTCTCCCACTTCATATGTGGATCTATTTTATTCAGACATGGATCAAAGCACAACCAATTCTTAAGAGTGTGTAATTTAAGATCTTGAGTACTCCTATGAGGTACACATAATTTTATTTAATATAAATTATTTTTGATGGCCTAATATATGTAAATAATGTGATCATGGGTGTATCACAGATGTATGGGGGCTTGTTTTGTGCACGAATGCCAGAGTTTTTAAAAAAAAAGACAGGACAAATGGTTAGATGAAACTGTGTGGGGGTAGACTTTATGGTTACATCTAACATTTTGGGGTGGTCAAAGCCTCTGTCAAGGGGTGAAAAGTTTATGGAAAACTTTTGGTTTGGGGTACACACCTGTTTTATGGGATATGTAGTTTTTTGAATATGGATGAGACATGTTATGTTCACGGTTAGGAAAACAATTCGTATGATACCATGTGAGGCCCCTTTTCATAAAATGAAGGGAACATGGTTAGTGAACACTTTGGACAACAGTTTGGCCAAACTATGTGGCCTAGTAATTCATTGGGAATTTACCAATTCTCCTTTAAACATAATTATAACCAAAAATCCCATTCTTTCTTCCTCTGATGGAAAGCCTTGTGGTATTGAGGGCACCCCTTTGAATCTCTTCCATATTATTTTATCCCAATAATTCATCCGGACATAGATTTAAGCACTGATTATCTCATTGTATTCAAACCATTATGTTCTTTGATTATCTTGTATCATTCTTCATTCATCTTGGTATCGTCTATTTTATTTTAGTGTGAGATAATATACCCTATTTTCATTTTCTTTATTTGTTCTTAATTTTTCTCTCAATCCAGACCAAATCAGAGATCGATATTCGATAGGTTCTCCACTACAGACCTACGGTAGGTGTTATATGAATTTTCCCTATAGTTTCATGATTTATGTTCATATTTTCCATTGTTCTAGATGTAAAACATTCGAACAGTTCCTCTAAAATGAATTAAATTTTTGAATTAAATGTATTCAGACCTATTAGGGATTCCCACTAGTTCATTTGATATTTATAGAGGTTGTTATCGACAACCTAGTCCACCCATGGGTGGTTCCTTTGTATAAAATATTGTTATACAACATATGGGGTTGGTGTGAGATCACTTTATTAGAGGGATCCCCTTTATAAATATAATAGAATTTAATTGAATATTTAGTATAAGGTCATCATCATTTTTCATATTATGATTCGAAGTAAATTGTATTAATTTATTTATGTGGGAATGGTTGTATGAGTTAGAAAAAAATCGTGGGATTTAATTGAATATGAAATGATTATTTAAATGATATAATGAGATTAAATGGAAGTGTATTCCATGGTTTACATACCTTGGATCCAAATACCATTATAAACCAGGGATGTTTCTCCAATGGAACTTATTTATGGTACTGTATTCCTTGAACTTGTTTCATCCATAGGCCTTGATTCAATAAGATGCCTCAAGACATGTTACTCCTTGAATATGGATTTTTTTAGCTCACATTGGACATGATATTTTGACATGCTCCTTATACCCCACCCTATTCATTACCGATTATCTATCGAGATGATCCTAGTTCTTGACAATGATTATTTGGTCTTCTATACCCTGGATTTGGCCCATTATGGTTTGATACTTTTCATTACATGGTGAGTCCATGGGGGATGACTTTGATTATATATCAATTTCATGATTATTGTTACAGTATATTTGACAACATTTCCATTTTAATGGTTTTACACATGGTTGTATGGCATGGGCATGGTGGATCTTTTGGAACGTTCTATGGATAACCCTGTTATGTGTATCTACTTACCATTGGTAGATCGGAAAACATTATATGTTTTTTTATATTTTTCCATAGTCTTTATTTATGGGCACCTTATTTTTTAGGGAGCCTTGTTTGGATTTACAATATCACTTTATAATTATTAATTTTTCCTTGGTAATTCACTTGTATTAATACTTTACCTCTTTTATATTGGACACTGCTTTAGCTTGTTATACATAGACTGGATTTGTATAGACACTACTAGTGGAGGCCAACTAAGTATTATATGATACCCTATTCAGGCCTCCTTTGGGTACCTTAATAGCCTATATGGATACAAGCAGGAACCGAGGATGGAACCCATAGTATAATGATTCATTTGTGCCATGCGTAGGAGCAGGGGAGTGTAAGACTGATTTAAGGTTTTTGATGCTATCTGGGATTGTTACTTATGGTATTTTTGGTATTTTGATATATGTATGGTATTTTATTATTGTATACCTATTTTAAATATTTATAAAGACATGAAATGACATATCATTTGTGTATATGAGATTACTTATGGAATTGTTTACATATTTTTATCTTGGATTTCTATATTATTTATGGTTGATTTATTTCTTCTACTATAGAATGTTATTATTATCCCATTATGTTAAAATTTGACATGATGGAATTGTCTCCCAAAATACACACCCAAATACCTTGATTCTAGATGGTTGCCTCTGGAATTTTGGGTGAAAAGCAGGAGGTTATGTGACCCACCTGCTCAGGGCACCGTTCAGTGGAATCTGGGTTGAGACGTTACATAGTGGTATTAGAGGAGTTCCTTTTTGTATTTAATATTTTGAGGTAATAGAAGATATTAGAAAGGTATTGAAATTTGGTAATGAACTGTTCCTTTGAGTATTAAACCCACATATAAGAAAAAGAAAATTTTTCAAGAAGGGAAATTTCTATTTTCTAGATCTTTCATGTTACCATTGATTTTATTGCACTACTGGGTGATACACTTGTTGTTCGATATTAATTTTGGTTTTGGAGTTTTCTATTACCCAATGAGATAAGGTTGTGCATCTCATAAATCATTTTTTCCACTTTCAAATATTCAAATCCATGAATTATTCCATCAATATTTGATTCATTATATGAACACAAGAATTTGTGATATGTGCCTTGTGTGATATAAATGTTGTTTGATATATGAGTTGGTCAAGAGATTGAGAAACATTGTTGGTACTTAGAGTTCCTACCATAACCAAAATAGTTTTTCCCTTACTAGGCTATAAAAAATTCATATATAGGAAAGTATGGAATATTGATCCATGGACTATTGGTTATGTGGAATGGAACATGTTATGGTATGGATTAATTAGACACCATATTTCAGATCATGATATGTTTGGTCCCAGATATATTGGGAGTGGTGACTAATTTGGTTCAACGGTTTTAATGAAAGTGAGGAATAAATGTGAATTCAAATGAAGACTGATTTTTGAAATAGAGAACATGACCTAGACCCAAATTTATAGTGAGACATATGCAGTGTCTCTAGTGAAGTTTGTGATTGTTTATTTCAACTCATTCTTGGATTTATGAGTATTCATAGGGTTACAACCTTTTATAGGATGAATTTGACCTATCTGACACTCTTATATATGAACATTTCATTATTGATCTTTTCAGTGGTGTGGGCTTGTAATTATAGAGATATTATACTATGAAGATTTCCAGTCATATTATAGGATGGTTTACATGACCATTTTCTAGATGTGGTGGTCCATGCGTTACCAATGGATCCTTTTGTAGTGCCAACTATGACACTAACAATTTTACCAAACACATGTGTTGAGTAACTTCTCTATGAGGGGTTTTTATTCTATACACATCCTTTTCAAAGATAATTATAGCTTTCCTCATTTATAGGAGAGATGACACTTGTATTCTTGTAGTATCATCAACCCACGTTTTCAGGGGATGGTGGTCTATCGTATACTGAGCTATGTCTTGAGCCTACATTATTGATTTTTGAGCATATACATATACCTCCTACGAATAGAGTTAAGATTGTGATGTACATGCTTTAGGTGGAAGAAAATCACTGATGGGATGTTATGAACCCATATGATAGGAAGAAAGATATTGTTTGGGATGATTTCTAAACAAATTCTTAAAATTTCTTTTCTCAATGACCCTCAGAGCTGAAAGGGCAAGGGCGTCTATGTGGTTAGAGCAGAGTGTGGGGACAATGATGGGATATTCTGGACAATGTATAGAGCTACAATTTTTTTTACTTATATATATTGTATATGATATATAAAGGGAGATATTCTTCAAGGAAGGTATCATGAATCACATTTTATCATAGGTCAATGTGTTCAGGTTGACGACTATTACTGAGATAATGTTCCAGGTGCGAATTGCATTGAAGAACCTGAGGGCGAGAAAATAAAGAGCATTCCAATATAGTCTCCTGACCTAGTGGTTCAACTTCTATTGGTAGGAAATGATGTTTTTAGGATTCCCATATGGTGAGTACTAGATAAGATGTGGGTGTTGGTAGTCCATTTTTCTATCATTAGGGTGGAAGATAAGGTAATATGAGGACTAAGTATGATCTAGACCCAGTCAAGTGTGGAGACTACTGTAAGATGTTCGACATAAAATATTTTTGTAATAAATTCACTCTAGTAGTTAGTGAAATGGGGTCAGAAAAAATCTAGGTTCATGAGTGGGTTTCATAGCTCTGTGTATGGTTGGGATCTAGAGAAGTACTGGTCTTTTAGGCCGAGGTGGTGGTTGTGACCAATATAGACAGACACCAAATGTACATAGACAACATTGTTTGACTACACTTGGTAGTGAGGTTTTTTCATAATGTTGAAGTTTAGGAAAAATATATTCTGTAAATAGGATAAGAGCATCGAGCCTTCTGTTGTGAAAGGTGTGGTTTTTGTAGCCCCTACTCTGACATATTATCTTTTTTATATAGGTGTATCTCATAGTTTAATATATGTTCCTATGGTAGAGATCCTTGGGTTCATAGTTCAGTTTTTTGATGTGGTTATAACACAATAAACTTTGTTTAGTATTATAATGGAGGATGTGTGACATTGTAGGGATTCCCCCATTGATACTAGAGGATGTCACTTCATATGGGCTTTTTTATCTTTGAGATGACATGGATTTACATCATTCATAAGACAAAATAACTAGTTGATTATCAATCCCATGTTGAATTCTATTTCAAGAGGGTGAATTTCACAACACCAGAGGGTGGGGTTATTATTCACAAGGGTGAATGGTATATCCAGATAGGTAGAGATAGACCAGAGAATCGTGGGTTGGGTATATTACAATCCATATTTATAGTTTGTCTCAAGATTATCATGGATAGTGTTGAAAATATTTCCCCCCAGTGTTTGATAGTTTTAGGGATATTTTCCCAGACGACTTTCCTATTTTACCTGTTGAGATAGAGGTTGAGTTCTCCATCGATCTAGTATTAGGAGTTACATCGGTATCCATTCCACCTTATATGATTGATACTACAATGTTGTAGGAGCTCGAGAGGTTGCTGGAGGACCTGGAGGAAAATTTATTTACATGACCCAAAACTTACCCATGGGGTTCTCTAGTAATTTTTATGAAATAATATTGTGGTACCCTTAGGATATGTGTGGATTATCAGAAATTGAACCAGTTGATATTTAAGATCTAACACAGATAGAAGACATTTTTTACTATCTCTAAGGTTACTAGGTGTTCTTCAAGATTGAATTGAGATCAGGTTATCACTAGGTATGTGTTAGACCAATAGAAATACCCTATGCATTTTTCAAGTATTTATGCTCAATATGAGTATTTGGTTATGCCTTTGGGTCTCACAAATGGGCCTATGGTTTTCATGGTGCTGATGAATTGAGTTTTCCATCCTTATGACGATTAATTTTTGGTGGATTTCATGGATGATATATGGGTGTATTATCACAGTAGACAAGACCATTCCAAACATCATGAGATAATTTTTGTATAAAATAAGAGATCATATATTATTTTGTAATATCATAAAGTTTCACTTCTAGATAGATCATATTCACATCCTGAGGCATATTATCTTTGAGATAGGAATATCAGTAGACTTAGAGAAGGTTAGGGATTAGTTTTCAGGAATAATACAAAGAATATATGTAATATAAAGAGTTTTCTATGTCTTTTTGGATATTATAGGTGTTTCATATAAGATTTATCATGATTATAATCAAGTTTTATGGTCTTGACTAAGAATATTTTGATATTTTTATTTTCAGATTCCTATGAGATAACCTTTCAGGAGATAAAATGGAGGTTGAATTTAGAGTCAGTCATGATTCCTCTAGATTCATTAAGGATCAAAAATATGTATCATGATACATTAGGTACCAGGCTAGGATCATTTCTTATGTAGGGAGAGGTAATCATAGAGTACGAGTCTCCTCAGCCGAGGACACCTGAGTGGAATTACCCAAAATATGATCTTGTTTTACTTCCAAATTTTCATGCATTGTGCTGTTGGAGACATTACATTCATGGGGATCATTTAATCATGTACATGGGCCCAAAAGTCATCATTTATACATTCAAATACAGTGATATGAATTTGAGGCAGTGAAGGTAAGATTAGGGATGGTAGTACTTTGACTTTGAGATTGACTACACTCACAGAAAGGGCAATAAATATTCCAATTCACATAGAAGGAGGACACAGATACAAGATGTTTAAAAGGCCTATATGGAGTGTAAGATTATGGATTTGTTTTTAGAGATGAACTTTGAGGTGTAAGAATATTAGGGGAAACATTTATTTCATCCTTAGGTGTGACATATACCAATCTATATATAGCTTGGATGAAGAATCTATCAGATTCAGAAGGTTGAGTCCTACTGGATAGTGTGGTAGGTGAGGACCCACCTCCTTGTTTGACTCTAGGTGAGGAGTCTATCCTTCATAACAATAGTTCTTTATATATTCCAATATACATATATGAGGAGTTAATGTGGGCTTTTATACCCTTGTTTAGGAATTAAATCCTAGAGTTACCAAGATATATCATGATTAGAATCACATGAATTAGTGGTCAGTCATTAAATATGAGTCGGTTGGTTAGGTTACAAGGTGTTCCACCCATCAACTGGTGAAACTTGTCATTAGTGACCATCTGGAAATTTATAGAAATTAACTATTCCTGATTGGAAGTGGGATTATTTCACAATGGATCTTATGACTGATTTTACAAGGTCACATTGATGAAGTGATGGAATTTTGGTTTTAGTGTAAATTATATTGATGTTTTCTCATTTCCTTCCAACCAAGGAGACCTTATTAGTTGATGAGCTTGGGAGGCTATTCATATGTGAGATAGTGCGGCTTCACGGGGTCCCTCGTACTATTATTTAAAATCGGAATTCATAGTTTACATCTTTTTTTGTAGACATTTTGGATAGATTTGGGTATATAGGTGATTCTAGGTATATTATACCAACCATAGACTAATGGCTAGTCAGAGTTCACGATTTAGGTGCATAATGACATGTCAACAGCATGTGTTTTGTATTTTGGTGGATCTTGGGAGGGTCATATTCCCCTAGGTCAGTTCTCCTAAAATAGTATCTATTAGTAAAGTATACATATGGAATATTTTGTGGCTTTATATTATTGATCATGGAAATTTACCATATTCTATTTAGAGGTTGGAGAGGAATCTTTATTGGGATTAAGTCTCATGTAGAATACTTTTAATAAGGTCTAGTTGATTCAAAATTAGATTTCAACTACATAGACAGATAGAAATATTACACTGATTTTTTTTATGACCTTTACAGTTCGAGTTCTGGGATCATGTATTTTTATGTATCTCACCAATGATAGGAAACATACCGATTAGAATATAGGGTAAGCTTTCACCATGATATATTGGGTCGTTAAGAATTTAGCAGAGAGTGGGTTTGGTAACCTATCAGTTCTAGTTACCCCAGAGGCACTAGTCCATGGATGAAGTATTCCATGTATCTCAACTACACTATTATCATTTAGACCCATATCACACTCTACATCTAGTTGAGGTAGCGTTACGGGTTGATTCATCCATTGAGGGGAATCCTATTCGTATCATTGAAAAGAGAAAAAGGTTCTCTAATGTTAGTCAGTTCCTCTTGTACGGGTTCTATAAAAGCACAATTTTTTATAGGATGAGACGTGGGAGTGGGAGTTGGTTAAACATGATTAGTGGCCACATTTATTCTCTAGTGATCCTTGACCACCCTTGGAAGGGAAATTTAAGGAAAAATTTCATTAAGTGGGGAGGATTGTATGATCCCAAGGTTTTCTAATGAGATATAGCTCTTTGGTATTTCAGTTTAATGGTTTTTTAGTTCTAATGTAGGTACCCAATGTGAACAACGGTGTATCATGGGTGTTTCTGGTTCATTCAGATCCTGGAACCTACGTGTTTTATAAATACAAGGTTGACCACAAGTTTAGGAGAAACTATGTGGGGAATACCGCACAATTACTTCTATCTTTGTCGTGTGGTTAAGGCCTCTATCAGGATATTAGGATTTTAAGGAAACTATGAGTATGTGGGAACACACTCATTCACAGAGATCTGTAGTTTTTAATAGTGGATGAGAAATGATTTTTTAGTGTTAGGAAAACCATGCACATGAAACCTTGTGAGGGCCCTCTGCACACTATCAATGGCACATAGTTGGTGCACAACTTGGTCAACCATGCACCTGAACCTTTTATCGTAGTAATTCTTGGGGAAATTACCATTTCTTCTATAAAATAACCTAAAATATAATCCATTCTTCCCCTTATGGACACCCTGGGGGAATTGAGTTCTCGCCTTTGAATATCTTCTATAGGATTTTCTCCCTATCATTATCCAGGACTAAGAAATGAAAATTGATTGTATCATTGGATTTATATATGTAATTCCATTGGTCATCTTATTTTATTATTCTTCAATCTTGTTATCAGTTATGTTATTTTAGTGTGATATAATATACCCTATTTTTAGGTTCTACATCTATTTTATATTTTTCTATCAAACTAGACTAAATCAGAGATTGATACTGGATGAGGGCTCTACTATGGACCTATGGTAGGTGATCTATACAATTTATGAGGGTTTTGGTATTTTATACGCCTAGTTGAGTTGTGTTTCATGCTGTTGTATCTGACAGTGTATCCAAAATGAATCAAATTCTTGAATATAATTTATTGGATCCTATTTGGTTGTCCCACTAGTTCCTTTGAGATCGTTCGAGGTTATAAGCCCCAACCTAGGCCACTCATGGTGTGTGACTTTGTATCTTCCCTTGTTATACCACCTGTGGTGTGTGTGTGAGATCACCCAATTATAGTGATCCCCTTTATAAATTCAATTGAATTGAATTCCAATTTTATAAGAAGGTTTTCATTGTTTTCAATGTGATGACATGATGTGAATTGTTTTAATTGTCTATGAGTAAATGGTTTCATGAGTTATAAGAACTAATGGGGTGTAATTGAATATGAAATTATGATTTAAAAGAGTAGATGGGATGAAATGGTATTGGATTCCTCACTTGTAATACCTTGGATCCTTATTCCATTAGATTCCTTGGATGTGTCTCCCATGGAACTTTTTTTATGGAATTTGATTCCTTATACTTGTTTACTCCATGGGTATTAATTCAATAGGATTCCTCATGCCTCACTACCCCTTGGATCCATCTTTCTTGAAATAAAATTTTACATAGTCTATTCGCTTGCTCCTTGGACCCCACTGATTTTGTTTTGGTGCTTCCATCCTGATTTTCCTAGGACTCGATGAGGATTTATTGGTCTTATATACTTTGTATCTGGACCTTCATGGTCTAACCCTTTTTATTACACTATAATTCTGTGGTGGATGACTTGATTATTTGGTATAGATGTGTTGATTGTTATATAGGATTATACAGTATGTCAATGGTAATTTTTTTACACTTGGTTGTAAGGTGTGGTCATGGATGATCTTTTGGAATGTTCTACGGATATCTTCGGTATGAGTATCGGCTTACAGTTGGTAGACTAGACAACATTGCCGGATTATTAATATTTTATATTTTCCCTTGTTTATGGGAGTTTGAATGTTGTTTGTAGGGATGCTTGTTTGTCTTGAAAATATCCCTTTACTGTTATTACTTTTTCCCATGGGAATTAACTTATATTACTTTTTTTTCTTATTTTATACTACACAATACTTTAGAATATTATACATGGAAATTATTGTTAGAGACTATGCTGGTCATGGACTACTAATTTTTTCATCACGCCATGTTCGGGCCATCATTGGGTTCCTAGATAGACTATATGGATACAGTTAGAGACCGTGGAAGGTTCCCCAAACATGATGCTTGATTTTTGATATGTTTAGGAGTAGGGGAGTACAAGACCGAGCTAATGCTCATTACTCTAGATGAGATAGTTCTTTTTGTTCTTTTTGTTTTTTGATACATGTATGGTATTATATGCTTGTATACCTCTTTTACAGATTTGTAGAGAACTAAAATGACATATCATTGTTTTTAGGATATTACTTCTGTAATTTTTTCTATATTCATGTCTTGGATGTTTATCTTATATTTGGTTATAGTGATATGATTTTCAATGGTGGAACACATGGAATTTTAGAGAGATTGGAGACCTTCTCTCTCTAAAACCCTTGAGAGAATAGGGATTCTTTTCCTAATTGGTTCGATCTTCACCCTCATGGTGGATTTTCTCATGCCTGGGAGATTTGAATCCCACCACTTCATGACTTATTGGATGAAACAAATACCTCATTCACAATGTCTTATTGCGGAAAAGAATAATGGTGATAACCTAGATGGAAAGAATCACATTTTCTCACTCCCTAGTAGATTTCAAGGATCTTGTTTCCAGATTCTATAAAGAGTACTGATCTGGGAAAACACAACATGACGAATCCTCCGCTTTTCCAGAGGCTTGATTATGGTGGTTTCTTGGTGGAAGTAGACTCAGATTCACTTAAAAAACGCTTGCAAATGTGAAAATTCTCTATCATGGGCCACATCTACTACATTAAAGGTGACCAACCATAGCCTTTTCCGGATTTACATTCACATATTGCACACTGTTTGAATAATTTGATCTGGAAATTGATTCCAATAGGAAAAGGCTATTATCTCATTCTGTTGAAATCACAAGATGATCTAGAGAAGTTTTGGAAGATCGAAAACATTAATCTAAAATTGGGTTTCCTTATAATATCTGTCTTGGACTTTTCTTTCAACCAACACACATATATAAATATCATGGCACATGTTTGGGTTAAACTACATAGCCTGAATTGGTTCTTTTGGAACCCAAAAATACTGAATGATATTGTTTCCTATATCAGATCTCCTCTCAAAATTGTTCAAAGAGCCTTAAATATTGACTTAGTCCTCTTTGTGAGAGTAATGGTGGAAATTAACATAGATTCAACACTTATCATTAGAATTAATTTCAATTATAATGAGTACAAAACTAAAATTAGAAAAGATAATGTGAGGAAACCTCCCTTTAGTGTCAATTGAAAGATCATTGGAAATACAATATTCAGTTTTAGGGTGGTTAGAAAACAAGTAAATCATCCAATTGAAAATTAATGGAAGTAAATAAGGATAAGTATAAATGATAAATCTCTCATATTGTACATACCTGAACCCCCCAAAAATAAATATGAAATTAATGTGAAAAAATAAAATAGATTGGCACACATAGGGGACAACTCGGTTATAACCTGGGTAGATGTTGGTGAAGTGGAATATGACTCCATTAAGGAAAAAATCTTCTTAGAAGAAATAAAGAATACAGTTTTAGATACTATAAGGCTATCCGACCACGAACATGAGAAGGGAGAACTTAGTACTTGTCAATCTGAATAGGTATCAAGATTAAATTTCATCAAAAATGATGAACATACATTGGGTAGAAAGGATTCAATATATCCAACTAAAAAATTGAAATTCATTGCAAGAAATACATGCACTGTAGCTATTCACAAATATGGTTGCCTTGGGTCAACATCTATGAAAACTATATATGATCACACCTTCTCAGATTTAGGTACTGGAAAGATCCAGAAACCCTCTCTCATGAAAGACACTGCTACTATAGGGATAAATAATGAAACCATCAACAAAGAAAATGACTTAGGTTCTTTTCCCTCTTCTCACAACACTTCTGTTAATTGTTATAAAACACTAGATTACCACTTGAAGTACTATAAAACATGGGAATCTACTTACAAACCACAAGGATATTTAGGCCAAGGCATAGAACAATATTACTAAGGTTAATGTAACTGTTACCAAGGCCCTGTGATCTATTAAACATGTAAAGGGGAATACACCCTCAATACATGATCCTATGAAAATGCAGGAACACAATGACTCCACTATAAAGATGCAGTGTCCTCCATCTGCTCTAGGCACTATCAATGTCCAGTCCCCTTTAGCCATGAATGATTATGGTGTGGAGGAGACAAATGATCCAAGTATGTCTATTCACACTTCTATAAATTTCTCAATTTATGATGATCAATATATAGATAGTGTTGAAAGTACTGATACTTTGATGTTGTTTACTATGAACTCTATAGACTCAACTCTAAATTACTATTAGATAAATAATTCAAATAGCCCCACTATCATATCTAACAGTCAACCTACACTTGAGATGAAGAATGCAACCAAAATTAAGGAAAATGAAATAGGTGCTTTTCCCTCTACTACAATAAATCTATTAATAACTCTTACACTCTGGATACCACTGGATGTTCTATAAAATCTGAGAAACATCCCACTAGCCTAAAGGCTATTCAGGACAAGGCACATACCATGATTACTAAGCCTAATAAAAATGTAGTCATGGCCTTGGAATCCGTAACACATGTAAAGGTAAATACACCCTCAGTACATGATCCTATGTAAATCTAGGCAAATAATGACTCCACGAAGTAGATGTTGTGTCTTTCATCTGATATGGGCACTATCAAATAGCAAGACACAACTACTTTAAATGATCTAGGTACACCTATTCCTCTTTCTACAAATTTTCCTTTTGATGGAGATCACTCTATAGATAATGATGATTGTTCTGAGCAGCCTAGAAATTTGTTATCTAACCAAAATGACAATTCTTTAATGATATGTAATAAGAACTCTATAGCCTCAACTATAACTACTTCAATAAATAACCCTAGTAATAATAACCCTATCATAACTAACAATGAATAAGAACAATTCACTAATAGTAACAATGCTAATATATATATATATATAAGTTCTTCTAGAAATAAAGGTTCCAAAAAAATAAAAAAGGAGTTCTAATTCCAAACTCATTTTTAAATTCAGATTCTATTTTGGAATTTTCATTGTATTGAAAACTATGACACTTTCAATATTCTAAAAATAATAGTTAACACTCATCATCCTATGATATTTTCTGTTGCTATGCCAAAAATTTCATTTTCTTCTAAATACTCTCATTTGCGCTAGTATTAATATGTTATTACTGGGGTAATAAAAAATACATAAAATGATGAATATTTTTGGATTTTTTTGCACACTTCATTACAGAATGTATGTATTTTTAATGTCTCTAACCATATTTTTACTTGAAACATTAATACTAATGGCTCACACCTTTTATTCTATTTTGTTTATGCTATGAATAGATACCAATAAATGAGAAATATATTTAATAACATTTCATATATAGGCACTAATATTAATGATATGTTATTTCTTATTAGTAATTAAATTCCATTCTCAAATAAAGTGATAAAATTAGCCCATCTCATGCTTCTATTTATATAAGAGAATTTAACGTTTCAATTGAATATAGAAATATCAATGTAATTAATCTCCCTGGTGAGAAATTCACATGGTATATAAGACATTACAATATAGTGGTTTCCTCCAAGATATATAGATCCTTCAAAATTTTCCTTTCCTTAGAGAAATGAGACATTATCTCCAGCACCACTCTTCATAGGATAATCTCTAACCATCACCCCATCCTAGTCACTATATCCACCAAAGACATGAAACCCAGGTTTCCTTTCAGATTTTACAATTTTTGGTTCTCTAATGACGAATTGAACAAGGAAATCCAAAAATATTGGTCTTAAATGTCATACAACAATGATGATTTTTCTGTAATGCCAAATTAAAACATCTCAAATAGACTCTAAAAACATAGTGCAACTCCAAATCCAATCAAATTAACAACAACATCCTTCTTCTAGAGGAAGAAATCAATTATACTAAAAATAAAAACACCATAACTGACCTCAACACAGATCCAACTCCAGAAATAAACATTACAGTTAAACTCTACTCTTCTCTCTTTTTTAAAGAAAATATAAAGGAATAAGAGTTTAAAGTTAAATGGTTATCAGATGGTGATATAAATTTTTGTTCTATAATTCTCCTCAAAAAATCCGAAAGGATTTCAGGCCTTTAAACTTTCTAAAGGATGGGGAAAAGATTCATGAAAATGAAGATTACATTTCTCATAATATAATTCCCATTTATCAATACATCTTAAATGGTCTTGATATCAACAAAGGACACCTTCATAAAGTAATTATTATAATGATCACTGAGGAGAAAAACACTTTCCTTCTAAACACATTGATGGATCATGAAATCAAAGACACTGTCTTTATTTTGAATCCTGATAGTGCTCCAGTTCCTGATGTCTTCAATAATGGTTTCTTTCAATACTATTGGGATGTGATTCATGTCGATATTTATAAACTTTTCAAGTCATTTTTTTAATGGTGTGCTTCCTCATTCTCTAAATTCCCAATTTCTCACC
This sequence comes from Viscum album, assembly GCA_963277665.1. Lineage (NCBI taxonomy): Eukaryota > Viridiplantae > Streptophyta > Magnoliopsida > Santalales > Viscaceae > Viscum > Viscum album. The sequence continues at coordinate 697,555,871 of OY728121.1, read as the reverse complement.
TTGATCCAAAAAGTGGAAAATGCCTTTGACATTCACTTATTTAAACTCATTTATCTTATTAACACTCCATATAAAATTGTTACTAAAATAATGGAAAACAAAATTTCAACTATCACGGGCAAAATTGTCACCAAGAACCAATTTGGTTTCTTTAAGGGTATATCCATTCAAGACCACATCTTTCCTTCCTCTAAGTGTCTTAATAAATTGAAAAGTCATTGAGATTATCATATAGTTTCTTTACGGTTTTGGTTTTTGTGCCTCTTTTATCATTGCAATCTGAACTCTATTCAGCTCAGAGTTTATATCCATTTTTATCAATGGATCTACCATGGTCTATTTTAAATGCACTAAATGTATCAGGCAAGGTGAAACCCTCTCTTCCATTATTTTCTCAGTAGAAGAAGACTATCTTATTCATCTGATCACCAGTCCGGTGGAACAGAATAAGATAATTCCAAAACATGTATTTAGAAACATGAATGATCCTGGCCACCTATTTTATACTGATGACATCATCCTTTTCCTTCAAGGTGAAAAAATATACATTCTTAACCTCAAAACAGATCTTTCACACTATGAAGAAGTTTCTGTTCAAACCCTTAGTTTGAACAATTCCTTCATCTTCATTGGGAGGAACTTTCCTCCTAGTAGAAAATGTAACATTATTAGTGACTTAGGTCTAAAAGAAGGTACGATCCCTTTAACTTATCTTGGTGTTCCCATATTTTGGGGTAGACCCATGTCTTGCCACTTTGTGACTATAGATGGAAACGTTATAAACCAACTATCTTCTTGGAAATTCAAATCTCTCTTTGTGGCAGGTATGACTTGGCTTGTTAAATACAATATTGACTCGAAGATGGTTTACCCCAAAATGGTATTTAAATGTTCTTTTGGTCTTTTCCAAAAAATGAACACCCCCATAATGAACTTAATCTGGACTGGTATTATTCTAAAAAGAATGATTTTTATTGTCCTCCGGTCAACTTGTTTCAAGACCATTAAGAAAGGTGGTATTAGAATTTAAAATTTTAAAGTACTTTAATAAATCCCTTCAAGCTAGACTCACTTGGAACAATTTTCACAAAACTTCTAAATCTTTTACCTTCCTTAAAATTGATTTCGTTACAATATTAGGACGAGAAATTATAATTTCATTAAATACTTCATATGGACATCCATAAAAGAATCATTATCCATTATCATGAATAATTCCAGATGGATGGTATCCAAAGAATCATCCATAAAATTCTGGTTGGATAACTGGACTGGCACACCTTTAATCTTTATGATATCTCCTGATCAAACACATGAGAGTGCCAAATTCTCTATTTGAGAAATTATAAACTCTCATCTAGATCACCTTCCTAATACTATTCTGAATGTCATTGAAAGCTACTCTTTAACTTACACTAATGATTTCTTAATTTGGGAACCTACTCAAAATGGACTACTTAACTCAAAAACATTATAAAATAATTATTTTTGGGACTCTGAAAGTGATTAAAGTTGGATATAACATATCAAAAAATCTTGGATAAAGGCTTCAAAATTCAATCTCATATGGCAACTTCCTCACTACAGATTTCCCAGAGATATTTGCCTTCAATATTTTGGAATTCATCTCTCCTCTAAGTGAAAAATCAATAATCAAAACAAAGAACATGCTAACCAAATCTTTTTTTTTCTTGTTCTACTACTTCTACTATTTGAAATTATATTCTTCACATTTTTTACTATAGAAGGTTGATTCTTGATCCATCAAAACTCAACTAATGAAATGTGTGGAAATAGAAGGCTTTTAGAAAATCAAGACCCTTTTCCTAGCTGTAGTTACTGAACTCTACCATGTGATCTGTAATGATCAGAATACTATTATTAATAAAAATTACTCACTGATTGAAAATGAAGGTTTGATGCAGATCCTTGTTTCCATAATTGAAGCTTTTTTGATGAAAAATGGACAATGCTGCAACATTGTTCATGACATCGGAATCCTGCGACGTCTATGGATTAATGTATTTTTTTAACTCACTACACTGTAGAGGTGTTTTGGAGAGCTCCTATTCTAGGATGGATCAAAATTTATATTGATGGTTCCTCCAAAGACAATTCAAGCCCTACAGGATGTTTCCATATCTCAAGGAATCACCTCAGTCGGATCCTTGGATATTTCATGGGTAGATGTGTCATTTCCACCTCCCTTGAAGCTAAGATGATGAGCTTAATACATGTTATTTCCTTCTCCAATTTCTTTTTTTGGATAAATATCTATATTGAATGTTACTTTATGACCATCATACAAGTGATTTGGAATGGAATAACACCTCTTACTTGGTTGAGTACTACCCATTGGATGGGATGCACCCATTCTCTTATTGAGATGCGAACACAGTTGTAAATGGTCTAACCAACATGGCCGTAAATCAAGACATCACCTGGTTTGAAGACCTCCTCACTAATATTATTTCCTTACATGGAAAATATTGTTATATGATCCCATATTTTTGTGTCTTTTACATGTTATTTTGATAATAATTATGCTTTGGTTGTTTTGGTCTAAGGAATCATCTCTCTTAAGGAAAATCTTATATCTAGTTGATTTACTACTTCTTGAATTGAATAATATTTTTTTTGAGACACTCAAAAATTAGGGAATAGTCTCCCCATGGAATCACCTAAGGCCCTAACTTCTAGATAGCATCCTATGTAATTTGGGGAGACGCACCTAAGGCCATTTCACCTACTAGCTTTAGGAACCATTCAGTGGCATCTATGTCAGGATTTTACATTTATTTCCTACATTACCCCTCTTCCAATTATAATTTTTCCTTATTAACTCACTGTGAATCATAAATTTTTCCATAATTATAGGGTTTTTCTTAGGTTCTAGTATTTTTTATATTTTGGTTTGACTTGATGGATGGTATTCAACAAGTTGTATCCAACTTATCCCCATTAGGCTGCATGCTTTCCCTAAAAATGGATTTTACATTGTTTTGATGTGTTAACAAAATCTAGAAAATTATTATTTGTTTTTTATTCCCTAAAACAAACTTAAATTCTTAATTTTGAATTTTACATTGTGTGTTGAGACATATTAGGTCATGAGTGGCCCGTGAGAGATTATTACCAACACTATTGGTTACTAATGAACAACTTTTATATAGATTTGAAATTAGAACCATGACATTGTTCTAGTATAGGTATCCATCATTGGGGAATAAATATAAGAGTATAGTGTATTTCTTTATTCCAATCCTTAGTTAGATTTATGTTGAGAATGTTATAGTTTAGAGTTTTAATGGCCTAGGAATTCGGCTTCAGAGTGAGTTGTTGAATTAAAATTTTGACCCATGACATAAAAATTAATTTTAGATGTTTTAAATAAAACTTTTAAAATGTATTATACACTTTAATGTGTTATTAAAATATTGTGGTACCCTATCCACCAATATTTGAAAAGTGGTGGTGAATCATCCACCTTTGGAAAGTTAGTGGTGTCTTTTCCACCTATATTTTTACCAATTATCCATTGTTCACTATAAGGCCAATGAAATGGTGGAATGTCATCCAATTTGGAATTTCATACTAGTGGTATATCAAAAATGTGAGATTTTTTGGGAGGAACAACATCCTTTTTTGAGATCCATCATTTGTGGGTGTTGTTATAGGAAAAGGAAACTAATTATTTTTATATAAATGGATAATCTGGTTGGGTTTAGTTATAGTTGGGTAGATTAGTTTGGGATAGGAATCAAGACTAGTTGTAGATGGATCCTTTAATTTGTTTTTATTTTGTAATGGCTTGTATATGATCTCCATACATGAGATCCTAGTTATTCTTTTATGACATATATGACAATTAATGTATCTCATTTTCATGCATCATGATGTTTGTATTTATATTAGTAGGAATTTAGTTATCATTTTGTATCATTTATTTCTGTAATTTTATGATGTTTTTTTCCTTGATATTTATTCAACTGTGTTTATAGATATCTTTACATATGTATATAGTCAAACCGTGTATTACATACCAGCCCTCACCACATTTCATCAACTTTGGTGCATGGATATGTATTCTTGAGGTGTGTAGCACACTGATTCTATTTGCACAGTGGTGAATTAGGTCAGGGATGTTACAAATTGGTGTAAGATCCCTATATTTTTTATTTTAATAATATTTGAGATATATTGGAAAGGATATAGTATGTTTTCAGATATTGGTACGGATTTTGTTCTTGGTTGTATGTAACCAATGTATGAAGGATGTATGATTTAGTAAGGATGTGACTATTATTCAGGGGTTTTTCTATTACAGTTTGGTTTTTTAAAATATGATGTATTTGGGGTTGATTTATGATTTATAAGTTTCTAATAATAGTTTATGGTATAGATAATAATGTGATCATGTATAATTCTTAGCAATATCACCTCGAATGACATTCAAATTCTATCTTTTGACTAATATTCAACTTATAAAATAAGTTAGTGTCATTAGTTCAAAACATTATATAGATTTCTACCATATAAATTATTGTTGGAACTCTAAATGACTAACCCATTACTATGAAATATGTCTAACCCTCAATGATATTATTCCCAAGTAATTAGTGGGAAGGGTAGGCTATACTTGTGCCTAGATTTGTTAGTTCCTTTCATTGTATGATGTATGATTAGGGTAGAGCAGTGTGTGCCTATTGTTTTTTAACCTAGAATATGATATTACACTTGTGATAGATGTAATATGAGTAATGTTCATAGAAATATAAAAATATTCCATTACAATGAACTCTGAATGAGTTCCATGAGGGAGGGGTTGAGCATGCCATTTTGTAGTGGATCTAAATCCACCCATTGATCTTGTTTATCCTGTCGACCTGCAACTTAGAGAGATCCTTCTTCAAGTATTAGTGTTTATGGTACATAGGGGTTTGATGGTCAGTACAACAATATTTGATCTTTCTCATGAACTCAATCTACAATATCCACTACAATTTATGGGTGAGTATTTCCATGAGAGGTCATGTTATAGATAGATTCTATGAAAACTAATTTTGGTCACCTCCAGACACTCCCTAAGAGGTGGTTGTAAAAAAATTTATATTTGATGTGAGGACCAATGGAGTGTTTGTGGGAAATTATAGTCTAGGAAGACAATAATTTTTGGATGATATAGATAGACTTTCAATTGTGTTTCTCCAAGTACCTCTTTCTAAAGATTCCAAGGGTTGAAAAAAAACTATGGAGTTTATATATATGGTATAGGGTATGATGATGGAGATAGATTTCTTCATCTACTTAAATGATGTATTATGATTCCTTCTTATGTTATCAGGTGATGAAATTTCAAGGGTTATGAATTTTGAGGACATATTAAGGAACTCTATTTAATCCCATGTAAATATATTATCAATGAAATAATTTTCTGATGGTTTGAATTAAGCCTTGATTAAAAAGAATGAATAGATGGATAGTAGATCATCTGGGAATCATACATCATCAACCAGGGCTGAGAGTGGGTCATTGGGTGATAAAAAGAAGAGGTTTGAGGATTATCTCTTGGGTGATGATAAGAATAGTTATCATAATATGTGGTTTTTCTTCCATTTAGAAGTATAACATCAATTATGTGGTCCTAGTGTGGACAGAAGGTCTATATCTGACTTGATCATGATAAAAAACAAAGGGAGTTACACTTCTATAGGGAGTTGGTGTATATAGAAGCATATTATGGAATCACATAATTAATTTTCAACTAATGTATATATGGCCAGAATTGAGATTTAGGGGATGGTTTAGGAGAATAGAAATAGTTAGGGAGTTTGGAGCCCTGATGCAATGTGGGTCATGGGTGTTGTTATGGTAACCATAGTTAGGGGTAGAAATGCCAGTAGTGAAATGTCCCTTGGGGAGTTAGAATATTGGATCTTCAGAATGGGGGTTAGTCTAGCTTTATGCCATCAATAATACTTCTTCCATATATGGTATAGATAATTTTATAGTACAAGGTACTACTCTATTGGAATCAACCTTATCTTGTTTTATATTTATTACATATGTTTTTCAATCATTCGTATTTTCCCAGTTAGTCAGTGATATAGGGATTTATATAGAATATTTCCGTTGGGTTTTGGTTATTGATAAACTATTAGGGGTTCTATCAGAGGATATCTGACAATTTCTAGAGAACATTATAGTGATTAGTGGATTTAGTATTTTTTGTGAATTATTATTATTAAAAAAGTATATTTTTCATGCAATATATGAAAAAATTGATCAACTAATTATCAAGAGAATATCAACTATGATCACCAATGGTTACATTTCATGTATATGAATGGTGATTATTGTTCCTATGTTGGTGAGATAGATTTATAGGTAGTAAATTTGGGAGATTACTATCAATATCTTGATGAAATCATGGAATATTTGGATGGTGTTTCTTTCAAAGGCGAGGATACATTTCTTGTAGTATTTCATCCTATAATTGGTCAGATTTAGGATGTGTTTTTTGGGGATTCTCATGATTCCGATATAATCAGGAGATAAAGTTCATTATGGATCTTAATCTAGGTTTATATCCTATATCCATTTCTCCTTAAAATATTCCTCATGAAGTGCTTCAATAAATGAAGGCTTAACTTGAGGATTTAAAGGTAAATGATTCTTTTATTAATCATGTTCCCTTGGGATGCTTCTATATTATTCACTTAGAAGGGGGGATGGATTGATGCAATTACATATTGATTAATGGAGGTTTAACCATGTGATCAATAAAAAATGGTACCCCCCTCCTTTGATTCACGAACTATTCAATCATCAGAGGTGATACAAGTGGATCTATAAGAAAAATCTAAGGTCAATATAAATTTGAGATTTTGTAATTATTATATGATATTAATCTATATATGAAAACACATATATCCTGGATATATACTTGAATGAATCAATATGTATATAAATTTTGAAACATACAGATAGAATACCTTATTATAAAAAAGTTTTTTTTCAATCTCCAATGGAATATGCTTGATAAATTCGACCTTATTCACATAAAAATTCATCCTTCCTCAAAATTAATTAAACCATCCATTGTATCCATGACCATTTTCTAAGAATATAAAAATAAGAATGGGGTGATAGTTCCCTCACCTAGTGATAAAATATGTTTCAACAAGATTACATTATCACATATATTTCATGTATTTTACAGTCAAACCAATGAAGGAACTCATTCCGTTTTTTATTAAGTGCTCAATTATCATCATTTAATGAAGATTTTCGGACCATATTGTATGCATTACAACTTGTTAGGACATCTCAATGATGTCATTTAATTATTGTGTAATGTATGAATGAACCAAACTGTTGGTTTGAATCTAATGATATCCTTGAAGAATCAGGAAACCAGATTCAGTTACTCTAAGGAGTAAGCTTACACTATGTTGGGTGCATGTAGTTTCAGTTTTCATTACTTGAACACAATACTACATTGGAACCAACATATTATTATGATTCTTCTTCAGGATTATATTATGATGATTTATCCTAAATTTATATACATAACATGAATATGGTTTTAATTCAGATCAAACAATCTCTTACTTTCACTAAAATCCATAAAGATTTTGTTCTAAACATCGCAACTTTTTATGTGTATCTACAAAAATATTTTTAGGATATGGTTTTATCAATATCTCTTTATTTTTTTGTAAATACTTTATAAAAAATTTAATACTTATATGGGGGACATAATTTTTCACCTTCAAGGGCTTAGTAGAATTTATAAAAAAATATGAAATCCCTATTTCATATATGTATGCAAAGTGTAGCGTCTAAGAATGAGATAGTGAAACTCATGACATTGTGGGGTCTAGTTTTATCACAATAAAACATATGCATAAATATATATGAACATGTCCCCCACTGTATATATCATATAAATAATATGTATACCTATATAATCCCTTTTTAATATGAAATAAAGTGTCCAATATACATTGAAAATTGTCAATCTATTCGAATTATTCTTATATTTTCTTGAATCTATGAAAATAAAAACTATGTTGATAAATAAATCACATGTTATCAATCTAATAGATGATCACATCACATGTTCCTCATACATCTAGTTGAACAAAACATATTAAAATCAACTAATAATGACAATAAATTTCCTCATCCTAATTCAGTCAAGTTATATATGTCTTATCTTCTTATGCATGTGGAGAAATCACATAATGGTTTTACTCAAACCAAATACATGACTAAGAGGATACCCTGCTAAATGATAATTAACTAAGCCACTTTTTAAGTGAAAAATAACTTTATCCAATTATTAATATTATCATTACAACTATCTCACTAACTATAGGTATGAAAAATTGAGAATAATAATACACCCCAATATATTTCAATGACTATATGAAATTCCCTAACATATACTTTGGCAGGCTAGTCTGTAATATATTTCTATTTATTACCTCATGAATATATTATTTAAATATAGTGTACAAATATTTTCAATGAGTAAAATATAGTATTCATGATTATCTAAACATCACACCAAAACCATTAATACCATGTGATGATCATCAATTTGGGAAAACTCAAGGTAATACTTTGAAGGGATATTATGATTTTACTATTTGTCTGAATAAATTTTATTAAACATGAATTAATAATAAATAGATATTTCAATTAATAAAAATACATAAATCATTTACATGAATTAAATAAATCGATTATGTATCAAATACTAAAATATATTACATGAACCTCATATTGTTTCGGGAGTAATGGATTCTTTAATGGATTTTCTACATGTTCCTCTGTATCCACCCAATAGATCCTAACATCACCCCTCTTGATGAACTCTCATATGGTGAGATCATGTTTCATTTTCATAAGATTTAATTACATTATTATCACATTAAATAAATATTTTTCCATCAATACTAGGAACCACCTCTTGTTTAGGGATAAATTATCTTATTGAAACAACATGGTTCACATTATTTAATTCATCAATCTACTTTGAATTTGTTGTCCAATCTGCTATGGTAAATTTGGGAAAATATTCCAAATAATATCCCCCCATATTTAGGTAAAACATGAAACCAAATTGATATTTCATATCATTTTTTCATATTGGAAATATTCATCTATGTAACCCTTTACACGGAAATCATCCTCTCATCAAATTCCAAAAACATATCCTTAGTCCTTCATAATATCTAAACGATATTTTTCATAGAAATATAGTTACTCTCACTAGGATCAGATTGGTATCAACAAGTTATTATAATAGAATAGTAATCATTTTGTTGTGTAAAAAACCTGAAATACAAGATAGAACCTACAATAGATTCATAGGGAATTATGTACATTTTTTCAATCTTATAATAAAGATCCTAAATCTTCCCAAGATTCAAGCCATGTAACCTCGATAAAGTCTGCTTATTATAATTATCCATGATAAACCTATTTTTCACTTTAATAATGTAAGTTTCCAGAATGAGTACAAGTGTCCTCTTAGATCTATCACTATAGATATTTATACCGGGTAAGTATGTTGTTTCACCCATGTCTTTCAGTGAGAGGTATTTACTCAAAAACATCTTCATGGACTGATGGGTCAAGATAATGTTTTCAATAAGTGGTATATCGTCTATATAGAATATCAAGAACCCTACAACACTCCCACTAATCTATTTATATATTTAATAATCATGAAGTTTTTTTTATGAAACAAAATTCATTAATTTTATCATCAAACTAGATGCTCTAACTATGGGAAGATTTCTTACATCCATAAATGGGCCATTAGAGCTTCAATACCTTAATTATTTTATTTGGAACTTCAAAACCATCATTCCATATCATATATATATATATATATATATATCATCAACTAAATCCCACATAAGTAATGTTGTTTCTTCATCCATTTGATATATCTCATAATCAAAATAAGATTCTATAGAGATAAATATTTTAATGGAATTTACCATCGTAATATGTGGAATTGTTTCATTATAGTCACTACCATAAATTTTATAAACATTCACCAGTAATCATATATTATAGGTAGACACTCTACCATCCATGTTAGTTTTGTATGTACATACCACTTTCACCCAATGGGTTTTACCCATTTAGGTGCATTCATCAAGTCCAATCAATGGTTAGTGTACATGATTTCAATTTCATATTCCATTGATTTAAACCATTTCATGGAATTAAAACTCTCAATTGTCTCATGGTAGGATGTATATTTATATCCTATGAATGCTATTTAAAAATCATTCACCCTGGAAAATCAATATCTATTAGTTGATTAATGAAATATCTTATACCATTGAGGATATTTTGTAACATTAGTCATTTTATTATCCAAAAATCATTGTGGTACTGACATAATTTCCATACTAGGAATATTTCCAATTTATTGATCTTAAATTACTCAAATTTCAAATTTTCTAAAACTAACATCATGATATATAATTTCCTAACCAAATAACATAACATCTGGACATAAATAGTTTATTCTCAATATTATTATCGAAATATTGTACCTTAGATTTCATAGGAAAACTAACGAATAATAATTTATCTGAATTAGGGCCTAGATTAACAGAATTAAATTTTCATCTAAGTGCCTCACAACCCCAAATCATTATAATATTTAAACGAGGATTTTTATCATACCATATATCATGTATACTCAATATTAATTATTTATATGGAATTTGGTCAATTAAGAATCAATATATATATTATGAATAACCTTAATATTTCATAGGAAGTTCACAATGACTCGTCAATGATTTTTCTATGTCTAACTAGGAATGATTAATCCTATTATTAAAATCATTCCATTATGGTTCTCTAAAATGAGGGAGTGGTGGATTAATTCTACAAAATATTAAATTACCAGTTAAATCATAGCTCAATTATTCTCTTCCTAAATATAATAAAAGAATCTACATACACATGTCTAGTGGATTCTGTATTTTTCTCTAAAATAGTTCTAACATTTCAAAAGTTTCATACTTTTTTATCATCATAATAAAATAACCATAATGACTAAAGGAATCAGTAAATATAACAAAGTAGCTAAAATCAAAACTGTATCATTTTCAAATTTGGTCCTTATACACCACTATGTATGTGATTTAGAAAAACACTAGAACATTAACCCTTTCTCTAAAAAGGGTCTATGGTCATCTTTATTAGTAAACAAGATTCACATGTGTTAAACAATTTATAATTCAATGGTTAAAAAAACCCATATCTATGGAGTCTTTGGATTGATTTTACATTTATATGTCTTATGTGACAATATCAATGGTATGTGAAATTAGAATCAACTACGACCCTATAATTCTAAATTTTATTAATATTATAATAAATATCTAGAAAATATAAGTCTTTTAAAATTTTACAAATGCTATTAAATATTAAATTCTGATAAAAAGAATAAATTTAATTCTAAATAGTGAATTTTAATCCCCTTTTTTTCAAATAATATGTCAAAGTAATTTTTTTTTAATTATGGTAGGAATGTAATAATAATTTTAAAATTTTATAATTAATACACTCGGTAAAATCATATCATAAGTGTCAACTTGAGTACCAAAACTCTTTCTATATAATCTACATTGAGGTATATATCATAATTTTTCAAATCCCTTTTATCTCTATGTTGGTTTTTTTCAAAAAAAAATTTTACAGGAAGCATGTATATTTTACCCATGAATCAGATTTGGTGAAATTAACCTCTATATAATTCACATTTAGATTCATAAAATTAGTTACACTGATAACATTTCCCAACCATATATACCAATATCTAATTTTACTATTGTTCAAACCTATTAGATATCTAAATATATTTGTCATAAAATATTGTTAAATATATAATATATACATATCTTTGAATAAGTATCGGGTTTTATATATTTTCATAAGAGACTTTTAATGAAATAACTCCCACTAAAAATGATGAACCCATACATCATATCAATTTATTATGAAAATATTCATATTTCACTAATTAATTATTCCACTTTGGTGTTTCTCTCACTATTAATTATTTAATAAAGGAATAATCCCAATATAAATATTTGTAATTATAGGATATTTGAGTGGAAAACTCAATGTCTATATAAATTATATAGATAATACATTACTCTATAACTCTAACAACCTAATGTCATTAGAGTATCCCTGCTATAGTAACCCAAAAAAATGAAAACAATATGTTCCTGATCCTATTAGGACCACTCATTACATAATTTACTTACACAAGATAATATATGGTAACCTTTTTATGTAATTACCTACCTATTTTGATGATCAAGGTCTTGATAGGTTCCTCTTTGGAAGGAATCACACATTTAGTATTTAAATATTTTTTATTTCCAAGTATCTCTAATTTAATAAATCATATTCATTTTAAATTAATATCTATTTCAGCTCATGAAATATTTCTCTACTCATTATTTATTCCTTTTTGTTGTCATCATTCTAATGATTTTGTTTTTGAGTCAGTATTGAATCCCCATAATTTATGAGTTTAAACTAAATTAATGTCTAAAAATTAACATAACAAACATGTTTGGGATACTTACCAAAAAATAGAGTCCAAGTATATTAATACATATTAGAATGTATCCCGTTTATAAGTTATATCCACTTTTCATGTAAATTCATAGTGTTATATGATATTTAAATTGTCCACATGAGTAAGCGTAGATCAATAGATAGCCAGCCCACACCTTTCTAGAATAAGGAATAATCCCCATGTATTATGGGATATGTGACACAAAGTACCTTTACCTAAGGATGATTTACTCCAGATGAAATCCAATTCATAATAATTTTAATACCTAATATGAATGAGTTATATTTGGAAAATATTCTCCAGATAATAACCCAAATAAAATCATAGGATAAGCTAGATGATAAATAAATATTATAGAGTTTCACCTAGAATATAATATAGGTATCCATATCCAAGAAAATATATACCACATTAATAAATCATACAAAATATTTACATTTTATAATTTTTTTACAAAACATGAATATTAATAGAATTAAAATTAAATTAATACTTTATTTAATATGAGAAAAAATATAAACTCATCTTATTTAAATTTAAGTTTCTTAAACAATTTTTATAAATCCTAACACTTATCATCGATATATAATTTTAAAATTAATTGAAAAATTAAATAAATATAAAATTATCATTTTTTTAACTACCGATTAATAATATATAGGCCCTTAATGTGTTTTTGGGTCTAGTGTAGATATCCTTTATCAGTCAGAATCAGTAGGAAGAGTTTGGTGAGGTGTAAGGAAAATATACACCTTGTGGGGAAGCATGAAAATAGTATTCTTGTAGTGGTTTGATTGCATTATTATTTAAAGACAACCCTTTGAGTGCTCTATGTAGTTCAAAAGCACCCTCTGGAGGTGACATCCATTGTGGGACTTGAATTAACTGTCCATTATTCAGCATTTAAGCGCACATGATTGAAATTATGTCATATGAAAACATAATTTGAATCTGATTTGGGAAATTATTCTTGAAAATCAATGAATCATTAGGAAGAAAAAAATGATTTCGTGTTTTCCCATAGCTCCAACACAAGGTCGGTTGTCCTTATAAAGTAAACTATGAGCACACTCAATATTACATAAAATTTGTATCATAATTTCAAATAGTTAACTAGAAATTAGGTAAACAAAGAACATTATGTTGTGTAGGGGGAAATCATTTATGATCCAATAAAAGTTTTCCACTTTAAATCAGTAAGAATAAAACATTTTTTTTGTTAAAGTAGAAGGATCTTATATTAATTATGGGTTTTAGGGATAATCATAGGATACTATATAGCATAAGAAAACCCATATATCCACAATATATATTTTAAAAAAATATCTATAAGAAATAAAGGACATAAAAATAGAAATTCATTAAGATAAAAAATATTTATATTCAATATTCGATGTAGTATTCTTGATAAACACCATCATATTATTAAAAAATCCACCTGACACTATGAGAATTACACTGACCATTACATACCATAATATTTCATGAGTATATAAAAAAGGGGATTAAGATCATTATATTAGTGATAACCTATGTTTGTCGAGTAAGAGAGCTTCGACTGAATTGAATGAATATCATAGTCTAATAAATTTTCACCTTTTTAATGAAGAGAGTTTAATTTTATCACATGAATTACTTCCTTTGGGGACATTTTAATGAAATAATTCAGTGAATGAGAAATATATAAATCAGAAATCCCTTTAGATCATACACAATGAAACCATGAAATATTGATGAGGAAAAATGTATGCACTGTAATATGTAATATTACACTGTAATTGGGGAAATGTAGTATTTTTTTCATCCCATGAACACTAGAATTTTTTATCACTAACATATGATTAGGATTAAATTTATGGATTAATTGAGTGAAAATATATTTTCAATCCCTAAGAATCAAACTAATATGATTTTGGTGTAAATCCAATAGATTTGACTAATTGAAGTTGAGGTCTTCTGATGTGTTGTATACTACTTTTAGGATAATACATGACTAATATGAGTATCTTGGGATGTTGTATGGGTTGGTAAACAAATCATAAAATTTCACAGACCATGTGAATAGTGTCTGTCATCCTTTTTTGGATTAATTCATTGTTATACTCCTATAATATATTATTCTGTAATCCAAATTAACGGAGGATCATTCTCATCATTTGTAGATAATTTCCGTACATTAATTGACCATCAAATGTATGTTTATCTCTTAAACTATAAATTCTAGATCAGTGAGGTGAACATAATGTGGAATGTTATACTAAAGGTAAGAATAAAAATAGACCTAGATAAGGTTTATTCTATGACATCTTGGGAGTTCCCACAGCTGTTTTTGAGATTTTTAGTTTCTGGAGCATGGTTGGTAACTATCAGATGTTTATTCAAGACTTCTCCTGCTTGAGAGCACTTATAATGACCCTGACCAAGAAGGGATGAATTTTTATTAGTTAGACAATTATGATAAAAAAAATAGGATTTGAAGTGGATGTTTACTTATGTTATGATCAAGGACTGGCCTTATTCTAGTAAGTAGTATATATTGTATTGTGATGCTTCATGAGTCGGGATAGGGGATGTTCTGAAATAGAGTTAGTGAGTGGTCACTTATAGAACTATGTATTGGAAATATACATGAGAATAACTACCCAAAAAATTATCTAGATCATTATATAGTGGTTTTTACATTGATATGTTAACCTCATAACCTTCTAGATAATTTCTTCATAGTGCCTATTGAACACATGAGCCATAGGTATATCGTTTCTCATATAGAATTAAAGTTTCAATATAGGATGTGGGTAAAGTAACCTTAGTTGTTTGATATTGAGATTGAATATAACCTTATAAAGGGGTATCTTAAAAATGATTCCTTGAGTTGGAAGACTCAGGAACATGTATTTTAGGTGGAACATAGCAAGTGGCAGATGATGTGTCTCTTCACTAGGATGTGAGTTGACATTTAGACGTATCAGGGAAGATTGACACTGAAGCCTTTGTGTATTTCATCCTCACTTGTTGAGAGTGGTAATCAGAGTGATTTTTTTGAATTACATTTCTTAGGGATGAGTAAAATATATATGGTGTGGATCCACCACCAGATTAGTCCCTTGGTGATGATGGGGTTCTATATGAACTTGGTCTTTTGGTAGTCCAATGAGTAACCATGAGGATTGGATGCAAGATTAACATGACATGGGATCAGTTTTTTACCTCAGGATTTCCAAAATTTATTATTACATTAAAAAAGTTATGGGAATATGGTTTCCATATTTTGGGTCCAATTTAAGTTTTTGATATGGTTAGTTCCATGGTGTCTCAGTTTATTCTACTTTAGACACATAGTGTTATACATGATGTATTCCATTAAATGTGATCATAATTGATGGTGTTATGTTTGATACACATGGTTCTTTTTAAGAGATACTATCCCTAATAATATATATGATAAATAAAACTTTACATGGAAAGACATTCCATCAAGTGTGGATAAGGTGCAAAGATAAGGGTATTTAGGGGGAGACTTATAAGTAAGAGTTTGATATTTGGGTACGGTGGCTTTTGAATTTCACTGAAGAGTATCACTTGTGCTCCATATTGAAACCTGGAATGATTTAATTTATAGAAGGTTTTCTTCAACACCCTGCATCCATACAAGGTAATATTTCAATTTAAATATTGTCAAACCTAATGTAATTTGGGTATTTCTAAGGGTTATAAGTATTGGTGAGGGTTTCTTGGTTTTTTATTGAGTTGTTCAGTGGGTCAAGACAGATTTCCTTATTCAAGGATTCCCCCATGTACCTATTTGGTCAGTACTAGGTGCTATATTGGTTTTCCATTGTAGAAAGTACTCATTCAAGGTTTACCATGTTCTGAGTGGCCAAAAGGAGGGTATTTCATGGGGGATCGTGTAAGAGATAAAGGTGGGGTGGGTACCTAGTACACCTCTAAGTGGTTGTAAATTTAAATATTAATTAATTAATTAATTCTAATTTAAAAGGTGGATACACCCCATTTCTTCCTATAAAATAGGTCGAACTCCCATCTCCTCCTTATCTATACCCCCTATTTTATGGTAGATATCTTATACTCCGGAACAGATTAGAGTTTCATATTCTCTTAATAATGGTTATATATATTTCTAGTTTTATCATATTACTAATATGGATTTTACTCACTAAATAATAACAAATCATTTAATAAACAATTATTTGAGGTTTTTTCAAGTTTTCCATTTCATTAATTTGAGGTTGAATTAGTGAGTGGTCTTGGATGAGAAATACCCTACTAGTCCAAGGTAGGTGTTCCCATCAATTCATAATTATTTGTACTCTTTTTTCAAAAAAATTATTAAAATATAGTAATATACATTATTTACTCTATAAAACTAACCTAATTTACATTCTTTGAATTTTTTATAATTCTTTGACAGCAAATAGGCCATGAGTATCCTTTGATAGGTTTTCATTAACACCATTTGTTGTTAATGAAAATCTTTTATATAGAATTCTGTTTGGAACTATGAATTTGAACCAAAGATGAGTGCTTATGATTAGTGAAGAAACTTATAATCCTACTATAGTGACCTAGTATAATCCTTAGTGACATTTGGATTGCATGTGCACTATGAAAGTGGTGTAATGGACTAGGAATAAGAATTTTGAATTGGTTGTTTTACCCAGACAATAACCCTAGAAATAAAGACTAATTTTAAATGTTTTAAATTTCTATTTTATGATGTATTTCTCAGTTCAATGGATATATATCATATGGTGGTACAATTTCCACCAATATTTGACTAGTGGAAACACAGCATCCACTCGTGGAATATTGGCGGTATCATGTCCATCTATAATAGGATATGTGAACCATCATTCACTATACATCAAATAAAATGGTGGAATGTTATGGAATTTGTAATTTAATACTATTGGTATATCATCTAATTGATATTTCATATTGGTGGAACGTCATCTTATTATGAGAGTTATCTTAGTGGTGTAGTATCTAATCTAGGACTTGATTTAATGTTATACCATCCACATAAGATTCGATATTGGTGGTGTATCGACCACTTAATATGTGATACAAATGGAATATATTTCTATAATATAATAGTATTGGTGGTATATCATCCATCTATTTATGTTCTATTAGTGGAGCATCCTACATTTGGGACATGATATGGTGGTAGTTCATACACTTGAAGAGTGATGTTGGTTGAATTTTTGTATCAATATGAGTTTTTTTAGTTGTTCCTCATCATCCCAAGCTATGAAATAGTGCTATTTTTTCTACCAGATCAAGTAAATCGTAGTGTATTTTCAATCGAGGTTCGATGATTCCTTATTCACTTGTTTATAGATCATTTTATAGTGTTGTTAGATTAGCAATGGTCTATTAAACTAGATAGACTATAATGGTGATACATTATTCTAGTATCTAACTTGATGGTGAAAACTCTTTCATGTAGTTTTTTATATGAGGAGTGATGTATAATTCATCTTAGAGGATTGTGTTCAAACTATGGGAATATAATCCCATTCCAATCATGGATGAATAATGTTATATATTTCATGTTTTGGTGAGTTCAATACATAGGGAAATAAATTATTAATTCCTTACTATTTATTTTATCCTCATTTCATACTGAGTATGCACTTTTATTTAATAGTCATACGATTGATGAATTTGGTTGTGTCCAACTGAGTTTCACTCACACCCTACTTGGGAATTTTAGTGTCGAACAAGACATCATGTTTTAATATCTAGGTAAGTCAAAGTGAAACACCTTGAGATTTTAATCTATTATTTCCTTTAAAAAAGTCTAAGCATTCAATAGCTTTCACCACATGCAATAATATACAAAAACTAAACTGTGATATATTTAGAATATATATATATATATATAAGTGTGACCATGAAATCCTATACATTAAATTAATGAAAATGAATTGGACTAATTGTTTTATGAAATATATTTATAAAGAAAATTAAGGCTACATTTAAAATTAATGAAATTCAACTAGTACCCATAAAATGACTAATAAGGTTATTTATTTTTTAGAAAGATAATTTTCAAAAAAATAGTTTTTATGTGATATTCATTTTTATTTCAAAAACATTAATATTGTTGTTATCAAATTATATTTATTATTAATAATTTCTTGTCAAAAATTATGATGGAAAGTGATATTAAATTCTAATAATAATAGATAATATTTGAAAATTTCATTTTCCAATAAATATGGATTTTTATTATATTTTATGACTTTATTCCTAAATTTAATTTATAAATTTCAAAATTTAATTTTAAAAAAATAATATCAGTTTTAGGATTTAAGATAAAAATATTATTTTGAGATGAATTTTAGGGATTTTAATGAAATAATTAGGTTTTAGTGAGTGGTATAAAATATCAATTTGGATAAAAACCTTCGTATTTAAGACATTATCATTATAAAAGAATGGGGTATGTTATTTTGAAATATATTACTATAAAATATATATTTATAATTAAAATGAATAATTTAAATTTACTATTTTTTTACAAAACCCATTTGTATCATTTTGGAAATAAAAGTAATATTTTTCTCTAAAAACTATTTCTATTTGATTATATTGCAACTTACATATTATCAATTTTAAAATTAAATATAAAAAATTCATTTGATTTTTATATAAAATTTATAACATTACCTAATAAGGAAAATTTAAATTTTGGATATAATTTTATTGATTTCTAAGATTAAATTTAATGACCATAGTAATGGTAAAACTATAATTTTCAAACTATTATTTTTTTAATATTGTGTAATTATTATCAAATAAATAAAATTAATATTTTTTTAAATGATGACTATAATATGATTTTTCAACAAATATATATGTATATTAATAAAAATTTAATAGTAAACCATTGATAAATAAGAATAAGAAGTCCCAATGGTCAAAACATTATTTTTATAAAAAATATAATATATATATATATATATTTAATTATTTAATTAGAAAGTAAATTATATTTTATATAAAAAATGAATTATATTTAATTTAGATTAAATTAAGGATCACCATTGATAAATTTTCAAATATGGGATATTTTATATTAGTAATAAAATATAATTTTTTAGTTGAAAACTAGTTAATAGGGAACAAAATTATTAAAAGTAAACAAATAAGAACAAATGACATCAAGCATGTTTAAAACATGTGTGTAAATAATTTTTTAAGGTTTTATAAAACCAATAAGACCCCATGATCCATTATTTATAACTTTTGGAGTCTTTTACAATTTAATTGTGTAATAATATCATCAAAATTAACGGTTCTTCTCACAAGTTCCCCTTTCTTCACTTCTAAATGATGAAAATTACCCCCTTCACACAAGAACCATTCCATATAATTATTTCATAAAACTCTTAAAATTTTTATCCTTTAATAATATTATATCATCTTCATATTCCTTTGGTATCAATTATTTATTCTAGTCCATTCATTTCTAAGAAGACTTTCAAGAAAAAGTTCAAAGTCCCAAAGTTTGTATTACATAATCCTCAATATTTAATTGTTAGTATTTATCCTTTGAACATATATTTATCATAGTAACATTATAACCATACAGTAATTTATATGCTTAAGTATTATTATATTAATTTAACAAAATTATTTATATATTTCCATCGGCATTGAAAAACAAAAACATCAGAATCTTGCATTGTGAACTACCACCTCCAATAAGTACTTTATTTAATTTTTCACATTGATATTTTTTATAAAAACTCATAAAAAATAGTTATAATATATATATATATATATATATATAATTTTATTACTATTCTTTTGTAATTTTTTATACCCTAATTTAACGATACCTACCCATCAAGATATATCGCGTTCGTGTTTTGGTTGGTTAAACCACCTATTTGAATAATGATATAAAACTATTTTATTAATGAATACATAATATTAAATAATATTATTATTATAATTTAGTAAAAAATTAAATATTTTTTTGTTATCTTATTTTTATATCATGTATTTTAATTATTATTAAAATATCACCATTGATCCCTAAAATTACAAAAATAAGTGTACTCTGATTCAATTTTCATATAGACATAAGAAAAAACAATGTAATTAATAAAGAGTGTTTGATAATAAATGGTCCATATTAAATTAAATACATATTAATAATGGTCCTAATAAGGTATATATTAAAAAAAATTATTATTTAGGAATTTAGGTGAATGTACGAAATAAATCTTGAACAATGTTAGTGTTTTCCTCCAAAACTTCTCTCTTTGAGAAATGATTGTTAGTATAAACCTAATTTATTTTATGTTGTGTATATACATCATGATTTATATTTTACATAATGAATTATATTTTATTTAATATATTTCTAGTTTAATTCCATTCCCAATATTTCATGATATTCTTTTTAAAATGTTACTCAAGCTGCAAGCGTTCTTTGTCTCAAAAAATAATTCCTTAAGACACGTTTATGTTATGCAATATGTGTTACACTGAATTGTGTATTCACTACCCAGGGATATATATTTATCATATATATATATATATATATATATATTAATGGGAATCAATAACTTAAATTTTTTCTTTTTCATCAAATGGATTTTACTCAATTGTTACCCTAGTTGTAAATATTTTGGTTAATAAATTTTCATTTATTGAGTTTTGATCATCATATTGGACATAAAAGTTGGGTGAATTATACTATTTGATTATATTATGTTTTATGATTATTTTTATTTTTTGTTAATTTAAATTTATACCACATGAAAACTATTTTTTTTATATTTCTTACATCAAGGAGTATCTTTTACATTTATCATATTGATTACTCAAATCTCATTTTATTGAGTTATATTGTTACCTCATGAACATATTGATTCCATTATTATGATCTCCCACAATAATATATTATTTTATTTTAGTTTCTCGACCTCTATGTGGAAAAATATATTTTTATATAAACTCAGGTTTTTACTCATTTTACAATGCAAGTTTTGAACAAATGTATTTCTCATGATATTATAAAGGATATATCCTTTCAAATTAACATGTTTTTTATTCCTATACACATTTATCCTGATTTAACCTTATGCTATTTCTAGGTTTCATTATTATATATTCTTTCTAAAATTAATTTTTTTCAAAATTTTCCACTACAGCATTTTGAACATTACTTTCTAAAGTATCCCCAAACATTATCTATAGAAAATAAATATTAAAAAATTCAAAAAACTATTTTATATTTATATTTTAATTAACCCTAACATTTTTAAATTTATATACCCTAATTTGGTCTATGTGTAATGATTTACCTTCTTATATATAATTATAAATTTTTGTATTTAACTTTTTATATCAAACAATTTTATTCATGATCCCTTCTTTTCTAATATCTTTTGAAAAATTAATTTTATAAGGGTGTTTCTGATTCAATTCATCTCACTTTTATATTTACTTTGAATCACTTGGGGTATATTATTTTTCAATCATCCACATGCTTCCTTAGGATGGATTATGATCATGTTATTTTTGCATTGACTTAACTATATAACACTACTCAATCTGATTTTTTCTTGAGGGATTCTTCCATATAAAGCTATTCAACTTATTTATTAAGGAACTATTGAATATCTATATATTCTTTATTCAGATACAAATTATTATTAATTACATTATAAATTTTCCTATGTATTGTTTAAACATCCACTATATTTTTCTAGGTGTGTATGATCATGTTATCCCTTTTATGGACATGGGGAATATTATTAATGTTTTGTTTGTTGTTATTCCAATACGTATTATTGTTGGATAGTTGTATATGTTTCATTTGACCATCCACATTCTTAGCCCTAATGGGTTATTACCATGTTATCCCTTTTATTCAAATGAGTAAATGTATTGTAATTCAACTTGTTTTTATTTTAAAATGGATAATTATTGGACATTTGACAATGAATTGTTTGACCACCCCCTATATTTCTCTAGGTGGGTAATAATTATGTAATCCATTTTATTAACATGGGGAAATGTGTTAACAATTTTAATGTTATTATTATCGTAAGGATGATTATTGGAATAGGTTATTATGTATTGTATTATTAATTCTCTCATTTAATGAATGTATTAAATAGAAACAAGTGACAAGTGTGCCTTGGAATTATATATCCCCTCAATGAATTGATATGTCTCATGAGAAAAACTGGGTTTTGGTTTATAACTCCCCCATATCAATATAGTGTTCTGGGAAAAGTCCTAGACAACATTTTGTGATGTGCACTATTATGGATTACATCATTATATGATCAATAAATTTTTATTCATTTTTTCATTTATTTATATGGATATAGAATTATCCTAATTTCAAATGATTATTGAATTATGATGATTATTCACTCATGATATAATATTTATGCCATGTTTATTCCATGATTAACATAGTTGAATGTTTTCTCTGACTGAGTGTTTGAGCTCAGTGCTTATTATGTGTCCATTTCCCAAGGTTGTGGAGAAAATAATTACAAATTATTTGTCTAGAATTACAGATTGTGTAGATAAATTATGGGAGATGTTGAAGAATTATTATGGGTTAATTAGATTTTTATAATTAAAAAAATATCATACATTTTAGAAAGAAAGATGTATTTATTAATTCATGGTTTTTATTAATAATCTAAATATATATACCTAAAATGTATTGTGAATTTATGTAATTAAATATTTTCATTAATTGTTATAGATATATATAGTTATGTTTAATAATATATAGTTCGTATTGAATTTATTATATAAATTATGTGTTTTGGGCACCGAAATCAGGAGTAGAGGTCTGGGGTGTCACAATTTTTATTAGGCCAGGGTTTAGAAAACATTTGAGATTAAGTTTATTGCTAAGGATAATTTAAGATTTTATAAGATAGGGTTGAAAATAATTTAAATTGTTTAGATAAACCTTTAGGATAGTATATGATTTATCATTATGGTAATATTTCTATTTTTTGGGTATTATGATATAAGAACTTTAGTAAAATCCCTAGGGATAAGTCTAAGTGATAATTATAAGTATATGATAACATCATAATTTTTTATCGAAGTATATATTGGGCGGTACTATAAGAAATTAAATATATGTCTTCACACTATAAGTTGATGCAGTCTTTGAAAAAAATGTAATAAGGGGAAATAACCTTGAAAAGGGAAAAATAGGTATTAACTCAAATGTTGCGCAATGTAATAAAAGGAGGCCTAACTACACAACTGGTTTGACTCTTCAGATGGATGAGCATTGGTTAATTAAATTTCTTTTTATGAAAAATTCTGTGGTTTTTTAATATGTTTAGGTTAGATAACATCATAGGAAAGTAACCATGGATAAAATATATTAAAATTTAGATATCCATAAGTTAATGTGCAAGTTAATTTATATGATCTTTTGTAGATAAGGGATATATTAAATTTTGAGAGAATAAATTTCAATGATTCTTGGATTTATAATATTTTAATACACTTTATAGTAATTTATGATCCCTATTTTTGTTATTAGGTTAATAAGAATGATATGACCCTACTAAAAGAAACCTAGGATGATCCAAGAATTACATAGGTTAAAATGAGGGTGATATAGTTTGAAATGAGTTTAATAAAAGTTGATTTTATGAAATATATTCTAAAATGATTGTGTTATGAAGTGAGACATCCTGAGGATAAATTTTCTGATGGTTATTTATGGTAATTATCTTATAATGATCATAACTCATGTTAACTATTTTTTTTTAATTTGTAAATCTTGATGAAAACAATATACAATGGATTCAATAGACAATCCCAACAAACAAACTAATATGACAAGTATAGATTGATAAATCTTGTGATTATTCCAATCCAAAAAAACAAATTTCTAATTAAAAACAACAAAATAGTTAAAATCTCAAACACACCAAATAAGGGAAGGATGGAATCTGATATAAATTTGGGTGGTAAATATGATGGATGAAAAAAGATTAAATTTCCTAAATGTAAAAAATCTAAGAAGAAATATGGGGAAAATTTACTGAAATTAATTGATAAATTCTATAATTGTACATATAAATGTCAAAAAACTCACAAGTTTAAGGGAAGGATAATAGTTGAAAAAAACTGTTACTTCAATTGCAAGAGAGTTAGCTATTATGTGACTCAATGTCATAGTCTAAGGGACTATGCAGTAAATAGTAATAAAAAACATGTGAATAAGTAATATACATTGAAAATATTACAAATGTAGTGTATATTCATTTTCCACTCATGATTTTCTAGTTTCCTATGTCCTTTAATTTTTCACCAACTACATGAAATTGAGTTATAAATAAAAACCCTTAGTGGTATGATTGCATA
This sequence comes from Viscum album, assembly GCA_963277665.1. Taxonomy (NCBI): domain Eukaryota; kingdom Viridiplantae; phylum Streptophyta; class Magnoliopsida; order Santalales; family Viscaceae; genus Viscum; species Viscum album. The sequence goes on along the minus strand of OY728121.1, from coordinate 697,530,829 downwards.
TAAATAATTGTAAATGGTTGTGAAAAGTTATTAATTATGGATATAACTATTTTTTAATATGTATAATTTTAGGTGAAATTATCAGTGGGTTATCTATCTTGATAAAGTGCTAAATTTTTTCATATAGATAAATTTCATTCAACATCCCAAATAAACCCATGATCATCAAGCAGTGTATGTTTAATTATGATTTCCCTAGAGAAATTACTTTGATCTTATGATTAAAATTGTGTGGAAATAATTTATTTAGGGGGTATAATGTAACACCTCAAGGTTTTATTATTTTTTTACATTTAAAAATTCAATGATTCCAATATCGTAAATCACACACAACATCTAACTTAAATGAAATCGTTATTTATTTTTATAAAATTTTAATATGTAATTATGATCATTAAAAAAAATTTGGTAATTAAAATTAATAAATCTGATTAACCTATTTTTGATATATATATATATATATATTAAATAATAGGATACTTTTAATATGAAGAAAATTAAATTATTTTAAAAAACCCACTAAAAAGATCATTTATTTTTTAGAAAAGTATTTTTCTAAAAATTGAATTTTTATGTGATTGGTATTTCTAATTCAAGAAACATATTATTTTAAATGAAAACTTACATTTAATATTCATAATTTTTTAACACTAATTTATTTATTAAATGGTATAAAAAATAATAATACCAACTAATATTAGAAATGGTAATTTCCCAATAAAAATGGCATTTTATTATATTTAATGATTTTGTTCAAACATTGAATTTCATAATTTTAGAATTTTAATTATGAAAAATTGACATATTTTTTCAATTTTTGAGAATAATATTTCCCTAAGATAAATTTGTGATATTTTTCTAAAATAACTACATTTAGGTTAATAGTTAAAAATACCAATTTTTCTAAAAATAATCCATTTTATGAAATTATAATGATACAATAATGACATTTTTATTAAAACTTTTCATATAAAATAAATATTTATATATAAAATATACCATTTAAAATTAAAATATTTTTTGTTGTACCACGACCTGAACCACCGGGTCCGAGTCGGTGGGTCACATGACCTTATGTATGCCTCCCCGTACATAAAAGGTTACTAACTAGAGGTGTGTTTCTAAGTCTATAAATGGGGATACTTTACCATTAGTATGATGCTATTGATCAAATAAAAAAGTATAATGATAAATAATATAATGATTATTGTATCATGAAATGGATAAATAATTGAAGGGGATACATGTCATACAGGTAATAAATAACTCCCAAAGTGGAAAGAAAAATAAGTGTATAAAGTGTAGATAAAAAAATATATCAAAAGGGTCTATTGGAGAAAATATAAGTCAACTACCAACTCGATGATTATTTTCTCAGTCATCCACTACAGGAACCTTTCCCTTTTCTATATCGCTAGTCATGAATTCTTTAAGAACATTGAAATTCTCAACTATGGTTTGAGTACCAAACTCAGTAGGGTACCACAAATGTATCCTTATAAAGTTCCACTATGTAAATAATAATATGATATAATTAAATAATAGATTCACAAGAAACAAAAAAAAAACAAAATGTAGCCCCCATGTATTAACCAAACCACCACAAGCCTTGACCATACACACTTCAGCTCGAAGTTGGAGGGAGTGTTAGGTTTTTAAGAGTAATAAATAATTATCCGTGAGGATAATAATCATGCTAGTAAGTATCATGTTGATTTACTATTCAAAATCCACCAAGAATCAAGTCAGTTAAGCACTTATTATAACCTGATAATTGAGTGATTTTTAAAACTCGAAATTCACTAGGCATGGAGGGACATGTTCCTAAGAATATTCTAGGCATATAGTGTCATACAAAACATACACAAGGTAGCATTGTATCCCTATATTTTTCTTGGTTCCATCATCCAAATCATTACATGTCATACACACTTCTCCTTTAATGGATTGATATTTCCTGATGGGCTACTTACTATGGGATCTGAGAATAAAAACTCTAAAGACACACATGACAAGGTAAAATAAGAATGGAAGAATAAAATATTATAATTAGTTTACTAGGAAAATAAAATACATGTGATCAATATCAATCATTAATAAAAAACTAAGAATCTACTAATAGAATCAATTATCACATAAGTTCTCATTGTCTATGAAAACACACGCAAGTGGTCGTAATCAATAATGACTATAAAGTATGACAACATAAGTGTTATATGATGGTAACAAGTGTAAACAGGAGACCCAAAATGTTAAGGAACTTTCTTCCTAAATTATTTTGATTCCAAAATCATAGATAAGCTTCCCTATGAGGTTTGAAAGTTGGATTGGAAACCCCAATAACAAATAACAACTCCTCTAGGACCATATTATCATAGCTATAGACATGTTAATGTTCAATGTTTTTTATGTATTCCTAGAACCAAAACCAACTATTTTATTTTAAAAATGAATAAAAATACATGTGGTATCATTTTCTCTCTCATATATAATTTATGAATTATCAAAACATTCCAATGCATCTGTTAGCTGTTTCTTCCTCAAAGAATAATAATAAAACCATGTGCATTAAGTAGATGTCTCTCTATAATAATATATATGTGATAATATATTTTTATTTTTATTATATGATAATCCAAGATAATAATTCTTTTATCATTCATTAATAAATTCCATATTATTACCATTTATTAATTAGTTTTTCAATCTCGTTAAAAATTTTCTTCTATAACCACACATGAGATAAGGAGTAATGAAAATGAGTAAATTTCTACCTAGAATTATATGTCTCAATAATTTTACAAAATAATTAGATAGGACATGAATTTAATACAACTTGTAAAAATAGAATAATAGACTAATTCTATAAATAAGACTCCATGGATCTTTCGTAGGGAAAGTATGGACTACTAATGCTCAAAGTGATAACAAAAAATAAATAGAACAAGGGTTTTACTATTTTAGAGAAACAAAATTACATACAGGTTCGCTATAATAAAAACCAAAAATTAAATATCATTATATAATTTGTTTTTAAGTGATTCATAATGAAAATGTGTTTAATTTAATCCATAAATGTGTGTCCCAATCCTTAATTGAGTCAAATAATTTAATTCTCATAATTTTTTCATTTAAATAATTCAAAAAATGAAATATAGGGCTATAATGAAGAAGAATAAACTAATCTGAAGAAAAGAAATAGGGTAAAATGTTACCCTTACATATGGAGTATGAGTTTTATAATGGTATCCTAGGTTTACCATTATACATTGATTGATACACTTACATGGCCTTAAGAAAAATATTCTTACACTTATGTAGACTTTCAAAAGTCTGGATTTCCCTTACACAAATCAAGGACTAACCTTACACAACTCCCTTATTTAAGTGGTTACCCTTACACATAATTCGTGTACTATTACACAACACCCTTACATGAGTCGGTTACCTTAACAAAGTGCACTTCAACCCTTACACAATTACCATAATTGAGATGGTTACACATACACAACAATCTTCATTACATTTACCCAGGACTGATTTACCCTCAAGAAATCCTTGTTACCCTTACATAGGAAATGAAGTACCATTATGATACTTGAGAATTAAACTTCACCCTCATATATGTCCTTAAAAATATCCCATACCCTTACAAAAGTTCAGAAAAGTGTATTTTACCCTCATTAAAGGACTTCATAACTCACCCTACCCTTATGTAAATACCTAAAACTAGAAAAAAGATATTCTCATTGAAAAAAGGATTTTTAAATGAAAAAACTTATAAAATAAGTACAAAATATGGTTTAAGGATCATTTAAAAATTGATAATATTATAATTACCTCACCTAACATGTTCTTATCCCTTAGAATTAGAAGTAGAGGTATTGTTCACATTACCCAGGACACAGAACTAGAGCATCATACTATTACTCCTATATCTATTCTTGGATCTGTCTATGCTTCCTCTGAATCTGGGTAAGTGGTACTACCTTACCATAAGGACTTTATCTCTCTGGTCCCAAATCTACATCATATTCTCCTCATATTATGCATCGGTCTCCATATCAGCATCCTTGGAGTCAATTTTATGTGTATGATTGTCCACACACCACCAAATTAGTGACATGGGAAACAAGTCATGCATATCCTGATAGTGAGAAGGAATATAAAGATATAATTCCATTGTACCAAATTTTTTCATGATCTCTAAGGGTCCCACAAAATTTTGTTCTATATTTCCATTCTTTATCAGATGTTAGTGGCCTCACCGAGGAGTCACTCTTAAGAAATCCTGATCACCCAAAATAAACTCCAATTGTCTCCTCCCATAGTAGTAATATGACTTATTCCTACTCTACATGGTGATTAACCTCTTTTAAACCATTTTTAATCAACTATAAGTCTCTTAAACCAAAATTATTCCATAAAATATCTACCTCACTCACCTCAATCCAAAAAATTGGTGAACGACATGGCCACCTAAAAAGATCCTCATACGGTGCCATATGAATTAATTTCTAGTAACTATTGATATATTTTAACTAAATAAATGATATATGATAATACCATGCTACACTATAGTATATAATTCAAGATCATGTCATATCCTCTTGTGTATATATATTTACCTTGGACCTTACTTCTTTCCAAGGATAGTACATTATCCTTAATTTTAGCTAAGTCCCTAGGGATTTTGGTAAGACCTACCAAAACCACTACATTGAATTTATATCTCGGTTAGATATAATACTCAAGGAAACTACTTGTAATAATATGATCTCATGGATATATTTCATTCTTATCTCATCTTTTATGTGAGTCTACCTAATCATTATGAAGTATGAAACCTTCATTAGCTTATCAAAAATCACCCAGATAGCATTGTGAATCCTCATGGTCCAAGGTAACACCATCAAAAATTACATCACAACATCCTCCCACAACAACATGGTCACATTATGTAGCATTATCTGACCACTAGGACAATAGTTGTCAGACATTATCATCTAGAAGATAAGGCTTTGGAAAATAAATCCAATGATATCCCTATACAATATAGGCTACCAAAACTGCCATCTGTCATTATGGTACAAATGTTTTCACACCAGGATATACAACCCATTTAGAGGTATGGAATTATCACATCATCTCCTCTCTAATGGAAATAGAGAAAACTACTCTCCTATGTCAAATGATCACATCATTAACACCCTTAAACTATATGGGCATCAATTCACCACTAACTATCTACTCTTGAATCAAAACACACTCTTGTTTAGTCCTTTGTCTACCCTTTTACCGATCCACATGAAACGATATGACCACTAAGGGAGTATAAGTTATAAATCACTAATCCTTATAGGAATCCATCCTTAATTCAAGAAACAGGAACATCAAGTGTCACTACTCCTCTGAAGTTTGATCATAAGTGTCCTGCACAACTTGGGTCTTATAGCTAAGATAATATGCATCAATGTTATCATTATCATGTTTATACACCTTTTTAAAGTTAAACATCTTCATATTCCTTACCCAATGCTTCTGCCATATATTTTATACCCCCATTTTGAAGATATTATTTGCGATATTTTGTTCAGGGTAGAATATAAATAACTTTCTAAAGAGATAATGTCACTAACACATCAGATAATAGACCACGATTACGAAATCTATGTTATATGTGAGGTATTTTCACTCATGATTCCATATATTCCATCACTCATAAGCTAATAAATTCCATTTATACATCATTATCACCCCCACACTAATGCCTGATACATCATAGAACACAACATATTTGATTTCATTATCAAGATTGTTAGTATTGGAGCTATAGTCAACCTCCTCTTTAACTGTTAATACAATATGAAATTATCTCCATTCATCATCAATGCCATCATGGGTGATAATAATTGGGAAAATTTTTAGATAAAAAATTGGTAATATCATGCTAAACCCTGAAATAACATAATATCGAACACATTTTGAGGGTGTCAAGGACAACAATGCCTCCAGCTTCTCTAGGTCCATGGTTGTACTAGTCTTAGACACTGCATAACCTAATAACTTCACCTGATGAATCCAAAAGTCACACATCATTAGATTTATGTAAATCTGATGTGCTTGAAGTGTACCTATGACTATGTTAGGTTGTCTACTATGCTTCTGTAGTGTTGGTGATTAGATAAGGATGTCATAAATGAACAAAAAGATTAATGATCCCATGTAAATATGAAATATATTGTTCATGAGGGCCATGAACACTTCATGGACATTAGTCATATCAAATGGAATCACTATATACTAATACAGTCTATAACTACTCAAAAAATCCATATTCATGATTTCATCCTCTCCATCACACTACAAGTGATAGCTTGATAAAATATCAATCATGGACAACCACTGCTCTCCATGTAGCTGATAAAAAAATTTATGATCTGGGGAAAATGATATGGATTGTTCACAATCACCTATATAAGATTTTAGTAATAAATGCATATTCAATGACTACCAACTTCCTTTTTTGAGAAAAATATACTTTCACCCATGGTAAAGTAACCATCCATATAAATCCCTTCCACTCCTTGTTTTCAAGTTGTACCTTGATCTCCTTTAGCTCAACTAAAACTATATGAAAATGGGGTATAAAAATGAGATATACAACCAACCTAATAACTATCTCAAATTAAAATAATCAATATTGAGGAATTATTATAAAGTCATATGGAAATACATCTTGGTAGATATCAATGAATTTAGGTAAAGTTGAGGGGGTTGTCACATATCCTTTTAAAAGAGACAATACCACCATCTGTATTGTGATCATATCATGATAACTCACATATAGGAATTCTCTTCCTTATCCCATTTCCTACTCTATAGAAATTATGAACTTCTCTCCATTCAAAGAACTGAACAACACATGTCTTGTATAACAATAAATGTGAGCTTAGAAGATAGTATTCCAGTGAATCCCATAATCAAATCAATGTTATTCATATTAAGAATAACAATGTCCCACATATATCCTTACATGATTATGACTATATGAATCTATTTGAATCATATAATATGGATAAATATTTCCCAATGATTTGTCAAGGGAGACTAACTTAGAGGATAACATGACTAGTAGGTCATGTCTAGTAACAACTTTGTTAGATATGAAATAATGGGAACTACCAGTATCAAAAAAATTAGTAGATCAAGTTTCCATGATCAAGTCTATACCTCAAATAAAAAATGTACACTCATAACCATCATATGTAGTATGATATACTAAATATATATTTAATTCCTAAGCTCTATGACCTTATCCTGAATATATAAGACTAGTCTAAGTCATCATATGATTCTACTTCTAAGAACCCTGGTCAGAACCTTGGCTCCCTGACTCTCTATACCTCGACTCTCAATAGTAGACTACACTCATAGATTTGGATAAAAAATAATATATATGGATAATATTTATATACATAGAGCTCTTACACTATGGTGATGAGCATGTGATTTGGAATTGTCTAATCTTTGCATAGTTAAAGAACTATGGGTCACTTCCTAAGGGTACTAAAGTAACTATACTTTTTTGTACAACTAGCCACTAAATTGCTACATGTACATATCTTTCCTCTTTCATCCATTGGATTATGTACTCATTGACTCATTATTAGGCCCACCGATATGAGTATGGAAGAGTAGAAAAAGACAAACCACTTAACTATCCTCCACGATCCAATTGATTGTTAAGGCCTTCTATAAAATCTCTATGTATGATGCAAGGTAGAATCTCTAGACAAGTTTTAGGATATCAGGATGATGTATAATACCAAAATTTTTATACTTCTAATCATAATTTAATAGAGAATTGTTTAAAATTGAATAATCTTATCAAAATGATCATATTAGGTCGACACCATCAATGAACCTTACTATATCTCTATGAACTCCTCTACCCGATTAAACTCTAGCGTATCAAGAAAGAAATCCATGAAGAACATTTCCACAAAATCCTCTCAAGTGATCCCCTCACATAATGTAGCATATCCCATGAATCCCTAATAATTCTAGATGGTTCCCTATAGCATGAATGCTTCTAACATCACCTTCATATTAGTTAGTGTCTAAATGAGTTCAAAGATACCCTTGATGATATCCACCCAGTCCTCAGTATCCAACTACCCATCAGGGCACAAAAAGGTAGGAGGATGCTAGATATGAAAGTTTGTGGTGTAGTTGACCATGGATTTTAGGCGCATGACTCCAAAATTTAGATGTCTCACTTCTTGTACCATTAGAGTCAGCATGGAAATATTCTCTAGATCACCCACTTACTCAGTTGGTGGTTCAAAAAAACATATATAAGGTGGAATATATTGAAACACGAAAAAAATTAGGAACACAAAAAAGTTCTAACCAGAATATGGGATGACACAATGGTTTACCAAGGATTCTATACATAACCTAAGGTATAAACCTCCTAGTAATAACCCAAGTTCAATCCCAACATTTTAGTCACAATCATCTTATATATACCGAAACATAATTATATACTAAGTTAAACTAATCAATTCGAACACAAATATATCAAACTGTGAAGAAAAAAATATATTGCACAAAAAATAATCTATCTTGACCAACTATCACAATTCAAGGAATATAATTAAATAATTACTATATAGTAAAAAACTTTTATATATATGGCATGTGGATATATATGCCTAATCATGATAACTGAACACACAATAAATCTCATAAAAATAGTAACAAAAATCCCGTCAATTGTAACTCATTGGTGAGTTACACATGTGCTTGGTAGAATCATGGAAAAACACCCACTTGGGTCCCACACAACTATCTATTATCTACCATATCCCAGCTTATTCCAAGATTAAAATTAGAAAACTATGCTCTAATAACATTTTATAACACCTCGACCCAAACCATGGAGTCCAAGTTAGATTGTTAGATGTCTTCAAGAATGCATCCCTATATGAAAGAGGTTGTCATCAATCAAAGTGGTTCTAAGTCTATCTGTGATGGTTTTATACCCTCTATATCATGAAATATAATATATGAATAAACTAAATAATAAATAACATAATTATCAGAGTATCATGAAGAAACTAAATAATGAAAGGGAATAAATGTCATATAAGTAATAAATGGGTCCCAAAGAAGAAAAACAAACGAAAATATAATGTTCTAGATAAAAAAATAATATCAAAGGGTCCTACTGATTTTATCCTAGTCTGGTCCTATCTCTACACTCCTCTTCCTAGTCATCTAACATAGGTCTCTTTCCTGTCTCTAGACCCATAATCATGAAATAAATTAGTGTTACAAATTTAATGAGTAGGGTGTGAGTACAATACTTAGAAATAAACCACCAATGCATCCTGATCAAGGGTTCTTAATTGAACATGTGTATTCTATAAATAAATAATAAATGTGAAAGAAACATAATAGTCTTAAAATGAGAAGTTGTGTTCTAACCCAGCCACCACGAGCCCCCATCGTGCCTACTTCGGCTCCATACTGGATGTAATTTCAAGGTATTAGGAGTAATCAAGGACATTCCAGGAGGCTAATAATAATTATTCTTAGCATTGGTTGAACCTAATACTTGGTATCTACTAGACATCAAGTGAACCATTTTCATGGAATACTCTAGGCATTGAGTGATGAATCTACTTAGAAGTCACTCAAAATCAAGTAACTTTCCCATTTGAATATTTATGGAATTAAGTGTATCACACTAAATTAATGATGCATCATTATATCCCTACCTTATGCTTAGGTATATCATCACCATTATCTAAATTCAAGTTAACCTACCCTATAAGGGATCAAAATTACCCTGCAGTACACCTAACTTTGGCTCAAATAACAAAACCTCCAAAATAACAATTAAGACTGTAGGAGAAACAAGTAATCTTAGAATATCAGCATGAGTAATATAGGAACATACAAAACATGTGATCAATATCAAACATAAATAAACAATATAATAGTATACTCATCGTAGCAAGTATCACATATGGTTTTCAAGGGCTATGAACACACCCAAATGTGATGTTAATCAAGAATTTCCTTCAAATATTCCAAATCAGGTGTTATACCATGATAATAAGTGTAAATGAGATCCCCAAAATGGTAAAAAACTTCCTAAATCAAAGTAATTGTTTCCAAAATTAAGGATAAAACATCATGTGTAGTTAAAAAACTAGAGTGGAAACCTCAACATCCAATAATATCTCCTCTAAGGAATTATTATCATAGTTATCAGCACACCAACATTCAAAGTTCACCGTGGTTTCTTAGAAAAAAAACTGACTATTTTATTTCCAAAGGTTCTTAAATAACACATCGGGTAGTAGTTTCTCTATCCCAGATAATTTAAAAATTGATAAAATATTCCAAAACAAGTTCTATTAGTTTTATCCTCAAATAATAATAATAATACCATATTGGGTAATACTCTAACACAGTAGAATAATATGCATTGACAATCCTTTATTAATATTGTTTGATATTTCATGTTATTAATTATTTTATCATTATTTGATAAATTTCATATTATTATCATTAAATAATTATTTATTCAATTTCACCAGAAGATTTCATTGACAATCACACATGAAATAATGAGAAAAGAAAATAATAAGTTTCTACCTAGATTTATCTCTCTCAAGTACCAAACCCAACAAAAGAAGAAGATAAATGTTTGGTCCCAACAGAACAAATAGATAAATTGTATGATTCATTAATGTGTACTCCACAGATCTTCCATAGGGAATTTCTATACTATTTGATATTGAAATAATAACTAGAAATTATGGTTGAATGGGTTCGACTATTTTAGAGATAAAAAAATACATACATGTTAACATTAATAATTTTTTTAATATAATAATTTTATTTGTGTTTTAAGAGATTAATAATAGGGTATTTGTTAATTTCATATATAAATGTGAGCCTTGATCTTTAAATGATTTATGGATTATATTATCTCTTTTTTCCATTTAAAGTAGTGAAATATGCGTTATAGGGTTGTCATATGATAGAAGAATAGATAAATAAGAAAAATAGGTAAAAGGATACCCTTTCCTAGAGAGTATTCACTACAGAAGGTTTAATTGGGTTTAACCTAATGAATTTGAAGATACACTTAAATGAGCTTCATAAAAACCTGCTTACCCTTATGCAACTCCTATCTACCCTTATACCGTCTCTGGAAAGTTGCAGTTACCCATAAAGAACACGTAGACAACACAAAAACATCACCCTTATGTGAGTAGTTACCCTTACATAGTTTACTAACACCCCTATTCAGAACCCTTACATGATCAGGTTTCCCTTATTCAGTGTGTCACTACCCATACACAACACCCTTACATGAATGTGTTACCCATATGCAGCATTCCATCTTACCTTTATGCATGGGAAACTCACCCTTACACAACCCTAGATACCCTTACATAGTGTGGTAAGTACCCTTATGAAACTCATGATTTTTACCCTTATATAACACCTTTTATAGCTCCCTTACCCTTACTCAAGTTAAGAAAAGTGGGTTCTACCCTTGTACAAATCCATATAAACTTACCCTACACTTAAGTAACATCTTAAACAATAGAAAATTTATTTTAATTGAAGAAAATTATTTTCACATAAAAATAATTAATAAAAAGATATTTAAAGATCAATTTTTCTTTTAAAAAATTGAATTATTTTATAAAACCCATGTTTATTGTTTTTCAAATATAAGTAATATTTTACTCTAAAAAGAGATTTTATTCACATAAAATAAAAATTAATATTCATCACTTTTTTAAATAAATATATAAAAATTTATTTCATATTTTAGATCAACATGATCATATTATGTAATAAGTTCAATTTAAATTTTGGTCATAAAACTATGATTACATTGATTAATGTTAATGACTAAGATACTTGTAGAACTAATATTTTTAATCAATTTTTATTTTAATATTTCATATTTTTTATCAAATAAGTTAAATTGATAAATTTTTTATGATGAGTATAATATTATGTTTAAAAACATATATAATTATATCAATGCACATTTAATTCATAACTAATTAAAAATAATATTAAGAGAAAATAGTGTTTGAAACACCATTTTTCTACAAAAAACCTATTTTTAATATAAATTTTTATGACTTGAAAGATAATTTTATCATATAGAAATATTTAATTAGATTTAAGAGATATTAAATTTAGGTTAAAATAACCCAAATCTGGTAAGATGGGTCATTTAATAATTTAATTTATACATAATTTACTTAGTCAAAACTAGTTACCAAGGAAAGGGGAAAAAAGTTAAAAGTGAAACCCTGAGAACAAATTACTACCAATATATTTCAAACATGTTTTGAAATACTTGCTCTATTTTATTCAAAATTACATCACTTAAAAATCTGTTGTTTATAACCATTGGATAATTTTACCGTTTATTAATGTAATTAGATTATTTAAAATTATAGAGTATTCTTGAGAGTCGCATTTTCTTCCCTTATAAAATGGGACACTAAGACTCCTTCATGCCACACCAATTTCTTCGAATTCCTTCATGAAATATTGAAAACATTTCTACTCCTATAATCCTCTTTCAATTTTGTTATCCTCTTCTCTAAATTATTATTCCTAATACCTTTATTTTCAAGGTTAATTTTAAGAGAATCTCTGAAGCCCAAAAGTGAGTATTAAAAAAACCTTAACATGTTCTTATTAACAGTTCTCTTTAAAACCTAACCTTAAAATTAGTCATATTATAACCTTTATATCAATAATGTTCTGAAGTGTTATTGTGTTAATGTAATAATCATTATTTATTCATCTTCATCCACATAGAAAAAGGATGTTAACCATTCATTGTGAAGACTACCGCCTCTATGGTATAAGGTTTTTATTTCGTCATCTTGATTTTATATCATTGTAAAAAACACTTAAAATATTATTAAAAAACTTATAAAACATAAATTCAAATATTTTTATAATTAAATAAGAAATTAGTGATTTATTTTTTATTCTTTAATGGATATATTAATTAATTAACTTATTATTAAATTATTATTTTCAATATCTAAATTTTCCTAAATAAGCCAAAACTGATATACTTTTCACCTAAAAATATGAGAAAAACTATATAATAAATAAATTTCATTTGATATTAAATGTTCAATATTAAATTAAATATAGAAGAATAATTTTTCTTAGTATTTATCTAATAAACATAATTTTATTATTCCTGTAACACTTGAGATTCAATTATAGTAATGTTTTTTAAAAGAAACAACAACACAATACACATAGTTTTATTAAAGAATCTACTTAAATCCAATAATTTTAAATGTAATAAATTGAATTTTCAAAAACTAATTTCATTTTTAAAATCATCATAAAACAATTATGTTGCGTTGAAATTGTGTTATTTTTTTAAATGATTGATTTTTTTAGTGAATAGTGAAAATTTCTGATTTTTTAAATATTTTCATCTATTATCACTAAAATAAATAATTAAAAAATCCATTAATAATTCAGAATTGGTCTTGAACTGAAATATGATCAATTTTATTTAAAATAATTTATTTTAAAATGATATTTTTAATGATTTTGATATAGTTTAATTTTTAATCTTAAAAATAAAATTTTCAAAAAACCGTTTTTCGTTGTGTTTTCTGTATTTATATTAAAATTAATTTCTTCGACTTATAGAAATTGAATATTCAAATATGAATATGACATTTCAAATCAAGATATTAAAATCTGTAAAATATGTCCCTTTTGTAGGTGTTATGATTAATAACTATGGTAAAATAAATCATATTGGTAAAGGGTAAATAAGGTAATTAAGGATAAAAATAATGTGACGAGGCATTAAAAATAAACCCAAAAGTTTCATTTATTCTATTTTATTAATGGATTTTGGCTATGTCCATAATATTTTTGAATATATGGCTTTTTTGTGCCATATTTCCATTTTTTTACGTTTATAATAATTTTTTTGGAAGAAACATGAGAGGGTCAAAGCCTAATATATTAATGAAAAAATAATAATGGAGAAATAAAAATAAAGGAGTTGTCTAACATATCAATGCTATCATATTTTACCATATAATATTCAAGGTGAACTAGAAAGATAAATATTTCAATTTTCTTCTTATAACATCTATATTTTTTAGATAGGGATAAACAAAAATTATGTTTAGTTCAACAAGGTTATTTGAAATATGAATGAATTTTTTATCATGGTAATTTATTTTAAATTTTTAGTGATTTAATAATTTTCTTAAACTCTTACAGATCACATATGTAATATATATTCAATTACAAAAAATAAAATCAAAGATTTTAAAAATATTATAATTAATAAAAATTAGAATGATAACTATGTTCAATGAATTTTGTAGATATATATGTCATATTAGGGATACATCAAAGTATTATATTCAAATTCACTATTTTTTTGATGTGTTTAATGTCAAATTTAATGAATAGTTTCAAAATAACATTAATGATTTTTAATAAATAATATTTTATTAAATAATAAAAAATTCATAAAAATATTATATTTAGAAAAAAAATTATGTGGATTAAAAAATCAATCATTTTATATTTATGGGTATTTCATCCTCTTATGATAAAATTCTTAAACCTTACTGAGTAAAAAATATTAATATTGAAGTAATTGTCAAAAACGTTAATGTGGGGTTAAAAATAAATGATATGTGTGATAACATAACAAAAAAATTATCAAAATTTTATTATAGATAATTATTTAGACTTGTGATAATCTTATATTTGAATTATTTCAATTTATATCCATTTGGGAAAAAATTATATTAATTTAGTAATTTATGAAATTCCAAGAATTCCTCTCCCCTCACTTATAAAAGGACAACCCTTATCTATTTTATTTACACCACACGGAGAAACCTAACCCAACAAAAACATTTAAAATTACTTTATAAACATTTTTATCCATGTCATTAAAGTATTTTCCCTTCTAAAATACCAACCCTAGGCCCCTTAATATGAGATCTAATGAAAGTTTACACATAAGTTATAATCATCTTTACAGACTCATTCATGTTTATTTATTATTATACTTCCTCTTAATTAGTTATAAAAATTATAACATAATAAATAAAGTATCATAAATATTCTATGATTTTATTAAGAATATGGTACAACTATATTCTTTTTCTTTTCTATCCTTTAAAAATATAAAACATTGCTCATTGATAAGTATGGATTGATATCTCCCCAGATCGGTGAAATTCGTTTTTCATTACCAATTTACATGGATGATTATAAATATGGAAATAATAAATATATATGATATTAATTACAAAAATATTCTTCTATAATTATAATATTATATATATCTTATTACCTTATAATCTGTTGTAAATGACAATGTCACTCGTGGGTACGTGTGGACTACCACCTCTACAAAGTGATATGATCTTTTTTTATTTAAAAAATACATAAACAGTAATAAAAAAACATTTACTGAATATATAAGATTTATATAATATAAAAATGATCCCAAAATTTAATATTATTATTTACATTTCTTTCATTCTATCCACATAAAAATAAAAACAATTTTAATGCCAATGTACGACCTACCATCTCCATGAATGTTGTAATTAATTTTTCTATCTCTTCATTTTATGATTGACTATAAATATAAATATATTGAATATATATATTATTAATATCATGAAACAAATTTATATATTATGGAACATTGAAAAATTTTCAAGGATAAAAAATATTCAATCAAACTTACATGGAAAATGAAGTATTTAACACCCGAATTAAGGATAATGATAAAATATTTTTAATAAATAGTGATAAAATATTATAAATGGATCCTATATGATATTATAGACATATATATATATGTTAATGATATATGAGTTTAATAAATATAAATTCCTTAAAATGATGTTAAAATAAATTATGAGGCATGTCAAATGTGAGGTTAGGGGTTCCATATCAATTTCTACACCATTGAGACATATTTGGAATTATAAAAATATTTACATTTATGTGATGTATATTATTCATATTTTAATTATTTAAGATGAATATATATTTTTTCATAATGATTAATTATTCAATTTAAATTACTCATTCAAGAGGAATTTTAATAGAAAATATTATCATAATTCTCTTTTTTATTGGGTATATTTTTCTTTTATATTGATGTTAATAAAAACAAAATTTACAAATTACTCAAATGATTGAATAAGGAAGATTTATTTTATAATTAAATTTTTAAATGGTTTTTAAGGAATTATTCCAATATTTTATGAAATATTTTTTAAAATTTATTACCAAAAGTAAAAAGGAATTTTTTTTAACATGTATGACCTTAACATATTTCTTTACCACCATAACCACTTTATGCTCATAACATAATCTACATATTTTCAATGGTTTTACAAAGAAATTTATTTAATGAAATATAATTTTAATTTTTTTACTATTTCTTTATTTCTATAAATTACATGATTCAATAACAAAACCTATATTCTGATTAATTGATGAGAATCTCTTATCTCTTATTAATTTTATTATCATTATGTTTTTATTAAAACATTTACTCTATTGTGATCAATACAAATTAAATTTCTCTTAATTATCAATATTCATTTAATCATGTATTTGATTATTTCCTAAACCATATAGCATCTATATACACATTTTTTTTACTTTGAATGTTATTTTTATTGATTTGGGAAATATTGATATTTTATATTCATTAGTTAATACAAACATTTATTTATAAGATATATTTTTATGAATTAAATTAAATATAAGAGAAATGAATTGGACCAATATTGAGGTGTGGGGCCTAGATTTTTGTATCCCATCGATACATCAACACGTCTTATGATAAAAATCTATCAGAAAGATTAAATGAGTTTCGGGTGTATGCCTACCCATTGATTAATCTTTACTAGAACACAGATTCGAAATTTGGGATGACATGATGTCTGAGAGAATGAATTCCTATATTAATAATTTACTTCATTAAGAATATATTTATTATAATACATTCTATTAATACATTTATATTATTTATTGATGATTTTTAAAAAAAATATTGATTTAATGGAATGTGTTTTCATTTATTTACATTAATATATTGATGGTTCCTTATTTTCTCAAGATATATTTAGTTGTACGTAACCCTTAATGAGAATATGAGCTCACCATTTATTTATTTTCATTTCCCCGTGCTATAATGAAATATATTAGGGATAATAACAAGGATTCCATAATATTTCATATACTATGTATATTATATTTCCAATGTAATATAGGAATCATGTATGTATTTTGTTCTTAAAGACTGCTAAAATGATCGATTTGGCATAGTGAGATTTCTTATATCTTACGAGATTCATCATGTTATACTTGGTATCAGGGGAATTTTACTAGAAACCTTAATAACTATATTTTAAAATAACCTTGCTAACATGAGAATAATGGTAACACCTTACAGTATTTTGAGAAATTTTACCCTCATATTGATTTTTTATGGATCAATATTCATGATAAGTCTATGAATAATCAGTGTATTCCATTATTTAGTGTAGGAATTTAATTGAAGAAAGGGAATAAAAAACCATCAATAATTTTGGGATTTCCTTGTAGAGAAAAAAATATAGTTTGTGTTGGAACTGAGATAATTATGGGAATATTTGGGAAATTGACTAAGGATATGAAAAATTACCTTACCAGAATGTAGAAACTAGTTATTCTACAACCTTATTTTCCTATTTTGGATTTCATCATGCAACAAAATACAAAATTTTCTAGTGGAACAAATAATCCATTGGTAGCCAAAAAATGTATTAAATCTCTTGAAAATATATTTCTAGCTTTGTGTTGCAATGCAAGTTAAAAGGTTATTATTTTTGTATATTTTTTTAGAGAAGTTACTGATCAATGTTGTTAATTGATCCATAATACTAAAGGGTTTACAAAAATATAAATCATGAAATGAATAACTTTTAAAATAGAATTATTTTAGGAATACTTTCAATGAAAAAAAGGAGCTAAATTTAAGTGGAATATATTCACATTAATGTAGATAAAGGAATATAGTATGGTGGAATATAAAGATAACTTCACAAGATTTTTCATGCATGATTTGAACTACTTATGTATCCTAGAAATAAATATTGAATATTTCATTGATGGGATTAGTCTCTGTATCTAATGGGAATTAGTTTCATGAAGAAATTCAACATATTATGATAGAGTATCAAGTGAAATTAAGATAGAGAATGATTTTTCTAGATCATTTATTTTCATGGTAAATCAAGAAAATAAGAGGCCTACAAAGAAACAAGATAAAGGTAAAGTATCAACAAAGAATAAGAGAATAAATAAATTTCCATCTAGTGAATTATGCTGAAACAAATATCTCAAAAAATGATCTAAGTACATGGAAGATTATTACAAGTGTGGATATAAGGTTCATATAGATAATGAATTAAAGGGTAAGAAATAATAAAATGATATCTACTACATAACTATAAATAAGTGGGTTATTATTCACACCAATTTCCCAATTTTCAAGGAAAACTACAATAGATGTGGCTGAGGGGAGATGGAAAAGATTATGTGA
Organism: Viscum album; assembly: GCA_963277665.1. Lineage (NCBI taxonomy): Eukaryota > Viridiplantae > Streptophyta > Magnoliopsida > Santalales > Viscaceae > Viscum > Viscum album. The sequence goes on along the minus strand of OY728121.1, from coordinate 697,512,147 downwards.
TCACTATATTCAAGGATGAAGTTATGAGGGATGATGTTGTAGGTTCTTTAATCATAACCACAAATTTATAAAATTATTTATTTTATTCTATATCTTTTTACTCCATTATATCTTCCAAATTTAACATGTCATTATATATTTTCACATAACCTTATGAAGGGAGTTTTTTTCATAAATCATACTGGGAATCTCTTAGTAATAAGGATTTTTCATTTATCTGCCATTATAAAACATAAATTTAACCAATTTATAAGACTTTATTGTTATACCAATGAATGATATTGATATAGTCATTTTCATCGATTATATTTCAAAATCTAATATCAAAATATATTTCTAGTAAAATGAAATTATGATTGTTGGTGAGGATGTATAATTCCTTATCATTTGTGGTGATAATTTATCATCTGATTCATATATATATACACCTCCAGTAGCTCTTATGAATAATATTCTTGTGGAAAAATATAATACAAAACCATAGATGAAAAATGTAATCATAAAATTTAGAATTCTACAACGATACTTGATATGTTGATGTATTTATTGAGGAATTACCTAAAAATAAACTAGAATTTTAAGTTGTTTTTCCCGTTGATTTAATACACATTTAGGGACCTGTATCAAAGACCCCCTATAGAATCAACTCCATGGAATTTTTATAGGTAAATAAATAACTACATGATTTTTATAATAAGGTATTTGTACTTTCTTTTGTTTCACCTTAGGAAGCCACTAATAGTTATATTTAGAAGAAACATGGATCTATGAGGATGTGCAATGATTATAGGAAAATAAATTCTATTACTATAAGGAACATGTATCCTTTACCTCACATAAATGAATTGTTCAATCAAATACATAGAGATAAATATTTTTCAAAGACTCACCTTCATTTATGGAATCAAAAAATGAAAAAAAGAAGGATGATATTTAAAAGACAACATTTCGTATAAGGTATGGACATTACATGTTTTTAGTAATTTCATTATTTTTGAATAATGAACCCTATATTTTTATGGATTTAATGTACATAGTATTCAAGAAATATCATGAATATTTGTTTTAGTATTTATTAATGATATATTTTTGTTATATAAAAATCTATAAGGATCATGAAAATCAATTGAATATAATTCTTAACACTCTTATAAAAATTTATATGGGAAATTTTCAAAATTGTGAATCCTTTCATAAAAAATTTATTTTCATATAAATATTTTCTCTAGTGATGGAATATCAGTTGATCCTACGAAGGAAAACACTTCCATAGAATGAGCTACACCATAAATCATAACTGTGGTAAATAGTTTCATTGGATTTTTAGTTTAAAATCAGTGATATGTTAAAAAATCCCAATTATCTATCCTATTAACCAATAATACACATAATGGGGTTAAGTTCATATAGACAAAGTAATGTGACCAAATTTTATAAGAATTGAAGAGGATATTGGTGAATCATTCAATTTTGACTCAATCATCGTGAAATGAAGTGTTTTTTTATATATTTTTGAATATAAGAATGTAATTAATTATTTCATTATGACAAGGGATAATTTTATTTTCTATTCACCAATGTAGTTAAAGACTCATAAGAAAAACTATACAACTCATGATATATAGTTGGTAGACACAATATTTTTTTGAGGATATGGAGATAATATCTCTATGGTGAAATATGTGAGATATAAATTAAACATAAGATCCTAAAAACATATTTTCTAAAGTAGATATCAATTTCAGGCAAATAATATAGATTAACCTATAAAAGGATTATTATTTCTCAATAAATTACTACCTAGGGAAGGAAAATAAGGTAGATGATGGAATCCTTAACAAAATTAGGATTGACAGGGATCTTATGTTCATGGATTTAGTTAACATGTATATGATAATTATTGAGATAGTGGAAACATCACTCCATTTTTAAAATATTGTAAAAAATCATTATTAGAAAAGATAAAAATATCGCATCCCAATCATGGGAATTTTCAAAAAAAAAATTAACATCATGAATGATGGAAAATAAGATGACTTTTTATGTGAAGATTGTGTTTTGAAATTTAGAAATAGGCTATGTGTTCCATTTATAACTAATATGAAAATGTAATTATTAGCTGATTCTCATAGATCTAATTTCACTATTAACTCTAGTGTCACCAAGATATATATCTATTTAATGGATAATTTTTATTTAGATAATATAAAGTAGAAAATTTCTAATTACTTTTCAAGATGATTAGTTTTTCAATAGTTGAAGGCTAAGAGATATCATCCAATTGGATTCATGAATCCAATCCCTATTTTTAAGAGTAAATTCTTTATACAATTATTTAATTTTTCATTGGATTTCCAAAGACTAATTAAAAGAATCATGTAAATTTGTTATTATTGAACACCTTTCATAATTTGAACATCTTCTCACTATAAGAGAATATTTACCTCTTAAGAATATTACAATAATCAATATTAATGAATTTATAAGACATAATGATTAACCACTTTCAGTTTTTTCTGGTCATGAATGAAAATTTAACTCAAAATTCAGGAAAATTCTTTTGACAACTCTGGATACTAAGATTCAATTGAGAACTACCTATCACCATCAAACCGAAGGATAGTTTCAAAGAAATTTTGAAATTTTAAAAGATATCTTGTGATAAATTGTGTTTTATTTTCAATGAATGTGGGATCAATATTTACTTTTGGTGGAGTTTTCCTATAAAAATAACTTCTATTCTTGTATTCCAACTTCACTATATAAAGAATTATATGGAAGGAGATTCTATACCCCATATTTTTGTGATGGAGAAGGTGAAATAAATCATGTGGGGATAGAACATATTAATGATATAGAAACGAAGAAAAATATTATTGAAACCCTCATTAAAATGGATTAAATTAAGGAAAATAGATTTTCTGATACACAAATGAAATATTGGGAATTTAAATTCAGAGTTCATGTTTTATTCAATGTATCTACATGAAAGGGTGTAATAAGGTTTGGTAAGAAAGGAAAAAATAACCCCAATTACATCAATCCTTTTCAAATTCTTGAAATAATTTGAGATATAACATATCATTTTGAAATAACACATATCCTATAAAAAGTACATTATGTGTTCTATATCTCATTATTGGGGAATTTCATGCTAGAATAAAAAATGTTCCCACCTCTAAGGAAATATAATTTGATCATAATTTGTCTTACCATGAAGAAACTATCTAGATTCTGTATGTTAGAGACAAATTTTGACGAATCAGAAAACTCGGTTGGTAAATGTACTTTTGAGAAATCATAAGATAAATGTGGGATAATAGGAACCTTGGGGAATTATTATGAGGAACTATAAAAATATATTCATGAATTTTAATTTTGTAAATTTCAAGAATGAAAATTTTTGATGGGTGGAATAATATAACACATTAGCTTCAATTATATGAAGATTTTCTTTTTAAAGAAACAATAACTAAATACACATTATTTTTTCGAGAATGTGATTAAGTCCTACGTTTTCAAATTTTATAAATTTCATATTATTAAATTTATTTCATTTCTTAAATCATAAAATCAAAATTATGATAGGGTGAAATTTTTAGTTTTTCTAAAATGATTTATTTTTTTGTGAATAGGGTAAAATACAGATATTTTAAATGTTGTCATTTATTTTCATTAAAAAATAATTTAAATATAAAATCATATTTAGGAATTATTATTAAATTTAAAAATGTCAAATTTTAATTTGAATAATATATATTTAATTACACTTTTTTAGGGTTTTGAAATATGTTAACTTTTATGCATATAATTCATTTCATAAAAAATTGATTTTCATTGGGTTTTATTCATTAAAATTTAAATTAATTTCTAAAACGTTTAAATATAGAATATTGAAATCTATATGGACTATTTTGAGTAACTAGGTTAAAATCTGGTAAATATTATCTTTTTATTTTTAGGCTCTATTAATAATAGGTGTGGTAAAATTTATGAGTTTACATGAGCCTCGAAGCGACGTTGTCTCCACTCTCTCATAGATCTAGGGTTTGTCCCCACACTTTCATCCTTCCCCCTTCAGGCTGAGATCAGCTCGTGATTGTTGTGGATCTTTCTCGGCACGGGTGACGACGTCGCATCTCGGTGGAGCTTTAGGTAGGCTCATATTGGGTTCAACATGGCGCGGCGGTGCTTCTTGTGCAGCGGCGTTGCCTCTTGGTGGAGCGTTGGTGCTTGGGTCGGCTTGTGCGGCAACGTCCCATCCCGATGGAGTTTCTGCAGTGCTTCAACTTGGGTTTCTTTTTTCATGGTGACGTTTGTACGGCAGAGTCACATCTTGGCGGAGCTCAGTGGTCATCTTGGCATGAATTGCTCTAGATGTGGGTTGGCTACACCACTTCGCAGCAGAGCTTTGGCAGTTGGCCTAGTGTGGTGTTCTTCCTTTGTCGGCATCGAGGCTTGGTGTGGCCCCAATCAGTGGGTTTGGTTCGTTCGGCATGTCCGATGAGAGGTTCTATTTATAGTTTCTCTTCAGTGTGGTTCGGGGAAATATTTGCATTGATACAGATAAGGGAGGTTTTTCTAGTTCAAATTATGTGGTTTTTTCATGTATTTCTTTTGGAGTTATGGTGAATCTACTCTATGGTTGGATCTAGTTTTGTTGCCCTGGATTGTCATGATGTCTCATCCTGCTCTTATCACCGTGAGGCTTGGTCGGAGTCTGGTGAGGGTTCATCTATAGTTCTGATCGGTTCAAATCCATTCCCTGAGTGGAATTTTTGTTTTAGGATGATCTAGATTCCCTCATTAGTGATGGTCCCTTGGCGCGGGGTTGGGCCATCCAGTCCTTGGTGATGATGGATTAATCTCATGTTCTTTGGATTGTCTTTTGCGTTTCTATGGCTCTAGTGATGGGGTATGAGGAGGTTATCGGGGCTGGTCCAGGATGACTGCCTATTGAATATTTTTTATTGTGTTCTCTCAGAATGGTGAAAGGCTTTGTGAGGTCTGTTGGTACGGTGAGGTACCCGGACTCGACTCTGTGGATCGGCCCAATAGGAGGTTCCAGAGCTCAATGTTCACTGTTACAGATCATTATGGAATTGGATGTTTGAGAGGGTATGTCATTTCTCATCAGATCAGTCCTGTTTTCGGACACAGGACACTTGCTTACCATTTTTCCCAACACTGGTGGAGATAATTCTCATGTTAAATTGCTGGGGAAGGGTTGCTAGACATTATATGTTTTGTGGGTCTTACTTAACCTTCAGGTCATGATTTGTTTTAAGTCGATGATGTCTTTATTGGTTTTCCCCCTTATTCACTTAAAAGGGGGGTTTTTTTATAATAAAACAATTTAAGGCCTATGGTCCGTTGGATGGATGGTAAAATTGATCACATCGACAAATAGTTAATTGGTTAATTTAGATTAAAAATAATGTCATAAGACCTTAAAAATTAATCTAAAATATTCCTTTATCTGATTTTATGAATGGATTTTGGCCATTTACATCCAAGATTTGAATATATCATATCATTTTTCAATATTTTTTTGATTTGTTACCATTATAATATTTAAGTGAGAGATAAAGACAAAATTTCACTTTTCGTATTTTAATAACAATAATTTTTTATGATACTTATGAATAAAAATTGTGGTAAATTATAAAATTAGAATTTAAATATTAATTAATTTTATTTATCATGATAATTTATTTTAAATTTTTTGTGATTGAATAATTAGGTTAGAAACTTATGCAATACCTAAAAAGTATTTATTCAATTAATAGAAAAATACAATAAATTATTTCAAAAATATTAAAATTAATAAAAAATTGATGAATTATTCTGTTAAAATAATCGAATAGATATATTTGAAATTTTATCGATGTTTTATTGTATTTTATTCTAAATAATTCTTTTCCTTGTTGTATTTACAATCAAAATAAGTGAATTGTGTCAAAAATGTTATTAATAATATTTTATGATAAATAATATTTTATTAAATGATTTAAAATACATAAAAATATTATATTAATCCAAATGAATTTTATATAGTTGAAAATATTAATAATGATCCATTTATGGGTATTTTTTTAATGGTAATATTCTTTACGTTTAAACGGTAGAAAACATTAATTTTATGGTAATTGAAAAAAAGGTTAATAATGGGTTAAAACTAAAATATTATGGGTGAAAACATAATATAAAGTTCTTATAATTTTATTGTATTATATTATTAAAACTTATATTCATATTATATTTTGTTTATATCAATTTTCATCCATTTGGACATAAAAAATATTTTATAGTAATTTAATACTTTATAAAATTTCAAGAATGTCCCACCCCTCACATCTAAAAGGACACTCATTCTCTTATGTCATTACACCACATTGAGAGACCTATATTCACAAAAAAAAACTAAATAATTCCGCTATTAACATAAATATTCAATTTATAGGTGTTTTTCCCTTCTAAATACCAACCCTAGGCCCTATAAGATGAGATCTAAATTAAATCTATCAAATAAGAGGTAATCATCATTAATGACTCTTTTAAATTTATTTCTTTTTATAATTCATCATAATATGTTTTAACCATACTAAAATAATGAATAAATTTTAATGAATGTAATTATATATTATTAATAATGTTTTATGACCAAATTTCGTCTCTTTTACATCAAATGAAATGTGAAAACATTGCTCACGCATATGTACGTCTTATTGTCTCCATGTAGCGGTTTTGTTTTTTTCTGATAACCACATTACATGGAAGGTCATAAATTTGAGAATAATGAATGAATATTATATTTATGACAAAAATATTCTTCTAAAATTATAATATCTTATATAAATTCTTACCTTCTAATCTATTGGAAAATGATAACGTCGTTCATGCTTACATGTGGACTACCATCTCAACAAAGTGATGTGATCCATTTTTCATTTACAATTAACATGGATGATAATAATATAGATGTAATGAATATATAAGATATATATATATATATGATACAAAAACTATTATTTAATGGTTAATTATCATTTTCCTTTCTTCCATTCAATTATTCTAAAATTTAATACAGTGTCCATGCGTTTGTACGGTCTACCGGCTCCATGAATGGTGTAATTAATTTTCCTATATATAAATTTTATAGGTGAATATATATATATATATATATATATATATATATTAATTTGATATATCTTAAGGATGGTTGTGTTCTTATCAATGATCAGAACACTAAAATTTATTCAAAATGTAAGGAGTAGAAGGGGAAATTACATGAGTCGAAAAGTAAGAAATTTGATGGTGTATCTAATATAATAAGGATGAAAATATGAAGGAAGGTCATTACTCCAAATAACATAGTGAGGAAAACCCATGTTGGAAAGACCATAAGTAATCATGTTCTCTTCATAGTAGGTGTGAGTGACAATAAAATTGAGATTCCGGAGTGAGTAAAGACAATTAATCCATCGAGAGGTGAGAGTCCATGAAAGATGCGAAACACCATTGAAAATGGATTGAAATATAGTTGTAGAGTCACTCTAAATAAAAAGATTTTTCCGGTTGTACTTTTTGGAAAAGTTAATGGCTTTAATAAAACCCGTAATTTAAGCCTCCAATGTAGAAGAGAGACTGCAGCTTCCATAGAAAACATCCCAAGATCTGATCAAGATGCTCTCTAAAGATGCCACCATATCTTGGGGGTCCTAGGTTTCCCTTTGAAGCTCCATCCACATTGACTTCAATCAAGATAGTAGGAGGATCTTTCCAGAAAACATCAATAGTGTATTTGGGCTTCGGGTAGTTTCCATGAACTCCGATACGGGGAAGAATCTCGAAATACATAACGGAGTTGTCACAATATTCCTTTTGAATTATTTAATATATAATATATTTCTATCATGATTAAAACTATGGAGATTATACAACCATGATAAGAAGGAAATTATTGAATCCACTGATTCAAAACATATGAAAAATGAAGTACTTAAACCCGAAATAATGATAATAATAAATGATTATTAACAAAATAATGATAAAATGTTATAAATAGATAATATATGATATTATGGATATGTATATGGTTATTTTATTTATCTATAATAAATAAAAAATTATTATACAAGATTCCAAAATAAATTATGATAAAGTTGAATGTGAGTTAAAGGATTTCGTCTCAATTTCCACTCCATTGAGACATATTTGGTATCACGTACCTATTTACATTTATGAGGTGTATATTATTTCCATTTTAAGTATTTTAGATCAATATATAATAATTAATTATGATTAATTATTAAATTTAAATTATTTTTGAAGAGTGATTTTTAAAATAAAATCTTGTTTTATTTCTCTTTTTGATCAGGTATATTTTTTTTCCATTCCCATATTTTCCAAAACCCTTTTACCAAATCAATTTTATTTTGTAAAATTATTTGTTATGGAATTTTTTTGGGATAGTTTAACTTATAAATTTTTTAAAAGGAATATATCTAATTTTTTTCAAAATGTTATCTTTTACTTTTCTTAAGGAAAGTCAAGAAGAATTTTTTTATGTGTATGAAATTTACAAATTTACCTACCTCCTTGACAGTTTATTATAGTAGATTATTATATGTTTTTTAAATGGTTTTACAAATAATGATCTTTAATTGAATATTACATTAATGTTTCACACCTATTTTCTTTATTTTTACAAAGGAAGTGATTTTATTGTAAAAACTTTTTTCTGATGAATTGATGGTCATATATTATCTATTAATAATTTTTTCATTAACTTTCTATTGAAACATTAAATTTATTCTAATAATTGGAAATTAAATTTCTCTAAACTATAAATATTATTTATATCATGGATATTATTACTTCATAATCCATATATCATTTCTATATAGGGTGTTTTACTTTGAAAGATTTTGGATTGATTAGGAAAATATTGATATTCCATTTCCATTAGTCAATATGGATGTTTAGTGATAAGTCATATTATTATGAATTAAATTAAATATATCAAGAATCAATTAGACATTCAATGATGTGTGCTTTGTAAAATTACATAGTCCCTCAATGCATTGATAGTTTTTATTTGAAAAATATGTTGGCCAATTTAAATGGATTTTTAGTGTGTGTCTACCCACAATTTAAATTATCATAGTATAAGGATTTTATGGTAGAGATATCATTATGTACATCATTAAGAATTTAATTTATTTAGAATTTAGTTATTATTATCCCAGATATTACTACATTAATATTATCCATGGAATCATTGTTTCCTAAGGTTATTTACTAATGACTTGGGTTTTTAGTTATTTATCTTTATATATTGATTATAACTTATTTACTCATTAAAGGTTTTATTTTATATTACCCTTAATAAGAATGTAATATAACCATTTATTTATATTTCATTCCATAGGATATGAATAAGGTTATTATGAATAATTCCATGGATGAAAGAATATTTCTTATATGTTTTATATTATATTTCCAATGTAATATAAGAGTCATGTATATATGTAGTTCTTCAAGGCTGATAAATTTATTGATATTGTGGGGTGATATACACTATAACTTAAAATATGTAATTTTTTAACCACTATATATGGGTTAATGGAGTTAGGTTATTACGATTCTGTATGTTAGGTGCATGCACAGAATGAATCTGGAACAAGGTAAGGGTTTTCATTTCAAATTTCTCTATTTGAGACATGTTTGGTATTACACACATAATTTAATTTATGTAATGTGTATACTGTTTATATTAGATATAATATCAACAATTATATTTTAATAATTTTTTTATTTTAATTACAAGTCTACTATTTCACGGGGTATTGATTAAGATGGTACTCATGCCACAAGGGTTCTTTTTCTAAAACATTAATTCCATGATACACGTTTTTATTATGGACCATTTATTCATTAAAATGTTGAATTAAATAAAAAATGATGTATAATCCTTATATATATTATTTATTTATCATAAATATTGATCCATACCAAATAATTTTAATGAAATGGATTTGACTCAATTTTTAACCTAGTTTTGAAGAGTTTTGGTAACTCAATTTTCATACATTGAGTTTGATAATCCTCTTAGAAATAAAAGTTTGTTAAATTTTAAAATTTTATTATATTATGTTTATTATGTTTTTTCTAGGAATTTATATTTCTACCTTATAAAACACCATTTTTTAATATCTCCCACATTATAAAGTATGTTTCATTATGGTTTATTTATAATTCAAATCCCATTTCCGTGAGTTATATTATTTTATCGTGAACTTATTTCATCCATGATTGGGTAATCCAACCCTAATATATAGTTGTATGTTAACTTATCTACCCATATTGGGGAAAATTTATTTCTCTAAAAAATAATGTTTTGTTACACTTTTAAAAAGTTATATTTGAATAAATTTATTTTTGATGATATTAAAAATCATTTTTACTTTCAATTTCATATGTTGTTACTTCCTCTACACATTTATACAAGATAACTAATTTTTATTTTAAATACTCTACTATTGTATTTTCTTTTTAAATGATTTTTTTTTCAAAATGTTCCACTTGAACATTTTAAAAATTACGTTTGAAGTGACCCTTAACATTGTATCTTTTGAAAATGTTAAAAATTACTTTTAAAAACAATTTTATGCCTTCACTTATATTTCTCTAATCATTTTCAAAATCATTTACCGTAATTGGGTTTATGTTTCATGATTTATCCTCTTATATATATTGATAAATTGGGAGATTTAACTCATGGTATTAAACAATTTAATTCCTAATCCCATATTTTTTGATACCATTGGATGCAATCTATTTGTGAGGGTGTTTTTTATTTAATTAAACACCCATATATGATTCCTTTGTTTAATTGGGTGTATATTCTTTTGAACCCATCCAATTTATTCATATAAGTGGATTTTGGAAATGTTATTGGAGTATTTAATTAGCCATATACCAACACTCCATATGGTTTTAACTTGGGGGATGATTACATAGGATGATATTCTATTTATTGATTTGGGAACTATTGTCAATCCATATATTTTTTTTATTCTGATATGGAAGTTTATTGATTACTAAGGTCTGTTGACTATGTATTTTAAAACTATGCACTATCTTCCTCTAGATGTGTGTGATCATCTTATTTGTTTTTTTGAAAAGGGTAAAATTATTTCCATTATTTATGTTTTCATTCTGATACATATGATTATTGGAAAGTAGGTTTTTGTAATTTTTGACCATCCACTTTATTTATCTGGATGGGTTATGAACATGATATCCATTCTATTCAAATGGGTAGAATCATTGGACTTACCTATTTTTTATTCCAATATGGATAATTATTTTTATATTGACTATATATGTTTGGACCATCCACCTTCTTTCTCTAGATGGGTTATGGTCATGTTATCCATTTTATTAACAAGTGAGAAGTATTAACATTATATATACTATTATTATAATGTATATTATTATTAGAAAATTTGATTTTGAATTGTATTATTACCTTCCTCATTTGATGAATGCATTGGACTTAAATAACTAAAGGTTGAGGAATAATATTATATAGAACGTTGTTTCATTTATAGGTATCATAATAGAAAAAATAGGGTTTTGTGTATACATCTTATAGTATTAGTACAATACATTATAATAAGGCCTTGATAATATGTTTTGAGGTAGATAATTATGCATTCCATCAGTATGCTATCAGGTTTTATTGTTATCTACGTTTTAAACTATTCTCATGGATATTACAAGATCTTATATTTAGTTGATTATGGAATTATAATGGATTTCTCTCTACTTTTATAATATTAAGGACATGACTGCCTCAATTAATTATTTTACCTTACTAGAATTTCAAACTCACCACTACTTATATTTCAATTTTCCCTTATTATAAAGAAAATAATTACACACGATATATCTAATAGGATAGATTTTATAGATAAATTTTAGGAGTTATTAAAGAAATTTTTTGGATTGTGTAGTTTCTAATAGAAATAAATTAACCTTTAGTGGAAAAAGAAATTCGGATTTAATATTTACATATTTTACTTAATTATGTGTAGCTCCTAACAAAAAAATTATTAGGATTGTATGTAATGTGATAATTTAATTATTCTTTAAAAATTGATAGTTATGTATGGGAATATATAGGTTAAGTCAAAAATTTTATCTAATGTATGTGTTCTAAGTATGGGATTACAGAGTGTGAGTGTTGGGTGTCCTAATAATGGACATGTTGTTACAGATGTTTGAGAAGTGGTGGCATAGTTTGAGTTTGGGGATAGTTACAAGAAAGTAATTAGTAAAATTTGTAGATGTCCCTATTAATTGTTTCTATTTTGGATCATTTTCTAAGCAATCTACCCAAGGGAGATCATTCTTACACTTGATTTAATTATATGACATGTATAGTAGCTCATTTTTATGATACATGATATTGATATTTACTTTTTACTAGAATTTACCCATGTAATTTTAATTCTTATAATATTATATGGTGATGATTATTTATATGATATATCTTATTCTATGTTTATTATTATCTATAAATAATTTTTTATATTCCACATGTGTTATATTTCAATCCTTAGTATTTTTTACTGTCCCCTACCATATAGGGAGGAATGTTTGAGGTGCACACTACTTGGTTTATTGTCATGATGGACATAAATCAGGACTGAGACATTAAAATATATATTATATGTTTATATTATATTTTATTTTAGTTAATTTTAAAATTATATTGTATATGTTTATTTGATTTTTTTATTTGAATTTTGATAAACTGTTGGAGGAGAAGTATGATGTGACATGAACTGATTTGATGAAAAAAAAATCAAAATTCCTTAACGAGTTCCCATTAGATTCACTCATGTTTTTCTAAATCATAGGAAAAAAAATTTAAAATATAAAATTTGATAATCAAAAAGTTTTGTGATGTTTCATGAGGTTTAACTTTTAAGATACACTTTATCCATGTGTAAGTATCACTAATCAAAAAAGAAATGACATATGAGAGAATATGTTATGAGGTAGGAATCAAATGAACGTCTTAAGAGTATTATGGAAGAAATAAAGATATTGAGTATATATTATAGAGAGGACTATGGACTAAAAAATTTAGATACTCTTGGTGGAATGTCAAGGCTCTCAACATAGTTTTAGAATTTGAACCTTACTGATGTAATTATATTTATATTCTCATTTCTTATAACATTTACCTTTAGTTCAGTATCTTATAATCAATTGTGAGGCCTATGAAATCAAATATAAATTATAAATGGATAATATGATTATACATTCCATAAGTAAAGAATGATACCTATTAAATACTTAAAATTTACTTTGTCATATTAGTAGATTTTATTTATCCTAGATAATACTGTTCATAAAAATGGATTATTCACCCCCACCAAACCCTATAAAAATATTTTGTTTCAAGATGTTCATTTCATTCAAAAAATTTAAATCATAGTAAAAACTTTTCAAGATCTATATTCTAATAAATAATATATGTTTAGATAACAGGGTTTTCAAAATTGATTAACAATAATTCACCCTCCCCTCAAGGGTGAATTGTATTCATATGGTTATATTTCTTTGAACTTTTTATTATGAGAACAAATATATTTTATTTTATGATTTTCAAATTACTATTTATCATTTTAAAAATCCTAAATTACATGGTAAGTAAAAACATATTTATTCTTTGTATCATTGGATATAAATCATTTTCAATTAAAAGTAGTTTAAGCTTGAGAATATTCACACATGTGAAGCTTATTCAAATATCACTGAAAACTATTTCAATCAAAAGAAGAAAATCAGGGAATTTTAAAAAATAAAATGTTTTAGTTGTTCATTTTTTAATTAGAATTGTAATATATTAAATGAATCATGTTGACATAGGTTAGTGAAACTAATAGAAATTTTACTTTTATTTAATTTCACTTGGATGGGTTTTTAAATGGGAATTGAATTAGTGTATTGATAAAAGAAGGTAAATTTTAGAAATTTTTTATGATTTTGAAGGTTTCAAATGAATTTTAACGATTTCGGTGAAGGTGGATAATGGTTTATAATACTTTATCATGTTTTGGGAACTTTGGGATACTTGATGATGGTGCATCAGGTACCCGTTGTACAATATTGGGTTTCTGTAAGTTTACTAAGTATAATTTGGTATTTAATGGTTTTGTAATGGATACATGGTGGGATGTTTAGTAGGGTATCGGTTCCACTTGGATGACAACTAGGTACCAGAATATCATCAACTATGTACTTAGTGGACTATTGGAATTATTTTTAAAATTTTAAATTGTTAAAATTTTATAAATAAGCATTATCCACTTTACCCTCTCAATTATCATGATTTATAAGCTAGTGGTTCAACCCCCACTCTTTCTACCTCCTTGATTTTAGGGTTTTATTTCTTTTCTTATTAAATAGGTGGTATCTTATGGGTATGGAAAACCTCTCATATCCTTTTATTTGTATTTTTTCTCATAGTTATATCCACTATACCCTAATTTCCATATTTTTTGGGTTTTTTATATATTCATCCATTTATAATAAATAAGAATAAATCGTGATATAATTTTATAATAGGTGAATACTTTTACAAATAGGTAAGTAGTTACTTACATATTATCCAATGAATTTTATAATTACTGATCCAATGTATATGAATGAATGAGTGTTTTGGTTATTGAGACCCCAATAAGAATAGAGATGGTATAAAATCCTGAGACAAGATAGGAGGGACTATCTGAGTTGTAACTTATGTTCTGTATTGATTTCAACAATTTTAGGATTTAGGATATATTATTATTACATGTGGAAGACAATATATTATATACGATATAGTCTAAATAAGTATTCAATTATAGAATAAATTTTCAGAAACATATAATTACCTAGTGTTGTCTTTATAAGGTTCATGCAGGTGTAGACCACACAATCTTTAGTCTGAAAAGAGGTTTTCCTATTAAGTCTATTTTTGGTGGCATGAAAATTGTATATCAACCATATAAATTTATATTATAGTGAAACCATATTTTTTAGGGTTCGGGATGATCTTGGAAGGTCATATTTATCTTGGTGAATAGTTTAGTGGGGCTTGACGTGTGTTTAAGTGTGTGGTTATCCTTATCGTTTATGGAGAGAAAGTGGGTATATCATATGGGGTCTAGAATTATCCCATAAGAGATGATTTAATTATTTTGGTTTGGTGTTGATAATAAACACATTATATGGATTAGTATTTTGTTAATGATGAGTTTTTCTTAGGGAGTTTAATGTGGTGATGTTAATGAACTCTTTTCCATATATTCACTATTGGGAAATAGGTGAATAAGGTCAATGTACCTTGGTTCTCATGGATAGATTGGTGATGAGGTAGAATTTTTTATCAACCTACAAATAACATTTTTATCTTATTTATATTAAACTATTATGTTTTATATATCTATAATTATTATATTAATTTTAGGTAATTTTTTTGTCAAAAAGAAATATATTTATTTCTTACTAAATTGGGTTCCCATGCATTATATGGTTTTACATAAAAGATTTATTTTAAAATTATATAATTTTAATTTTTCAAAATTCCCTTCATTTATTAATTCATCCCCGAAAAGAATATAAAGATGTTTTTTATAATTTTTTGATATTTTTAATTTTTAAATGAATAGTAGAAGTATTTATTTTTATTAAAAACTATATTGTAATTTCAATAATTTATAGCTTTGTATTTTTTTAAAATTGTTTAAATGAATATTTAGTTCATATATATTATTAAAAATCAAATTATGGTCTTCAGAATTGATTTTATAATATAATTGGTATAAAAACATTTTTATACTTTCAACACATTTATTTGAAAAAACATTTTTCATCACATTTTTTCAGTATAATTTTAAAATAAATTCTTACAATTATATGAATTTAATTTGATAAAAATGAATTATTATTTTTAAAAATCATAATTAATATTATTTAAAAAGTTGAACTTATTTTTTTCCATAGTGTATTGTAAAAACAGTAAAAATATGTTACCATGGAAAAGGCTAAAATAGGTTTATTGAGAGGTTAATATTAAGTTATAAGGGTTAAAATGGCCTAAAGAAATTCTAAAATATATTATATTTCCATAAGACAACAATATAACATCTAATAATCATAAATGGTTTATTTTGGATCACTTTATCTTGAGTAATACTCCAATATATGTTATTCGTTTTAATAATTCTTTACATGTTCACTCCCGCACTTATAAAAGGAAACCTCTTTTACTCTCATATATTCACATAAAGAAACTATTTTTGGAAAAACAATCTTCCCAATAATATTTTTTATACACCTACCCACATATTAGAGGAATTTTTAGGAACAAAAAACCAATCTATAGATGCTTTAGGTGTAAACTTAAACAGGTTGTATGAAGGAGATGTATAGATCTTGGCCGGAAAAATTTATATTATTTATACTTATAACTCTTTAAAATATTCTTAAAAATCATTAAATAATTACACCAATATCTCCCATATATAGAAATGTTTTTATATTAATGTAATTACTTATATAATTTTCCATCCTCCAAAAAATGTGAAATAAAACCATAATTTTGGTGTACTGCGGACTACCACCTCACAGACCGTTGTAATTTATTTTCCATCACAACCTCTAATGGATGGTAATAATGATGGATTTAGTGTATATATATGATATTAGTGGATTTATTATCATTATTTAAACATAATATATCATATTATTCTTTATCATTGCATCCATTGAAAAATGATAATTTTGTTCATTCAATTGTGTAGACAACCACCTCTATAGAGCGATGTGATTATTTTTTCATTACCACATCACATAGAAAATATTTATATTTGTTTTAAAAAAATTATATTTATGATATAATAATAATTATAAAATAATACAATAATATTTACTTTTTTCCCTCATCCTATTCAAAAAATGAAAACATTACACATGTATACGTATGACCTACCATTTTCATGACTGTAACATATTTCATTTTTCATACCATATTTAATGTTTAGTTTTAAAATTATACTTAATTTTTAAATATTATAATTATATCATTATAATTATTCCAGAGATGATGTAATAAGGATGTATTTGAGCATTATCAACTTACAAAATTGATTTTGGGAATATGAGCTGAATATAGTCAATATATTCGATGTGAACTCAATTGATTATGTAATTCTATATAACATGCTAATATATAAAATTACAGTAATAATAAACATGATAAATTTTCTTAATAAAGTAAATAAGTAAAATAATTTAATTATTCAGGATTATGTAGAATGTATGTGATGAGTCAGACTCAACATGAGGGACAATTTACCATAAAAACCTTATTTTAAATTTTTAAATAATTTTTTTATAAATATTTTTAT
The DNA here is from genome assembly GCA_963277665.1 of Viscum album. Taxonomy (NCBI): domain Eukaryota; kingdom Viridiplantae; phylum Streptophyta; class Magnoliopsida; order Santalales; family Viscaceae; genus Viscum; species Viscum album. The sequence goes on along the minus strand of OY728121.1, from coordinate 697,494,673 downwards.
TCCATATACATATTATTGAAATAATTTTATGGATGAATTTATATGGAATTAAATAAATTTTTATGGAATTTTTTTTTCGCTTTTAACTATTTTCAATACATTTAAAAAGATATATTTTTATGAATTTTATACAGAACATTTTCAAAATTGGTCAGAAATAATTTTACATTTTAATGAATAAATAATAAGTGGTTATTCACACTACGATAAAAGTTATTTTATGTTTATATTACTTTTAAATATTTTTTTTATTCATATAAAATCCCTCTATTAGTTTTTTCTGAGAATTTTCAAAAAGAGTTTTAAATGGAATGAATATTTCGAAATCTGTAAATATTTTTCCTATCGGAGGAAATAATATTTTTATACAGGATTTCATGTGTTATGATTATTTTATGTTTATTGGGAATTTTTTATGAGGAAATGTGGTTATTTTATTAACCATGTATGGGTGGTTCCATTATCAACCAAGAACTTTTGGTTCTGTTAAAAACAAATGATGGGTGGTTTCATTATAAACCAACAACTAGTGACCCCTTTATATCTCCCCAATGTATTGGGTATTTGTATGACTGATTGTGTAAGACTTTTTAAGAGTGATATGAATATTATGTCCCTATTTACCAACATAATTAATCCATTATTTCTATGGGTTTTTATAAAACACATATGATTTCACGAGGCAAGCTACTTATCTTAATTTTAAAGGGAAGATTATACTTCTTTATAAAGGTGAAATTTATAAATTTTGAGGTGTTTTTAATGATTCCAAAGAAACAATATGAGTATTATTTTTAAAATAAAATTTCTTATTAAATTTCTTATGAGAATATTTTTACAGAGTTGTAGATTTAATTGTTATGAAAATGTTTATTTTAACCCAAAATTTTATTTTGAATTAAGAGTAGTCATAGAATAATGAGTTTATTTTTTTATATATCCCATACCGAGATTATAGTTCTCATTAAAAAATTTCAAATATTTTTCATAGGGGTTTGCAGATGAGTATGAAAATAGATGAGGTTGTGATAAATTTATTGAAGAGATTTCAATGAATGATTTTTTTTTATTTTTTTTTATTTTAGAAAAAATTGTTACTTAGTGGTAGTGTCCATTTTTGATGAAATATTTATTTATGTATGAGTGATATACTAATTATTTAGAAATATAAACATAAAATATATTGAGGAATTAAATAAAATTAATTCTTATCTATGGAATCATTTTTAGGGATTGTTTAAATTTAGGCAATTATATTTTGTATTATAGAATAGGTTTAGATAATATTATGTGTTAGAATAATATAATTAAATAGAATTAATAGATTCTAATTTATGGTTATCATGGTATATAATTTTAATATTTCCATATTTATTTATAAAAAATATGTATGTTTTTAATGGTTTTCCACTGAGGAAATAGTGAAACAAAAGTAGGAAGGGCCCGATGAAAATATCCTTCCAAATCAACAACCAAGAATGGTTGGAATTATAACGGAGTTGTTTTTTTAATATGTTGTAATATTTGGAACATGTAATAAATTTTTGTGTTATCCATTATAGAGAAAAACTATATCTACCATGGAGTAATATATTGATGGTGAATCATTTTATAAGACAACACTCTTCAGCATTCAATCGATCTTCTAACTCGATGATAGATTGGGGATGGTGTAATGCTTTATAAATGATTTTCAATTACATGGGTTGTGTGGATCATCAAAATATAAATATTTATTTTTATCCTTTTGATGGTGATATCAATAAATGGAGTTCAATAGTAAAAAATACGAGATAAATTAAAGAGACAGACACTATAAAATGGGATACATTTTAGAATATTTTCCTTAAGAAGTATTTTCCTAAATTTGTTGGACATATTATAGAGAATATGTTCTTTAACGTAAGATAGTATGAGAAAGATTATGTGTCCTTTTATAACGAAAACTCCACCCAAAGGTAAAGGTATTCACAAAACTATAATGATGACCTTGATAGTAAAATTAATCATTTTTACTACAGATTAAATCTAATATACTGATGATATTTAACCTATCATTAATTTAAAATCTATTATAAATTTTACATTATACTAAGAGTGTAGAAATAAATATTTTTTATGGCCATGTATTCCATGAGAAAAAGAAGAAAAATATATCTAGATGGTTGGAAAATGTGAAGAATACATTGAAAAAGTCTAAAGGTTAGAGAATAAAATTTTAAATTTGTGCTAGGAGTGGTAAAAATCACCATGGGGAATATGTTATGAAATATATGAAGTAATTACAATGTAGTAATTTTGGGTATACGGATAATGATTTTAAAGAAACAGATATTGGTACAAGTAAAAACAATCCTGATAAGTAGAAAATAAGGTGTTTTAAATGTAAATAGATGGATCATTATGAAGAACTATTTGTAAATAAAAGCATGAGTGATATAAAACATAAAGAATATAAGTATAAGGCTGTTGTGAAATCCTTTATTAATACTTCAGTAGATATTTCTATATCAAAATAAGTGTAAATAGGTATATTACTTGCTTATTCAAATTATGTAAATTTCATGTTTCATTTAGGGTCTACAAATAAATTCATTTCTATGATTTTTTTGGTAAAATGATAATTTCACCTCAATAAATGATGTCTTTAATTTTTTTTAAAATGCATAGGGTAGTATTAAGGAAATTTAATTTTAAAAATATCTTCCCCAGATTAGTGTTGGAAGATTTTTTCCAACAAATATTATAGTCAGTTCCATTGAATAATTTGATGTTATTCTAGGTATAGATTAACTTTTAGTTTATCGTAATAAGATGGATTATAGAGAAAAAGATTATATTTTACAAAAAATAGAATTAATTTTTATAAAAGAATCAATTCATCCATTTTGTAACATCTCCAGAATTTCAGAAACTATTAATTTATGGAAATTAAAGTTACCCTGATCTTATTAATGAAAAATAAAGAAACTGTTCAGATTAATGATATCTCGATAATAAAAAAATATCTCATTGTTTTTTAAAATGAGTTACCTGGTATTAGACCTAATAAAGTATTTGAGTTTATGGTTAACTTAGTTCATGTTGCTAAGACAATTCCAAAACCTCCTTATGGAAAGGAACAAGTAGAAATTATATAATTAAAATGTTGTTCCCATAGATTCTTGATAAAGTTTTTCATTTATCCTAGAACTTCACCATCAGGTGACCCTTTTTTATTTTTTCAATATAAATATGGGTCCATGATGATTTTAATTGATTATAGAACATGTAATAACATTATTTCTATCAATAAGTATATTTTTTCTTATATTGATGACTTGTATGATCAACTCCATGAAGAATAGTATTTTTTGTAGGATGATCTCGGGTGTAGGTACCATTAGATTAAGGCGATGAAGGATAAAATACCTATGATAGAATTTCATACAAGGTGTGGGAATTATGGGTTTGTGGTTGTAACCTTTGGTTTGAATAAAGATCCAACTATATTTATGATCTTATGAATAATGTTTCTATAAATATTTGGATAAATCTCTGGTTGTGTTTTTTAATGATATTTTTGTTTATTCTAAAAGTTATGAGGATCAAGAAAAAAATATAATTAATATTCTACAAACCCTGAAATAATATAAGTTATATGGAATTTTAAAAAAAAATGATATTTGGTTATAATTTATTTAATTATTTGGAAATTTTATAATGAAATATGTAATAACTATTGATCCCATGAAAACTAATGTTATTGATGAATAAATAAGACCTAAAAATGTGAATGTTATTCACAGTTTTTGTGTATTAGAAGGATATTAAAAATATTTTTTAACCAGATCATTTTTATTTATGTCAATAAATAAGTTAACATAAAAAATAGTTGGGCTCATCTAGATAAAGGAATATGATGAATGATTTCAAGAATTGAATAGATGATCATTTAATATTGTATCGCTGTCCCAACTATCTAGAAATGGTGAAATTTTTTTCTAAAATGGTACTTCATTGAAGGGGTTGGTTTTTGTTTTAATGATGTATTATTGGGTATTTTATTATCCTTCACATTAGTTAATTCCCCATGACAAAAATTATCTTACACACGAAATTGAAATGGTGGTAGTAGTTTTTTCTTTAAAATTTCAAGGACATAATTTATATGGAGTAAAGGTTAAAATATATACTGATCATAAAATAATAAACAATATATTCAATCAGAAATAATTTAACATGATAAAAAGGAGATGGAAAAAATTGATAACTGATTATTATTTCACAATTCATTACCGTCTAATTAAAGCAAGAAGAGTATTTGATGATTTGAGTAAGAAAGTTAATGCTACCATGAATATTATCTGTTTGGAACATGATCCTATTATTAATTATTTGATGAATGTTTTATTTGAAACAATACATTTAGGAACAACCTCTATATTTTAGGTTTAAGGATAATTATCTTTGTTAGAGAGGACTAAGAAAACTCAGAAGGACTAAAATTTTTTATAAGAAAATTTGGAGTTTGTTATGAAATGTAAGTTTCCTATATTTAATACTGAAGAATAATGTGTTTTTAGAATCAAAAAATTGTAATGGGTTTCATGTAACTGTCATTTGAAGAAATAACTATTTACGGTGTAACAACCTGAAATATTATAAATGAAATTCCCTTTTTATTGAGTAAATACGTATAATGGTAGGATCAAACCTTAATGGGAGGATCAAACATTATAATGGTAGGATCAAACCTTATAAATCCCATTTATCATAGATTCTGATTGAGATGTTGTCATAATGATTTTTCCTCAAACAATCCCAAGCTGGGATTCAATAACTAAATCATGAGTGAAACCATTAATGGGAGTATTTTAAACTTATCGAGATCATGACCCAAATCATGTTCACAAAACCACCTCAAAAAAAGTATCACCATCATAGAAATTTCCCTTAATTCATACTCCTATATAATATTGGGTAATGTATCTAGAACCTAGCTATATGATTTTTGTATTTTAATTTTAAGGAAATAAATATTATATTTTCTTCTTTTAATTATTACATTATCAATGATTTTATAATGTATTTAATATTAATTATATTTTTAAATTTAGAAATTAAAATTATATTTTTGGGAAATATATAGTTTCAATTAATGAACACATTTGGGAAATTCAAGAATTTTTTAAATATATAATATTTTAATAAAATATTATTTTTCAAAAATAATATTTAAATATAAATGACTACATAACTTAATGATGTCCAATATAATTTTCATAACGGTCAGAAAGTGGTTAATATAGTACAAACTAGTATTTTCTAATAAATAGGGGTTTTTATTTAAAATTAAATATTCTCATTTTTTTAAAATTATTTTGATAAAATACATATTATTAAGGAAATCATCATATCAAAATTGGAAATTGGTGATTTTTTCAAAATTTTCTGACACTCTTGAATTTTTGGGTAAATATTTATTACAATATAAATATAAAATTTGTATTATGACATCATAATGGACCAAAAGTGTTGTAATGAATTCCATAAAATTCATCCACTAACAAATTTATAATAACCAATATAATATTTTTTCAATTGTTTGATTAATTTTATAGAACCATAATTAATCCTCTCAACCTCTATTATATTTTATGGTTTTAAAATAAATTATTTATGAAAATTTTTCACTTCCACATAATCAATGACATTGTTTTAATATAGTCGTCTCATAGCCTTAAAAAATATTTACAACCACTCCTCCTTGGATGAAAACATGAAAACAAACCTTAGGAAGGTTTCAATTTTGATTATTTTTTCTTCTTGATTCCCAAACTTATGTTTATAAATTAACAATGAATCCCATTCTTTTTCTATAAATACCCACCCAACTTCCACTTCTCATCACTCCAAACCAACTGATTTTAAATATCCTCTCTCTATACCTCTATAAATATAACTACCCACACATGTCATATATATATATATATCAAATATAAATAGATGAATATTCATTATATAACATAATGATCCTGGTTAGAATAATTTAAATAGAGTTCCTTTGGAAACGTGGACACATAAACAACTGGTTCTTGGAAGATCTACATAGTCTCCCAGTATGTTCTTCATAACTAGCTACCTTCATAGAAATATCAAACATAATATTTTTCTTTATGACATAGGGAAAGGAAACATATGATATAGTGATCCCAGATACTTAGTAAGGGTAAAAAAGGGAGATATCAATTGTCACTTTATTATAATATGATAATAAAGGTATGAGAACATGAGAATAACATTTGAAAATCATACCATTCATATAATAGATCATAATCATGAGTCATTTAATAAATCATTTCAATTCATGAGACATAAATCATAAAGTAATCAAGGAACATGATCCATGATAACATAGTATTGGCATGAGACATATGGTTTTAGTATACACATAAGTATAGAAAATCATTTCCTTAGTAGTCAAGTCTCATTGCCAATAATATCATAGTAGTATGGGTTAACTCCCCAAACCATCGTAGTAGTCATGGTTCACTCCCAAGTTTATAATAGTGTAATCAGTCTCATACAAAACTAGTTATACTCCCCACTATATCCTACTTATCTCACAAGATATCAATATTTACCCAATACATTAGAGGTATATATATGTCATACACATCCTTGGTTATAAAGTGACTACCATCCTTGGTTTTAACATAACCACCATCCTTGGATATAATTTAACCTCCATCACATAATTAAAACTATACATATGTGTGACACAAGATCATAAAACATTCATCATATTTTAATACATTAAAATTTATGAGTTTTTGAAACATATGATCATATAATAATGCATGTAAATTAAATAGATTTCATGAATATTTTATCATTTCATTATAGTATGACCCATTGAAAAGGAATAATTTTTATAAAAATATTCTCATCATAAACATACACCATACATAGGATAAATAATAATGAAATCATAATATCATAACCCTAGTAAAGATTTACTAAAATGAAAATATGACATCATACATGGAAAATGATTTTGTAAAATCACTTGGAACATTTCATGAGGAAAATATCTTTTTAAATTTGAAATAACCATTTCAAAAATAAAAAATTCCCAATTATAAAGAAAATATTTTCTTTTAAAATAAACATGAAAATATGTAATGTAATATTTAAAGCATATATCATTCATTACGGAAGTAAATTCTATGTCTTCCTTATATCATAAAATAAAACCTTCCTTTTACACTTTGGTAGAAAATGTCAAAAAATACCTCGTTTGGAAAATGAAAATAATATTAATTTAAAACATTTCATAAAAATTAAGTCATGTGTAAAAATGGAGTTTATATATCATTGTAGAATTTTAAAATCCTTCTTTACATTTTTAATAAAACATGGATATGGAATAAAAATTATTTTCAACAGATCATATAAATAAATTTAATTTTCATTGAAAACATAGTTTCAGTCTCTTGAGAACATAAGGTAATGAAAAAGAATGAAAAACATTTATTTTCCAAAAATAACCATAGTATATTAAAATCAGGGATTTTATTGGGTGATAGATCATATTATTTCTTCATCAAAACCAGACCTTAAAAATCCTTATAAATAATTAGAGTGTAACATAAAACTCTTACTACATTAGTAGCATGTGAATCATAAATACCATGAAAGAATGAAATATATATGGATATGTATATCTCATAATTTTAATGAGAATAATAATAAAATATATTCTTAGGATGTATATATCTACCACATGAAATATATATTTAGTGAATATGGTTAGATTTCCATAGAAATAATATTGAAATGAAAATCCCTTATGTTATGTCGGACATCAATTGTATTCATTTGAAACACATGTGTAATAAATATAGGATTATTATAAATATATTATGGAACCATAATGACATATATCATTCCATATATTATTTTTCTATGACCCTATATCACCTTTTTGTTAATAATTCTTTTTTAAAATCACTGGTGTAGGTGATATCTACTTCACTTTTCATGTATGTTTTCATTCAATAGTTTTGGTACTTGTACATTGATTATGATTCCATCATATATATAAGTTTAATAATTATATAAATATGATAAATATATATATTAATTATATACATGTATAGAGTCATTAAATAAATTTGATATAAAAAATTGAATTACAGCATTCATGGAGAGAGTTGTCCATACCTATGCAAGAACACTATTTCCATTTATTAATGGATGAAAAAAAAAGAAAGGTAAATAATAATTTACATTTAAATAATAATTATTATATCATATATATATAACATATATTCATTAAATTTATTGTTATTACCATCCAGGTAAAGACAAAAAGAAAAAATCACATCTCTTCATGGAGGTGGTAGTCCACATGTACGCATGAGCAATGCTATATTTTTCCAATATTTTTAGGGTTAGAAGGTGGATAATATAATATCATTCCAGATGTATAATTATTTAATATTTATAATATATAAACAATAAACATATCAAAATATCCATCCAAAAAATATGGTGATGATAAATTAATTGTATAACTATGGGGAGATGGTAAGTTATATGTCCTCAAATGTAATACTTTCACTTCCCATTTGATGGAAATAGGGTGAATAAGTATGGTTTAAAAAAATAATAACATTTAACTCTATTTATGATACTTTATATATTATTCTATTAAGACTATATAAGATTTATATGAGTTAAAAAGGAGAAATAAAGAAAGTGATCTAATAAGAAAATTACCACTCATTTGAAAGAACTCCTTTAGATCTCCATTTAAGGATCATAGGGTTAGTATTTTGGGGATAAAATCACATCTATAATGTCTCTAATTTATATTATAAGGTATTTTTATAGGTTATGGTTGATATATAATGCTCAAGGTACTGTGAATAATAGAATGACAGGGTTCCCTTTAATAATTGAAGGGAGGGGACCTCTTGAAATTTATTAACATATTATATTAATGTAAATATATATTGAAGTCTAAATGGATCCAAATTAATAATATTATAATATAATATGAGTATTATTTAAAATAGTCTCATAAAATAATATTTTGACATGTTTGGATCACATTTTTACACTTATCTTTTTGTTTTAAAGCTTTGTTAATCCATTTAACAATTTCCATAATATTAATGTTTTTTACCATTTAAGGGTTAATAATGTTTCTGTAAAATGATAAAAAATACAAAAAAAATTTGAATTCTTTTTAAAACCATTTTAAAACATTTTCCAAATATAATAATTTTTTAATTTTTATATCATTTAATAAAATATTATTTATTATAAAATATCGTTAAAGTCATTTTTAATACTATTCAAATAATTTGACTATAAATACAAAATTGAAAAGGTTGATTTCAAATATAATTATTTATAACCTCATGTTAAATTCATATAGATCTATAAATTTTATGGGACACATTAAATCATTCAAATTATATCACTATTTATATTTTTAAAATAAAGTATTTCTATTTTCTATTAATTAAATAAATACGATATTAGTGTTGCACAAGAATTTAAGGTCATTTTATAGTATCAAAAAAATGGAAATAAATTTCTATAGATATAATAATTTCATTATTCTTAAAAGAGTCACTTATATTTGTTTATAAAATTATTTTTTCCTACGTGAACATATATGAGATATTTAAAACTATGAGTGTTACATTTTGTAACATTATTTTATTTTTATATTATCTTGGTAATTTTAATAGAAATATTTCCATTAAAAAATAAATTTAGAGAATAATTTGATAAGGGTTGAATTATGTTCCTCTAATAATAATTAAGATAAAAATTTATAGCCCTATCACTTATTTTTATCCAAGATTAACAGAATTTACCATTTTCTGAGGTGATATATTTTACCATAGTTATTATTCATACTATCCAAAAAATAAAATTGTCCAGTTTTTTTTTAAAAAATTATCCACATGATTACAAATTTTAAATAAGTTTTATCATATTAAATTTCAATAATTTTCAGAAATTAATTTTATAATAAGTTTCCAAAATGCGATGAAAAGTAATTTTAGGAAAATCTAGTTTTTAAGCATAAAACTAGATATTATCTAATATCATGCACAATAAATGTATTATATATATGTTTAAAATATTTTATTTAATATATAATACTTTTATTTTCATTGAATTTTACTCAAAATAATGATTAAATTAATTTAGTTAGATAAAAACACATTATATGCATAAAAACATTCTTTTATCCAAAAATTAGATTTTATGTATAAAAATATTTTTTAATAATAAATTAAAACATGAAACTGATTCCAATAAAAATAACTGGATTATTTAAAACAAAATAGAACAATATTTACAGCGAACCCATTTAATAAAATAGGACTATGTACATGTATATAACAGAAATACAGTTTTCAATAAAAATATTTATTTATCAATATTCACTAAAAAATATAACTTTTCATATAATTATAAAAAGATTAACCAAAGATAATTTTGATATGATGATTTCAAAAATTTAATTTTTTTTAAATAAAATTTTAAAATTTTAAAAAAAATATAATATTTTCTCATAAAAAGAAATAAAAATCATTTTGAAGGAAACCTATTTTTAAGTATAATATGACTTTAGTAAAAAAAATTGAATATTTATTTTATAAGAATTAATTAATATAATTTTATTGAGTTGGATAGTTTAATATATATCATAAATTAGTTAATGTTAATCAAACCCTCTAATATAATAGTTATGTTATAATGCTCACATAATAATTTTTTAATAACATATTGTGGTTTTTCTAAACTGAGTTTTCCATATAACACAAGCTATCAAAGAAATTAAATATATTTTAAAAATATATATTTCATAAAATATTAGGGTTTCACATTATACCCCATTATAATTAATTCATCCCTTTAAATTATTTACACTAATCTAAATAAATGAGGATATATTTGTATCATTACATCATTGGTTTCCCATGTAACATCTTAGAATTTATGAGATCTTCAGAGACCTTTCACCTAGTGAGTAGTTTTGATCTGTAGTACATTATATATATGATCCAAGGATTCAATTAGTTTTTACTGATAATAAATATATTTTTCTACTTGTATGAAATCTGATATTAGTACATGTGTTAGATCATGTATGTACTTCTTCATAAGAGATACATGGAACACATCATGAACTTGAGAGAGGTTCGATGGATGTTCCATGTAATAGGACACTATACCTACTCAATCAAGAATATAAAAATTGAAAATACACCTAGGTATTATATTTCACTTATTTATGAATCTCATAGTAACCTTCAATAGATAAAATATTATAAAACCCTTATCACAAAATTTAAATTACTGGTCTTGTCGATTTTTGTCGGTATAAATTTTCTATCAACTCTAAGATGACATGAAGTAATTTTGAATGACTCTGACTTTCTTTATAAATTTCTTAGCCAGTTCAAATACCAATACTTTTATTCACTAATATCATCATTTGTTTGTTTTTTTTTCAATTTGGACTTAATATCTTATGCTAATAAATGAATACTCATAATTAATTTTTTTTTTGTCATAAGCACTAAAATTTACTTTTATCAAATTATAATATCCATAAGTCTTTCCTTCAACCTCAAAATATTTATGAAAACAAAAATGGATTTTAAAAGTTATCTAATAACATCGTGGTTCATCTTAATCCATTCAATAAATAGTTAACCATAAGTCTCATTAATAATATTACTAACCTAAATTGAATCCCATGTATTTCAATGATTTGATCTAATATCCTTCCATGATCTACTTAATTATCTTTTTGAACTAATTTTAATCACTCATAACGTATCATACAAAAATGTATATACCATAATCATTTACATTAATTAATTTAGAATCATATATTCTTCCAAAATATAATTTAGCTTTTACAACTTAAATAAACTTATTTATTAAACTAAAACATTTCCATTGGATGTCTGGTTTCATCCTTTCACAAATGGATGATCATTAGTTGATTCAGAATAAAATAATTTATTTATTTATTCTAGAATTTATATATAGAGAGATAATAAATGATAAGAATCATATAAAATTTCACTATTGTATGAACAATAGTATTTTCATTGGGTATAATCATAAAAAATTCATTATGAAGTCCCCAAACCAAGAGTAGAGGAAAAATGTGCCTTAATCATCATCATTCACGTAAACTACTGTGATTGTATAGAATTTGAATTTTTTCCCTTTAACAAAAAAGGATATATTCCCTATGATCCTCATTATCCCTTATATTAGGGAATTGATACAAATAATTCCCAAACTCCAGGCATATATAACATTGGAGTGTGAATTGTGCATTACGTAGAGCTTTCTCCCTATTCACATCACTAGATAACTTCTTCCAATAACTTCAACATTTGATTTCCTGATGACCATTCTTTCCACACAATAAACGTTTACTTGTTCCCTTTAGATAATTTACTCCATGTTTATTTCCACACATGGATCATAAAGTATGTACCTTATTTTTCTCTCTATGGTTTTTTGAATTTCATTTTAATTCCATCATTCTTTTATAATAAAACCTTGATATTTATTTGTAACTCTGATCTCCACCTAGAACATTATGTAAAATTAGATTATTTCTTCATATTTGTTGAAGTTTCTTATGGTTATTACCCTTTTAAGACATGGTTCATATTCATTGATGAATTAATCAACCATAAATTCATGTTGGGTGATAATACCAGAAGTGTTACTGAAATTTATTGTAAAATTCATCTCTTAGTAACAAAACTATTCATCATACATATTCTTTATATCAAGGGACTCCTATAATTTTGTGCAGAAAATATTAGTAATGTACTTATTGAAAAATAATCTATTAAACTCATCATACTCCATGAATTCAATTTATTCATATTTCCTTGTGTTATTGATAAGATTCCACCATAAATATACTTCTCCTTCAAGATGATAAAAATATAGAATAACATTCTCATGTTTCGATAAATGAAGAACCAAAAATATATTTTAATTATTATTAATCTAGTACTCAGAAATAATGGAGTATAGGGACCACTAAAAGAAGTTTGACATTTCCTCATGAAGGGCTCAGCAGAATGTTATAATTTTCTTTTATCATTTGTAATTTAAACATGATTAATATATTTAGAATGTTTTTTCATCATAAAAATGATATTTTACATCCCAATTCCCATAAAATTTGGTTTAACCAGGGTATAATCATTGCATTGTCTATTACATGTATCATTAATATGAAAAATTCATCTTCAACCCATTTACTAAAACTAAAAGGCATAATGTGAGAAACAATAATCATAGTGAAAAACTACATAATACTGAAAATTCATTTATGGGATGTCTAAAACATGAAACCTTTTTCTATGAATCCATAGGGTTAACCTATGACATTTTTGATTGTTACAAAAAAATTTGGATTATATATTATACGTAGACTCAACTATAGAGTTCTCACTAAAATTTTATCATTATAGATTATAAAGGACAACCAAACATTCCTCTAATACCAACTATATCATCCCATACATTTCAAACATAGATATTAAATATTAATATATTAATATTCATTACACAACAAAACAATCCATGTTGGAAATGTATAGGTATTATTCCTTTCAAAATTGGTACCCCTAAATAATTGGTTAATAAAAAATCTATATCATCTCCCACTAAGTTCTTTATAAATATCACCTTTCTTAGACATATCATACTTAGTAAATTTCTTCATAAAACGAGTTAAGGAAACATAAGAAAGTGTGAGAGAAAATACTCAATAAGAGTAAACAAGGGAGATATCAACGGTTATTTGAGAATAACATGAACATAAGGGAATAATAACATGAGAATTTCATTTTTAAATCATACCATACATATCATATATCATAATCTTGCATCATGTAATAAATCTTGTTATTTTATGAGACATAAATCATAATGGAATCAAAGAACATAAGATTTTAGATAATAACATTAGCATAAGATATAAGTTTGTGGAATACACTTAATAATAGAAAATAATTTCTTTTGTAGTCAAGTATCACTTCTAAGAGAATCATTGAGAAATGTGTTCACTCCGCATACTATTATAGTAGTTAAGTATCACACCCAATACAACCATAGAGAATAAATTCCCTTTCTAATCTCGATTTACTCTATATTCATGTCTGGTTTATCTCATGAGATATTAGTGTTTACCTAATTCATTAGAGTGAGATATAGGTTCTACCCATCCTTGGTTATAATGCGACCACATTCTTTGTAATAATGTTACCACCATCCATAGTTATGATGTGACCACCATCCATGGTTATAATGTAACTACTTTCCATGGTTATAATGGAACCATCATCACATAAGGAAAACTACACATATTTTTTCCACAATATCATAAAACTTTAATCATATAATAACACTGGAAAATATAGGTGTTTCATAAACATTTCATCATTATATAACCCATGGAAAATAAATGGGTTTCATAAAAATTTCATTATTTCATCATAGTATCCATGAAAAAAAGAACTTTTTTATAAATATATAATCATCATAAATATAAACCATAAATATAATTAATAAAGATAATATATTTAGATCATAACCCCTATAAATCTTATGTAACCTCAAAGGATTTCATATTAGGTGAAAAATATTTTGAAAGATCACTTGGAACATGTCTTTGAATGAAGAGGATGATAATTAATGTTTCACCAGGTCATGTTCGGGTAATTTTAATGGACATGATTAAAGATATATTCTCTATTTTGATTTTTTCCGTGATGAGTGGGATCATCTATTATGGGGTGAGAATATCCCCATGAAAATGATCTTCCTGGTATGGAGGGTGCGAAATCAGGCAATTCCAACATAGCATAATGTTCAAAAGAAGGGTATTTACCTTACTTCCTATTGTTACAATAATGATAAACCACATATTGAGTCATTAGAACATTTCTTTGTTAATATTGATTGGGAGTGTAGCCTCTGGACTAATATGGGTCTTCAAGGGTTCCCCATTCATGAGGATTTATCCATGAAAATCCTCGTCTCCAACTGGTTTTTGGGCTCTGAGCATAGAGAGATGGAGACCAAGATCCACATCATTATTTTCATCCATATTTTTTGGAATCTCTTGGAGATTAGAAATCAAGAAATAATGGGTATTAAAATCTCAATTTCACACCTTTAGCTGAGAATGATGGAGCATATTTATTTTTTGGGTTGGATTATTAAAGGCGGGCGGAGCTCGCATGTTCTTTGCAGATTTTTTAACAGGAATATTTTTTCACCGAGCTCTCAAGGGATATAGGTTAGACGGATTCCTCCAACTGAATGTTCCAAATAAAACTTCTATGGCTCCTACATGAATAGAAAATGAGAAGAGGATGTTTTCTTAAGGATCCAAATGGGTCTGTTCCCATTTCCTTCAATGTGTTTTATAGTCCGAGGATCTCTCTATGTGTGAAGGTGGGATATTTGTACACTGGATTCAATCTATAAATGACGTATGGTTTACAGATTTTTTATGTTGAATCAGACTTCGATGTTTTTGTGTGTATTCTGAAAGGGAACGTTTCTTCCACAAGGAATATGGCCTATATTAATAGATTTTTTTCAATTGAGATAAATCAAGGATGCAATATTCATCATATTTAGAGAGAAGTTAATTCCATTGTAGATGCATTATCTTGAAGAGGAATGGTGGAGGATTCTATGATTTTTTATTCTAGTTTGGGTTTTTTTCCACTTGAATATAATTTCATTCGAAGGGGATTCCCTTGGGCTTCACCACTTCAGGTCACATTGAGTTTCCCTATTTTTTCACATCCAATAATTACAAAAAAAATTATTTTTGATTAAATAAAGTGAAAGGAAAATAATTATTTTCATGATATAACTAGAGTATAATAATATTCTTGACTTTAATATCATAATATTTCATTATCATAACATAATCTTACACAATCCTGATAAATAATCTGATTGTAGCATAAAACCCTTATTTCTTTTGTAACATTTGAATCATAGTTATCAAGAATGAATGAAACATGTATGGATTTGTATATCAAATAATACTAATGAAATGAGTCATAAAATATATTAATATTAAGTATATATACAACTCATAAAAGAAAAATGCGATGAATATGGATTGTGTCCTACAGAAATAAAATTGAGATGAAAATCCCTTACCTTATATTTGAATTCCTTCTTATGAATTGGAAACTCCTGTATTATAAATATTAATTTATTATAAATGTATTATAAAACTATAATCAAATATATCATACCATATATTATTTTCATATAACCTTTTATCCACGTTTGATCATAATTCCTCAATAAAATGATTATTTTGGTTGATATCAACAACATTTTTCATGTTTTTTCGGTTTGGTAGTTTTGGTCCTTGTAAATTTATCCCGGTTCCATCATCTCCATAATATTAATAATTATATATATATATATATAATATACTCATTATATACATGTGCCGACTAATTTAAAAAAAATTATTGATAGAAAATTTAATTTCTTCATTCATCAAGATAATATGCCATACATACACATTTACATGGTTTTTAAATTAAAAATGAATCACATCGCATTATGAAGGTGGTAGTTTACACTTACACATAAGAGACATTAGCATTATCCAATTTTTTGGAAGGAATGAAGGTAAGAATTATATTATCATTATAGATTTATAATAATTTCATAAGTATAATATGTAAACATTAAACCTATTAATGAACCCATCCATAAAATATGGTGATGATAAATTAATTGTGTCATTATGTGTGAAAATAAGTTACACATACACAAAAAAATACATTCATATTTTATTTAATGGAAATAGAGTGAATAAATATGGTTTCAATATCATAATAATATTTTAAATATATTTTTGATACTAAATTTATTATTTTATGAATATTATAAAAAATTTATATGATGTAAAAGAGGAGTTGAAAAGAAATTGATCAAATAATTTAATTACCTATCCATTGAAATTACCCCTATAGATAACCTCTTAAGGATCCTAAGCTTGGTGCTTGGGAAGAAAATGACCTATATAATGTGGATAAGGAAGTTGAGAATGGTTTTTTGTATGTCATTTTTTTCAATAAAATTATATGTGGTGTGAAGAAGAAATGAATGGGTTAACATTCCTAATTGAAGGGAGGGGAAATCTTGTAATTTCATAAAATATAAAATTAACATAAATAAACTTTGATATCAAAATTTATCAAATTTTAAAATATTTTAATTTAATAGACTATGAGTTCAAATCATATCATACAATAAAATTTTTAGAGCTTTAGATCACATTTTTACACTTATCTTTTTGTTTTAACCCTTTGTTATCCCTTTTGACCAATTACCACAATATTAAATTATTCTACCATTTAATTATAAATAATGTTAATATAAAATGAAAAAAACCATAAATATACCACTAATGATATTTAAAACCATATACCATTAATTTTTCCAAATATAAGATTTTGATGAGTTTTATTTCATTTTATTAAATATAATTTATTATAAAACACCATTAACTCACTCACATTATCTAATTTTTAGTTTTTTTTAAAATCATTTATTTTATTTTTTATTAATTGAATAAATATTTTATTATCATTTCAAAAGAATTTAGGGCCATTATATAGTTTATAAAAATTATAAATAAATTTCAATTCGGGTAATAGTTTCATTAATCTGAAAATACACACTAATATTCAATCATAACATTATTTTATCCCTATTTTGAAGCATATGATATGTTTAAAACTAAGATAGTGATATTTTGTAACATTATTTGGTTTAAATATTATATAAACCATTTTCTTGGAAAAGTGTCCATTAAAAACACAATTTCAAGACTAAGCTGATTAGGGTAATTTTAAATTCAACCAATTAGATTTTGGATAAAAAATTATGGACTTATCAATTATTTTTATCCTAGATTAACTCGATTTACACTTTACCGTTGTGATAAATGTTAATATGGTTATTATTCCTATTTACTAGAAATAAAAGTGGAATATTTACCAAATTTGAACCTTATAATTCCAAATATAGAATAAAATTTATAAAATGCAATCCCTATATTTTTCAGAAATTAATTTTAAAATAAGTGCATAAAAAGAAATGGAAATCGCATTTAGAAAAATATGATTTTAAAAATACAACTTAATTTATTCTTATCATATCCATAGTAAAAACATTAGATTAATGTTTTAAATAATTTATTGAATATATCATATATATATTAAATTTATATTAATGAAAAATATTTAATATTTTATTTTATTACTACAAAAAAACATTGCACACATAAAATCTATTTTTCCAAAAAATGAATTTTTAAGTATAAATTTTTTTTATATCGTAAATTAAAAAATGAAATGGATACCAATGAAAATAATTAGATTATTTAAAATAAAATATAAATAATTTTTATTTGAAAAATCTTTAAAATAAAAATATAACTTTTTCGATCCTAAAACAAAAACACAGTTTTCAATAGAAATCAGTATTTTTCACTATTCTCTAGAAAAGAAATTTTTCAAAAAAAAATATAAAAAATTCACCCTAATATTATTTTGACATGACAATTTAACAAATTTATTTAATTTTAAGAAATAAATTTTTTAAATATCACAAATTTTAAATATAATAATTTATCACAAAAATCAATAAAAATCATTTTTCATGAAAGTAGTTTTCTAAACATAATATAACTTTACAAAATAATGAATGGTTATTTCCAAAGAGTTAATAAATACATAAAAATTGGGTAGGATAGTTTTATATATCTCATAAATTATTTAATATTATTCATTCCGTCTAATTTAGTGGCTAGGTTATACTGGTCACATAATAATATTTTAATAATATATTTTAGTTCATTTATACTTTCTGTCGTGTATAATGAAAGATATTAATGAAATTAAATATGTTTCAAAAAAATATTTCATAATATCCCAATGTTTTATAATAAATATGTGAAAAAAATTTCCCATCTTCTTAACATGCTCCTCCCAATCTTTTATAAGTTCCCTCTCACGGTAATAGAACCTTTCCTCCTCCTTTTCTATTTCAAGTACTTTATTTTTACTAATCCTTTTGGCTTCCAAATTTTCATGTTGTGATTTTTTATAGATCCATTTACAATCATTATGATGAACAAGTAATAATGTGAAACCTTTCAATATCATTAATCCCTCCAATGATCCTTTATTGTAACACCCGAGATTTTTATGAGTAATATTTTGTTTTTATGTTATATATATATCATCAAAGAAATCTTTCACTACACACTATCTTGACTTACTTTACACGCAATTTCGACCTTCCTCACTAGCTTGTGTTGTACGCAATACCGAGTTTCAATAAACAACGATATGCTATTAAAATATTATTAAAACTAGCCATTATGAATAGTAATAACCACTTTTTGAAATTTTATAAATTTTATTTTTCAAAATAGACTTCATTTTTGGATTCGGAATACTGAAATTAGCCTAGGGTGAAATTTTGGTATTTTTATGAAAACTTTCAATTTTTGAGAAATAATGAAACCACTAAGTGGTAGGTTAAAAACTGAATTTTGCATAAAACATAATTTTACCACTTCTGTGAATGGAATTTCGAAAATCCGACAGACATGGTTGATATCAGTAAGTAAAATGTGGTTCAATGAGATAAAAATAATTTTTTGGTGAATAGTAACTGTTTACTTTTTTTACCGCCGCTAATAGTAAATAGGGTAACTAAGGGTAAATATGATATTACTATTACCCTAACACATGTCCTAATTCTATTGAATAAGTTTAATTCGACCAAAAACAACCTTATGAATATAATATGACCATTTAGGTCCACTTGGATTAGATTATGACATTTAATATTATTTTATTTAATGAATAGTTAAAATAGTTAAAATCAATGTTTAATAACTAAAACATTTTTAATATGGGGTTATACATACGATAAATTAGACTATAAATATTCATTAGAAAGATAAAAATATTTCATATATAATGATATTTTATTTATAATTTTTAGACTTCAAATAAACTAATTTATTTATGACACAACGATGATGCAGTAATTACCCTTTTAAGGAATTGTTAACATAATTGATGTTATAAATGCTCAAATAAATGTAATTTGAGACTTTTAATGAATTACACTAATTTTCTAGGTTACTATGATATATTAGTGTTTATTTAATCAACTTGGTTCGAACATATAATTCTGTTATGACTTTCAAAAAAATCATATATCAAATAGTGTCAAAATTGACACAAAATAGTTTTTAAATCAAATATTATATTATTAATTGTTATTTTATTCCAAAAAATCTATGTTTCGGCCAAATTAATTATATAATGATATATATATTAATAATAAACAACTTGGGGTTCGTTTGGCATGTTATAGTAAGTGAATTAACCATATAGTGTAAGAAAACAAACATTCACGGTAAAAGTTAAATTATTTAACTTAGAGTTAAATCTAATTGATAAGGTTAAAATAATAACCTAAACTTGTCTAAATCCTATTGTTTGATAGGATTTCGACCCATACCCACTTTAACTTCGAAATAAGACCCTTTGGAACCATTATAAACCGATTTTGACTATAATATAAAATAATATTATGAGATATTCCTAAGGTGCCCCTCTCCTCCCTTATAAAAGGCCACCTCCTCCCCCTCCTCCTCACACCAATTTGAGCACTAAATCTTGGCCAAACCCTGCCAAAATCCCTTCTCCACTTCAATAGAATAATCCTAGAGGTCCTGGTCTTCTTCAAAGACCAATAATAGTTCCCTAAGTGGAGGATTCAAAGAGGCGTTTCAAATAAGAGGTAATATCCATTACCGATCTTTTCAATTTCTTTCTTCTTCAACTTCTTCTTCATTAGTTGTTTCATGATAAATTAATAACATCAGTATTACTTACATACTGATATGTTATTATAAATTTGAAAAAACCCTAATTCACCTTCTATCCATCCTACGGAAAAATGAAATCACCGTGCGTGCGTACGTACGGAATACCGCCTCCACGTCATGGTGTAATCTATTTTCCACCATCACCTTACAAGGATGGGTATAATGGTGAAATGAGTAACTATATATGATTATTATAAAGTGATATTGATATTGAAATATTATAAATACACTTAAATACAATTCCACGATCATGGGAACAATATCATCGCTCGTGCGTACGTACGGAATACCGTCTCCACGATGTGATGCGACTCGTTCTACATGATCATCATTACATAGTAATTATATAAATGAATTGAATGAATAAATATGATATATGTTACACTAATACCATTCTGGATATAAGGTATATATAACCTTAAAAGAAGAATAAGAATTTATTCGGCAAAACACGCATAAGAACAAAAGGCAATAAAGACCTGAGTAACAAGTAACAATAAACTATTACAAATAAGAAGTTAAGAATATGACCATATATAATATCATATCAATATGTATGATTCTGGAATAAGTCAATAACATTATTTAAACCATTATACAGGATCTTCAGACACTTACAAATCAAGTCGGACCTAAGGTAAGGGAAATATTACAATCTTATTTTTATCTGAGATTGTTTATACTTTGGTATTTACTGGGGTGTATTTTATCATCCACATACATGTTTCCTCAATATGTAATATTATTTCCATCCACCTACAATTGTTTAAATCCAATTTTACCCTTCGGTGAGTTTTTAGTAAAGGATATGAAAGGAATCTTTTCTCGTTTTTCGTACGAGGTACTTTTTGACTTTTGTGACAAAAGTACGAAGAATGTTTTTTTAACTTATACGGCATGAATGGATTTTTAAAACATTATTTCCAAGAATCTTCCATTACAAGTTTTCAAGTTTATTTTTAATCAACTTCTTTTAGTTTAAAATTGTATGACATGTTAAGAAAGGAAAATGTTTTTGAAGTAGATGGATATTTTCCTCAAGAATGGAGTTCAAGTGTTTTATCAAAATTATTTTCCATATAAGATAATAAAGGGTTCTGTTTTATCCCTATTATTACATTGATTTGATTATGTTGTGATGGAATTATTTTATGAATTCCTTTATCTTATATGAATTGTTTTATGATGTCATGATTTTTAAGAATCCCATTTTTATTACATGGGTTATGCAATGATGTATGATTTATGATTTTGTGGAACACATAAGAATGGTATCATTATGAGATGGGTGGGACCTATATATCCCTTCAATGCATTGGGTAAAGATTTTATATCTCATGAGATAGACATGGCTGGAACGGTAGGTTATACCGGTTCAGTGAAACAGGACTGAAACGAGGGTGACTCGGTTCAGAAAGGGACATTGTCCACTAAGATAGTCTTGGCAATGAGTCTTGACTAACAAGAAATGATTCTATATGATTATGTGTGAATGCCACAAAGTTTCATGTTTTAAGTTATGATTATTGTGATTACATTTCACTGCCATGATTTATCCCATGTTATGAAATTATGATCTATTTTGCAGGTTAAGATTTCCAAAAGTTACGTGCTTATGTATATGATGTGATTGCTATTTCTTTTGTTTACCCTTACTGAGCATTTGAGCTCACCCTTTTGTATGTTTTCCTTCCCTAGGTCAGGAAGAAGGTTATTAAGTAAGATATGCCAAAAGGGACTATAGATATGATGAAATAAATGGGAGATAGTGTAGACGCTTTATGAACCAGTTGTTTATGTTTCCCAGTTTCTAAAGACACTATACCTATACGGTCCTTTTGTGGTTTTGTCATATATTGTAATAAGTGTGCTTCAATTTTGAAGTATTAACAATGTATGTAAAGTATGGGTCGTTATACTTGGTATCATAGGAAAGGTATAGTCAACCTTTGTAAGTTAGGATGTGAAAGCCTTAGTAAGAACCCTAAGGATAAGTCTAATCATAGAACACAATCTTAGTGTTTTAGAAATGGCCATGAATAACCTAGGATAAGACCTTAAGCGTGAAAATTTTATTCTTGAATTATGTGGTTTTCCTATTATAATTAGT
Source organism: Viscum album (assembly GCA_963277665.1). Taxonomy (NCBI): domain Eukaryota; kingdom Viridiplantae; phylum Streptophyta; class Magnoliopsida; order Santalales; family Viscaceae; genus Viscum; species Viscum album. Next base: position 697,471,538 of record OY728121.1, on the reverse strand, counting down.
GTTGCTCACACTATTCTTCTTGGTTTTAGTCAATGGCTGGAACCCAGACGAACCGTGTCATTGCGGAATGCGATGGGCAATGCAATGATTGTCCCCCTGAGCAACCAAACGATATGGGAGCTGGAATGAAAAATCTTGTAGCCATGCTCACACAACTTTCTCAAGCTATGAATCATGCAGGACATCCAAATGAGAAATGGAAGGAGTAACATTCTGTTGAATCCTTCATGAGGCAGCGTCCACCTTCTTTCAGCAGGTCTATTGTTCCATTAGTTGCTGAACAATGGATTAGTACTACTGAAATGATATTTTCAGTTCTTCAATGTTCTGAACATGATAAAGTCATCCTAGCATTGTATCGTTTGGAAGGAGATGCTGATCTATGGTGGAATCTTATTAAGAATACGAGGCAAAGGGATGAAATTGAGTCAATGGAATGGGACGAGTTCAAGAACTTATTTTCCAATAAGTAATTCCCTCGTATTATCCGAAAAAAGATGGAGAAAGAGTTTCTTGAACTGAAGCGAAGGGATGATGAATCTGTTGGTACCTATGAAGAAAATTTTACAAGACTTGCAAGGTACTCTTCTGGTATTATTATCCAACCTGAGAGTAAGATCGATCGATTCTTTAGTGGCTTAAAACCAAGTCTTCGAAGGGCGTTAGCCATAAGGGACTTCAATAGCAACGAGGAAATCATTCGATGTGCTCTCAAAGTCGAGATGGAGATTGGAGTAACCCATCTGTCATATGGGTTTGATAAGAAGAGGAAAATGGAATTCAAAGGAAAATCTAAAGAGCACACTGAAAGGAAGATGATCTTTCCATTATGCTCAAAGTGTGGAAAGAAACATGGAGGGAGTTGTCTTAAAGGGACAAGTAAATGTTTCAAATGTGGAAAGGAAGGTCATCGGGAATTTGAATGCCGCGATGATGGGAAGAAGATGTCTAATGATTCAAACAAAGGAAGGGATACACAGAATGAACCTACTACACTTCAATGTTTCAAGTGCAAGGAAATGGGGCATTATGCCAATCAATGCCCAAATCCAAGGGTTGATGATGATGGTCAACGTCAACAAACTCTTAAGGCTAAAGACAAAGGAAAGTCACAGGCAATTTCTATCAGCGATGTGGAGTATGATAACGAAGTGGTACAAGGTACACTTACCATCCACTCTAAAGTAGAAAATGTTTTATTTGATTCTGGATCCACCCACTCTTTTATTTCTGAAGAATTTTCTAAGGGTATCACCGTATTACCTCAACAATTAGATGTTGAGTTAGCTGTGACAACACCTAATGGCACATCAATCGCATCAAAAGTTTATAATTCTTCTCCGATCGAAGTTTGTGGGAAAGTGCTTCCTGCAAATCTTGTGATCCTTTCTTTAGTGTAATTCAATGTCATTCTTGGCATGGATTGGCTTTCTTTATACGGAGCTCATATCAATTGCCAAAGAAGGGAAGTCACATTTCATATTCCAGATCAATCTATGATCGTTTATCAATGCAAGGATGAACATAACCTTCCAGTGGAAATTTCTTCCATTTTATGGGTATTGATTCTACTAAATGAAGGTTATTTATCTCAAATGGTTGGTGAGAAACTCGCGATTAAGAATATGCCCATCGTACGGGAGTTCGATGATGTCTTTTTGGAGGAATTACCGGGTCTTCCACCAAATCGTGAAGTTGAGTTTTCAATAGAACTCGTACCGGGTGCTTTGCCTATTTCAAAGACACCTTATAGAATGGCCCCAATTGAGTTGCAGGAATTGAAGAAGAAACTCCAAGAGAATCTTGATAAGGGATTCATACGCCCTAGTGCGTCACCTTGGGGAGCACCTGTTCTATTTGTTAAGAAGAAAGATGGATCAATGAGACTCTGCATTGATTATCGAGAACTTAACAAGATCACTATCAAGAACAAATATCCTCTCCCACTCATTGATGACTTATTTGACCAACTACGCGGAGATCAATACTTTTCCAAGATTGATCTTTGTTCAGGGTATCATCAATTAAGGGTCAAAAGGGAGGATATACCAAAGACGGCTTTCTGTACAAGGTATGGACACTATGAATTTATAGTGATTCCATTTGGTCTTACTAATGCCCGTGCTATCTTCATGGATCTAATGAATAGAGTCTTTAGAGACTATCTTGATCAATTTGTGGTAGTCTTTATAGATGATATTCTTGTCTATTCAAAGAGCAAGGAAGAACATGAAGATCACTTGAGAATTATATTGAAGACCCTGAGAAAGGAGAAGCTTTATGAAAAATTTACCAAGTGTGAATTTTGGCTTCAAAAAGTTGAATTTTTGGGTCACATAATCTCAAAAGAGGGGATATCTGTGGATCCAGCAAAAATAGAGGTTATCGAAAGATGGTCGAGACCAACAACAGTAACTGAGATCCGAAGTTTTCTTGGTTTGGCTGGATATTATCGACATTTTTTAAAAGATTTTTCACGATTATCTAACCCACTCACCAAGTTGACTCGGAAAGGAGTTAAGTTTGTTTGGACAGAGGAATGTGAAGAGAATTTCGAGGAGTTGAAAAGAAGGTTATCCAGTGCACCTGTGCTCACACTGCCTTGTAGTGGAGAAAGGTTTGTGATCTACAGTGATGCATCCAAGAAGGGATTGGGGTGTGTTCTTATGCAAAATGATATGGTGATAGCTTATGCCTCACGACAGTTGAAAATCCATGAGCAAAATTACCCAACACATGATTTGGAGTTATCTGCGGTAATATTTGCATTAAAGATTTAGAGGCATTACCTTTATGGTGAAAGGTGTGATATTTATACTGATCATAAAAGTTTAGAGTATATTTTCACACAAAAGGAGATGAATATGCGTCGAAGAAGATGGTTGGAGTTGATTAAGGATTATGACTGCTCAATCCATTACCACCCTGGGAAAGCAAACAAGGTGGCAGATGCATTAAGTCGACAAGACCATGCTAGTTTATCCATGATGAGGATCACAAAAGATCCAATATTTATGGATTTACAAAGGATGGATCTTGGAATTATAATGGAAGAAGAAAAATATTATATTTCTCAAATGAATGTTCAACCATCTATACATGTGATGATTAAAGAGGCATAGAAAGAAGATGTCGAGTTGCAAAAGAAGGTGAGAAATGTTCCTGAGTTCAACCTTGATTGTGATGGGATAATAAAGTTCAGGAATCGGGTTTGTGTTCCTCCCATCCCCGAGTTAAAGAAGGAGCTTCTGGATGAGGCTCATAGTTCTTCATTCTCTATTCATCCTGGAAGCACGAAGATTTATAGGGTCCTGAAAGAGTACTTCTGGTGGGATGGCATGAAAAGAGATTTTGCTGAATATGTCTCTCGATTCTTGGTTTGTCAACAAGTTAAAGCTGAGAGACAAAAGTCTAAGGGGATGCTACAAACATTACCCATACCCGAATGGAAATGGGAAAACATCACTATGGACTTTGTCACAGGACTTCCTAAAACATCCAAAGGCAATAATGCTATCTGGGTCATAGTTGATTGTCTTACAAAGTCTGCACACTTCATTGCTATTAGAGAGGATTTCTCTCTGGATTATCTTGCTAGGATATATGTAAAGGAAGTGGTAAGATTGCATGGAGTACCACTTTCTATTATATCTGATCGGGATCCGAGATTTACCTTGAAGTTCTGGCGAAGTCTTCAGCATACTCTGGATACAGAGTTGAGTTTCAGCACTGCTTATCATCCTCAGACAGACGGTCAGTCTGAGAGAACAATTCAAACCCTAGAAGATATGTTGAGAGATTGCTCTATGGATTTCAAAGGAGGTTGGGATCAACACCTAATTTTGGTGGAATTTTCTTATAATAATAGCTTTCACTCCAGTATTCAGATGGCTCCTTATGAAGCTCTCTATGGAAAGAAATGCAGGACTCCAACTTGCTGGGATGAAGTTGGGGAAAGAAAACTATTAGGACCGGATCTCATTGATGAAATGGCAGAAAAGGTCAGATCTATTCAACAACACATAAGAGCAGCTCAGAGTCGACAGAAAAGTTATGCCGACAACTGAAGAAAAGACCTAGAGTTCGAAGTGGGTGATAAAGTGTTCTTACGAATATCTCCCTGGAAGAGGGTTATGAGATTTGGAAAGAAGGGTAAGTTGAGCCCAAGATATATCGGTCCTTTCGAAATACTGGATCGTCTTTGGAAGGTAGCTTACCGATTGGCGCTTCCACCGAATCTCTCTCAAGTTCACGATGTGTTCTATGTATCTCTCCTGAGAAAGTACATACCTGATCCTTCACATGTGCTCAGCTCAGAAGTTGTACCGCTGGAGCAAGATCATTTTTATGAAGAACAACCGATAGAGATTCTGGATTGTAGCGAAAAATTCCTACGAAACAAGACCACTAGATTGGTGAAAGTTTTATGGAGGAACCACCAACTTGAAGAAGCTACATTGGAGCTTGAGGATATGATGAGGGAGAAGTAACCTCATCTGTTTGTTACAAAGTGACGAATTTTGAGGGCAAAATTCTTTTTAAGGGGGGTAGAATGTAACACCCGATATTTTTATGAGTAATATTTTGTTTTTATGTTATATATATATCATCAAAGGAATCTTTCACTACAAACTAGCTTGACTTACTTTACACGCAATCGCGACCTTCCTCGATAGCTTGCGTTGTACGCAATACCGAGTTTCACTAAACAACGATATGCTATTAAAATATTATTAAAACTAGCCGTTATGAACATTAATAACCACTTTTTGAAATTTTATAAATTTTATTTTTCAAAATGGAATTCATTTTTGGATTCGGAATACCGAAATTAGCCTAGGGTGAAATTTTGGTATTTTTCGGAAAACTTTCAATTTTTGATGAATAGTGAAACCATTAAGTGGTAGGTTAAAAACTGAATTTTGCATAAAACTTAATTTTACCGCTTCTGTGAATGGAATTTCGAAAATCTGACAGACATGGTTGATATCAGTAAGTAAAAATGTAGTTTAATGAGATAAAAATAATTTTTTGGTGAATAGTAAGTTTTTACTTTTTTTTACCGCGGTTAATAGTAAATAGAGTAACTAAGGGTAAATATGATATTACTATTACCCTAAAACATGTCCTAATTCTATTGAATAAGTGTAATTCGACCAAAAACAACCTTATTAATATAATATGACCATTTAGGTCCACTTGGATTAGATTATGACATTTAATATTATTTTATTTAATGAATAGTTAAAATAGTTAAAATCAAAGTTTAATAACTAAAACATTTTTAATTTGGGGTTATACATAATATAAATTCGAATATAAAAATTAATTAGAAAGATAAAGAGATTTCCTACATAATGATATTTTATTTATAATTTTTAGACTTTAAATAAATTAATTTATTTATGACACAACGATGATGCAGTAATTACCCTTTTAAGGAATTGTTAACATAATTGATGTTATAAATGCTCAAATAAATATAATTTGAGACTTTTTATGAATTCCACTAATTTTATAGGTTACTATGATATATTAGTGTTGATTTAATCAACTTGGTTCGAACATATAATTCTGTTATGACTTTCACAAAAATCATATATCAAATAGTGTCAAAATTGACACAAAATAGTTTTTAAATCAAATATTATATTATTAAATGTTATTTTATTCCTAAAAATCTAAGTTTCGGCCAAATGACTTAGATAAGGATATATATATTAATAATAAACAACCTGGGGTTCGTTTGGCATGTTATAGTAAGTGAATTAACCATATAGTGTAAGAAAACAAAAAGTCACGGTAAAAGTTAAATTATTTAACTTAGAGTTAAATCTAATTGATAAGGTTAAATTAATAACCTAAACTTGTCTAAATCCTATTGGTTGATAGGGTTTCGACCCATCCCCACTTTAACTTTGAAATAAGACCCTTTGGAACCATTATAAACCGATTTTGACTTTAATATAAAATAATATTTTGAGATATTCCTACGGTGCCCCTCTCCTCCCTTATAAAAGGGCACCTTCTCCCCCTCCACCTCACACCAATTTGAGCACTCAAGCTCGTCCAAACCCAGCCAAAATCCCTTCTACACTTCCCTAGAATAATCCTAGAGGTCCTGGTCTTTTTCAAAGACCAATCATAGTTCCCTAAGTGGAGGATTCAAAGAGGCGTTTCAAAGAAGAGGTAATATCCATTACCGATCTTTTCAATTTCTTTCTTCTTCAACTTCTTCTTATTTAGTTGTTTCAGGATAAAGTAATAAAATCAGTATTACTTACATACTTATATGTTATTATAAATATGAAAAAACCCTAATTCACCTTCTATCCATCCTACGGAAAAATGAAATCACCGCGCGTGCGTACGTACGGAATACCGTCTCCACGCCGTGGTGTAATCTATTTTCCACAATCACCTTACAAGGATGGGTATAATGGTGTAATGAGTAACTATACATGATTATTATAAAGTGATATTGATACTGAAATAGTATAAATACACTTAAATAAAATTCCACGATCATGGGAACAATATCATCGCTCGTGCGTACGTACGGAATACCGTCTCCACGATGTGATGCGACTCGTTCTACATGATCATCATTACATAGTAATTATATAAATGAATTGAATGAATAAATATGATATATGTTACACTAATACCATTATGGATATAAGGTATCTATAACCATAAAATAAGAATAAGAATTTATTCCACAAAACACGCATAAGAACAAAAGGCAATAAAGACCCGAGTAACAGGTAACAATGAAATATTACAAATATGTAGTTAAGAATATGACCATATATTATATCATATCAATATGTATGATTCTGGAATAATTCAATAACATTATCTAAACCATTATACAGTATCTTCGGACACTTACAAATCAAGTTGGACCTAAGGTAAGGGAAATATCACAATCTCATTTTTATCCGAGATTGTTTATACTTTGGTATTTACTGGGGTGTATTTTATCATCCACATCCACATTTCCTCAATATGTAATATTATTTCCATCCACCTACAATTGTTTAAATCCAATTTTACCCTTTGGTGAGTTTTTAGTAAAGGATATGAAAGGAATCTTTTGTCATTTTCCGTACGAGGTACTTTTTGACTTTTGCGACAAAAGTACGAAGAATGTTTTTTTAAACTTATACGGCATGAATGGATTTTTAAAACATTATTTCCAAGAAGCTTCCATTACAAGTTTTCAAGATTATTTTTAATCAACTTCTTTTAGTATAAAATTATATGACATGTTAAGAAAGGAAAATGTTTTTGAAGTAGAAAGGATATTTTCCTCAAGAATGGAGTTCAAGTGTTTTATCAAAATTATTTTCCATCTAAGATAATAAAGGGTTATGTTTTATCCCTATTATTACATTGATTTGATTATGTTGTGATGGAATTATTTTATGAATTCCTTAATCTTATATGAATTGTTTTATGATGTCATGATGTTTAAGAATCCCATTTTTATTACATGGGTTATGCAATGATGTATGATTTATGATTTTGTGGCACACATAAGAATGGTATCATTATGATATGGGTGGGACCTATATCTCCCTCCAATGCATTGGGTAAAGATTTTATATCTCATGAGATAGACATGGCTGGAACGGTAGGTTATACCGGTTCAGTGAAATAGGACTGAAATGAGGGTTACTCGGTTCAGAAAGGGACATTGTCCACTAAGATAGTCTTGGAAATGAGTCTTGACTAACAAGAAATGATTCTATATAATTATGTGTGAATTCCACAAAGTTTCATGTTTTAATATATGATTATTGTGATTACATTTCACTGCCATGATTTATCCCATGTTATGAAATTATGATCTCTTTTGCAGGTTAAGATTTCCAAAAGTTACGTGCTTATGTATATGATGTGATTGCTATTTCTTTTGTTTACCCTTACTGAGCATTTGAGCTCACCCTTTTGTATGTTTTCTTTCCCCAGGTCAGGAAGAAGGTTATTAAGTAAGATATGCCAAAAGGGACTATAGATATGATGAAATAAATGGGAGACAGTGTAGACGCTTTATGAACCAGTTGTTTATGTTTCCCAGTTTCTAAAGACACTATACCTATACAGTACTTTTGTGGTTTTGTCATATATTGTAATAAGTGTGCTTCAATTTTGAAGTATTAACAATCTATGTAAAGTATGGGTCTTTATATTTATGTACACCTGTTATATATTAAAAATTATACTATGATTTTTCCATACAAAATATTTTTGTTGTGAATACCCATCCCAATTTCCACTCTAGAGTATTTTCCTATTTTCAATTATCATTCATTGATTTGGGACTAACATATATATATAGTTTTCTACTTAACCATGGTATTAAAAGTGATTAAATTGGTTCTCATGTTGTATGATCTATGTGGAACACTAACACATGTACATTATATGAATGCGATGAGTGGGCCCCGAATTGGTTAATATTTTTATCTCATGAGATACCATGTATGATGGATGTGAGGTGATATTGAGATAAATTTGTTTTTATGTATAAATATTTGTCCTTAACTTATTCTTATAATGTCAGGTTTTATGTTGTTTTCATAGTCTTATGTTTCATTGATGTCATCATCTTATATCACGCTTTAATGTCTATTTTTATGATTCTTACCCCTTTTAGGTCACCCTCATATACCTTTGAACTAAAATTTATTACTTTAATCATGTAATTCTTAGATTATCCCCACATTGATATTATATATTGCCTCTTTCTTATGTGCATCCCATGGTTATCCCATGCATTTCTAGAAAATAAATTGATGTTTTAAAGCATGTAAAGGAGTTTCTAAAAATGTTGTTATATGAATGATTCACGTTAATGAGTTATGTACCTAATTTACCAAAGAAACAATGTCCAAAAAACTTATAGGGTTATATTATTTATGTATATATGTAATAAATAATGAATTCACGTGTATTAAATATTTGAGTTGTCATTGTTTTTTATCCATTGAAGGACTAGTTATTTTTTGGGATTAGGATTATAAAACATTAGTTAGTTCCTTTAGGATAATAATAAATATAGGAAAACATCCCTATGTTATGGTAATATATTGAGTAAGTGGTTTCCATGAAATAAAATCTATGTCTGGATAGTACAAGTAGATGTGTCTTTGGAACAAATTTTCCTAGGGGTAATAAACTTGAAAAGGGAACTTTGAGTGTTGATTTGATCCCCACCTGGTGAATAAAAAGGAGGTATTGATACACACCTATTTTGACACACCCATGGGATATAATTTGTTAAATCCAATATCTCATTATGAACCATTATGAAGGGAACAAAAATTCCCATAAAATTTTATGATAAGAAATAGTCTATGGATAAATTTTATTGAAACATATAAATTCATATATAAAGGAATGTATGTTAGTTATGGTGTTTCCCTTCATTGTTTATAAGTTTCCCTTTTTAAATTCTTTATAGTCTAAAAATTATCATCTGCAGTTCCATTTTTGTTAGATAAAATGATTAGAACTAGAATCAAATAGTCATTGGTGATCTTTTTGTCAGTTCATAGACATAAAATTTACTATATGACTATGGTTCTATAATTTATTTCATATTATGAATAATTAATAGAACTATTCAAGAACCAAATTTAATCATGGAAGTCGAGCTATCGGTAAAAATAGAAACTGGGGAAATTATTACATCCCAATTATATAACTTCTCATATGTCTATATTTATGGTCTAAACATCCAAGTAGGCCTTATGGTGCTCCATCATATAGAATTCAATGAACCTATAGGTGTAGATTGGATTTCCTTGAATAGATCAGATGTAAATTTCCAAGAGAAGGAATTCACCCTCCATATTAAGAATAAACCTCAAATTCTATACAAGTGAAAGGAGGAGGATGAATATTCATTGGTATTATCATCTCAAGTATATATACTATTACCTTACCAATGAGTGTATCTAACATAAATGATTGATACTAAATAAAATATCATCCTTGATGACATTCTCACTATAAGTTAATCTGCTAATGTATTTATTGATGTATTTTCTCATCTTCCCCCATGTTGTGAGGTATATTTCTCAATTGATCTTATACATAGAGCTTTTCTAATATTCAATAAATCATATAGAATGGTCACTATTGAACTGACATAGCTGGAAAAAACTATAGGATAATTTGGATAAAGGTTTTATACACCCAAGTTCTTCACCATGGGGTGCACTAGACCTCTTCATAAAGAAGAAGGGTGAGTCAATGCTTCTCTATATTTATTATCCAGAACTCACCAAGATCTTGATAAAGAACAAGTATCTTCTTTCAGAGATCCATGAATTATCCAATCATATATGTGGTCTCTAGTACTTCACTAAGGTGGTGATCAGTTAGGATATTATCAAGTAAAGATAAGGAAGCAGGACATCCCCATGATTGATTTTCTTTAAGGTATGGTCATTACAATTCTATAGTGATTCCATTTGGACTCACTATTTTTTTATCTATATCTATGGACCTAATTAATCGTATCTTTAGGTTTTACCAGCACAAATTTGTGGTAGTATTTGTATAGGATATTCTTATCTACTCAAAAATAAAGGAGGAATATTAGGATAACTGTAAAGATATATTGAAGACATTGATATTGAAAATTTTACATGAAAAGTCTAAAAATATGAGTTCTGGATAGGGAATGTAACATTTCTGAGGAAAGTTATCAATAAAAAAGACATATATATGGATCCTATGAAAATAGAGGCTATTGAAGGATGGCCGAGAATAATATCTATGATGGAGATCTATAGTTTCCTTAGAGTAACTTGGTATTATCGTTGATTTGTGAGAAACTTATCATTATTTCCAGGCCCACTAACTAAGATGACTCCGAAGGGAGTGATGTTTTTTAGATTGATGAATTTGAGAAAATATTTAAATAGTTAAAGAAGAGGATAATTTTTGCACCTGTTCCCACATTACCGACTAGTGGGGAAGGATTTTTGATCTTCAATGAGACGTCCAAAAATGGATTGGGATGTATACCAATGAAATATGACAAAGTGATAACCTATGTCTACCAATAATAAATGGTTTATGAGTAAAACTACCCAATGAAAGATCTGTAATTAGATACATTGATCTATGAGTTAAATATTTGGAGACATTATCTTTATATGGAAAAGAGTGAAATGTATATAGATCTTAAAATACTCAAGTATATATTCAAAGAAAATTATCTCAATAAGAACCAATAAATATGGTTATAATTAATCAAGAATTAGAAATGTTCAATGTATAACTATCTAGGGATGGTAAACAAAGTGAAAGATTCTATGAGTAGAAAGGACCCCACAACCCTATCCTTGATGAGTATTGAAAGGGACACAATCTTCTTGGAAATGAAAATGATGGAAATGGGAGTAATAAAATTATCTTCATCCTACTATGGTGAAATAACTTCTCAACCATACATACTTGAGAGGATCTAGGAGTCCCAAAAAGATGAAGAGGATCTATAGAAAAAGGTATAAAATATATTAGAGTTTAACTTTTCTAAATATAGAGTAATATTTTTTCAAACCATGATATGTGTCCCATGAAAACTATGGTATTATGTGAATAGACTTTCCCTCTTTATTCATCTTGAAATCAATAAGATGTTTAGAGATTTGAAGAAAAACTTCTTATAGGATAACATGAAGAGGGAGATTGTAGAATATGTATCGTGATGCTTGGTATGCCAATAGGTCAAGGCAGAATGATATAACTATTTGGTAATTATAAAATCATTTCCCATACATTTTTATAAATATGAAAAAATTACCATGTATTTCATCATAGGTATCCATACGATATCTAAAGGAAATAAAGATATTTGGGTGTTAGTCGATCACCTTAATAACTCAGTAATGTTCATTATTATCAATGAATATTTCTCTCTTGATAAAATCTCCAAGATATACATAAGGTAATTTGTAAGATTTCATATATTAACACTCTATATTATATCTAATAAATATTGGAGGCTTACATTGACTATTGAGAGAAGACTGCAATAAGTGTTGGATGTAAAGTTCAGTTTTACTACAGCTTATCACCCTCAGATGGATGTTCAATCTAAGATAAGCATTAAAACACTATAAGATATTTTGAGATCATTTTCCATGTACTACCATGTATTTTGGGAACAAAAATAACCCCTAGTGCAGTTCTCATATTACAACAATTTCTATTCTTGAATTCAAATGGAACCTTATGAGGATCTATATGGGAAGAAGTGTAAAAATCCAACATGTTGGGATGAATTTGGAGAGTAGGAGCTTATGGGACCTAATATTATCCAATAGATTATAGAGATGGTTCAAACCATTAAATGTCATAATAAATCCATGAAAAATTTATATGAAATCTATATATACAATCATCGATTTGACCTAGAGTTTGAGTTCGAAGATAATGTATTTCTTCATATATCATCATGGAAGAATGTAATAAGGTTTGGGAAGAAGAGAAGGATTATCACATGATAAATTTTTCCCCTTTTAACCATTGATCATGTCAATGATGTTTTTTATTGACTAGAACACCCACCTAACCTCTCTCACGTACATGATAACTTCTATGTATCACTCTTTTGTTAATTCATACCATACCCCTCACATGTAAAAAATCCATTTTTTGTGAACTTAGTGAAAGATAATTCATATGAGGAGGATTTTTTAAGGACATAGATATTAAATAAAATGTTTTATGAAATAAGAAAACTTTCTTGGTCAAAGTCTTGTGGTGTAATTACAAGTTAAAAAAGAAAAATGGGATCCAGAAGAGGAAATTAAACAAAAATACCCACACATGTTTTAGTGTACAAAATGAAATTTCAAGGTATAAATTTATGAATGGCTGAAGAATATAATGACCATAACTTTTATAAATTAAATTACTTTTTGATTGTTTTATTTACTTATAGTTATAGAAAAAATAACTATTTTTATTTTAGGCCAATATAAAATATAGTCTATTTATTTAAAATTAATGTAAAATATTTTAACCATTGATAATATATCCATTGTATAGTGACTGATATATTTAGTATATAATAAGGTAAATGATATAGAATAATTTTCATAGATGGTACAAGTGATAGCCCTGACCAGTAGGATTACACCTTATAAATTCCATTTATTAGAGATTCTAAGGTAGATGGAAGCGTTGATATTTTCCCTTCACCAATCCCAATCTGAAAATCATCAATTAAAGCTTAAGATAAACTGTTTATGGGAGTTGTTCAAGATTATCAAGATCACTACCCAAACCATGTTCATTTAACCACCCCAATAATGTACCACCATCGCACACCATACCCTTAGGGAATACACTAATGTACTAAAGGGTTTTGTATCTAGAACCTAGAAATATAAATTTTTGTATTTAATTTTTAATAAAATAATGATTATATTTATCCATTTTTTTATAAATTTCTCAGTGAATATATAATGTGTTTGATAAAAATTAAATTTTAACATTATTAAGTCAAAATTGTATTTTTGGGAAATATATATTTTCAATTAATACACTCTTTTTATATATTCATGAATTTTTTAATTATATAATATTTTAATAAAATGTTCTTATTAAAAGATAGTTATTTAAATATAAATGATAATATAATTTAATTATGTCCAATTTAATTATTATAGGGGTCAGAAAATGGTTAATATTGTAAAAACTAGTAACTTCCAGTAAATATTTATTTTATTTAATGTTGAAAATTATCATATATAGAAATTTATTTTGATAAAATATTTTTTAAAATCATCACATTAAAACTTTCCAATTGTTAATTTTTCATAATTTTCTATGGATGTCAGTTTTTTGGGTAAAAATTTAATATTTTATAAATATATAGTTTGTTTTATAAAACTATAATGACCCAAAATTTATATAATAAATTCCATAAATGGAACACATGACCAAATATATATTAATACTTTAAAATAAATCGTTTTAAAGTTATTTTATTAATTTCAATAATCCATAATAAATCCTTAAAAACCTATATTATATTTGAATGTTTTAAAATTAATTCATTATGATCATGACTCACTTCCACATCACCAATGGTATTATTTTAATATTTTCAATTCTCATAATTTTAAAATATTTAAAACCACTCCAATTTGGTAGAAATACTTGTAAAAAACTGGTTAAGGTTTTGGATTATGATTATTTTTTCATATAGAGTGAAAATGATGTGTTTAGAAATTAATAAAGAATCCTACTATTTTTTTCTATAAACACCCACCCAAAATCACACTCCTATTTACTAAAAACCCATTGAGAATGAATTTTATCTCCCTTTACCTCTCTATATCCCTCCCAAGGTGTTCCCAATCTCTTAATAATATCATTCTATGATTTTATCAGTTTCCTCTCAAGGTAAGGGATTGATAGGTCCACTAGGTTAGATACCCTGAGAGGGGGGGGTGAATCAGGGTATGACAGATTAAAACAAAAACCCCTTCTGATATTGTTTTGCTGTTAGGACAAACCCAATTAATTATCCTTCCCATTGAATAGTATTAATAATCCTTAATGAATGCACATGACACGGAAATTTTAACTTGGTTTACCCTCACTGGGCTACGTCCACGGAGCATACATCGACGATGTGCTGATGTACCAATTCCACTATAAGTGACCTACTGTTTACAAGTTCTAAGGGGACTCACTATCCCTACTGGTTTACAACCACTCACAATTTGAGAACTCACTGATATCTCAACTAAAGTGAGCTCAGTACAACTTTAGAAGACACACTAACTATTTATAGACCATTAGGTCTCTTCATTACCACTAATGAATGCATACTCCACTACTACACTATATGTAGATGCTCTATTGATGTCAAAATTTCATCCACTGATAAATACCCCTTTAAACCTAACCAATGGGTACCAAAATTGGGAGAGTACCTTTGAAAAGAACCCTAATTTATGACACTCCCAATTTCATGAAGCTCAAACGAGCCTTCATGAAGTTCCAGCCATTTCATGAAGCTCACGATTTCGTAGAGCTCAGGCCATCACGGATCTCAAGTCATTGCAGACTAACTTCCCTCATGAAGCTCATTGAACCAATGTAGATCATACAACTTTTGAGGAGCTAGATTAGACGCCGTGAAGATCCTTCCTTTCGAAAAGCACACTCCCTTTGCAAACAACCTTTGCGAGCCAAAAGAAAAACATTTTATTTGAAAACTCTCTCCTTTGCTTGAGTGGGTCGAGGTCTATTTATAGTCGATTTCACTAACCCTCAAACTTTCCACGCAAAGTCTGTGCCATGTCATCACAAATAGAGAAGCTCTGAAATTCCTACTGAAATCCTCTCAAAATCATGAAGCACCATGACATTTTTTCAATCACGGAGCTCATTGTAATCGCGGAGCATTCCGTCAATTACTTTGGGACTTCACCTTAAATCTCCACTCACAATTCCCTTCACTGCCACAATGTTCTTCAACATTTTCGTTCGCAAAGATTGTCTTAATCGCAAAAGAATCACCATCACCATTTTTCATGTCTTCATGAAATCCAATCCAAGAATCCCATCTTCATGAAATTAATTCACATTCCATATTTTTAGGAGATCGTCAAGGATAGCCACTTTTCACAATTCTCACCAAACTCCAAATTTTGGACCCTAAAAATTTGGCAAAAACTGGGAAATGGTGCCACCTTGTATCTATTCTCTTATACCACCTCCAAATCATCTGTTCCCTTTTCATAGTTCTTTTTCAACATTGGTTGTCAAGAAAATCTCTGGAACTTGAAAATTTACCATGTAAACCTTCATTTTCAACAAACACAATCAACCCAAAAATACTACAATGTTACCTTGAGGGATATTTTTACAATAGGGATATTCTCCTCTTCCTTTTTATTTTAGGAATTTTATTTGAACTATAGCATTTGATTTCAAATTTTTATTATTATAATTTGATTTTCACATCCATTTAATATCATTATAAATCACAAGTAATGATATAATACCTTTCACTCTTATTAAACCCTCTCATGAACCTTTTATATGGACTCATTATGCTTCCATAATTACCTTGTGATTTTTCATGCCAAAAACATGTGTTCTGAGTAACCATACCCATTTCCACTAAAGGTTATTCACCTAGATATAAATATACTTCATTGATTTTTGAATTACATGTATTTAACCCACACTCCTTAATAATTGGATTAAAAATGATCAGATCCATTCTCATGTTGTCTGATCTATCTGGAACACTAACACATGAACATGATGTAAATGTGATGGGTGGGATTGAAATTATATAGTTTAGAAAGCATTGTTTTATGTTTCAATCTCATGAGATTCCACATATTCATCATGGTAGGTTATCCTTAGGATAAAATTTTATGATGTATTAACAGTTATCCTTGATCTATATTTTTGATGTCACATTTTATGTTGTTTCTACATTACTAGATTTCTTTGAGGTTAACATATTATATCATGCTTCTCTGTTATTATTTATGATCCTCATACCATTCATATCATATTGACATTTCAATTTTCTAATTTTTTTTACTTTCATAATTTTATGCTTTTCTTATTCTCCTACTGGGCTTTATATCTCACCTTTATTTATGTATGTACACAGGTTACCCTATGAAATTTTAGAAGTGTGATTGAATTTTAAAATCTTGTTAATTTTTTCGATAGTCATGGCACTCATGTCTCATGATAATATTTTATGTACCTAATTTCCCAGATACACTATTACTCATAGTTTCTGGTATTGTATAATGTATTTCTGTATGTAATAAATCACGAATTAAGTTTTATTAAAGATATTAGTTTTCATAAAGTGAGGCTCATAGCTCTATTTTTTATTCAACCTACCTGTAATTAATACATAGAGACCTTCATTAAAAAAAATTGGAAGAAATAATGAATGACATTTATTATATTTATAGTATAAATAAAAATGATAATTACCTAATAGGGATGTTTTGTCCTTTACTAGTTCCCAGATGCAAATGGGAGAATATATCTAGGGATTTAATTGTTGTATTACCAAATAAATATTGATGGAATAATGTGATATGGGTTATTGTTGATCAATTAACTAATTATATGAATTTATTCCCATTAAATTTAATATATATACATATTAACTTTCTCAAATTTATGTTAAATAAATAATTAGATTACATGGAGTCCCACTCTTTATTATATCTTACTAGGATCACAAGTGTACGTCTAGTTTTTGGAAAAGATTTTAGAATTCATTGGGTACTAAATTAAATATTAGTACATCCTTTCATCCTTAATTTGAAAGAGTTAGAGTTATCATTTAAAACATTTAAGGATATTATTTGGGCGTGTTTAATTAATTATTAGGGAAGTTAGGTTTAACAATTGAATTTAGTTGTGTTTTCTTATAATAATTGTTTTCTTTCCTGAATAAAGATGGTATATTTTTAGGAATTATATGATAATTGGTTTTGGACAACGGCATGTTAGGTAGAAGGTAAGGGAATAATTTTTTAGGATCATATTTGGTAGAAGAAATGGTTGAGAGGGTAACGATGATTTAGCATCACCTGAGGACTATTCAGAGGAGGCCAAAAAGTTATACAGATGACTAGAGGAATGGTGTTTCTTTTGATTTAGGTGATCATGTTTTCCTTAAAGTATCTCTATGTAAAAGTTTTATTCATTTTGGTAGAAAGGATAGATAAGATGTTGTTTCATTATATTTTATGAAATCATAGAGAAATTTCGATCAGTTTGATATAATGTGGACTTTCCTTTAATTTTACCCCAGGGACATTATGTATTTCATGTTTCATTATTAAAAATTTTTTTGTCAAAAGCATCTCATATTTTGATCCCTAAAGTAGTTATTTTGGAAGAAACCTTTTTTATTAGGAATATCTAGTACACATTATTGACCATATAGAGAAAATTTTATTAAATAAAGTGAATTTCTAGGTTAAGGTTTTTGGGAAAAACCCATAAGTTTTAAGAGGCAACATGAAAATCAGAAAATTATTTGAAGGAAAAATATCCCCACTTATTTTAGTAGTAAATAAATTATGAGGATGCAATTTCCAAATGGGGGGAAGAATATAACAAACTAGTTAATGTTAAGATAAATCATGTTTATAAATTATTTATATTAATTAATTATTTTTTATATATTTATATTCATTATAAGAATATTAGGTAATTCTTTAGTCAAAAGGAAAATGCCTTATTTCTAACCAAATTGGATTTTCAAGCATTATGTGATATAAATTAAAAGACTTATTTAAAATTATATAATACTACTTTTAAAAATGTCCTTAATTTTTTAATTCACCATCTTAAAATTACATTAGTATTAATATTTGATAATTTTTTAAATGATTTGGTTTTTTTAAAAAGTAGTCAAAAAACTACCAAGAAAATTCAGGGTCCAGTTAGAACAACCCTATAAAATATTAATTGAAAATTTAAAGTAAACGGCTAAGCAGATAAAGGGTAATTGCATAACAGATAATGAGAAACTCCCCTCAAGTCATCATCCACCATAGATACACAAAAATAAAGCTCCGTGACGGACCACATGGTAGTCATTTTCATTACTTCTCTCTTCAACAAAGTGACAAACCACTTGATTAGCTTCCCTATACACACGTGTGATCAGAACGTTGTGATGCTTAACCTAAATAAGGAATCTAGTATAGTGAGGTATATTTCTATATGCGAAATTTCAATTCATATACTTAAGAGAATGTAATACATGTTTTGAGTCTGATTTATCCCCTAAACTATCCGTGCCAAAAAAATTCCATACTTGATAGCATAGATGATGGCCCACAATTCAGCTTCATAAGCATTTGCCTTCAAAATAAAATGGTGGAAAAAACCTTTGACAAATCCACAGTCCATGCCAAAGATGCCTCCATAGCCCATACATTACAGAATTTCATCGGTATCTTTGTCAACTTTAACTTTAATAAATGTTAAAATATGAGAAATAAAACCTATATACCTGACCATCTTTGGCTTCTCCGGTCTACCTGAGACACCCAACAACTAGAGTACTGGTAGATCCATGTATTTTTTCTTCCAAAAATCCATTATAGATGGAATTAGAAAAATTAATCAAATGTTGTATTATAATTTTACCCCCATGATTAGATGAGGCCTTTCTGTCCAAAAGGAGACCATTTCGGGCCACCCAGATAGCATAACAGGCTGATGTTGCTGCAACGATCAGTTGGTTCTTAATCCGAGTACTTCGCCTTGATTTAGTGATTTGGATCATCATTTATTCAACCTTGTTGCAAGACCATAATACTATATTGAATATTTCACCAATGTAACTCCATATACTTTAAGAAAACAAGATGCAAATGAACAAATTCTAAAAAGTAAGAAAAATAATTTTATTGGAATATACACTTTCTTCAAGAAGTTACAATGACACAATTTATTTTATTATATATTAAAATAAAAATTAGTTCAATTATATTATTAAAAAACAAATTATGGTATTTGGAATTAATTTTATACATTAATTGTATATAAAAAACATTTTAATACATAAAAATATATTTTCTTGAAAAACTATTCATTGTTGGGTTTTTTGAGTGTATTTTAAAATTTAATTTTTCTATTTATTTTATTTTAATTTAAAAATATGGATTAAATATTATTTGTAATCCTGATTAATATTATTTATTAAGTTTTACTTGACTTTTTTTTCATAATTAATAGTTAAAATTATAGAATTTTTCTACCACGGATAATGTTAAAACAGGTTTACCAGGGGTTAAAATTCAGTGATATGGGTTAAATTAAACTATAAACTTGTATAAATTAAATTTTATTTTCATATTTTTTCCGTATATCATATAATATTAGCTAATGGTCCATTTTTGGACTATTTTCCTTGAGTAATATATTAATATATTTACATATTTTTAAAATTTTCATGTGTGTCATCTCCCCCATTTATAAAAGGACACCACCTATCCTATCATATCCTAACTTCAATATCCTTATGGTTTAGAAAATACCTACCCTAATTTTCTCTTTGAAATCCCTCAACATTTCCTTGTATCCCTATTTTGATCATAAAACCAACCTGTTAATGATTTAGCTATAAACCTAAAGAGGTTGTCCGAAGAAGAGGTATTGTTCTTAACTAAGAGTTTTCATATTATTTATTCTTCTATCTCTTTAAAATATTCTTCCAAAATGATAAAATAATAACGCCATCATATTCAATATACTTAAATATTATTATTTTAATTCCATAACCTATATCTTTCTCCATCATCCGTCAATGAAACCAACATTCATGAGTATGGTAATCTATCGACTCGTGAACCGATGAAATTAATTTTCCCTCACTATCCTATAAGGCTAGTTATAATGATGGATTTAATGTTTATATTTATATATCAACATAATTAAATATGTTTCATTCTATAATGGTCATATACCTTCTCATTTCTCACCTTTTGATCCATTCAAAAATGATAATGTTGTTCATGAGTATCTGTGGATTACTACCTTCAGAGAGTGATGTGATTAATTTTTTATGAATAAAACACATGGATACTATATATAAATGAATTTAAATAAAAATTATCATATTTTGGAAAAAAATAATTCTATAATGATGAAATTATATTTACCTTCTTTCCCTAAAGATCTTTGAAAAATGAAAATATTACTCCTGGATAAGTACGTCCTACTATCTCCTTAATTATAGCATAATTGGTTTTAAAATTATAATTAATTTATAAAACAGATAATTTATTAATATATAATATTCTATAGATGCTTTAGTAATGACCTATTTTACCATAACTAACTTTCCAAAGTTATTTTGTACATATGTGTCGAATATTATCAAAAATTAGACATGAACTTAATTGATTAAGTAATTTTATATAACATGGTAATAAATAAAATAAAAGGAATAATAGACAAAAAATAGTTCTTAAGAATATAATTAAAAAAATAATTTTATTCTTAAGTAATATAACTAATTTAAATGAAAATTTGGAATCTAGGTAAGAGAAACTTTACCTAAAACCCCACTTTTTATATTTGTTAAATAATTATTTTCTAAATCTTTTTCATCCATTTCCATATTCTTAAGAAAATAATAGAGGAATGTTAATGGATATAAATTAATTATTAAGGAAATATTATGTCAATTTTTTCTTTTTGTCAAAATCTTTTCAAAATTAATTATTCAACATATTTTATACGGAATGTTTTTATAATAAGAAAAAAATAATTTTTAACGTGTATGACATCAACGATTCTTCCCACCACCCTAATAATTATTTGATGATTCATTTTACTTACATGGTATCATTTTTTATTTCAATAAACCCATATTTCCCTTTTTTTGAGTATTTTAAAAAAAATGGAATGAATATTTTGATATTCAGAAACATTTTCCATATGGGTGAAAAGAAAAATTTTATACAATATTTCACACATTAGTATTATTTTTTGGTTCTTGGTTATTGTTTCTGATTATGTTTGGTTCCATTATAAACCAATTTTGGGTGGTTCCGTTATGAAATAAGGATATATGGTTTTATTATACACCAAGGATGAGTGGTCCCATTTTAAACCATGAATGGGTGATCTTGATATAAATCATCAATTCAGTTGGTATTTGTAAGAGTGATTATAAGAGATGTATTAAAATTATGTACCATGTTACCAAAATAATTTATCTATTATATATATTTGTTTTCATTTAAATATTATTATTTTATTATGTAATCTAATGAGGTTATGTTTTATGGGAAGTTAATGCTACTTCATATGGGGGAAATGTATAATTTTTTATGTATTTTTCATGATTTCAAAGAAACCATTATGAGTTTTATTTCACCTTTAATATTTATTATGAAATATTTTGTGTAGAGGATTTGGTAGAAAATTTGATTTTTCATTAATTACAAATTTATTTTGAAATAAATGTTTTATTTGAAAAAGGTTAAATTTTAAGACTATTCATAGAATAACTAGTTTCATTATTTCTTTTTATATGTACCTTACAGATTTGTTAATATAGATCCCACATTTTAATTATTTTATGTTATTTAAGGATGATTTGAGATAAAGATGAGGTCATGATAAAAATTTCAATAATATTTTATAAAA
Source organism: Viscum album (assembly GCA_963277665.1). Lineage (NCBI taxonomy): Eukaryota > Viridiplantae > Streptophyta > Magnoliopsida > Santalales > Viscaceae > Viscum > Viscum album. Next base: position 697,449,329 of record OY728121.1, on the reverse strand, counting down.
AGTAAACCTGTTTAATTTTAAAATTATTGTATTATGTGGAAAATTGATACTAATTGGAAATGTGCACTTTGTGTTGTAATATTTATTTATCTAAGGGTGATGAAATAATTATTTAAAAATTAAAACTTAAATTATCTTGAGGAAAGGAAATGAATTATTATCTAAAGAATAATTTTTTTGGGTTATTTATTCTTGTATCCTTATACGTTTCATGTCTTGGTTATATTGGGTGAATATTTCCTACGGGAAGGGTTAAAATCGGTTGGTTAATGGATTAAACTATATTATTAGTGAATGGTTTGGAGTTGGGTTTAGGGAACAATCTATTATATCATTACAGGCATGAATGTTCTTGATTAGTAATGATATTTAGGAATGTGAGAGTGTTCAAGGAGGTTAGTTGAGATGGTTTACCATGTGTGAGATGAGATTACTGATTAGTTTAGCTCGGCATGGCCTATGGGTTAGAGTTAACAAGTTGGGATCTACCATTGATCTTGGTGATTTATAATTGATGATGGTTGGTATAGTAAGATATTTATATGATGACTAATCCAGATGATATATTCTATGATATTGGAAATATAAGGTGTATAAATCGCTATGTGTGTTCTAGGAATACAAAAACACTATAAAGGGGATATGAATGGGTCGAGTATACCCTTTTCGATTATTTATTTATCCTGACTATACTTTTAGGAATTTTTCCTATGTTGGAAGTCATGACTCCCAATGGGTGTTTATAATTTATGGAAGGATTTTGGGTTTTGTTACCCATATGATGAACATTCATGTTTTTTGGGTATTGATACACATATTTCATCAAATTTATTGTCTACGGTTCCATTACAAGGCTATGGAATGGTTAAATTGACTTGAAAACTTAGGATCCCTTTTTAATCTATGGAATGTTTAGTTGAACTTATAGAGAAAAGAAAAATTACTACTCTCTGGAAAATTCAAACCTACTTATATATTATAGTTCTATTTCTTTCCCAATATGGTTAAGAATACCCAATGATGTAAGTGACATCATGAGAACCCTTTCACGGTTTAGATGGCCTAGAAATTCAGTTTTTGTTTTGGAAGGAATCTGATTATATTGGTTTCATTCACTAATAATGGTCAATGTTAGTATAGTTGGAAGTCATGGTGACTTGGTTAAAACAATATGATCCAACTTTAATTTTTTTTTCATGTTTCATGTTATAATTTATTTATTATATCTTTCCTTCATATTTTTTATTAAATAACATATTAGAGTCCATGTTAGTTCTTCCCTAATAATATTTTACATTATCTCATGCACATAAAAACTAGTAGACCATTAAAAAATATCTCTAGATTACAGGATATGATAAATATTTTCAATAATTGGTTTAGTGGGAGTAGTCTAATATGATGTTGGAGACTACATCAAGATGAGGATTGAGATTTTTTTATTAGTGTCAACTGGATATTTTTTATCTTATTTATATTTGTGTATAATTATCCCATTTTATGACCCATGTTAGATATGTTACATTCTTATATAATCATGAATCTCTTTTTATATTGTATATTGGTATGTTTACTTTTTATGCATAACACTACACAATAAATACCATATACATTCTCTGAGGTTTTTTATTAATGTTATATTTATTAATTACTTATGCTATTATTATATATTAATGGAATAGTATCCTTGAAATTTTAATAAATCATCGATGTTATCCAATAGACATTTAAATATATGAGATGTGTATAAGGTTACATAGTTCCACCTAAATCAGCACTATTTAGGTTTTCTAGGTAAGGTACAAAACAAATGATATCCCAGCCATGTTTTATTTTTGTTTATTTATTTAGGACATGGTTGGTAGTGGTAGGAAAAATTCAAACATTAGATAGAAACTAGATTTGAACCTAGATAAAAACTATATAGTGGATGTCAAAGGTACCATGCATTTGGGATTATAACTATTTAATTTTATTATAATAGTTTAATCTAATTGTTAAATTATATAATTTTGTATTATGGATTATTATTTTACTCTTCACCCAACATAGATTGAGGAATGTGTACTTTCATCATACATGTCAGGTAGGATAACTTGTAATTTTAATAATTTATTATACAAGGAAAATGGTATTTTGAAAAATATTTTGGCTAAAATATTTTTATAATAATTCATTTGTGGTAAATGTTTTTGAAAATTATATTTCATGAAATTTTTCAGAAAAGGAGGGTTTTGATAATTAAAAGTCAATAATATGTTATTCAATGGTTCCTAAAATAACATATATGGGGTCATATTAATTAATCAAAGCCAAATGTATTGGTTTTCTATATTAATATTTTATAGAAATTAGTATATTGTGAAATAGAGATGGGTGATATTAGCATTATGAATAGTCATTAAGGGAATTAGACACCATTGGTACAAATTATTACTAGCACTATATTTATATCGAATGGGCTAACATGTGTATGAGATTCCATTGGAATGTTTTATCATTGTTATGGTGCCTATATTATTGTTTAGAAAACCTCATGGGCGTTTAGTAGTCTATCCTATTACCTTTAGGTTGTATAAATCTAGAATACAAAGCATGAATTGTGGTTTTGTGGTGTATGTATGTGTTTTGTGGTAGGTTTAGCGAGATTACTGGACTATATGTGTTGTTTGAAAGATGGTATAGGGATAGAGGTGACATTTTATGGTAGGTGTCAAAGCGTAAATAGGTTATGTTATAGCTTACATATATTGTATAGTGTAAGATATGTTCAACAATTGAGTCTAGGATAGTTATCTATTTTCAAGGTGGTAGGGGAGTATGAGGTGTGTGATATATAGGGTATGTGGGATGGTGTATAGAGGTCTTCACTAAGTCAGTGTGGTATTGGTCATCATTATAAATGAAATGGGTGAAATATAATTATGTATTAGAATTAGAGCCAATTACATGAATGATATTTTATGTTAAGGGAAATGGATCAATATTTTCATTTCATACTAGTCGTGATGGTTGGAAATGTTTTTGGGATATGAAATGTTCGTTTGGTTTTAATTTTCAAGGTCTTACTCATGTTTTAGGAGTGGAATTGAACTATGAATTCAATGTTAGTATGCATGTGATCACTTTCAGACATATCATTTATTAGTTAATTTAGTTGGAATAGTGAATATAAAATGAGATTATAATAGTGATGAATTTTTTAATATGTGATAGTAAGTCTTTATGATTTTATACATCTATTAGTTGGTTGATGATTTGTTGTATTATTAGTATTTTAAGAATATTCAATGTTAATATGAAGGTATTGGTATAGAAAATCTATTATTATAATTTTGGTCAATTGTGAATGGGATTGGGTAATTAATTACTGGAGATAAGTGTGATGAATGATTATATAAAATTCAATCTATATTTTTGACGGATGATTTGAGAGTGGAAATCATCAATGGAGTTTCTAGAGGTGGTGCTATAAGGATTTATTAGATTTGGTATTCAATGTTTTTACTTGACTGTAAGGTATCTATAAAATGAGGGCCACTTGAATTAGAAATAAATGATGTATAAATATCATGAATATAGCGAGTGATTGATTTCTACGTTTTATTACTCTTCATAGTAGGTAACTGTGGAGTAAATTATATATTAAACATAGGAAGTAAACAATGGAGATGATTAGTCATTCATGTTGAGGGATTCATTAAGAATAGATCTCTCAAGTATTTTTTTAATCATTCCATATGGTTTATTTGGTATGAATAGTGGTCTTGATGATGGATGGATTGAGTATTGAATAGTGTTTAAATGGATAAATATAAAAATTATATCCTAGGGAAAGATTCAAGATATGGGTAATCTACATTTGTTAACATGGGTTCATGAGAAGGTATTCTAGGGGTTAATGGTAGTTAGGTGTTTTTGCCAAATGAGATGATGATATAAAGAATCTTGTAATGGGATTTTTCATATCAATCATGTAATGGTATAACATTCATTCCATGTATATTTTGGTGAATGTTGAGATTGATTTGTGTAGTAAAATATCTATGTAGGTGATTCAGTATCGCTTGGAATAGTTAATTATAAAGAGTTAAATTATGTATGATTCCAATAAAACACCATATTAATGATTTCATATATGATGCCTACATATATCTAATGTTTTAGTGAGTTTCATAGGGTAGAAATTAATGATTAATCAGAGGATAAATTAGGATTAGGGGTCATTTCATCACTATTAAAGGGAGTGTGAGTGTGGGTCTGTTAAACTATGGAGTTATTAATTACACATTCTCCCAATATAGATATTGGGAAATGAATTAAAGTAATTAATAGATGATTGGGTTTAAATTGAAGTTGAAGATAGTCCCTTATGGACTAACATGGTTTATTTTTATGGTTATGTATCTACAGTTGAATGATTTCATGATGTTTTTGGGTATATTACATTATGATCAGGGCATCTAATTATCACTGAACTGTGTGGGTATATATATTTCAAAATAAATAAAAATACCGGATTACCAAAAAATGATTTTCATTAATGATTTCGTATGATGTGATGATACAAGGTTAGATGTGTCATTTAGAGAAAAAAGAAGCATATTTTATAGACTAGAGTATGATATTTTGCATAAAAGTTAGCATACTAGATTTGGAATATGGACCACAAGGATATATGTTGGGTGAGTTGGGAATAGGAAGTAAATTTGGATCCTAATAGTTGAGTTTAAATTTAAGAAATTATATTGAATGGTTCATAGGTAAGAGAAGTTGAATTGGTGAGAATTTAAAATGGCACATGTAATTATGGTTCAATGAAACAATAATAGACCAGAAACCAATTGAAATAGATATGGGAGAGTTTATTTAGATAATTTGATTGTTTTTTTATAGTAGTGGGTGTATGTAATGATTATTTTATATGAGGATATAGGATTTGATTGAAATTTGGAGGTTAGGGTAATGATGGGAAAGGGTGGAATTATTGTAGAGTATGTTCAGTATCATAGGGTACCTAGTGTGTTGTAGTGGGTGTTACTATATTTGTAAAATAGCATATGGTAACTAGTGTATTTATAAGGAGAAACTGGTTAGTTGTATAATATCTATAATGACACTAGGTACATAGTGTCTAACAATTTAGTACCTTATGTCATATTGGATAATTTTATTTTATAATTTTAAATAGTTTTAATTTTATAGAAATGTTTATAATACCCCATATCTCCCCATTATTATACCACTCAATCCCAGGGGTTGAGATACTTCTCCCCCATCCCCTTCTTTGATTCTGAGTGATTTTTTGTTATCTAATCACTAAGGCTTATAAAAAAATTCTCTCATGAGGGTAATAATGACCATTTTACCTTTCTTATTTGGGATTTACCTCACTATCCCCAATACTCCTACCCAATTTCACTATTGGGGGGGGGTTATAGGTTAATTTATTTATTATGAATGGGGATGAATTAATTTATGATATTTTAGGGGATCAGTATTAATTTTAAGAGGTAGTTTATGCCTTATATATTAACTAATACATTGTCTGATTATTCCATTTCTATTTACAATTACAAGAGCATTCGAGTTTGGGTTACCATCACATGAATTAAGACGGTGTAGAATTGTGATATATAATAGGTGAAATATGTCTACTTTATATAAGATTTTCATACTATGTTAGTAGATTTAGGATTTCATGGATACTATGACTCCATTGTTTTCCCAACTATTTTTTTGAGATAGACTCAGAAGGGGTTTTCTACTGTGTGATAAATTTTTAGGGGCCTGTTGTGACAACCCACATAGGTCCTAGTATATATTTGTATTTTTTTTACCAAACCATTTTTATTTTCTTGGTTTTTATCAATTATAGTATTTTGGAAGAGGTCAATGTATAACATTCAAGGAGATTAACTCAATGTAGAATATTTGTTTTGGTGATGGATATCACTTAGTGCCTAATGGAATAATACCAACTACTAGACAACTTCAGGTAGAGAGCGAGATGATATGGAGGGACACTGGCCACCTGATAACCCAAAGGAGGGTACCTGATGAGATACCACATACCCAATGATTTTAGAACATGTAAATGGTGGTTTCATATATAATATTTTAATTCTCCTTAATTTATTTATTTTGATAATTTTTTTATAAATTTGAGAATCCATCCTTGATTCCTCCTAGTCTAAATGACCCCATCCATTTCTCCCTATATTAGGAAAATTTATGCCTCATTTATCTTCCAATTAGTGATCATATGGAAAATAAATATATCCTGGTGGATCACTAGGGAAAATTATAAACATCCACTTCTATCTATTATCTTGTGGTTCCGTTATCCTTTGTTGAAAATACATTTTTAGGGGTTTTTTTAGGTTTTAAAACTTCTTATGAACAAGGTCAATTCATCCAATAATATTCAATGTGAATTTTCCATCATAGATGATTTAGGAAGTACATAATCCTTCCTATCTGTTAATATGTGTCACTTGTACGTTTTTATGTGAAATTTTTAGCGATAATGGTGGAAATTTTACCCAAATTACATCTATTCATGTCTAATAGGTAAAATGATGATGCTAGGGTAATGAGATATTTATTGGGTGATTATATTTGATTCCTTGGTAACCAATGACTATGAGTCTAATTTAATGTGTAACATTAAGACCTAGATCACCATAAACATTATCCAGATAGGTGGTGCTTCATGAACTCAAGAGTTCCTCCTCACATACCTACAACTTCAAACTAGAAAATGGGGTATAAGTGGTATTTTTAGAATTATATACCACTATATCAGATCACATAATAACAATATAATCACTAAGAATCGTCATAACTGTAAAAATCCATCTAATTAATGATAAATTATGGAAAAAAATCATCAAAAAATAAAATGATGTTATATAAGAATAGAAGACCGATCACCAAGTAGGACAATAACATATAAAGAAAAAATAGAAATTACGACCTAATTCCAAGACCAAGCCTCGCCTTATCCCAACATATAGTATTAGAGTTATCTTACTCAATCATGAAAAACATGGGCCCCTACGCAACCTATAAATGAAAAAAAGTGAAAGTCTTGAGGGGTATCCAAGTGAAATGGTGGCCTAAGAAGGGTGTGAGTACAAAACATAGTAAGGAACCACCAATGTGGTCTGATACAAAACTTGAAATTCAAGGATATATCCATGTGATATCCTTTGATACAGTAAACAAGTACTATAAATAAAAAATTAACCACCATCGATCATCATGTATGTGGCCCCAAATGACTAAACCTTATCTGGTTAATGTTAGAGTGTCTTTGAGAACATTGTAATGACCGTGTATATCATAATAATAACCTGGGGTGACTTTAGCCCTACAATATAGTGATAAAGAACTAGGTCATAAACCCACCAATACATCCAAAAAAACTAGGTCATATCTGGTTAATGTTAGAGTGTCTCAGTCTCCTATATTAGGTTCTGCGTTCTTGATATATTTTAATTCACTCACAACATACCCCTAAATGGTTTAAGGGAATCAGGTTACATATTAATAATAATATATCATCCATTAGTGGACAATACATTTGACCCAGTGCACAAGGCCCTTAGAGGCCTCATATTATCATTCATTACTTAATAAGAGTATTAATTTAACAAAACAAGTCATTTTAATTCAAACATTACACATAATTTTATTAATTTCTACTACAATAGTGACATGACCAAAAGCCTCCTACAATATATCAAGGAATAATATCATATAGTTAGATACCAAGACCAACCTACCTTAGTAACATATCACACTCCATTTAATTTCAATTCCTATAAGCTACTACTTATGTTGTAACCATGCATCTACAAGCCCAATCCATCACCCGAGCATCGAGCCCAATCCAGAACATATAAATCAATCAATTAGAATAAATATCATATTTAATAAAAAAAAATCAAATTTAATTCTAAATGGATAAAACTTGTTATAATTGATAAAACACTAACCAAGTGGCATCATTGAACCCAACCCACAACCAACCACAAATAGTTGGTCTATTTAAAGCTCTCAAGACCATCCTGTGTGTAATACCTGTCAACCAAAATATTTTTAAAAAATTAAAAAATAAAAAACCATGGGAAAACCTATGAAAAATTAATTATGTTACATACCTTCCTTAAATCATCATGAAACAATGTATAGATCTCACTACGGTATATCCTCTTACATTTAATAGTGGAAGACCCATCATATTTAGTATATTACACTATGATCTGATGTAATCAGAACCAATACTCTAACTAGAGAAAAATGAAATTAGAATAAATCTAAGAGGATAATGAAGGAGATCATTAGTGTAAGAGAACCGCCTCAAAATGAAAGAAAAATCACCAAAATTACACTAAAAATAGTGTTGGATCAAGGTGAAGATAGGTTGAGAAGGTTGGGTTCATGAACCAAAATAATAGGGGAAGGTGGGGGATTCCACCTGAACTAGAGGGGATAACTAGGTAAATATCATCCATTAAAAATCCCAACAGATATTCAGTGATCTCATCCATGTTGTTGGGATTCTTATTAACCCATCAGATAGTTGATAACTGTTGTAGCCTCTTGAATACCTCTATAATTCTCTCTCCCACCACCATATGGAAATATGAGACTCATTAAATGTCAAAATAACCCTTTTATGGTTATGAAACTCCAATACTATTATTTTTAGTTTTAGTTGTTGAAATAAACTAGCCAATAAAGTATAAATTTAGTTTTCCCCAAAAATTCAGGATATGTTTTGATGAGGGTTCTTATAACCTCCCCAATAAAACAATTATTATCCTCGAGAAGCCTCGATGACCATCCAACTATACATTCCGACCATTCTAGATCATCAATTCTCACTGAAATGTCCATCTTGAATCTTCAAATTCTAGACTCACTCTCATGCTTAAATTTTTAATTCAAGGCACTTAATCCACAAAAATTGAGATAGCACATGAAATTCACAACTAGAGAACTGAGAAAATTTTTAATTGATCCTTTCCACCCTAATAAATGGAGGATTAATTTTCCAATTAATAATCAAGTTCATGGTGCTTCTCAACTTCGAACATAGATTATGATGGCTAATTCTAATCCTCAACACCTTCCCACTATTAGAATTTTCTATTAAAACAATTTATCAATGACCTGATGATATCAACATGGTTTCCAACAAACCACATATCCATAAATGTAAAAGAAACAATCATTGTAGGTACTGATTCTCATCTCAAAATTTATCTTTCAAGTAGACATGTACCCACCATCCACAAAACAAGCCCAGATATGCTAAATTTTCCATGGATATTCATATCCAACATGCTAAACATATCCTTCATACCCAAAATGATTCACCTGCTGTAGTTTTTGTCTCGCTACATCTAATTACATGAAAAAACACAGGCCATACCCCTTTTATTCAACCTATCTCTAAGACACTTGACATTAGTAGCTGATGTTAATCTATGTTACCTAGTCATGATTTGTTTTTCTCTGAAGTAATATCATAGTTTCACGAATATAAAAAAAATGTATGTATCGTTATTTTGATGCAATTCCATGGTTTAATCCTAAACCAACCAAAACTAGCCTTTATGCTCTTCCAAAACACCATGATCCTAAATCCAATGCTTGCTGTCAATACAAAATCGAATATGAATTTGAATTTTACATTTAATATGTATTCCAAATAATTTTATATTATCCATATAATGGAACTAATGTTCATTAAGGACCTCCCACTAACATGTCTTACACATTAACAACCCTTTGATCATGAGCTTCACACACTCATGATTGATATAGTATCCCCCCACATGGGAACACCATTATCATAACTCTACTGAACCACATACTAATCTCTACATACCATGATCCTTATAACACTAAAAATGGTGGATAGACATGGCCATGAATACAAATCCTTGAGTGTGATCATGAAATTCAATTTATCACTAGTTTCAATCACAAAAAAAATTATCCACGGAATCTATCAAAATTCAATATATAATCAGTTTCATCACCCTAAAATGGCCATTGGTGTACTCCCCATTATATTAATTTACTTAATCTTCCCTTTGCGCACAATATCAACAAGTTCTATCACTAAATTATAAATTTTTCTTATCTTAATCAATTCTCTTCTCTGTAATCTCTTAACACCATTCCATCCATGGAATTCGTCATTTCAGGAGAAACATCAACATACACATCTAGGTTATATAGATTCTATGTCAGCAAGGAACTTAAAATCGTCTATCAATCCTTATCCTTCTCGTGGTCATCATCGATTTAAAATTCAACACGTCCCACACATGCACAACATGCATTACCCCAATCTTGATATATCACAACAAGAATGCACCCACATACCATCGAGTCATATAAAAAAATCATGGGACCATGAGTCACACTATATCAAGACAATGCTCACATGCCTAAGATAATGGCTAAAATTTCCTCTTACTTGTTATATCCATCAACCCGAGGTTCCCTCATCATGCCTCTCCAATATTAGAAATTCACTAGAACTGTGATTTATGATGTTCTATGCAACCATCTTGGACTATACTAGAATAGTATAGGTTATCAACACTCTCAATAAACTATCAATTCACATTCATAGTCCTCAGGGATAGAGACATGACCATTTCTTCCCTTGAAAACATTCCTTGGTACTAAGTAACTCCATGTTCCTCACATTCCAAAGCACTAACACTCAAAGAAAAATTACCATGAAACCCTACGATATAACCATTAAATTAATACGTGCTCGACATCACCACCAATTCATAAATATAAAAAATCAAACATTTCCTTGATTTTCACCTCTAAGGAACTAATAAACATGTGCTAACCCCTCTGACGGGTCACCCGTGGCCATTATAAACAATCAAACCCCACTATCTTGAGTAATGTATCATTGTTACTAGGATCACTCACTTATCCTATAGGTCATGTCTCATAGAAGGTTACAACCCACTAAACAACATCCACACTCCCATATCACACAATCTATGATGATTCATATCATGGTACAAAAATAATGTGGTTCTATTATATAGAGTTTCATTCTAATCTATACATGAAAAAACTAGCTTATTAATTACATGTTAACTAATCAATCCTATGATAAAAAGACATCCCACATGGGTCTAATGAAAAGGAATCATGTGTCAACACTAACCCACTAGGGTCATTACACATCCTATGCACATGTATCAATACCATTCCCACTATTAAGAAGCATGAAACCATAGATCCACATGACCTTCAATTATAAAAACATTTATATACATGTCGATCCAGCTAAGTATAATTTCACCATTAAAATATATGAGAAAATATTGTATCAGATATTGTTCACACTTTAAACTATTAGGCCTCCTTATTTAGTGATAAAATCACAAATAGGTAGGAATATATTTCATTTGAATCCTATGTGCTTAACCATGATGCATATGATGACTCTTACCTATTTGGGCCAGATGTAAAAATCCTACTGAATTCAAATATCTAATACCATGGGCGTCACAAAAAATGAAAATCATGTAACTATAATAGTAAAAATATAAGAATAGTAATCTAAATCCCCTAGTAATATAGAATTCCTATCAGGATAGATGTTCATGATGCACTGGCCCGATATCAATCACATTCTTTGAAACATTCCTAAATCACTAGTCATCTATATCACAAATATTATGTAAAATTAAAAATAAATTTTAATACCACATTGTATCATCCAATCCCAGTTTACTATAAATAGTAATTGTACTGATGGTTTTACGATACCTTGATAAATCCTTCTCATACACTATAGCCTACTAAATGACATCGAGGTTCTTGGGTGGTATTGTGATAAGACTATACCCTGATATCATAGTTTTAAATTACAAAAAAAACATAAGGAATCATTATAACAGTAAACATAAATAAAATTAAAAAGATGATAATGTAACAGAAACATGTGATAATAAATAAAATATGGACATACAAGAATACAAAACCAATCAACCACTTTTCCAATCACATTTATAGAATGAACTAATGATATAAAATAAAAATGAGGTCATTCTCCCAACACGAAGACTCGTATCATATCAACCTATAGAATATGAGTTTTCCAACTCCATCATCCCAAACCTTGGTCCCTTTGAAACCTTTACTTGTGACAAGGTTAGAGTTTTCTCAGGTACCCAAGTGCATTGGTAGTTCGAGTAGGGAGTATGTTTAAAACAAACTAGGGAAAAACCAATACAATCCCATACATAACTGTAAATGCATTGATATGTGAAACATAAATTATATGATAAAGTATCCATTGAAAGAAATAAATAAATTAACCATTTTCAATCACCAGACACATGACCACGATCGACCATACATTATTTGTCTAGTATCGTACGTTTCTAATCATTTCATAATGATTGTTCCAACCATAATGACCTGGTGGACTTCATGCTACTATAAATTTATATTGAATGAAGGGCTAAACTCACCCTACAATATTTGATAAAGAAATTTTAAATGCTCCATATTAGAATAACAACCATGGGAATGATCCATAACAGTATATAATGGTTCCATGTAGTTGAGCCCAAATAGTTCTGGAGACTTGAACGTGCCCACCTAAGACTCCACAAGCATCGATAGATCGCATCGGGAATGTCCTATCCTCTACCTATAACAAATGTAATCTCAGCTCTAAATACATGGAAGTGACATAAGTTTTATAAAAAACAAAACTTCTAGGAATTTTTTATTTTTTATTATGGCCCTCTCTATTAGGGGAGTTTTCCTTAGTATCACAAACCTCCATACTAGGGGAGTTTTCATTAGTGTAGTAGACCTCCCAACAAGGGGGAGATTTCCATTCATAACAAATGATAACCTTAGGGAATTTCCCACACATATCTCAAGTATAATTAAGGATAAAAAGATCAAGCACCCAAATGTAATAAAATCCTCATGTGTACTAAAAAAATTTACAAACAAGATCCTAGGGAATCCAAAATCCACAAGTCACCTATATCACTAATTTTTTATAATATCAACTATTATTCAATTATAAAAATAGCATCATGGTATCATGGGACTCACAAAATTGTTTTGGGAATTTAAGGTGACACCTGACACTATATCTAGACATTACCCAACACACACCCTACAATGGGTCATCATTCATTGGGCTCCCAATAGGGTCCTCAGGTCTCAACAACTAAGGAAACTATATTTGGGTACCATTTCCACATATCACTAGTCACCCATCATTCAACACCTCACAGTTATCTTGTCTAACCTAAAGGTCAACAAGAATCTTGAAATTATATATGATCCCACAAGGGTAAATCATTCTACCCATGACCTCCATCAATAAATATGGGTCTGAGGAACCTTCACAATGTTCAAAAAGTATTACTAGGGGAAAATTTACTAATATGAAACACAATCCCCGTATAGAGGTGTCTCAGGATCCTAAATTAGGCTTGACATGCATGATATATTTTAATTCACTCAAAAAATACCCCAAAAGGGTTTAACGGAATGTGGGAACCTACTCAAATAAATGTATCATCTATGCATGGCCAAGTCATTTGATCCAATGCACATGACTCTTAGAGGCCTTTGTTATTCATTCATTTCATTTTTATGATTTTTAATATAATAAATAAATTTAATTTAATTCAATAATTAGGATTATTTATGTTAAGGTCAACTTCCACAATGGTATGACCACAAGCCAAATGAAATTAAATGATGCATAATATCATATGGTTAGGTACCAAGAACAACTTACATTAGTAACATAGCCCATTCCTTTTAATATATCTACCCAACATATGTCGTCATGCCTCAACCATGCTGTATCCATTCCCGAACCATGACCCAAGCATCTAGCCCATGAAAGAATATCAAATTTAATTTATTAGGAAAAAATATTTAATTAAACAAATTATAATTTAATAATATATTTATTAAACTTAGAATAATCTATGAAACAGCTACTGAGTAGTATAATCACACCCAACCCATAAACAAACATATGTGGGAGGTCTATGCCATGTCCCTAAAACTATCCTTGGAAAAAACCTATCAAATACAATAATTTTAACAAATAATTAAATTAAAATAAATGGAAATCCCTAATGAAAAATTTATTAAATGACATTCCATACTTCAATATCCATGTAATGACATGATAACATCACTATGAGATGTCCTCTTACTAAGCTTAGTGGAAGCCCCATCGTATTCAGACAGTTCTACAATTATCTGGTGGAATCGGAACCGAAACTCCAAGCTGGGAAAATAAAAAATAGAATAGAATGAATAAAAGATTGATGGAGGAAATCAACGTTGAAGACTCACCTAAAAATGAAAAAAATTTGAAAATAATTTCAACCAAAATAATAGTGGAGTAATGGGGGAGGGAAATCAGTTATTTTCATGGACCAAAACATGAGGTGAATGCAGGAATTTTCACTAAAAACCCAAGGGGAATTTTTTAAAATTTATTCCTCTAAAATCCCCATTGGATAGCTAGTCTAGGATCATCATCTAGTTTGAGCCATGCCTCTTGGTTTCTTCTTACCCCAACAGCAAGCTAGTGACAGCTATAGTAAATCGAGAACCTTGACTACCTTTCTATTACTCTTTTGAAACTCCATGTATCCACATGATCACATTACAAGTCAAAAATAATCTTTTAGGTTTCTTAAACATCTTTAATTTTTTTCCATGTTCTAATTTTTGAAACAAACTAGCCAACAGATAAAAAAATAATTTTTTCAAAAAAAATCTAGACTAATAAATGTCAGGGTTCTTACATAAAGTGTTTTGGAACATGTACTTATAACATTTTAGGGGTGTCTGTTTTTCATTTTATAATATAGTATAACATGATTGGTACCCTTGAGACTCCCATCATATTGTAGAACTTTTTTATATGAGGATATATCATGGGGATAGACTTAGATTCATTATTTGGTTAAATTGATGGTTGTTTGGGTTATTATACATGATAAAAGAGTGATGAATACCCACATTTGAGATATACAGTTCCACATAGAGATTACATTGGATATGGTATGGAGAGAAGATGATTTTTTTATTATATTGAACATTAAATATGATTGAAATTGTAATTTAGAAATATGAAGAATTATGTGGTGAAATTTATATAATACATTTTAATGTATTATGTGATATTCCTTGATAGGTTGTGATAAGAAGAAAAATAACCAATTATCATTGATATTGATCTAGTATATAATAATATTCCACATACATTGATATTATCATGATAATGGGATGATTTAACCATTTAAATGGTGTAGCCTATAGTCCTAGATGATATGACATGTTACGTTGATGTTTATTTATAGAATGGGATGGTATTCCCACTAGCCATATCTTTGTTAATTTCTTGGGGAACTATTCCCACTTATGTGATGTTACCCATGTAATGGGACACTATACCCCAAAGTAGATATTTATATGGAAGGGTAGGTGATTCCCACTTCTGCCAAGATGGACACAAGAATGATATGATGTTCCCAATAAGCCTTAGTATTGTATTTTTTATGGGATAATACTAACACTTTTTATTGATACAACTTTTGGAATGAGATGTCATTCTTCCATTTTATTGATATAATTAAAGGAATTTTATGATATTCCCACTTCTCCACAATCTTATATAAGGCATGATACGTTATTCCCACTTTCATGTTATTGAAATCTTAAGGAATTTTGTGCCCAATTATTGGATATTGTGATGTTATGAGATGTTATACCCTTTTTTATTTTTTTTCATAAGACACTCTTCCCAAATTACTATGGTTTAACATTTAATATGGGACATTATTATTAGTTATTAAATTATATATTTAATATGATAATGATGTACTGAACCTTATTATTACATGTGTGATATGTTTAGACCTATACCGGTACTAAATAAAGCTGTAATGGACAAACTATTGGTGGTTTGTGCAGCACTTGATGACGTGGATGTTATTATTATTATTATTATTGTTTTTGTTGTTGTTGTTGTTGTTTTTTATTGATTAATAGAATCTCACATCATGAATTTAATTATATATCCATGATTTATTTAGGTACATTATTGGTAGTGTAATTTTGTGTTTTTCGCACACACAACATGAGAATCTTATTTCACATGTATTATTTATATTCAGATATTAAATTAAGGGAAAGGGTCTTGTAACTAATGGGTCAGATAGATAAATATATAGAGTAGGAGACAAGAGTGTGAATGGACTTAGATCTAGTTTATTTTGTATTTGTCTCCCATTACAACTATATTTTTTATATCTTGTATATGATCGACTGCATAATGATACTATTTACTCATGAATGACATAAATGACATTATAATTTTTTCCCATCCTACTATATCATGTGATATGTTTCAATATAGTTGGATCATAATTTTAATTTCCATGTCCTTTCATTGAATTTTGATGATGGTTTTTTATTTTAATTTTGTTGTATAGTCTCCCCATGTAACCTACAGAACATCACCGATGGTTAGAAACCTTTATCATATGTGGAGGAATGCTTATTGTAATTTGGTTTCACTATCTCAATTACTATTCTAGTCACTTAGGTTGATATGTTACAAAGTGGTATCAAATAATTGATTTATGTTGGATTATATGATAAGAATTGTAGTCAAAGACTGGTTATTATTGGTACTTGGGATTTATCTTATACTTTAGAATAGATAACCCCTTTATTTGGAATGTATAAGTAATAAAAGATTAGATTTCATTTTTTAGATTTTGGATGTTATGATTTTATAAATTTAAAGGAATCTGTTGTGTGATTTTTTATTTATTCATTTAATCATGGATTTGGGTGGAAAGATATCATATGTTCACGCATCATATTCTATATATATGATATTTATTCATTTTATATTATTGTATTGATATGAGGTATGTATATCAACTATTGTAGGGGAGGCTAACTGATGTTTTTCATACTTATTTTTTGATTAATTATGGGTTACATGATTTTCACATGATTCTTTTTTGGATTTTATGAATATGATATCAATTTTTATATCCTTGATGATGTTCATCAATCATTGTATACTATTTCTTAATGCATGGGATTTTTTAGAGAAAATTAATAGATCATTTCCTAAATTCCAATCTCTCAAAGATTCATTTATAAATCATAGAGATCCATCTTAAATTGAATGTGGTATCAGATGATGGAATTTTAATGGATCATTTTAAGGTTGGGATATTGGTTTCTTGGGATCAACCCCCCAAAATTTATGATTTATAACTTAATATGTTTAGTATAAAACCATATCATATTCATTCAAGAATTTTCTGAATTGGCATTGCTGATGATGACCTTCATAAGAAGGGGTGAATTTTGAGTGATCTAGTCCTTATGATAAATTCTTATAATAAAATAATTTTAGTTTGATTTATGTATTATTCCTAAAATTATATATTTTGTTCAAAGAGAATATTATTCATAGTGATGCATCAAGAGTTGTTCTTGAAGTAGTTATGATGTAGGATAGTTTAGTTATCACGTGTGGGTTCAGGTAGCTATGACCACTTGATTGGAACTTCCTGATGCATTATTTAGAGTTAGTAAATGATTTTAATGTGTTATTATGTTTCCACATTTATCTTATTGGTGATATATTTATTGTGAATGTTTTCCACAAAAGATTCAGGAGTATTTTTTGATAGTGTGGCTCAATCCTTCATAAGAAAATGTTGGCCATGTGTCACTAGTAATTAAAAATTTAGATGGTGTATACCCATTATAATGAGAATGTTGTATTCACTTCACTAAGTAATAAAACTTGTGCTAAAATGAATGTATAGGCTATAAGTGAGTGGTAGTTTATGATCCTCATCATGATAAATACATTAATGTATTTAAATATCATGGAAATTTTAACCTCATATTTCTATGTATATCAATATCATTCCTTGATAAGGTAAAAGATATCTATATTTTCCAATTTGATTAATGTGTTATAAGAGATAATAAATATGGTTGGTGATATTACACCTTATTAGACATAGGATGATGATGAGATAATATATTTATGATATCAATTTATGGTCACTACAAGTATGTGTGGGGAGTTTATATAGATCTCACATGCCTCAAGATGGTCTATTAACCAATGTATGACTATGATATATATAATATATATATAAAATATTGGTAGTATAGGATATTTAAGGGTAATGTGGGGTTTATTTCCTATTTTCACACATGTCTATAGGTGGAGGATGAGAAATAATGACCTATATTTAATATTCTTCCATTCAACTTTCTTGAGTGGAAGTTTGATTATGGGATGATAGGTTTCATTATTGGATCATTGAGGTCACACTGATATAGGTATGTGTAATGGGTTATATTATTTTAGTTAACCAAATTTAATCAATTTTTTCTGATCAATGAGACTCAGTATACTGATGATATAGGAATGTTATATGTTTATAAGATATTTTGGTGGCATGTTTAGACAAATAGTATCATTTCTTAAATGGATTAAAAAAAATATATCTCTCTTTTAGTAGTTATTGCAGATATAATTAGATACTTAAGTTCATTTATATATCTAAACCCATCCTCAAAATGGTGTTCATGTTGAGAAAACCATTAATATTTTGGAGGAAATATTTTTTGGAATGGGTTATTGATTTTGAAAGTTTAAGGGAGATCTATCTTTTAATAGTTGATTTGGCCTATAATAATGGTTATAATTAATTAAATTAGATAGAAACATTTTGGAATTTTTTTAGTAAACCATTTCAATCACCTATATGTTTGATAGAGGCATGGGAGTATTCTATTACTAGGATATGTATCATGCCGGAGGTGTTAAATAATATTCAATTGATTCATAATAAGTTAATGAATTTTTAGAGTATGTGGTGATCATATATTGATTATTAATGTTCCCTTCTGGTGTTTGAGGTGTGACACTGTGTATTTTATGAGTATCACATTGATTTGGTGAAAGGTGGTTTCAATGATAGTGGAAGTTAACACCCCAATTTGTGGTGTTATTTTAGTTTGTTGATAGGATCAATATAGTTTCACACTTATTAGTCTTTCCATAGAGTTTTTTTCATGAATTATGTATTCCATATATCCTATCCACCAACATATCTTCCCGAACCTTATCATCATATCAACATCAATGATATTGAGAAGGAGGATGATAAATTAATTGAGGACTAACCAGTAATTATAGTTTAGCAGATTACTAAGATATTTTGAGGTAAGATAATTCCCCTAGTATATGTATAGTAGAAGCACATGCATAACTTGTAGGAGAAATTGAAGAAATAATAAGTTATGAGAACATAGTGGTCAAATATTCTCATCAGTAATGCCCAGTGGTGTATCTCAAGGTTGATATTCCATAGGGTGGGGAGGATAAAAAACCAGAATATACCAAGCTATTAATTTGTTTAAATTTTTACCAAACTATGTCTATTTTGATGGTTTCTTATTTCTAGAGGAGTTTTCATATATTAGCGATTTGAATTTGAGGATTTAAACTCATTGAGAAAAAATATATTTTGATCGATTGTTGAACTAGGTACCTAATTTCTTATATCAAGTACTATATATATTTAGGCAGGGAGGGAAATTCCCTGGATGGCCAATAGGCACTCACTACCCCTCTGGTGGCTACATAAAGATGTATCGGGTACCCAATGATAGGGTACCATGTACTCAATGGTTCCTTGTATTGTTTTTTTGATGTTTTATTTACTAAAAAATATTATAAAATTATGATGCCCATATTTAGTCCTACATGAAAACATGAACCCCCTCTATTTATCAGTTTATTATTCCTCATTTAATGATTAGTTATCCTCCATTTGTGATCAAATCTTCCCAATGTTTATCATGGTGGATATTTATAGGTAATATTGACCTTTCTATTATATTTAATCATCATTTATATTTAATTTTGTAATCCCTTCACCAAAAATCCCTAATTTATAAGATTATTTCAAGTGTTTTAATTTCATTCAAACAATGTTGATTTGTTAAATAATTTATAGTGATCAAGGTCCCAATAAGATGAGGCATGCCATATTTAATATTTCCCATCAGTTTGAATGAGTTTTATATATGTTTTGAAGGATGGAGTTTATAAATAATGTGTGAATTTATCTATCTACTAATAAATTAATTTTCATAATGTCTAATTTTTATAATGAGGATTTTAGGGTCGTGAGAGCTATGCATGATAATGTGTTTTGATTCAAGTTAATGATGACCATGATGTTAAGGTAGAATGTTTTGGATCTTGTACATAGAACCCAATTAGGGTGTCATTTTTTCATTTTATTATATAAGGGACATGAGAGAAACCCTTGACTTTCCCATAATGATTTGTAACATGTTTATGTGAGAATATATCATGATTTCTAGAAATGGATTGATTGTTTGGTTAAATTGATGGTTGTTCGACTTAATTTAAAAGGAAAAAATGTAATGTATTTTCACCGGTGTGTTGTAGGGTGTAACACCCTACCCCTAACTCATTGTCTTGAGGAGGCAGTGAGGGTTACTTGGCCTTAAGAGACGTTACCAAGGCACGAAAGGCTGGAAATAAATGTTGAGGGCTTCGAGAACAAAATGGGGAACAATTTTCCCTTAAGACAAAACCAACCAACAATCCTAAAACTATATGATGCATGTCAAAAAAACCCAACCAACCCATCCATTAACAACCAAGTTGTTCCACAATACAATCCAAACCCAATTAAACTAGACATGTCCACAACACATCATAGTACAAAGCAGAAACTAAACAACCAAACACCACAAGTCATGACTCCACCATAGTTCCAAACTAGGCTCCAAGAACCAAGCTCCACCAAGGGATCGCAATGCTCCACTCAACGATCCTTTTCCCACGTCATGGTACATGACATTTGCAATGACACCATAGTTCCAAAGTAGGGGGTGAGTACTAAAACTTAGTAGGATTTCCCCAAATGACTTCCCTATACATGCCACTAAGATAAAACCATTAGCAAATTTATATAAAACAGTTCATATAAATTAAATCACAAGTGCAACCATTCTCATAATCCAAACATGCCCTTACCAAGCCATCACACCCAAACCAAGCAACCAAGGGAAAGACAACCAAACAGCCACACCCATTCCAACATTTACACATTAGCACAACAATTCCATCTTGCAAAGCAATGCACAACAAACAACCAAAACGGTGGGGCTTCCGCCCAACCTGTTGACCCATTTACACAAAAACAATCAAACCAGTGGGACGTCCTCCCAACTCGTTCACCCATTCACACCAAAACAAACAAAATGGTGGGACTTCCTCCCAACTCGTTCACCCATTCACAACTAGTGGTACTTCCCAACCACTACTCATATGGTGGTTCTTTCGACCACTATACATCCCCTTTTTATTGTGAGACTTCGTGCACACTTCCATACAAAATTTCAATAAAACCAATCCAATGCTAAGAATATAATCTATCAAGGTGTAAACCACATGCAATCAACCAATTCCATTGCATATCAATCCACATCAATAAATCAACCATTTATTGGAAACCATATTCCATGGCAAAAAACATTTCAATAAAATAGCCCCTTTTATTGAAAACCATTTCATCAATAATTTTCACAAATCAACCATAGCATCCCATTTTAAATTCTCCATTTTAAAATCCACAACAAAAGCATTTTACCACAAAACCCTCCTTTTCCCAAAAATCCCCAAAAACACCATCCATGGGGTTTTCAACCAATTCCGCACATCCAAACACAATTAATTTCAAGAACAAAAAATTAATTGTAACCAAAACCATTAGCTCTAACCAATTGGAGTTGATAGAGAAGTAACCTACCTTTAGGGTTCTCGAGAAATCGACCCACGAGCAATTGTGCCTCCAATCCAGCGAACGCACCACTTAAACCTCTCTAGATCCCCTTCCCTAAAATTCACATGCCTTAAAAACATCATCCATGGAATCCACACCCCTAGATATACACACAAAAATTGTAGATCTAAAAAACCAAGAAAGAGGGAAGAGCAGATCAAGAGGAAAACACAAGGAAACCATGAGAGAAGACTTACCCGGGAGAAACCACCTTCAAACAACCAAGAAGCCTCTTCAAACCCTTAAAAAATTAGTGGTAAATCTCCTCCACCCCATGAGAACTGAATAGCCCATGTGAGGCTCAAGTGGGATGAATAGAGGAGTGAAATAGGTTAAGCCTGAGGGAGCCTGGAACTTATAAACCTATTTTTAAGTGGTCGCACGATTAGCCCGCACGGTTTGGCAAACCATGCGCTAACCATGCGCACGCTACTACCTAGAACGAAAGAGTCTGCACGGTTTCCTCGCACGGTTTGGAAAACTGTGCGCAGGCCATGCGAAGCCTACTATCTCCCTTGCACGGTTTCCTGGGGAATCCGTATGGTTTCCACTAACCGTGCTCAAACTGTGCACCCCTTTAAAAGCTTCCAAACTAATCCAAAACCATTCAAAAATATCACAACCGCTTCCCAACTCATCCCATGAACTTTAAAAACATAAAAATGAATAAAAAATGGAAACATAACTCAAACCGGGAGTACTAAATTCTCCCCACCATTGGACTTTCCATCCTCGGAAAGTAGTGAACCCACCCTTTCCCGAAAGAGCTCGGGCCACTGCTCGATCATTTCTTTCTCCCGCTCCCAAGTCTCCTCTTGAATCTGACCATGCTGCCACAAAACATGAACAAAACTGATGATTTTACCATGCAAGACTTTCTATTTCCCATCGATAACCCACACTGGTACGTGCACCAATGAAGAATCTGGTTCTAGGTCAACATGATCCCATCGAATCACATGGTCATGATCCGAATGATACTTTTTCAACTGCGAAACATGAAACACATTGTGCACCGCACTAAAACTAGGTGGAAAATCCAAATGATAATTCACCTCACCAACCCACTCAAGAATCTCAAAAGGTCTAATATACCTCAGAGATAACATTCCTTGCTTTCCAAATCGATGATGTCCCAACCTAGGAGAGATCCTGAAGATCACATGATCACTCAAATCGAACAACAATGGCCACCAACGGTGATCCGCATATGATTTATAATGACTATGATCCATCTCCATTCGCATCCTAATCAACTTGATCTTCTCCATTGTCTCCTGGAAAAGGCTCAGTCCAACCATTAAGGACTCACCGGTTTTCACCTAACATAGTGGAGAACGACATGGCCACCCATAAAAGTCTTCAAACAGAGCCATCTGTATGGATGCCTGATAACTATTATTGTATGAGAAATCAACCAACAACAAGTTCTCCTCCCACGAGCCACCAAAATCCATGACACAAGCCCACACAATATCCTCCTGAGTTTGTATTGTCCTCTTGGATTGACAATCCGTATGAGGGTGATATGCCGTACTCATTTTCAACTATGTCCCTAGGGCTTACTGTAAGGATTTCCAGAAATGAGATGTAAATCTCAGATCTCAGTCTGATACAATCGAAAATGGAACACCATGCCTCTTTACCACCTCCCGGATATAGATTTTGGATAGATCCTCCACCGTATGAGATTCACGAATTGGGATGAAATGGGCCGACATTGTTAGTTGATCCACTATCACCTAGATGGAATCGTGCTTTCTGACTGTTCTTGGGAGGCTTGTGACAAAATCCATCGCTATATTCTCCCACTTCCAAATAGGGATTGGTAAAGTCTACAATATTCCTGTTGGCCTCTGATGCTCTCCCTTGACCTGCTGACAAGTCAAGAATCTAGAAACAAACTTAGGAACACTTCTTTTGCTACCAGCCCACAAGAACTGTGCTTTCAACGCTTTATATATTTTCTGAATTTCGGGATGAACAGCCCACCTAGAATGATGATATGCCCTGAGAAGATACTCCTGACAAGCAACTGGTACAACCATCTGATTCCAAAAACACAAAACTGAATATCCATTCAGTTTCCAACCCTCAATGGTCTCCCCACTATTGAGTCTCGACCCCATGGTCACACGCTCAGAATCGGATATCTGTTACTTTCTAACCAGGCCAACCAAGTCAGGAATCAACAAAACTGGAAAGAAGACCACTCTATCGCCCTGGTCCTCACATTCCAACTGCATATCGGCTATAACCGACATCAACTGCCACTGGTCTGATGCCTATTTCACCACTTGAACATATGATTTTCTACTTAATGCATCCACCCCTAAATTTCCCATAACTGGTGTGTACATCAAGTCAAAATCCAACATCTGTAGATATTACATCCATCTTCTTTGCCTCATGTTCAAATCCCTTTGTGAGAAAATGTGTTTCAAGCTCTTATGATCTGTATATACTGTGAATTTCTCACCAAAGAGATAATGACGCCACACTTTCAAAGCATGGACCAATACAGCCAACTCCAAATCATGAGTTGGGTTGTTCTTCTCATGAGATCTCAACTATCGTGAGCCATATGCAACCACATGATTCCCTTGCATGATAACACACCCCAACCCTGATCCCGATGCAACACAATACACCATGTACCCTTTTTATGATTCTGGAAAAACCAAGATTGGTGCTGATGTAAGACGATCCTTTATCCCTTTTTAGTACTACTGAAAATTTTCATTCCACTGGAATAAAACATTATTTCTTGTCAAATATATCATTGGTGAATCCAATCGTGAAAAATCACAAACAAAACGTCGATAATACCCAACTTGACCAAGAAAACTCTGTATATCAAACACATTATTTGGTGGTTCCCATGAGATAACAACCTCTATATTTTCCGGATCCACGGAAACACCCCTTCCAGAAATCACATGGCTAAGAAAACGAACATCTTGTATCCAAAAGTCACACTTTGACAATTTTTCATACAACCGATGATCCCTCTAGATCCCCAGAACTATCTCTAAGTGATGCTCATGTTCCACCCTTGTCTTTAAATACACCAAAATATCGTCTATAAACACCACCAAATATGAATCTAGATATCTCTGAAATATCTGATTCATCAATTCCATAAACACCATTGGCGCATTTGTTAGACCAAAGGGAATAACCACATATTAATAATGGCCATATCTACTTCTAAAAGCTATTTTAGAAATATCCTCCTTCCTCACCTGCAATTGATGATATCCCAAACTCAGGTCGATTTTAGAGAACCACTGGGATCCCCTCACCTGGTCACACAAACCATCGATTCATGGAAGTATATATCTATTCTTTATCGTAACTTGGTTAAGTGTACGATAATCAACACATAGCCTCAAGGTTCCATCCGCCGTTTTCACAAACAACATCGGTGCTGCCCACAGAGATGTTCTAGGCCAGATAAACCCTTTGCTTTCTAGTTCTTCCACCTGGACTTTCAATTCCTGCAATTCTTCTAGTGCCATTCGGTAAGACAGAAGTGAGATAGGACTGGTCCCTGGAAGGAGATCAATTGTAAACTCCACTTCTCTTATGGGAGGAAACTTAGAGAATTCTTTAGGAAAAACATCCATGAATTGATCCACCAATGCTGGAGGAACAGTCTGCTCAACACCCTCTACTAATTCCAAGGACAACACCACTAACTAATATGATAGCGTACCCCCTGCTGGTGCCAAAAATCCTGTTGCACCCTACCTTTCATGCTCCTCTCCTCTAAAGAGATGTCTTACGCCATCGTGTGTCGTAAAAGTCACTTTTCACATAGCACAATCAATGTGGGCCTTAAACACCACCAGCCAATCCGTTCCCAAGATTACATCATACCCATACATCTCAAGCATTGTGAAATGCCACACTATCTGAACCTCACCCACAAAGATACAAGATTCTCTACACAAGAAGTCTTGACACTCTCTTCGACCCAGAGGAGTTTTATGTTTCAAAACCGATGGCATCATTTCTACCCTTAAACCCACCAAATCAACCATACATGCAGAAATAAAATAGTGTGAAGCACCTGTATCAAACATCACTTTCATCAAGGTAGAATTTAAAAGAACAGTAGCTTGCACCGTGGATGGTCCCGACTGATCATCCACCACAACCTTCTTAGCTCCGAACACATGTTTTCTTGCCACACTCTGGTCTTTATTGTTCTGTTGAGGCGTCATGGTATTCTGAGAATCCTCATGACCAACTTTAGTCTGCTGATGAGGGATGTGCTACTGTCCCCATCCCGTCGAAGAATATAATGTCTGTGATCCCTGAGGAGTGTCACGTGCACCTGACCTTGGAGAATTTTGACAATAGCGTTGTTGATTCCCCATCTGCTTACAATTATGACATGCTTGAGGTTGTGTCGTACAATCCCTCTTGATGTGGCTCATAGAACCACACTGAAAACATCCCATCTTTCTCTGGGGCTTTGGAGGTAGATTCATTGATCCTACTGTCAGATTATGTTTCATATTCCCACCCTGGGAATATGTGTCCCTCTTCTTATTGAACCCAACGTTAGAGTTACCACTATTCCCCATGGTTACCACTATGCTTCCTCCACCCGGAGCACCCAACAGATCCTGCTCAGCCATATGGGCTCTATTTTTCATCTCTTTGTAATCATATATACACAACACCGCTATCTTTGAACGGATCTATTACCTTAACCCTGCTTCGATGATCCTTCCATTCAATGACATGCTACCTGCCACCTTGGGTGCAAACTGCACTATGTTCATAAACTTAGCTGCATACTACATCACAGACATAATCTCTTGCTTCAAACTGAAGAAATCAATCATACGCTGAATTATGAATGTATGTGGATAGAATTTTTTATTAAAAAATTCTTCAAATCCTTCCCACATCATACCCTGTTCTGTCCCCGCTTGGACTACCAACTCCCACAACTGAAGGTAAAGATCTTGTAATATATACGTGGCTAACTTCACTTTCAACTCTATCGGTGTTCCCAAGAACTCAAATATCTTCTTCATTCTATTCAACCATGATTCTGCCCTCTCCGGCTCTGAATCACCCCTGAAGATGGGTGGATATTTCTTTTGAAACTGAACCTCGTGATCTAAATGCCTTGGTTCATCCATTTAATTTCCACTTTCCATAGCTTGGAAAGCTTTCACTATGCTTTGCACTAGCTGTTGGTTCACCAGAGGCTCAGGTACTACCACATTCTTAGCAGAATCCTCCGGTTGGTCTCTACGACGCCTACCTAGTTCCATCTCTATAAACCGAAAACAAACAACCATGAGTCTCACTTCTGTAGACATGACGAAATCCCATCTCAAATTACGTTACACAACACTATCACAACAAGGCTTTCCAACCTTTTCCACATGTTCCGTGTTCCACCATTTTGAAAACCAAACCATTTTCAAAATACCAATTTATTCACACTACCATTTCACAAATTCATATCACATCATAAATCATTATACCCCAATGAAATATGAATCCTAGTGGGAAGTCATTTCTACCATTCATGACATGATCATTTCATTGGCTACACCCACGACAATGAGATATCCCATTCCTATGAGTGTCTTCAAAACATTTTGTACCCAACTCCCTGGTAATATGAATTTCATCATAAAAGGGCTAGCTACATCCTTTTATGCTATACATTCCAAGTTCTTACATTCCTACGCCTTGCTACCATCCTGATTCTTGGAATGTAACACAACAAATGTCAACACCAAACCTGAGAATCAACTCCAAAGGACCGAACAAAATGATACCACTTGTAACACCCCGCCCCTACCTCATCGTCTTGAGGAGGTGGTGAGGGTTACTTGGCCTTAAGTGATGTTCCCAAGGCACCAAAGGCTAGAAATAAATGCCTAGGGCTCCAAGAACAAAATGGGGAACGATTTTCCCTTAAGACAAAACCAACCAACAATCCACAAACTATATGATGCATGTCAACAATCCTGATGAACCCATCAATTTACAACCAAGTTGTTCTACAATACAATCCAAACCCAATAAAACTAAACATGTCCATAACACATCAGAGAACAAAGTGGAAACTAAACAACCAAACACCACAAGCCAGGACTCCACCACAATTCCACAACAAGCTCCAAGATTCAAGCTCCACCAAGGGATCACAATGCTCCACTAAAGAAACCTTTTCCCATGTCACGGTACATGACATCTGCAAAGACAAAATAGTTCCAAAGTAGGGGTTGAGTATTAAAACTCAGTAGTATTTCCCCAAATGACTTCCCTACACATGACACTAGGATAAAACCGTTAGCACATTTACATAAAATAGTTTATATAAATTAAATCACAAGTGAAACAATTATCATGAGCCAAACATGCCCTTACCAAGCCTTCACACCCGAACCAAGCAATCAAGGGAAAGCCAACCAAATAGCCACAACCATTCCAACATTTACACATTAGCACAAAAATTCCATCTTGCAAAGAAGTGCACAACAGACAACAAAAACGGTGGGACTTCCGCCCAACCCGTTCACCCATTCACACCAAAACAATCAAAACAGTTGGACTTCCACCCAACCCATTCACTCATTCACACTAAAACAAAAAAAAAACGGTGGGACTTCTACCCAACCCGTTCACCCATTCACAACTAGCAGTACTTCCCGACCATTACTCATATGGTGGTTATTCTGACCACTATCCATCCCTTTTTTATAGTGAGACTTCCCTCCCACTTCTATAAAACATTTCAATCAAACCAAACCAATTCTAAGCATATAACCCACCATGGTCACAACCACGTGAAATCAACCAATTCCATTGCATATCAAACCACTTCAATAAATCACCCATTTATTGAAAACCATTTTCCATGCCAAAAAACATTTCAATCAAACATCCCCTTTTATTGAAAACCATTTAATCAATCATTTTCATGAATCAACCATAGCATCATGTTTTAAAATATCCATTTTAAAATACAGATCAAAAGCATTTCACCACAAAACCCTCTTTTTCCAGAAAATCCCCAAAACATCACCCAAGGGATTTTCAACCAATTCCGCACATCCAAACACAATTAATTTCAATCACGAAAAATTAATTGTAACCAAAAACATTAGCTCTAACCAAGTGGAGTCAAGAAAGAAGCCACTTACCTTTAGGGTTCCTGAGAAATCGACCCATGAGCAACCGCACCTCTAATCCTGCGAACACACCATCAAAACCTCTCTAGATCCCCTTCCCTAACATTCACAAGCCTTAAAAACATAATCCAAGGAAACCACAACACTAGATCTACACACAAAAAGTGTAGACCTAGAAAACCAAGAATGAGGGATGAGCAGATCTAGAGGAAAACACATGGAAACCATGAGAGAAGACTTACCCGGGAGAAACCACCTTTAAACCACCAAGAAACCTCTTCAAAACCCTTCCAAAATGAGTGTGAAAGCTCCTCCACCCCCTGAGAACCGAAGAACCCACGTGAGTATCAAGTGGGAGGAAGAGAGGAGTGAAATAGGTTAAGCCTGAGGGAGGCCAGAAATTATAACCCTATTTTTAAGTGGATGCATGGTTAGCCCGCACGATTTGGAAAATCGTGGGCTAACCATGCACACGCTACTGCATAGAGAGAAATGGTCTACATGGTTTCCTCGTACGGTCTGGAAAATTGTGTGCTGGCTATATGAATCCTACTGTCTCCCTTTCACGATTTCTTAGGGAATCAGCACGGTTTCCACTAACCGTTCTCAAACCGTCCACCCCATTAAAGCCTCCAAACTCATCCAAAACCATTCCAAACACTCCCAACCTCTTCCCAACTCATCCCATGCACTTTAAATACATAAAAATGCATAAAAAAGGCCACATACCTCAAAACGGGGGTACTACATAGGGTTTGGGTTATAATGTACCCTAGATATGGGATTCAGAGAAGGGGTTTTTTGTGAATGAGACCCAACCATAAATTTGATTGAAGATGGAATTTGGGGTTATTCCAAGACTTTTTATGAGAATGTGTTATGTGATATTCCATGAGATTTTATGATATGGGATGTTATACCAAATTTTCATTGTTTTTGAACTAATGTGGAATGAGATTCCACACAATAATATATTACCTATATTATGGGAAGGTACACCAATTTACATAATGATTCATAAATCATGGTTAAATATTTCCATATTCAATGATTTTGATTATGGAATGGGATGAGATGCCCTCTTACTTTATTATTTCTCATGTCATGGGTGATGTCGCCACTTATGCGATATTTCGAAGGGAAATGGATGTTATTCCCACTTGTTTATATTTCAATAGATTGGGACAACATTACCACTTATACTGATATGGGTACAAGCATGGGATGATATACCCACATGTCCTTAGCCATGTATTTAGTATGGGATGGTACATCCACTTGTTTTTTGTAATGTTATAGGTATGGTATGGAATATATTCTTTTCCATGATATGATTAATGTATTGTGATGATATTCCCACTTGTACTTAGTCTCATATGAGGCATGTTACATTATTCCCACTTTCTTACTATTTACATTATATCGGATGTCACATCCTCTTTCTAGATATTTTGATGATATGGGGTGAAATTCCAGGTTGTTTGAATTTTTTATATTCTAAGATTTTATGTATGTTGACCCATTACCTAATGTATGTGATGATATGTGATTATTTTTGAAAATTTTTATTTTTATATGGAGAAAATTATATAGACCCTAATTATTCCTTGAGTGATATGTTCAAACCAACACTCACAATTGTTGACACATGTATTTTCACTCTCTAGATGTTTTGTTTACCACCCAATGACATGAAGATTATTGTTATTATTGATCGATAAAATATTATATCATACATATAGTTATATATTCTTTATTTTTTAGGGAAACCATTATTGGAGTCTTACTAAATTATGATCACAATATTTATGATTATCTTGGTGAATGTGTAAATGTTATAATCAGGGGTGAAATTAAAGGTCGGTTCCCTAAATTTGATGGAAAAGTATGATTGATTACTAAAGTGGAATGTAGGAACCAAAATGGTCACTAATAAATCTTTTTTTAATAATATCTACTATTTTTTATATTTTAGAAAACATAAATATAATTGGACATATAAATATCACACTTACATATGTATGAATTGTGAGGAATTATAGTTATTTTATATTCTTTTATATTTTATGATATATTAATCTATGGTTGGATCATAGTTGTAATGTCCATATAACAACATTATATTGTGATCATGATTTAATATTATGATTCCATTTTTATTTATTGTTATCTATTACAAAGTTTATAATATATCTACTTTACCAACAAACCCAAATCATTCATAGGTATCTCATGGTCTATAGGAAGCTGTTCTTGGGTTCTTATGGCACCGAAAACACAATTACTATTATGGAATATTGGGCTATGTTATTAGAATAGGTATGGCCTCTCATGGTCTAGTTAGATGTGTTATTACTGGTATATAATACTTGAGGAATATTTCTATGAATTATTTTCATTGTTGGTTACTTTTTGATGGGTTAAACAAGGTACATCAGACACTAAAATCTGTATTGGAGAAAAACTATAGGTTTTTTTGCATTGGTTGATCTTCGTAACCTAATATTAAATAGTGAATATTTTAGGCTTGTCTAGATGAGAGATTTAGTGTTTGAGGTTGATGATATATTTTTCTTATTAGAACTATCAAGGAAATAGGGAATAAAGTATATGGGACTGTTTTCTCATATATAGATAAGTTATGAGAATTAAGGAATGATCCTTGAGAGGAAATCCTTATATGGTTTACTAAACCTAGGCCAATGTTTCTTAGGGGAAGTGTGATTGGATGTTATAGAGATGGATTTTCATGCTTTCTTAGTGCATGGTTTGTAGTTGGGGAAAGTAAACAAACTTTTATATCACTATAGGGTGATTGTTCTTAATTAGTAATGATATTTATGACATGGGAGGGTATTGAATTATTTTTAAGGTGACATATTCTTGACCCATATTTTAATGAAATAAAATTAACTATTTTTCTAATGTTTACATGAATATTTGCTTTTAGTTTTTATAATGAAACATACCATTTGGGATTCTTCCATATTGAACTATACTCCCTACAAATGTCCAGAATTATAGAAAGTATTAAAGTTTCATCTATGAAATTTTAATCATAATAACATATCAATGATTATAAAAATAGATCATAATGTTCTAAAAACTGTTGTAAATATAGTTATAAGACAGATGGAATCTGATTTTTGGGGGTGAGTCTATTAAAAGAGTTAAATTATTAGTTTTCTATAAATAGATTGTGTATATAAAGTCAAAAGATAATCATTTAATACTAGATAAACATATTTATAATTAACAAAAAGAAATTTTTTTTCTACGTTATTTTTTAGGTCATATTTTTTACCTTAATGTTTTGTGATTTTTTATTATAAAGGGATGATGATTTTATTTTTATTAATTTTTTCTTTTGTATTTAATCCTTGATGATTCGCATACTGTGGAATATTTGATGTTATCAATAATTATGATCAAAGAATATTTGGGGATAGGATTTTGGTTAATATTACATAACCCACCAAGACCCCAACTAGGATAGTAATATGTTGATTATTCCACCCCAAGACTGCCACCATAAGTCTAGGGTTTAACGAGTAGCATAATGAATCCATATCACTAACATCTGACACTATATCCTACCTAACCTATAATTCCACATATCTACCAAAAATATATATATATATATATATATGAAACAAAAAACCCATTAAAATTATAATAATACTATAAATTAATGTATAATATTTTAAACATCACAAAAATATATAAATGAATCATCGGTAATTAATAGGGAAACTTCATGACCCAACATTAAGAAATAAGACTGAACTCTGATACTTGTAAGGTATAACCATGTCATTCCAACCAGTATGATCACTATTAAATGTCTCATTTAAAAACCCTAAAATCTAGCTCCACTGACAAAACATCAATGGTGCCTCACTCGCACGGCTCTCCTCTCCACTCTAAAAAATTCCTTCTTACATCCTAGTGATATCATGTCCTCCTACCACTGATGGATCTCCCCATATTCTCCTACCTCTTTGACTTCCCTATCTTTTTATTCTGTGGGTTTTTTTCATCACTCTGATGCTCATTGTTGTGGGTCATTTCAAAGATCACAACTTCATTCCCTTGGGCCCCTTATTATATGTCCCTAGACTTAAAACATTACATAATCTTGAATTAAATGTATAATTACCATTGAGGATATTTTCAAGTTTTGAGTTTTAGAGAATTAGGGCATAACAATTACATTACATCTCAAAAATTAAAAATTAGACACTTCTACTCTGTTTCCATATTTTTTGTAAAATAAAAACTCTTGAAAAAAAGATTCATTTCAAGTTCTAGGTTTTAGATAGCATGACTTTTCCTTGATCCCATATTTGACCCTATTCATCTTTATGTCCGGAGAAAAACATTTCAAAACATGGGATGAGCATAAAAAGATTAGTAATGTTTATAAAATAAAGAAATAAAGCATTAGTCCATCAAAACATAATCTTTTAAACATACATAATGAAATAATATGATTTATTAATAAAACATTATAATCAATGATCATAAAGGTAACATGTGGAATCCATAACATACATACGTTGTAGCTTTCACAGCCACGTAGGGAGTTACATTTTCAATACCCATCATAGTATATTCAAAAAATCTCTTAGGAGAAACATTCATGTTTACCTCCGTTATGTTACCTAATGCATTGGAGAGATATCTTGGGCTCACCTACCCTAGGTTTATCATTGAACCACCCATATAGGTAAATAATTCCCAAGAAACATAACCTATTCAGAACACATAAAACAAACATAAAGAAAAGATAACACCTCCACATTTAAATCACAATTTATCATTTAAATATATTGACTTAACAAATCCATTATCAAAACCATTTTCCATAACAAAATATGTAAAAGTGTATATGGTATTTATTTTCCTTTTAAAAACATTAAGGCTTGTTGAGGAAGCCAAAGATCAAATAATACTCACGGCGAAAGAAAAGGTAATTGTCACCGCTTATGTTAAAAGAAACTTTACTTTTCGTTATTCAGAAATACGCCTCATATAAAAAGATTCTCATTTAATGAAAGGAAATTTCAAATGTTTTTATACAACTTATAAAACAAATTCTTGTATAAAACAAAATATGTTTCAATGAAAGGAGATTGAGATGAAGTCCCTTACTTTATGTCTGACTTAACCCGTTCGTTCTTTAATCCACTGAATAATAAACTTAATTTAATTTATACTTTATTAAGAACCTTTTTGAAGTTTATTAATTGTTTTATGTCACTTATTACCATGTTGCAAACATTATTTAATCATTTAAGTTAATAATGGTCATTTTGTCGATATTTGGTACTTCAGTCAAAACTGAACTTCTTATAATTATTCGTTGTTCATGTGGTCAAAAGTACATTATATACAAATTTATATTAATGAGGAAGATATCATATATATCATATATATGCATTATATATATATGTATTTTATAATAGTACATAACATTTTAAGGTATGAAATGAAATGCACCGTTCATGGAGTTGGTAAACTGTACGTACACATAAATGCCACTTTCATTTCTATATCATATTTAATGGAATGAAAATATATTGATAAATAGGTATATTATAATTCCATTATAATATCATATATATTTAATTTTATTAAATTTATCCTTTATGCATTCCATGTATGGAATAAACGAGTCATACCACTTTGAGGGGGCGGTAGCCTACACTTCGTCAAATGAAATTATCATATTTACCCATTATGGAAACCATAAAGGTATGTTATAAATGAAAAATAACGAATTAAAGAGACAATATAAATATAATATATATCACATATAAAAATATTTTGGTCATAATGTCCACCATAAGACGTGGTAGGAGAAGATTGAACAATCATTGTTTTGTGAGGCAGTAGTGCGCCATCCACAGAAACACTGTGTTCATTACCTATTAGAAGGAGGTGTGTGTAAGTTCAGTTCAAATAATTCTCATAAAAACAACCTATTATACTTAGGATACTGGTGTTGATATAAAATAATTTAATAAAAATAGTTTAGGGGGTTGGATATGTAAAATAAAAGAAAAGAACTTAACAGAAGTCGTTACCTTTAAATCAGATATCTCCCTTTGGTTTGAACCAAAAGGTTTACTTGAATTGACTTCTGCCTATAGAAAGGCTTCTAAGAGGAATATAGGGATCTTTAGAGCTTATTTGGATAGAGGTTGGATGAATAAAGGGGCATGAGAGGTGTGAGTAATGGGTTAGAGGTGACAGATTTTTATAAGTGGGAGGAGGGGCTCTTTAAGAATGTTTGAAAATATTATTTTATTATATAATGATTTTCAGTTTCAAAAGGTCCAAAACTCATTATAGTTGAAGATAATATAACTAATTTTCAAAATAAAATTATCCAATAAAAATTGGAAAGGTTTTGGATATTGTTTTAATTTTTATAATCATATATATTTAAATCATTCATTAATGAGGTAAACATTGCATCATTATTGTGTCATAAATAATTTTATTTATTTATGTCTAAAAATTATAAAAAAACACCATGATGTATTAAATATTTTTATATTTAAAATTAATATTTATAGTCGATTAGATAACTTATATAACCTTATGTAATAATTTATTTACTATAATATATGTGTTTATGTCATTTTTGTCTCTATTTTAAATTAATTAATACAAAGTGTCATTATCACTCTCCAGTGGCTCCATGGGGTCCCAAAATAGACCAAAGGATGACCATGGTCAAAACTGTGTCAACCAATATTATTAGTAAACTTTTTAGGGTTCTTTAATATTATTATAATATTATGTTTTACCCTTATTTGCCTAATTTACCCTCTAACCATGGTAAATAAAATATTTACTGAAGTAATATTCATAATATCTAAAAATAAAAGTTTCCTATTTACACAATTTGGACATCCTGATTCCAAATATAGAATAAATTTTTCCAAATTCAAAATACAGAAGTGGAATAAATTAATTTCAAATTAATTCCCATTTTCAAAACCAAAAAACAGGTTATTATGAAATAATAACTATCAAAAGATTGACACATGATTATGTCCAATTTCAAATTGAAATTACTTCAAATGATCTAAATTGTATTAATTGGTAAAAAATAATCTAATTACACTTTAAAACCAATTAAAAAGATAGTCTATCCATATAAATAAATTATATTAATAGGCAAATTCAAATTAAAATATAGTATTTTCAATATTCATTAAAAAATGAACATTATCAGGCAAATTCCAAAAAATTACCCAAAGTAAATTTTGATGTCCCGATTCTAAATAAGAATTTTATTTTGACAAATAGATCATATAAAATTGAAAAAAAAAATGGATTTAAAAATGGTTCTCCATCAAAAGGAAGTAAATCAACCCTTTGAAGAATATTAGAGTATTTATGATTAAAATTGGATTCTTTCTTATTTTAAGCCTCTAAATTTTATTGGATAAATGTTAAAACATTTAACAAACATGTATATTCATATTGTTGTTAGTTCTATCCATTCCCACCATTACAATGACTAGGAATTAACAACCATTTAAAATAATATTATATTATTATTTTTCAGTATGACACAATGTTGTGTGCAATATATGATTTCAATGAAACCTTTTGTTGCGTATCAGGTACGCCATCGAACATATAATAACATTTAATAAAAATTAATATTTAATATAAAAATATCAATATATATGAAAATTTATTATTCTTTATTTACTTGGGATGTTACATCCTTTCCCCTTTTAGAAATTGCGTCCTTGCAATTTTTATTCACTTATCAAATAAGTGGGGGTATTTATCCCTCATAAAATTTTTAGATTCCCTAGTTTCCTCTTCAACTATATGGTTTTTCCACAAAACCTATAAAAGTTGAATTACCTGATTCTGCAACACTTGCTCTTCATGGTCAGGAATCTAGATTGGTTGTTCCTCAAAAGAGAGATTTTCTTCCAACTGAACTAACTCTAGTCTCAAAACATGAGATAGATCTGGAATATACATTCTCAACATTGAAAAATGAAAAAAATTGTGCACCAAGGATAAAGTTGGAGGTAAATACACTCTATAGGAAAATAATTCAAAATTATATAGGATTTTATAAGGTCCAATGAACCCCAAACTTGGCTTTCCCTTCTTACCAAAACGATCGCACTTTTACATGGAGAAACATTGAGAAATATGTGATCACCAACCATGAAAGACAGATCCTACATCCCATTATCCACATAACTTTTCTTCATTATCTGAGATGTTCACATCTGCTTCTGAATCAAACGAACTTTTTCTACCATCTATTCTACCAATTATGTTCACATCAGTTTCCTTTCACCTACTTCATCCCAAAAAACTAGAGTTCAACACTTCTTCCCATATAATGCCTCAAAATGGAGCCATCTGTATACTTGAATGAAAACTCTTTTTATAAGAAAATTCAACCAAATAAATATGTTGGTCCCAACATCCATGGTAATCCATCGAACAAGCATGTAATATAACCTCCATGTTCTGAATTTTTTTTTCTGACTGCCCATCTGATTGAGGATGAAAAGCTGTACTAAAATTTAATTCAGTAACCAATGACTTTTGAAGGACTTTAAAAAAGTTATAAGTAAACCTAGGATTATGATGAGATACAATAGATAGGGGAACCTATACAACCTAACTATCCCATTAACATATAATTGATAAAGTATATCTAGAGACAAAGTATCTCAAATAGGAAGGAAATAACCAGATTTAGTCAATCGGTCAACAATAACCCAGATTGCGTTGTTACCTCAAGATGTATTTGATAATCCCACAACGAAGTCCATGGATATATTTTCTCATTTATACTCTGGAACCGGTAAAGGCTGAAGCATACCTTTCGGTAACTGTCACTCTTCTTTAACCTTCTAACAAGTTAAACACTTCACAGTAAAATCAGAAATATCTCTTTTCATTCCGTCCCACCAGTAATACTCCTGAAGATCTCTTTGAATCTTAGTACTGCCAGGATGAACTAAAAATGGAGAACTATGAGCTTAACATAATAACTCATTATTCAACTATGAATCACAAGTCACACATAATATCCTCCCAAACCTCAAAAAATAATCATTATCAATGTTAAAATCAAGCAACTTACCCTTCTGAAAAAACATTACATTTTTCTACAACTCATTTTCTACCTTCTCTGATTGCTTAATTCTATCTTATGGAGATGATTTCACTAAAACCTAAAACAAAATACATGAATTTCCTTCACTAACAACTTCTATGAAAAAGTTCATCAAATAAAAAACCAAAGGATCTCATTCCAAATGTAGTAAGGTTAATGTATCATTACTTTTTCGACTCAAAACATCAACCACATTATTTGTATTTCCCATATGGTAATGAATTGTGCAATCATAATCATTGATTAATTCTAGAAAAATCCTATACTCATGTTTAATTATTTATGAGTGAATATATACTTTAATATTTTGTGATCAGTATATATTTCACCTTAAACTTCATACAGATGATGCAATAAATTTTTAAAGAAAACAACAGCAGTAGGTAATTCCAAATCATGTGTAGGGTATCTTAACTCATGAGGTTTCAACTGAAGTGAAGCATAACAAATTACCTGATCATTATACATTAGGACACAACCATGTTCATGATTCATATATTGAGATTGAATTCCCAATTTACTATAAAACTTCTCCTAAATGAAAGAGTGTGTAGAAACTGAATCAAACAACACATTGTCATTATCTAAAAAAACAATGTACCTAATACTACTTTATTTGATGGTACAAAATCTGTTGAAGTAGTTGCAAAGGATTTCACCACCCCTTTCTACTTGTAGTCTGGCTACATTTCCTCAGTTGAGTTATTTGTTGGAAACTCATTTCTATAATGACACATTTAATTTCACCTAAAGCATTTTACGGATTGTAAATCAGATTTTTTATTACCATTATCGTGATCTTTTTTAGTGCAATTACATGCCTTATGTCCCATTTTACCACATTGGTAGCACATACCATAATTCAAAATACATTTCCCAACACACTTTTTACAACATTTTCAAAAAATATAAACTAAATATTCTAACCATCAGACTTTTTTGAAGAGTTATTCCCTTTTTTCTTCCATCTCTACCTCTTATTTTGATGTTTTTCAAAGAACACATGATCATCGGTAAACTCTATTTCCACATTCTCTGCACATCGAACAAGTTTTTCATAATTTTTGAACTCATATGAAGCAAAAAAACTTTGATAGTTTAGATTTAATCCTAAGTAAAAATGTTTGATTTTACTATCAAGATCTCATATGAAATTTGGAGCATACCTTTTGAGTTCAGTGAATTTTTCTTCATAAGAATCCACTTAGTCATCCTACTTCCTCAATTCCAAGAATTTTTTTTCATCCAATGATGAAATACCTTAGGAAAATATTTCTCAAGAAACATACCTTTGAATTCATCCCAATAAATATAATCAATCACCTCACTACCCCTGATATTTTTCACAATCAACCACCCTTTATTAGCTTCACCATAAAAATGGAAGATAATAAGACTAACATTTGGTTGTTATGAACACCCCATGACATCAAAAATATTCTCCAGTGCATTAATCTACCCTTCTGCCAGCACAAGGTCACATGATCCTCTGAATGATGGGGGATGTTTCCTCATGAAAAGCTCCACTACTTACATGTTCCTCTATGGTTGATCTGGATGATCTCATGCATGGATACCACCACCATTTATAGACTGCTTCAACAGTTTCATCACTGCAACAAACTAGTCGGTTCCAATTTTCACCATCTCAGGTTGATGATTTGGAAGGTTGTCTTCCTCATGATTTCATCCCATCATAGCTACCCTATTTCCACTACAGAAAACTATTCTGAACACAGAAATATCTTTGGAAAAACAATATGGTAATTTGTAAATTCTATATCATTTAAATTTGACAGTAAATTAATTTATGGACATTAATTTAACAATATTCTAACTCCTAAAGTTGTCTAATCAAACATTTGATACAAAATATAAGGCATCAACCTTAAAACATTGCATAATCTTAAATTAAATGGATAATTCACATTGAGGATCTTTTTAGGTTTAGAGTTTTATATAATTAGGCCACAACTATTACATTACATCCGCAAAAATGAAAAATTAGACACTTCTACTCAATTTCCATTTTTTCCATAAAATAGAAACTCTTGAAAAAAAGAGTCATGTATAGTTCCATGTATAATACAAAATTAATTTTCCTTGATCTCATCCATGACCCTATTCATCTTTATGTCATGTGAAAAACATTTCCAAACTTGGGATTAGGATAAAAATATTAGTAAGTTTTATAAAATAAATAATGAAATCACAAGTCCATGAAAACATAATATATTTAACATACCTCATGGAATCATAAGATTTATGAATAACTCATAGTAATCACAAATTGTAATGGTAACTTGTGGCATCCATAACATACTGACGTTGTATATTTCACAGCCATATAGGGAGTTACATTTGGAATAGCCATCATAGTATTCTCCCTAAATCTCTTAGGAGAAACATTCATTTTACCTCTGTCACATTACCCAATTCATTGGACAACTATCTCAGGCTCACCCACCCTAGGATTATCATGGAACCACCCGTATACGTAAATAATTCCCAAGAACCATAATGTATTCACAACACATAAAACAAACATAAAGGAAATATAACATTTTCACATTTCAATCACAATGTATCATTTAAATATATTGACTTAACAAATCTATTTTCAAAAACAATTTCACTACCAAAATATGTAAATGAGTATATGGTATTTATTTTCCTTTTAAAAACATTACAGATTGTTAAGGAAGCTAAAGATCAATTAATACTCACATCGATGGAAAAGGTCGTTGTCATCACTTATGTTAAAAGAAGCATTATTTTTTGTCATTTAGTAAAACACCTCATATAAAAATATTCCCTTTGAATGAAAAAAATATTTAAAGGTGTTTATACATTGTATAAAATAAATTCATGTATAGAACAAAATATGCCTCAATGAAAGGAGATTGAGACGAAGTCCCTTACCTCATGTCCAACATGACCATTTCATTATTTAATATCCTAAATAATAAATTAATCTTAATTTATACTTGATTAAGAACCTTTTTCATGTTTATTATTCCTTTTATGTCACTTATTACCATATTATAAACACTATGTAATCATTTAAGTTAAAAATGGTCATTTTGTCGATATTTGGTACTTAAGTCAAAAATGAACTTCTTATAATTAGAATTTGTTCATGTGGTCAAAATTACATTATCTCCAAAATGATATTCATGTTGAAGATATGAAATATATCATATATATCCAATATATATATATATATATTATAGTAGTACATTACATTTAGAGGTAATAAATGAAATGTACTATTCATGGAGATGGTAAACCGTACGTACGCATGAACGCTACTTTAATTTCTATTTCATATTTAATGGAATGAAAAAATAATGATACATACGTATATTATAATTCCAGTATAATATTATATATAATTTCATTAACTCCATCCTTTATACATTTCATGTATGGAATAAACGATTCATATCTCTTTGAGGGGGAGATAGTATGCACTTCCTCAAATTAAATTATCGTATTTACGCATTATAGAAACCATAAAGGTATGATATAAATGAAAAATAAATAAGTAAAGAGACAATATAAATATAATATATATCACATATAAATACAATTCCATCATAATGGCCACCATAAGAGGTGGTAGGAGAAGATTGAACAATCATCATTTCGGGAAGTAGTAGTTCATCATCAACAGAAACAATATGTTCTTTACCCATTAGATGAAGGTGTGTGTAAGTGTAATTCGAATAATTATCATAAAAACAATCCAGTATATCAAGGATACTGGTTATGTTATAAAATAAAGGAATAAAAATATTTTATGGGGTGGGAGAAGAAAAATAAAAGAAAAGAACTTAAGAGAAGATGTTACCATTAAATTGGTTATCTCCATTTAGATTGAACCAAAACATTTATTGGAATTGCCTTTTACCTTGGGGGAGGCTTCTAGAAAGAAAAGAGGGATCTTGAGATCTTATTTGGACAGAGGTTGGATGAGCCAAGGGGCTTTAGAGATGTGATTAATGGGTTAGAGTTGAGGGCTTTTTATAAGGGGGATGAGGGACTCTTTTGGAATGTTTGAAAATATTATTTTATTATATAATGATTTTAGGTTTATAAAGGTCCCAAACTCATTAAAGACGAAGATAAGATGACTCATGTTCGATATAAAATCATCAAATAACAATTAAATAGCTTTTGGATATTTTTTAATTTCTATAATCTTATATATTTAAATCATTCATTAATGAGGTAAACACTGCATCATTATTGTTTCATAAATAATATAAGTTATTTGATGTCTAAAAATTATAAAAAATACCATGATGTAGGAAATATTTTTATATTTCAAATAAAAATTTATATTTGAAGATATATCTTATATGACACCATGTAATAATGGATTTAATAAAATATATATGTTTATGTCATTTTTGTCTTACTTTATATTAATTAATATAAAGTGTCATTATCACTACCAAGTGGCTCCATGAGGTACCAAAATTAACCCAAGGATTCCCATGGTCAATAATGTATCAACCAATAGGATCAGGATACATGTTAGGGTAATTTAATATTATTATAATATTATTTTTTTACTCTTATTTACCAGATTTACCCTTTAACCATGGTAAATAAAATATTTACTAAAGTAAATATTTATAATGTCTTAAAATAAAATTTTCCTATTTATACAATTTTGAACTCCTGAATCCAAATATGGAATATTTTTTTCCAAATTCAAAAAATTTAAGTGGCCGAAATTTATTTCAAATTAATTCCCATTGTCAAAACAAAAAAGCATTTTTTAAGAAATAACAACTATCAAAAGATTGACACTTGTTTATGTCCGATTTCAAAGGGAAATTAATTCCAAAGTCCAAAATTGGATTAATTTTTAATAATTTAATCTAATTACACTTTAAAACCAATTAAAATATTATATATCCATATAAATAAATTAGATTAAAAAGCATTTTTGAATTAAAATACACTATTTTCACTATTCATTAAAAATGAACATTATTAGAAAACTACCAAAAATTTACCTAAAGTAAATTTTTATGTCCTGGTTATAGGGAAGAATTTTTTTTTTCAAACAGAACATATAAAAGTGAGAAAACTATATTTAAAAACGGTTATCCTTCAAAAGCTGGTAAATCTACCCTTTAATGAACATTAGTGTATTTATGCTTAAAATTGGATTCTTTCTTATTTTAAGCCTCTAAAATTTAATGGATAAATATAAAAACATTTAACAAACATGTATATTAATATTGTAGTTAGTTCTATCAGTTACTGCCAATACAATGTCTAGGCATGGACTTCCATTTAAAATAATATTATAATATTATTTTTTAGTATTACCCAACGTTGTGTGCAATGTAAGATTTCAAAAAAAAATATGTTGTGGAATATCATGTAATCCATCGAAAATAGAATCCCATTTAAAATAAAATTAATATTAATTCAAAAATATTAATAAATATGAAAACGTATTATTCTTTATTTACTTAGGATGTTACACTTATTCCTTTCTTCTTCACTTCTGTTTTTGGTCAAACTCTATGGAGTGGTCCCATTATCCTCTATTTCA
Organism: Viscum album; assembly: GCA_963277665.1. Lineage (NCBI taxonomy): Eukaryota > Viridiplantae > Streptophyta > Magnoliopsida > Santalales > Viscaceae > Viscum > Viscum album. The sequence continues at coordinate 697,405,406 of OY728121.1, read as the reverse complement.
CCCATGTTCTACCATCCTAGTATAAAACACATGACCCCATCTTGGTTGGGTGTGTTGGTCTCTTAAGTTTTGGTTGGGATTGTGGTGGTGAGTGTAGTGGTGTTACAAGCTTCTTTATGAGGTGATTTCTCCCCTTAAACCACCAAAATAATTTTGATTCGATTCATTATTTTTCTTGGTTATTACTAGATATTTTAATTTGATCCCATTTCCAGTTGTTATCATTTTTTATACTTGAATTTCATAGTGTTTTTTTGTTCTTTTAGTCCATGTTTTATCTTTTCTGGTTGGATGGATTTTTTCGGTGCTTCTTCCATGACACTGATGGTGGTTCCAAAGATTGTGGTTTATGGTCCAGTCCAAGGTCACCTATCTATAATTAGGACTTACCTCTCTACTCTCTACCCAGGTCTCTAGTTCCTTGTTACAAAGAAAGGTTGTCCTTGTGCGATGGATCTTGGTGGGGTTTATGGATGGCGTTGTTTAATCTTTCATTGGCGTTTTATGAGGTGTAGCCTAGAAGATAGTGATTGTGTAGATCCAGGTTTGGTGTATCTATTTTTCATAGTAATTTATAGTATTCAATATCATTTCCTTTTTTTATTCTTTATGGAAGGGTTTCTCTAATGGTGGCTCATTTATTCAAAATGGTGAAGGCATTTGATAGTGGATGTGTTTCAGTATGTTCATGTTTCGAATTATTGATTCAGTTGAGCCTTTGTAGGGTCCTTTTCAATGATGGGATTGTATTGATGATGTTAGTGACTGATTCATAGGGTGTGCAGCTCGAGGAGGCATGCATTCATTGATGATGATAATGTGTGTTTATTTTGAAATGGTTTTTTGAATTTGAATATATTGGTCTACTATGATTTTTTACACATACATTGATTTTGGTATGGTGTATGTAGTTTTGGTATGGTGGATGTTTTGAGGTCCCCATGAAACCATAAAATTGGTTTTTATTCAGAACATGAAAAAGAAATTTCTAGTGAATGTCAGCACATCCTCTATAGTCTTATTTGAATTTTGTGTCATAAACCTAGAAAAGACATGAGCTTATATGAGTCACTTGCATGGGTGAGTGTAATCATGCCTAGTGCGATCCCTTAGAATCATATAGAGGAAATAGAAAAGTTGTAATATCATAAAAAATAATTCTAGATATTATTATAAGGCTAATAAAATAGAAAATAGGAATAGTCATTAACAAAATTAATCTCCACTAAAGTAGCATCCTCAATGAAAAACAATAAAATTTTGATCAAATCATAGCTCAAAAATAGTCACCTTCCAAATAATACTTCTATAATCATTTTGGGGGAACTATACCTCATTAATATGTGAATTATAGTTAATGGGCTAATAAACCCTATAGAGGACCCACACCACATTATAAGTAGTACACTTTATCATAGGGGTTACCTACTATATATTGGGATCACCCTCCCTAATATATAAGAAGGTTTACCTTCTATAATATGTATATGAAGGACCTAAACACTAGAATCAGTGAATCTAGGGTGGTTACGGACCCCATGTATACTCCTATCATCTCATCTACTCTTTTTAATGTCTCCTTGATTATAAGGAACCTTATCTTCCTATAACATCTTTTAAATAAAAAAATATGTACGAGAGAAGCATACTATCATTTTTTACGTGGGAAAAGTATTATAATGTACTATTCATGGGTCTCATTATATTTTATATGAAAAGAAACAAGGAAAACACTTCAAAATAAATTATACATTGCATGAAACCTTGGGTACACGGTGTGTGAGAATACCAAGGTTTCCCAGTAATTGTAATTTCAAAATACAAGATGTGGTCTGTTATAAACATTGAATATGGGGATATTTGGAAACTCATATTGTATTATAAAGATATTCTATGTTTTTTACTTAGGTACATGAAATTTACTTTTTCTAACTAGTTTTTGGACCCTCTGGTTTACTCAGTAAGTACAACCATTTTAAATTGTATATGAAGTATCACACATATTAATTGGGATGACGGTGTTGAAATGAAAATTACTTATATATAATCCAAGGTACACATTCATGGAATATAGTTCATGTTATTATTAGTAATAAAAGTTGTGATATTTAAGATAATTCATAAACCTTAGTGCCACACTGAGTGAAGTACATGATGTGTGACCCAAAAGAGTATATGTTATACTATAATTTTTTTTGGATCTCAAATGTGCTAAAATACATGTTCCATGATGTTTCATATTCCTCCTATCACACCTCTTATTTTATCCAATCATGGTTCCCTTTGGTGCCTCTATTGAACCTGTTAAGATTCTTTGTCCATTTTTATCCATCCCAATTGTTTCCAGCCCTTATTATGATTGAAGTCGTTCAATAAATACCATTGAAACATCCTCTTTATCCATTACAAGCATGTGAAAATTCAAATCCCATGACATTCATTATAATGGGTTTGAGGTATCATAATCAACTCAGAATGTAACGGATGGGGATGAATACATCAAGAAATGGTGGTGAATGTGATTTCTAACCACCAAATATCATTTCACATTTTCATTCTCCAAATATTTCATGAAGCTAATATCAAAGGTGTGGATGTAATAAATAATCGATTGAAAATTTATCTATGATAAATCACCAGAAACAAACACTAAAAAATAACAACATTATCATCATCATCCATCAATTTAAATATCTAGAAAATTTAACACCTAATATGAAAATCATATTAACAGTAAACCAAAATTAAATTATATCATATTATATAACCTAAAAGAGAAATATTACCACATGAATTGTTCATCAAAATTATCAATTATTCTTAACATGTAGTGTTGTTATATGATTTAACCGAATTTTAACATAATAAAATAATTATTTATTATTTTATCTATTATTAAACTCAATTATAATATTTATATACATATGAAATTAAGAGAATTAAAACATAGAGGTAAGATACAATACCTGAAGAACTAGGTGAAAATATATATTAAAATTTCCTACTGCTGTATTAAAACACTGATATTTCATTGATTACATTATTTTCCATGTCCATCATTGACTTCAGCTTAAAGAACCCAGAGAAAAAGGGCAATTATCTATTGATTTTCCCTTTTCAACAATAAATAACAATCCTGAGAAATTTCATAATAACATATTTATAGTTGGAACATTGGTTATGGTTTCAAAAATCTATACATTAATTTAAAAACATAAAATTTTACAGTTTGATATTCAAATCCTAAATACAAAAAGTATACCTCCCGTATGTAAAGAACCATGTTCTAGATATAATCATGATTCCATAATTTCCATCCAAGGATCGATATAAGTGAGGTTAATCATTCATATGTGTATGGATAAAAATAATATATTAACTATATTATTTATTTTTGAAGACCCACATCAAAAATAATATTGAACCAACTTTATAACCATTTTCATAGAAATAATTAATATTATTTAATGGTTTTAAACGTAAAAATTTTAGTCACTACATCCTCTACACCTTCATGAATTTTCATCCACAAAATCACAATAACATAATGAAGATAGGGTATAGAGATTAAGTATGATTATATCACTCCCATTATATCTCTTAGAGATCCTCATGGTACCACAAGACGCACACCAACAGAATAACTTTCCCTAAAAGGATATTTTCCTATTGACCTCCAATCACCACCAAATATTCTAGAAAGGTGGTATTGTTCTTAATGTCCAACATACTCCAGTCAATATTGTGTGATGTATCATTCATGTACAACCTCAACTACAACATGTGGAATAAATTGTGCAACTAGTCCATCTAGGGAGGTAGAAGTGATATACTACCTCATCTATTCTAACCAAAATCTATAATTTCCCAATGAAATTTAGGGATAGTTGTCATCCTCGAACAAAAAACGATAGTACATGATGTGGTGAGACCTTCAAGAATAAATAATCTACACCCTATATATCTGAAGGTCTCCATCAGTGGTCTATATAAGACTTTAAATGGCTCCATCTTATCCTCATAAACTCCTAGATCAAATTATATTATTAATTATTAGTCCCACTAATTTTACCCCAATAGGTGATGACTCACCAACCTCTATCCAACAAACGGTGACCAAAAAAGCCTCTATTAAGAGTCCTTGAATGGTTACAATCCAATAGTAGAGTTATAAATATTATTTTAATAAAACTATACTAATTTAAGGTTTTCAACCTAAATTTTTTCAAAAATCAATCACGCAAGCCCACAACATGTCCAATAAAATAGGATGGTCCTCTTGGTTTGAACATATGTCTTGGTTTGAAAGTACATAACTAGTCTCAACTCAGTCCCAAACACCTCCTAGTGGCTCCTCTATAACTAGTACATGAAATAATAATCATGGTTATAGATAAAAATCATGGGAACCCTGTGTAACAATATAACCTTATAAGTATACATCCATCCAATGATTTTGAAAAAATCATGCTCCTATATATAAAAAAAAATACTTTGTCTTGGTCAGTTACTCTATTATCACCTAGATAGTGTTACAAACCTTCACAAATCATGGAAGACCCATCATGAAATACAATAATATGATATTTTACTTCAACTCAATAAATTATAGGGGATGACTCACACTAGTAGGAACCTAGTGTTTTGTCTTCACCAACAGATAGTTGAGAAAACATGATATAAATTCAACGACACTATACTTAATTCTATCCCACCAAACCATGTTTATATATTCTTCATGCATTTTTATCAATCAAGGATGTACCACTAGATGAGAAATGTAAAACTCCCTCAGAACCTCCTCAGAAAAACTGACTATCATCGCTATTCATCCACGAATGATGATGGAAGGATCCCCACCTTTAGAGAATCTATTAGTTGAATAAAAAAAACTATTTAGTTACATAAGATCTCAAATATATAGCTATAAAATATGCCTCCGATTTTGAGTAAGTAGTATGGTGGCCACCGCCATCAACTAAAGATAAGAAAAATCACTTTCTTCCACCAAATCCAATTTAATCCTAGACAACTACCCATATTCCTCCTCTATCAACTAAGAATGATACTTCTTGCTAACGGTATTAGCTACAACATTTACAGTACCTAGTGTACAGACTATCTCAAATTTATATTCCTTCATGAAGTCTAACCATCACCTCTTTATTAGGGTCATATCTCTTAATTAGAAGATATAACTAAAACTATTTTTATTATTGAATACTAAAAATAACTCACCAAGGAGATAATACATACATTTTTTTGGAAAATTCAACTATTTATAGATTCAAGACAAAAATTTATGTAATTCCAAGCATTAGTTTAAAGCTTCCTATCGTTTTATTTGATCACTTTTTATTTCTTTTTTAGAGAATGCTTAAGGCTAGTCCTTGCAGCTTTAAAATGAACCTCATATTTAAATCAATCCTCTATATTTCATAAAAATGGATCACTCATAAAAATATATTTTAACATGATAATATAAAATTTATAATATTGTGATAAAAAGTTGGGATATCCTTTTCAGTTAAGGGAGTTGAAGGGAGTTGTGATCCTATTTAAAAATTCCATAAAACTTCAATAATATCCCACTATACGAAGGAGGATTTTCACCACAAACACCATATTGGGGGTCTCCTAAGCCATAAAAATATTGAACATCATGGGATCCATTAAAAATATTCCCTATGATAAGTAATTTCCATGGAAATGAACTTATCAAATCTAAAACATACGAATAGAGTGGTTTATATAAAGATAATGTTCGCATTGTAAGTTAGGGATAATCCTCGGGTCTCTGGAATGGTCTGATTGCATATGAGAGTATATGATAATGTCATGAATGAAAAACACCAATAAATGAGCCAAATATTTCTATATTATTTTATTCATGAGTCCATTGATCACTTCAGGGTATTTCATTTCATCGAATAATATTATTAGGAACTCGTAGTGTTTATAGAGACACTAGAATGCCATCTTTGTGATATCCTAATTATGAACCCAAATATAATGATATCATAACATGAGAAAGATCCATTAAAAAATCTATTTTTTATATTTTAGGTGATCATTGATCTATGGAACATGGTATTTATTCTCAACTATGACCTGGTTCAGGAAATGATAGTCAATACAATGTTTCAAACTTCTGTACTACTTTGTAATGTACAAAACACAGTCTACAAATTGTGATACACAACATATAATAAATACCTTCTATTATAGATCATACAATAACAAATTTACAAACCTATTCTCTATCATCCCCATATGATATGTTGTAAATGATATTGATGTAGTCCATAGTTGTAAGAATTTTTTGAAATAATTCTTTCAAAAAGGGGGAAACCCTGTAACTTACTTCAAGAAAGTGTTTTTTATGATACCTTATTAGACTATTAGATTATATTGTTACATGTTTGGTCTCCATCTATGATTCACAGTACTAATTTATAAAGGAAAGTGTCTTTACACTACTGGGGTGGTGATTATTACACCTTGATTGAAATTTATGGTTGCAATTTCTGCATTTCCCACTGAAGAGTTTCTTTCCTATAATATGACACTAGTATAGATTTAATACATGCCCTTGAATCTCAATCATGATTCCATATTCATGTAGGAATCAACTAATTACATCACATTCAATATTATCTAGGTTAGAAAATTTATTAGATATAATGATTAAGTCACGCATGTTGAACATCTATTTTATCTTCCTCAAGATAAGCCATAGTGGAATATCGTCTTTTTCACATGGGGAATCTAAGGCTCATAATCTAAGGAATCATGTTCACAACAAAAAATTATAATTATTCTAATCACATAATGTATCCTAGGATCATTACCTTTGCAATCCCATGCTTTTCACATATGGAAACTTTTTCTCATCACATATGGATTCTTATGATAATCACTTAAGTAATATTATGATCATCAAATGATTAATATCATGATCAGCACATGATACATCATATAATAATCACACCAGATAGGATGGATTTCTAAATAATCAATTTCGGGTCATCCTATACTCATCACATATGGAATCTTCTACTCATCTCATAAAAATGAATGGTATTCTAGATATTGTCACAATATAGTAGGGTTATGTTGTTACTCTTGCCATGAATGGGTGAGAACATCTTAGAGTTCATTGGGGAGACAACTAGTTTGGAACTCTGTGGATGATGCTCATGGTTTAACACCAATGGGGGAATTAATGGGTTAGTTTCCTATAGAGGATTCTCGGGGTTTAAGTTTTAGTGGTGAAAACTAATGATTTCGAGTTAGGTAGATGAACTCATGGTTTTCATTCAATTGGAAAACAATCATATTTTATATTCCCTTGGGGAAACTCGTGGTTTAGAGTCACATGTTAGGTAATCATGGTTTAGAGTTCTATATGGGTGATATATAGAATAAATCTTCATAACGAAGTGATTTGTGATACTTGGTTCTTTCAGTGATGTGTTTGTGTTTAGAAGAATATTACATCTCTATATATCTTTAAAGGAGAAAATAATGGTATTGAGATATTGGGATTGAACCTTAAAGAGGTATCCAATACAACACATTTGAGAAGAAATCAAAATGAACATAGTTTGAGTTTTATAGTTTAGGGTCATCTGAAAGGATATTCCCATGAAGTTTAACATCATGTGGTAAGGATGATTATTCCACGAAGGGAGTGAAATCAAGTGTTAGGGTGGGGATTAGGAATTATGGTTTCCAAGTTCTTCTAGGAAGTAAAAAAGGATATATGTGGGGCTAAAACATGTGCTTCGCAACCTATTCGTGGGAGAAATTAGAAATGATGCTGCCCAGCCCATGCTTTATGAAAAGGGTCACGGGTTTAAAGTTTGAGATATCAATTGTTTGTAGAACCTAGATCACATGGATACATTTTCCATGTTCCCTAAATTTTTATGAATTTATGTTTCATGATTGGAGGGAATCTAATGTGATTTTATTATATAGGTTTCTTGCATGTTTGATATTACATAAGATCTTGAATTATGTAAAGTTTCGTCCCTTTAGTGATATATTTTACTAATTATTGAGAGTTTCATGGAAAAATATCAAGGGTATGTAAATACATTTAAGGAATTTCATTTTATAAATAATGTTATATTATAACCTGTATAAGTCCATGGAGGATCATTTGGGTTTCAAAAAGTACAAAAATGGTTGTTGTGTTAGTTCAGTGATTTGGATTCCCCAAAATCAAAGATCCCAAGTTCAAGCTATTAAAATGGAGAGTTTATGGTAACTATAGTATCTAGTATCATATAATTATACATCCTCAAAAGAGTTATTTTATCATATAATTATAGACATGAATTATGCCTCTAGTAATAGAATTATGTGACTCAAGATGCATGAGATTATGGAATTTTCCCGAGGGCTTCTTATATCATATTTAATTCACCTCATATATTTTATAGTAATGTTTTCTGAGGAAAATAATGAACCCATTCATTATTTATTTTATTGGGAAATAATATAATCAAATTAATAAGATACTTTTGTATTTCATGAATTTTATCCTCTTAGTTCATGTAACTCTGGCCAACCCATTCTCTATAAACTTGGCTGGGTTCCTAGAGGGGACTAGGAGCACTTTATAAAAATTGAATAATTTCTCTATTTTCCTAGAGCGTAGCTTTGGTAGAGAGTTGTGGGATCAAAATCCTTATCCTTCATAAAACTCCCCTTTTATGAAAACATAATTTCTGGATTGAAGATTTTTTGAAGAAGAATTCATCCTTCTATCAGGATAACATGCACAAGGGAACATTATTCAAATAGTCTCCATGAACTATAATGGTAAATGTTTTCCAGAAATATATAGATGTATTCCAATGACATTGATGTTTCTAAAACATCGAGAAGATAGATGAAATAGAACCCTGGATAGGGTTAAATAAAAAATATACAACCTCAACATTAGATATTGGAATACATGCTGACTAAGGAGAAAAAATATCACCCACTAAGAAATAATCTACCAATGTATATGTTTTTCTTGTAGATTATGTCATAATCCTAAACATTAACCTTGAAAACCATGGTTAATAGTTCATAATATTTAGGGAAATAGTTTGTTGGAACATTCCTACTATTGTTTATCTTATGAGTGATCACAACTGAAAGTCTTCATTCAGACTCTATAACCACACCCAGATGATCAACAATGAACTATCAATGGTCAGTGTGTCTCTACCTCCCCATTAAAATAATTTCTAGGCCATTATCATGGACAACTACTATGTCTACAAAGATGAGAGGTACCAATTCCTTGGATAAAACTTTACTGATGAGTAGGAATGGGCCTACAGGGCCTAACTAACATATTATGATTTTATAGATCACCTTCTCAGTGTTGGGTTTAATGATAGGATATAGGCCTCATAGATCCATGTCTTTCTCCACCCTAGCCTAATTCCATAACCATTAATAAAGTGGTTTATATATAATAAAACCTTCCATATCGGTCATAGACAGGTCAAGATCAATATATGGGGAATCCATTAGATCATATGATTCCCCATATTTGGTTCCATGTATGATGAGTTCTTTTTTCTATGGAATACTTTGGAAGATCTATATAAGCTTCCATTATTGATATAGTAATTATTGAGGGATTTGTGGCATGCTCAATGGAATGAGTCATTCCTCTATATAGATGTCATGTTCAATGTGTGGTTTTGGATTTATCTCAGTATGACTCAATATCATATTCTAGGGGGGATGAAGGTGTTCTTTATATTGTCAGTATGTGGAAGTCCTGGGTCATCTTGGATCCTTTTAGAACAAGGCCAGTATAATGAATGGAGATTCAATATAAAGAAATCATCCCTAGATCTAATACTTGAATTTTTTTAGTGTAATTTATTATTGGATATTTCCTTCAAGTTATATATTATCATATGGGTGGTGTATCTCATCACATTCATCTTGGTGACATTACTAGTGAGAAAATACTAGGTCATCATCATTGTACACATTTTGGAAAGGAAATATGAAATGATTGGGAATTCTAGTTGGGGGAACATTAACATTTTCCACTTCATCAGATTCAAATTTTATATCATTTTTTGTGAATGTTGGGAGAATGATTATCTAAATTTGATCTCCCTCTGATACAGTATTTAGAATGACATTGCTCAACATTTCTAGGATAAGGCCCCCACCTATCGATAAAACTAGGATAGCCTCAAGGATTGGGTATCATGACCAATTCATCATTGACCCATTCCCCACTCCAATCAATGAAACTATAGAAAATGGATGGACAATTTCATAGAATGTTCATGTATGATATCCTTCAGAGGTGGCGTGTTGGATACATGAATTGACGCCATCGTCATTTAAAAAAAACACCCCACATCTGTTAATACTCTAGATCTACTACATTTAGTGGATTACTCCAAAGGTGTATAGTAGAGTATATCTTGAAATACATCCCATATTAATCAAGAAAATATAGTATATTCTCACCCATGAATACACCAATTGTATGAATGTAGTATTGGAAGTTGGTTCTCTTATTGTGTCAGTCCATGTATATGCCAGAATCTAAACATAGGTATACCCAAGGGTGATACTGGGGAAACATGTGATATATGTAGAGCTTATAAATGATCCTTGTGGTAGTAAGGTAGTGTATGTATCAAAACCAAGGATGTTCTCCAGTCGAGAAGGGGAGAACATGGATAAGTAGTATTGGCTTATAAGGAACCTTTGAGGACTCCTACATGTCATCAAGGTTAGACCTCTTGGGTGGGTGAACCTATTAGTTGATGAAACAATGAAAATATACTTTTAGATTGAGGTGAGGCATTTAATATTGTTTAATCTACATCCATCATAGATCTGAGAAAATGTCTATAGTAAATTATAGAATCTTGAAATATGTGACCTGTCCCAAATTATATCAGATGAAATCTAGGATATACTTGAACTTCAAGTGTAGATCATTTTAGTAGTATCTCTAGTCTACTAGGATATTCCTATCAGACATTAATAGTTTTATAATTTCATATTCAACTCCCTGGTTAGAAATTATAGACTATATACATGACCTGTAGGCCCTTTCATATTATAGTTGTGAGGGATACCCCTTCACCATATAAGTGTTCATAATTTTCAGTGAACTGCTCATCAAGGGACTAAATCTCTTTCAGTGGATGAGGAAGTAGAGATGAGGGATTTGTGAAATGAAAACTCTCAGGGAAGAACTGCAGAGCTTATATACTCTTTATATTAGGGAGATGAGACTCTATGGGAAGATGATACATTATATGGGGTAACCTCAAAATCCTACAACCTATGAAAAATCATTGGTCAATATTGAATAAAAATAAATTTTGATGGATATATCTTATTAAAATAATTGAGTGAGAAAGATGGGGAGGGTACAAAATAGCCTCAAGGCATGTGCTAATGAGGTATATAATGAAAATAATAGTTATATATGATGTTCCACCATCTGATTTTGTGGAGACAGTATTATCTATTAATTATGTGTGACATTTGATGAAGTTGCCCATCCACATATTAGGGATCCATCGTTTAAAATCTAACCCTATATTTTCTATTGGTGATTTTCATACATTATATGGGATCATTTTATTTCAACATTTGAGATCCACTATGTCAAGGTGAGGTTTCACCCATGGTGACTTCTAAGGTTCCTATTGATATTGAGGGTTGTTTAGTAGTGGAAAATCCGATGAAGATTCATGTTTTTACCTATCGATAGGTACAAAATACCTGGAAGTTCATGATTATAGGAACAATGCCTTCTATGAAATAAGGTACGATGAACTTTCATCCCCCTATTAATTTTTTATTTCCTCATTATCTATGAATTTTATTAGGTTTAATTATCACCAAAACTTTAAATAATATATTTATTCCTTTTGATAGTGTTTACCATGCAAGAGCAGGAACTCAAAATGTTAATGCACTAATGAGAAACATTAAATAACTCAATTGATTATAGGGATTCACCTAAAGTTCCCATAACTCAATAAAGTGATATTGACATTATATTAGTGGTAAGATAGTATCATGATTCACCCGCCATTCGAACAAAACCTACCATGGTTACCAAGGTTGAATATATTTCTAGCAAAACTTAGTTATGGGAAATAGAGATTATCTTCAGTGCATTATACCTTGACATATTTGTTGGTGTGGAAACTCCATGAGGTTATTTATCTGGGGCCTCATCCTTCAAATAGAGAGAAATATTATGGAACAATATATGTAATATATGAATTAATTCTGTAAATTATTCCTAAAATTGAATCATTAGTATCTTGAAAAATTGTCTAACTTATTTTGGCAGTGTATCCACTAAAGATGCATCCCTTGAAAGGGTAAGGGATTTAGGCATTGACCGCATAGGAATAAATCATCACCCATCAGATGATATATTGGGTAGACTAGACACTGACTGTGATAATTTCTTATTATGGTGATCACACTAGAAGTTTCATGATTGGGAAAGATATTGAGGCACTAATTTTCCCTAAAAACCCTACCATAACTCAATATGTAGATTATCCACATATGTAGAAGGACATTGTGGAGCCACTTCCTATATAGGACGAAGCTGGAGACCTAATCCGTCATCACACATTATAGTTGAGTTCATCAGAGTTGAAGCCAAAGCTGGAATAATAGTATCCACTCCCTACACAATTATGAATGTACCATCCTAATCCTAAGGATGAATATGACTTGGCTCCAGATGTGGTTGGGGAAAACTAGGTAATTCAATCTAGTTCCTGTAATAACATTCAAACATTCATGAATTCACCTCCATAATTCAAATAGAGGGATAGATAGAATGCTCTGGAACTAGTTGGTAAACATGAGAGGTAGTGGTTTTACAACCATTGAATCTATATAATGTCCTATAAGTTTCTTACTAGGAGAGAGTGGTCAAAGGCATGATAGTTTGACTATTCCAGTGATGCATTAGTGTTTCATGGTGTGGAGGCTCTTCTAGTGGCTCAATAATCCAATACCAAGAAAGAGTTTAAGGTAAATAAATTATAGGAACATTCCAAGATATTATAATTTGAAAAAGTATTCTAAAGGGAATGACCTTCCATTAATGAATATGTACTTTCTCAAACCTCATATCAAGTGGTGGTGTGTTGGGCTCTTCAAGATGATTTCATGATATAGGAGTTTCTTATACTCCCATAGGTAGAGGAGGATATAGTGGATCTATGTAGTCAATAATCATATATTTACACCTATAGAATATTGATAACCAAGATTAAGGAGGCTTTAGTTCAATAACAATAGTATTTATTTTTTAATAACATGCCCATGTTTCTTGATAGCTAGCCATATTTTTCTGATTAATAAAAATATAACTTTTTTGAACCCTCTATTTTGAATTAACTAGCTCCTGGTCATACTAATGAAACAATCTAGCAAAAACCTCTTATCGCATGTGAGTCAAGATAGTTGTGAGAACCATTAAATAAATAGATGACCATTGATATTATGCGACATTGTGTAATAGGGGTGGATGGGTCTAGGTTGAAATGTCGCATCAACCACTGATGGGAAACTCATATATATGATGGAATTAGGTTGGTTTCATTTTAGGAGTTTTATTCCCTATCAACTTCAATGTATACACACTGGATGAAACACTAAAAGGATGTTATAAATTAACACGATAAAAGGTACAGTAGGAGAAAGGTTATTTGTGATGTCAAGAGTCTGAATAAAATGATAAAAAGTGTATACAATTTTAATATAACCATTGAAAAATTATGAAACATGAGTTTCACTATAAAACTATTGGGGATACTTCTATTGGGATGTGTACCCTAGAGGGGTGGTGTGCAATGGGAAACTATTTCATTACTATAGTGTAGTTAATTTCAAACTGATGAAATTGATTCCTCTAGGATGTGTACCCTAGAGGGTTAACATGCTATGGGGTGATATTACCTCACTATAGTGGATTCCATTCAAAAATAAGGTAGGGAATAAATCTAAATTGGGGAACACAATGTGTTCCTATGGAATCATTGGATACTTAGTAAGAGTTTCATCACTCTTAGCATAACATATTTATAAATTATTAATATTTATAGGGAGTACCAAATAGATGGAATACATGAAATCCAAACAAAAACAACGATTATTTGAGAGATATAATAATATGACTCAATCATTTTATAAAGATGAAACTCATTTGACCATCAAGGTTTCTTGTTTAGGATCAAATACCATTGATGATGTATGGGATAATAGTTTAAGGAAGTATATCATCAAACATTGTGTTTTTTGAGTTTAATTTCATACATATTTGACTATGGGTTGTTCCTAGTTTATATTCATGCAACATATATGAAGGGGATTTCCTTTTGGGGTAATTAAAATAGAACAATGAGTCATGAATTTGAGGATAATGCAAACAATACTAAGGAGTTATTCTTTTATGTTCATCTAATAAGGATAATTTCATTTATGGTCAGGAAACCATGAAAAGGAGGTGTTCTTATTAATATCATGTAATTAGGACCATATATTGTTCCTTTTAATGTCACATAACCCAAAATAGATTCATGTAGCTTAACTTTATGTGGAAAATAGAAAGTTGGTTGTGTATTTTAAATTCTTTTAACTATAACTGAAGCAGTCTTAAGTTAGTCCATATAGATATAGAGAAAAATGAAATACATTTAATGAATTAGGATCCCACAAATTAATAAGATCATCCTATTAGGTGAGTGATTTATCTTTAAATTCATTTTCTTGGAACTTGGTTTCTTGATTAGGGTCATAGAATGTAGACAATACAATTAGCGAGTAGTGTCACCTTAGAATTGGTTAGAAGAGATTGCCTATTGAGATAACTGAACTCTAACATCATATGGGTGGTAATGGGAATTTTTATCTTCCCCCAATATAGAAGATCGAAGCATCATAATGTTTCTAGAGAAGCGTAAATCATGACACACATAGTTCTTGTGGGAAAAATATTTGTTCGGTATTAATAACACATAGGGATGGGGAAGATGGTAGGAACCCCAGTAAGAGATGGGGAACCAAATAATGATTTGAATTGGTAATTCTATCATCAATGATCAAATGTTAATAAATATTTCCCATATAGATTTCCCACATATGTGGGGAAAGGGGAATCATCCTAGTATTGGGGGAATGAGGGGGTTCAATATGAATCAAAGGTGTATCCTATGTTTTGGGATATAATGGGGTTAGAACTTATGGTTGGATCCTTGACAAGGTGTATGTATATCAACACATATCTCATGTAGTGGGAATAAATACACAAATAGTTATAGGAGAGTTATGGTATGTGGGAAATACCAAATGAAGGGGTGTCCTATTTGAAGAGAACTAAAACATCATGTTGTTTTAAGTCACGTGATGGGGATAATACCGAGTAGTTTAATTTCATATAGCCAAGTTATCGATCAAAAGTTTGATGTAGTATGCTAAGGAAGAAGACCATGTAGTTTAACATCATGCAGTGATGGTGTTGATCACGAAGTTTGCTTTCATATGGTGTGAATTATATTTTTCTCATAGTCTAAAGTCACTATTACTAGAATGAGGAGTGAGTTTTTTTATTTTATGTATTTTCATCTTGATCATGTTAACAAAAAATTAAACTAGAACCTCTAAGATCACATCAGTTATGATCAGTGTGAGAAAAAAAGTAGGGAAGATTGCATGCACCACATAGGAGTGCTAGATAGGGATTGTTTGACCAAGTTTAGAAGGTTAAATCTACCTATAAGGAATATTGAAAAGGTGAGGAAAATAATTAGGTAGTTATATATGATTTATTCACCCTGAAAACTTATTGGAACATATAATTGGTTCACTAAAAAGGTGTTAAGACTCCATTTGAGAAATTTGGGGGGGGGGGTAGAAAAAGGGTAAATCAAAACTTCTAGGATCTGAATCAACAACGTAGGTGATAGATAGGTTTATGATGGTCATTGAACATGTTCAAAATAGTGGTACCATGTCATACTGTCAATAATGGGGGAAAGAAAATTATTTTCAATCATTGAAAACATTTTAAACACTAGATCTATCACATTACTTATAATAAATATTCCTCTAAGATATATACCCTAAACGAGTGGATATCTAAGACTACGGTTTCATTTCATCATTTTAGGGGATTATTATTGGAAATTAATGGTTGGTGGGGAAACTAAATCTCTACTAACATGATGTGTGGACATGTAATAATGAAATATTCTTAATAGGGAGTTCAAGAAACCTAGTGTTACACTTTTCTTCATTGATCATATTGATGGGGTACACTAAGTCTGAGAGAGTGTAAAACTAATGGGATACATGGGAAATGTTTAACTGAACCTTATGGATAACCGGTTTTTCATAGATGTTTTATATCTTAACTTCATCTATCTTGGACCATGAAGGTATGAAATTCTATATGACTAAGGGGAAGGGAAAACATGGTTTAAACCGGGGACCCATAATATTATTGAAAACCTCAAGGAGAATAATTACAAGTTTAAGATCATGGAACATAGACTTAGTATATATTTTATTTTAGGTTAATATAGATCCAATTAGGGGGGATGATGTAACCTAAATAGAAATCTGTATGGAAAACCCAACATGAATTGAGAGAGTTCGATGATAATATAGTTGAACTCAGATATCCATGGACATAATTTAAGATCATGATTACTGGACCATGGTAAAGCTATAATTTTAGGACATTAAACATTGAATATCTCCTTTTTAGTGTGGATCCTCCATGACATGCATGGGAAAAGGAAACTCAACAAAGGGGCTTCGAGTACCATGATAAGGAAAAGGGAATGAGTGACCAATAGATAAGCCTATGATAGGTGATCTATGAACCCATACATATCTCATGATATGAGAATCAATCCACACTTAGTTCTATACGAATATATGTCTTATACATAGATCTCAGTCATGTAAAAAAATTGGGAGAATGAAATTTTTGTATACTCCAGTGAGAAAAGAAAGACTCAAACCCAATAAGGGTTAGTAAAAGAATAATCACAAAGAGAAGAAATTTATATTGATGCAAATTCCATGGATATACCTAGGATAAGACAGTTAGGATTAGTAAATTTATTATAATACAGGAATAAATCAATACATTACTCTATTTAGGTGGTGTGGTAGGTGCCCAATATGAGAGGGGGATGTACTTTTAGGTGAGAACCCCAAAATAGTTTATTTTTTAAGAATCATACAAAAATAAATTGAATTTATTTTTTAGGTCATTTATCTAGGACCGATTCCAATGCACTTTAACATCATGCAATAAGAATATTGACAGCATAGTTTAATGTCATATGATAAGGATGATATACTATTCAATTTAATGTATTTCTGTTGGGACCAATTTGTCATGTAGTTTAGGATAACATAATTAGGTCCCATTCCATGTAGTTTATATTGTTTTTTAAGGACTTAATTATGATCATTTAAATTATTTATTAATGGGAAAAATATTCTATGAATCATAACATCATGAAATAAGGAATTTTTTAAGGAAATTTAATGTCGTGAATCTGGGACATATATCATGTAGTTTTATATAATACAATAATGAATTGTGTTCTACATATTTTATAGAATTATATTTAGGACCATAACAAAATTTAATTATTTCTAAATTACTTCGGTATGAACCACACATTTCTGGGTGGTTTGATTTACTCTTCACATATGGTGATCAATGATGACACACCACTAGATTATACCTTCTGAATGGTGAATGTGCCTTCACATTAGGGCTCCATCATCAGTATTTTTCAACTAGTTATCATTATCTCTCTCAGATACATTGAAAGATCACCTTGGAGGAAAGAGGAAAGATGAACCCTTTTGTTTAATGATCCATACACTCGACTCTAATGATCCATAATATTTTTCATCATTTGGAGCCTATTATAATCAAGGGATTTCAATTTATATAGGTATAATTGAGAGTTATTTTCCTGTATCAACTTATCATATATTGTTATTTGGAGAGATGATATCTGAACAAAAATGTGTCGCACTTATTCTTGTTATTACAATTGGAATAAACAAGTCACCTCGGTGGAGGTTCGAGTTATCGTCTGATATGACCAAAAAGCATTAATGAGCTTTTCATCCAAGGAATTATTATTTTGGAAAAAAATATTGTTATAAATATCTCTCTCACTCTCATAGTGGTTTAATTATCAGAAAAAAAATCTCTTAAGGATTTAAAATTTTCAATGATTGCTTCTTAGTTATATCAATGGACATCCAAATCATGTCCTTAATGAATCAAATTATGGGATTCGATGACATCTTGATGATTATTTATGAATCATGTTAGACCTTGTTTTATGTTTTGAGGAACATTAAGAGACATGATTAATTATTTTAAGGTAGTTAGAAGTTACATATAATACCATTGAGGGAATCTAGAAAACCATGGTGGTGTTCTCTTCCCAGTAGGTAGCACTGGATACCCGATGCACTGCCACCAAACACTACAAAAAACACCAATTAGTGACATTTTTTCATTAGTGGTGTTTTATAATAACACTAATTTATTTACCAATATATCTAAAAAATCACTAAATTAGGTTTCACTAAATTATCGACATTTATAAATGTTGTGAATTTAACGGCGTTTATAAAGGTTGTAAATTTAGTGACATTTATAAAGGTTGCTAAATGGTTTCGTTTATAAATGTCACTATCTAGAAAAACCACATTTACCAACATTAATTAGGAATGTCACTAAATTAGAGATGTTTATAAGAATATATATTTATAGTTTCCTCATTTATTGACATTTTTTAGAAACATCGGTAAGTGAAACCATATTTGCCAACATTTCTAAAAATCATTTGTTTTTTTCAAATTTTATTTTTTATATTTTTTATATTTTTAATTTTATTTATACAATAAAAAAAATATCACTCTAAAGGTACCGCACTCCCTCTATATAGTTCCATACCCTATACCTCCAGTACCCCCCCCCCCCCCATATTACTCTCCATATACTATAAAACCCTTATTTTTTATATAATTCTTTTTGAATAAATTAAATTTTAATTTATTTATTAAAATGAACTACGTCAAACATTCCTTTCACACAGAACATGATATTATCAAATGCTACATGGAACATCGACTAGGAATACGTAACATGGAAAATTAATATGGTGTGCATAACATGGAACATGAACTTGGCGTATGTTATATGGAACATCGACTTAGCATACACTATGGACAACAACGATGTTTCTACCCAAATGGCCCGAAGGCCTTCATTTTTATTGATTTTTGATCACCCCCCTTACAAGGGATAGGGGGAACCCTTACAAGGATCATAGGCTCAAAGATTACAGGGCCCGTAGGCTTAGGAGAGTAAATGACTGGAAGGTCATAGGTAATTCGACCAGAATATCTACAAGGAAATTCCCCTCCCTAGCATCTGCATCATGATAGTATCTCTCCACCTTTGCATGGCTGTCTAGATAGGCTTCTTGTGAGAGCATAGGCTGGTCCCGATGGCATAGACATACCCTCTCATTCTAAAAAATCCATTTGACTACTCTAGTGAGTGCACCTGCTCTGAATCCTTTTCTGGGGAAGCTCCTTTTTTTCTATTCTATCTGGGGCAACTACATGTGGCCCAAATTCCTTAAAGGTGGCTTGAAAGCCCAACTGACCCGACAGCTTGGGTGGCCCGAAAGCCTTAAGGACTCCAACCCCAAACCGGTGGCCCAAGTTAAATAGTTCTAACTGCTACAGTACCAAACAATACCTTCTACAGTACCCACACAGTGTACAATACCTGCTATAGTACCAATACATTGTACAGTTCTGGAATAGATAATGAAAGATATGATTTTTCGTAATGTCCTTTTGTGTTTAAAAATGTCGTTCTCTAGAATAGAATTCTTTTAATGTCATTATTTGACCAATAATAAAAATAATTTTAGACACATTTAGAAATTTAATTTCATAAAATAAACTTCATTTTTTGAATTTATAATTCTGAATTTATCTTAGGGTGGCTTTTTGGTATTTTTTAGAAATTTCATTTTTTTAATGAATGGTTAAAATTACACAATTTTAATTAATAACATCATTTTAGTTTAAATAATTATTAATGTTAAATTTTAATTTAATTGTTAAGTCCTAATTAGATCAATTATAAATATATTAATACAATTTATATAATTATAAAGAATTTCACTTGGAAATTGAATATAAAAACATAACAAAATTTTGAACATTTTTCTACTTTAGAAACTAGTTATTTCATCCTATCTGCAGGATTAGAATTAATTTTAATTTTACACTAAGGTCAATTGAATTTTGAAAAAATAACATACAACATTAAAATATGTATAATATTTAGAGTCTAATAACATAAAATTATTTTTTAACAAATAAATCAGTAAAAGTGATTAAAATTAATCACAACGATTAAGGTCAAATTAAACATAATTAGAGACTAGTCCTTAATCATAGGGGCCCAAATAAACTATAAACATGTAATAAACCCATTTTATGGAAATTATTAGGTCATTAACCTTCCATTATTGATTTATTTTTGTCTTTTATGACTTTTGTTGGTAATAACATGTTTACACCTAAATAGTTTTCAAAAAATCCATGTGAGTCCTTTTCCTTCCCTATAAAAGGCCACCACCTCTCCCAAATATTCACTCCTATAAATAATCCTCTATTCTAACAATATCTTCCTAATACAATTCCCAAAATCCATCCCTTCCTCATATAAGACTTCCTATGGGATGAAGGGAATCGAAGGAATCATTTTGGCAAAAACCAAAAGGAGTTACCTAATTAAGAGGTAACATATTCTCTAAAGTCATTTATTTATTTTCATTATCCACCCCAACACTATATTAATTCCATTATTGAACAAAAACACCAGTATCCTAAATAAACTACGTATTTTTTATGCTAATAATTTATCATACAATTACACACACCTCCATCTATTGGGTAACGAACATTTTTTTTGCGTGTATGACGAACTGCATCCTCACTAAATGATGATTGTTAAATTTTCTTTACCACCTATAATGGTGAAAATTATTATGGTCACTCTATTTATGTTTTCATATATTATATTTATTATTTCTTTATGAATCTTTATTCCTTTATAGCACATATTGTTTTACTTTCCATTTCGTGTTAATATGATTATTTCATTTGAGGAACCTCCCCCTCAAAGTGATGTGATTCATTCACACACTACATGGAATGTATTAAGGATGGGTTTGGAGAATATATATGATATATATGACATAATATTTCTACTATAATAATGATATATATACATATTTAATTTACCTTATTTCTTACAATACGACTATAAAAATAAAAACAACGTTCATGCGTACGTATGGATTACCTTCTCCATGAACGATGTATTCCATTTCATAATTCTATATTATATGTATAATTATAATTTTAAATAAACAGTATATAAATGATATTTTTATCATTTTTTAAATTTTATAATCATAATATATTTATAAGTACCAATGATATAATAAATTAAGACACATGTGAAAAACAAAGCGAATATTATCTGAAGTCAAACCTTAACATAGGTTGGTCAACAAACGGGTAATATAAGGTCATAATAAAATAGTATATGGTATTATATATAATAATATGGATTGGTAAAATATATATAATTATTTTATAATTATTTTCTTGGTGTTTTTAATATGTACTAAGAGTGTCAAGACACAAGGTAAGGGAATTTCATCTAAAATGTTTTTTGTGAGAAAGATGCTTTATTCACCACCCATTCATTTTGTTTGGTGTATGTACTGACCTTGATTGTATTATATGTATCTTATAATTAAATTTATGGGTATTAAAATACCCATTTTATGATCATTAATTCATGGGGTGTAAGTTTCAGAATTTACCAAATCGGTGAAATAGTTTTGTCTCAATTTGGGTTCTCCAAAACTCTTGTTTTGTTATGCACCTAAAATATTTTTGAGGTTTATATAATTCCATTTTATATTTTATATCATGAATATAAATATTTTAATTATATTTTATGCTTTATTTAATTTTATTTTCTTACATGTATAGTATGATCCCATGTTACCAATTTATAAGAGTTTATTGAGACATACTCATCGGTTTTTTCCAAAATATTCATGTTTATGATTCAATTAGTGAAATAATATCATCAATATCTCAAGAAAACTCACGAGTTTACTTATCCTCTATTTACTCAGGATATAATAATGTATATTTACCTTTTTTTACACTTTTTTACTTAAGATAATTTTTTAAGTAAAATATTTCCATCTCTCTCCGGTCGAAAATATATTTTATTCAAACAACATATTTTAAAAAATGTTTTCAATGATGTTTTCAGAAATTATTTCAAAAGATATTTAAAGCCCATTTTCAAGGAAAAGGGATATTAAAAACATTTTACGATCTTTAATTATTCTTTTATTTTTGTTCAAATCTAATTTAGAATAAATTTTTTTTAATGTTTTCATATGTTTTAAAATTAATTTTCAATTCAGAAAGGATATTTTCCTCAAGAAATGTTTTTAAAAGATCGTAAATATTTTTTTCCCATCTAAGAAAACATATGTTTTTGTTACTCATTACTCTTTGGGGAAATTATTTAATGGTTTTATTCTTATTATTTCTGTTAAGGGATTATATTTTGGCAACGTGATGTTGATGAAACCTGTTTCACATTCATGGGTTATATGAATTTGAAACCCATTTCTCTTTTCAAGTTTATTCTTTTGATGAAATGATTATTAACCCTATATTTTTCCAAATGTTTTGTTATGATTACATGTTTATTATACCCATTTCATTTAATGGGTTATGATATGATTGTTTATGGTTTTGTGGAACATGTATATGTGATTTTTGTAACACCCCGAGATTTTTTGACATATATTATTTTAAATTTATTTGATGTCTTCTATTGTACACTACACCAAGATTAGCTTGTACTATACGGACCACCATATTAGCTTGCAGTATACGCAACACTATTCTTGGCTCATGTTACACACGATTCCAAGTTCGTTTTGTTGAAATTATTATATCCAACATTAAGTATAGATTTTGTTTAATGTATAAATGAAATATGTTTTGATTATGTTATACGCGACACCAAAAGGAGATTCCACTAAACGTAGCCCTAACTTGGCTTGAATTACATGAAATTGAGACCTTCCTCGATAGTGTGTGTGGTGCACAATAACGGGTTTCACTAAACAACGATATGTTATTAAAATATTATATAAATTAGCCTTTATGAATAGTAATACCACTTTTTGAAATTTTATAAATTTTATCATTCAAAATGGAATTCATTTTTGGATTTGGAATATTGATATTAGCCTAGGGTGAATTTTTTATATTTTTTTGAAAACATTCAACTTTTGATGAATAGTGAAAACACTAAGTTATTAGTTAAAACTGACTTTTATTGAAATAATCATTTATTTTGTTTAAATATATTTTAGGTAAAAATAGATACATAATACCTATATAAGTTCAATATAATTCATTGGAGTCATTTTATAATAATTTTAGATATATAAAATTTTTATTGAACTTTTTACCGTCTTTTACCCACCTCCTAGGAGAATTTGAAAATTTACATAAAACATAATTTTACCACTTCTGTGAGTTGAATTTAGAAAATTTTAGAGACTCAGTTAATATCAAGGAGTAAAATTTGGTTCAATAAGATAAAAATAATTTTTGGTGAATAGTAACATTTCACTTTTATTTACCATTGTTAAAAGTAAATAGGGTAATTAAGGGTAAAAATGATATTATTATTACCCAAACACATGTAATAATTCTATTGGATAAGTTTAATTCGACAAAAAACAACCTTATGAGTAAAATATTACCCTTTAGGTGCACATGGATTAGATTAGGACATTAATTATTATTTTATTTAAAGAAGAGTGAAAAGAGTTAAAATCAATGTTTAATAACTAAAATATTTTTAATTTAGGGATATACATAAGATAAATTTGACTATAATTATGAATTATAAAGATAAAAATATTTCCTACATAATTTTATTTTATTTATATTTTTTAGACATTAAATAATATACTTTATTTATGACACAATGATGATGCAGTGATTACCTTATTAATGAAATATTAACATAATTGATATTATAAATACCCAAATAAATTTAATTTGAGACTTTTTATGAATTAAAATAATTTTATAGGTTACTATAACATAT
Source organism: Viscum album (assembly GCA_963277665.1). Taxonomy (NCBI): domain Eukaryota; kingdom Viridiplantae; phylum Streptophyta; class Magnoliopsida; order Santalales; family Viscaceae; genus Viscum; species Viscum album. Next base: position 697,381,075 of record OY728121.1, on the reverse strand, counting down.
TAGGGTTTTTTATAAGAATTTTTTAGAAATAATAATGCTGTTATAAATTTAGAAAAAAACAATATACAAAATAGTGTCAAAATTGACATAAAAGAGTTTTTTAAACAATATTATATTATTAATTAATATAATGGTTTTAAAAATATGAGGTTCTTAAAAAAGACTAATATTATAATATATATAACATTAATGATTCAATTTGGGTTCTAGTGTCAGTATATAGTAATTTTATTAACTATATAGTGTAATAATACAAGAAGACACGATAAAAGTTAAATTATTTATCTTAGAGTTAAATCTAATTGATAAGGTTAAAATGGAAACCTAAAATTCTCTAAAACCTATTGGTTGAGAGTATTTCCACCCATCCACGCCCTAGTTTTAAAATAAGTCACTTTGGAGCCATTATAAACCGAATATGAATTTATTATAAAATAATATTTTAATTTTTTCCTAAGGTGCCCCTCACCCATCTTATAAAAGGGCATTCCACCTTCTCTCTAATTAACACTTCCAAATCCATTTTTCTCAGCCAAACCCTGCACAAATACCCTCCCAACTGTCCTCCCTTCATCATATAGGCCTTCATTTAGTATAAAATCCAACATAAGGACCCCTTTTGATCAAATCAAATTTAAGAACCCGTAGGGGAGGTAAATATCTCACCACCTATTTCAAGTTCCTTTCTTCTTCCACTTACTCCTTCTTTATTGTTTTAATTATAAAATAATAAATCTAGTTTCTTATATAAAATGTGATGTTATTATAAAAACTTTACAACCATATTAGTTATTTTATCCATCCTATGAATGAAAAAGTCACCATACTTGGGTACGTACGGCTTACCGTCTCCACGAATGCGATGAGATTCATTTTCCATGATTAACCATTAAAGTATGATTATAAAGTATATATAATAAATAATAATGAAATATATTACATAATAATGATACTGGATTTATGTACATATATGTTTTATTTACTTAATTATATTCAATTCAATAAGGAAAGGAAAACAGCATTCATGCGTACGTACGACCTATCGTCTCCATGAACAGTGTATTGAATTCTGTTTATCAATCTATCATATATATTTATATGATGAATATATATTATATATAAATCATTTTTTACATTCTGGAATTAATTAAATCAGGATATAAGTAGTAATATCAAGAACAACAAGTTGAAACACGTACAGTAAATGAAACGATTTTACCCAAAACTCTGCTTTAACATGGAATTTACAAAGGAACGGGTAATATAAATTCATAACTGAACCATATATGATATCATAACAATGAATGTGATTCTGTAATAATTCAATGACATTATTTAAATCATCATACAGTAGGTTTGGATTCATACGAATCATATCAGACCTAAGGTAAGGGATAATTTTTCAATCTCATGTTTTTTCGAGATTTCTTATATGTAAGTATTTACTGGGGTTATGTTAATCATCCAGGTACATGTTATCTAAAAATGTTTTCATAAAATGTTTAATATTCTTCCATGTATTATTAAAGTCATTTTTACTCTTTGTTTACTTTTACCACATTGTATGGAAGGAATATTTCCTATGTTTTTCATATAAGGTACTTATTGACTTTTTCGGGAAAAGTACAAGAAGAATGTTTTTTTAACTTATACGGGGTGAACAGATTTTTACAGTTTCATAACGCCTTTTCTTCAGGAAGATTACTCTACAATATTTTATGATTATTTTCAAAAAAAATCTTTTCTTTTAAAATCACACGGCATTTTGACAAAAGAAAATTGTTTTGAAGAAAAAAATATATTTTACTCAAGAATTCATTACAAGTGTTTATTCAAAACTATTTCCCATATAAGATGAAATTATTTAGTATAATTATGTATCAAGTATAATGTCTCAATTATTTACATGATTTTATTTTTCTTATGATGAAATGATACCCATTTGTTTTATATGGATTATGTTATGATTGGATGATATTTATGAAACTCATATTATTTTTTGGGTTATAATGAATTATTTATGATTATTTTGTGGAACATGAATGAATGATTTCATTATGATATGGGTGGGACCTATATCTCCCTCCAATTAATTGGGTAAATATTTATATCTCAGGATATAGACATGGTTGTAATGACAAGTAAATCAGTTACAGTAATACAGGGCTGGAACGGCTGGTAAACCTGATTCAGTAAGGGACTTTGTCCACTATTATGGCCTTGGCAGCAATTCCATAGCGACTATGGAAATTATATCGTGTGATTAATGGTTTTCAACAATTACATGGTTTATTCCCATGCTATTTTATCATGATTAATGTTCCTCTATGATCTATGCCTTATGTACTTCCTAGATTTATGTCATTGTTCAAGATTTTTATGTTTTATGTTCATGTTTTTACGTTCAAATGCTTATGGATTTTTTTTATGTTCTCCAAGTTTATGCTTACTGAGCATTTGAGCTCACTCTTTTTATGTTTTCTTTTCCCTGGGAAATAAATAAATGTTTTAGGTAAGAACAAAAAGGGTATGATCTTTATGGGAGATGTTGAAGATCATTCACTATGATTAGAATATTATGTTCTAGGTTTCCAAAGACACTAAACAAATATGGTATTTGGGTGTCTGTTTTTGTAAGGTATTAAGTATTCCAAAAAAGTAATGTAATGTTTATGTACGTCATGTTTGGATCTCTAAAATTTCATTGTGAGATGGGTGGGACCTATATCTCCCTCCAATGCCTTGGGATAATATTTATATACCATGAGATCGACTAAGATGGTCTTGGGAGTGATCACTAACTACTAAGATGGCCATGAGAGTGAACCATGACTACCAATATGGCATGAGGAGTGAACTCATTCTACTAATATGGCCATGGGATTTAACCATGACTACCAAGATGGTATGGGGAGTGAGCCTATACTACCAATATGGTATTGGATTCCATGCCTTGGCTACTGTAGAAATAATTTTATATTCTTATGTGTCATCTATAATTCCATGTTTTATTCCTATGTTATACTTTCATGGATTATGTTCTTTATTTCTTTATGATTCATTTCATATGAATATTCAAGCCTTATTCCATGATTCTTTTATATGATCTTTGAAATGTAGGGTATGATCTAATATTTTCATAATCATGATCCGTTACCCTAATGTTAATGATTATATTGACATATCTCCCTTGATTACCCTTACTGAGAATTTTTTATCACACTTTTTTTAATTTCCTTCCCAAAGTTATGAAGAAATTTATTATGTTTTATGAGTCTAAGAAGGTTGTTAGTCATGAAAAACTTAGTTAGATATAATGTGGCTCACTTATGTAGTAGTGTTTATGTTTCCATGTTTCCAACGGAACTAGACAAGTATGGTATTTGGGAGTCTATTTGTACAATGTTTTAAGTATTCAACAAATTTTATGTAATGTGAATGTTTGAAAAGAGATGGTCTCTATAGTTGGTGTCTATGCATTGTTTTAGTTAAACATTGGAATCTAGGATGAGACAACCTTGGTGATAACCCTAAGGTGTTGTCTATGGATGAATCTAATAATAAGGAAAATTATAAGAAAATGTCCTCGAATATTAGTAAAGGATAGAGTGAGTGGTTTCCTAGAAAAGCATCCATGTATGGATACTATAAGTTGATGTTTACCTGGATCAATTGTACCTAGGGGTAACAACATTGAAAAGATATTATGGGCCTAACTTAGGGTAATTTATTACATGATAATGGTAATTTGTTCAGACAGGTTGACACTCCCATGGGATATTCTTTGGAAATTCACAAACTCTTCATGAACCATCATGAAGGATTTAAATAGTGTTTAGAAATGAATATATTAGGATAAACCTAAGGTATTATGGATAAAGGAAGTTGTCATAATTTTGACATCCCATAATTGACTTTTCATGATTATGTGGTTCCTCACTACAATAACTATTCTTACTATATACTTTAGGTTTTAGTCAATGGCCGAAACCTAAAGGAACTGCATTAATTATGATTAAAATGGATAATTAAATGATTATCCTCTAAAGAAAATGAATGATATGGGATCTAGAATGAAAAATATATTTTCTATGCTCACACAGATTTCTAAATTTATAAATCATGGTGGACTTCCCAATGACCAAATTAGGGAACAAAATTTTGTTCATTCTTTTATGAGGAAACATACACTTTCATTCAATGGGTTTTCTTATCCAGTTTTTTCTAAACAAAGGATCAGTACTAATAAAAATATATTCTCTATTCTCTAGTGTTCATAGGATGTGAAATTCATTCAAGATATCTATCAAATAGATGGTGAAGCAAACCAGTGGTTGACACTGATCAAGAATACGATACATATAGATGAGTTTGAATCTATGTATTAGTATGAGTTTAAGAACTTATTTTTAAATAAGTACATTCCATAGATTCTTCATACCAAGATGGAGGAAGAGTTACTTGAGTTGAAACAATGGGTTGATGAATCTATTGGTACCTACGAGGCTAATTTCACAAGACTTGTGAGGTACGCTTCATGAATAATCATCCCACACAAAAGTAAAGTTGATAGGTTCTTCAATGGGTTTAATCAAATTCTCAAAAGGGAGTTGTCCATACAAGTATATTGTTTCTATGAAGTGATTTTGTGTTGTTCAATCAAGGTTAAAATGAAATATGGAGTAATGTATCAATCTCATGGTTTTGATAAGTAGAGGGAGATGAAGTTTAAAGGAAAATCTAGAAACCATGAAGAGAAGAAGATGAGATTCCATTTATTCTCTAAGTGTGGGAAAAAGCATGGAGTAAATTTCATTAAGGGGTATAATAAATGTTTTATGTGTGGACGGTAAGGCCATCATGAACTTGATTACTGAAGTGATGAGAATAATCAATGTAACATTGCAAATGGGGAAAAACTAGAATAGAATACACTTCACCCAATTCAGTTATACATGTGTAAGGAGAAAATGAATTATGATAACCCCTGCCCTAACCTAAGTACTGGTGATGATCATTAACGTTAGTAACCACTTAAGTACAGGGAAAAGGAGAAATCTCATGTAATTTCTATATCTAATGACGAGTGTGATAATGGCGGGATGAAAGGTACCCATACCATCCACTCTATAACTTCTCATGTCATATTTCATTTTTGATCTACCCACTCTTTCGTATCTAATGAATTTTCTAAGGGTGTTAATATTCCACCAAAACAATTAGATATGGAATTAGTAGTGAAACCCCCAAATGGTAGGATGGTTGGATTACATGTCTATGATTCCTCTCTGGTTGAATATTGACTGAATTTCATTCTTGAAAATCCATTCATTATTCCTTTGTTAAATTTGATGTCATCTTAGGCATGGATTGGAATTCTCTCCATAAATTTCACATCTATTATCGAGTAAGGGAAGTTACTTTTGAAATTTCAAACCCTCCTTTGATCATCCATCCATGGGATGATTATTATGAACTTCTTATGGTTTTTTTATCTACTGTATGGGTCTTAATACCCAGTCTAATGGGTTTTTTTATCTCAAATGGCTGGGGAATGAATCAAAATCGATGATATTCTTATTTCTTGAGAATCTGTAGATGGATTTCGTGAAGATTTTCCTAGTCTTCCACCAAAACATTAATTTTATTTCTCAATATAACTCATTCCAATTTCCACACAAATTCCCAAGACTCCTTATAGAATGGATCCATTTGAGTTGTAGTAATTTAAGAAGAAACTCCATGAAAACCTTGATAAGGGATTCATTCGACCAAGATTTCCCCCATGGGGTGCACCAGTTCTTTTTTTGAAAATGAAGGATGCATCAATGTGACTCTTCATTGATTATTAGGAGTTAAACAAGATCACAATCAAGAATAAGTATACTCTCACCCATATTGATGACTTTTTTATCAACAATTTGGAGATCAATAGATTACCATGATTGACATTCATTTTGGATATCATCAATTTAGGGTCAAGATAGAGGATATACCGAATATGGAATTCCATACAAGTTATGGACACTATGAATATATACTGATGCCTTTTGGTCATACTAATTCCCTGCTATCTTAATAGATTTAATGAATAGAGTCTTTCGAGATTACCTCAATCAGTTTGAGGTAGTCTTTATAGATTATATTATTATCAATTAAAAGTGCAAGAAATATCTTGAAGATCACTTAAGAAATGAACTAAAGACCCTAAGGATGTATAAGCTATATGAATAAATTTTAATTTGTGAATTATGGCTGAAAATGGATTCATTTTGAGGTCACATAATCTTAAGAGATGGTATAGTAGTATATCCATCAATGAAAAAGGCTATTGAATGTTGTCCTAGACCAACCATAGTGACTGAGATCTATAGAATTATTGGATTAGTTGGATATTATTGATGGTTTTTGGATAATTTCTCATAACTATCTAATACTATGAATAATTTCACTCTTAATGGTGTTAATTTCCTCTATACATATGAATGTGAAGAAAATTTCAAGGAATTGAAGAGAAGGTTAGTTAGTGAACATGTGATTACATTACAATGTAGTGGAAAATGGTTTGAAATATATAGTGATGCATCTACGAAGGGGTTGGGATGTGTTCTTATGAAGAATAAAATTGTTATATCCTATGTCTCATTATAGTTGATGATTCATGCGAAATATTACCCGACTCATGATTTGGAGTTTGTTGTGGTAATTTCTTCAATAAAGATATTGACGAATTGACTTTATGGAGAGAAGTGTGATATATATATTGATCATAAAAGTTTGAAATAAATATTTTCAGATAAGGAGTTTGACATGTTCCAAAGAATATAGTCAGATATGATAAAGGATTATGTGTTCTCAATACACTAAAACCTTGGGAATGTGAACAATGTGGCCGAAGCTTTGAGTTAGAAGCATCATGCTATATTATACATGAGGAGGATCACAAAATATCCAATCTTTTTTTATTTGAAATGGATGGATCTAGATATCATGAAGGAAGGGGAAAATATTATCTTTCTCAAATAAATACTCGGCCCTCTATCAATGTGGATATTAAGGTGGTTTGGAAGGAAGATGAAGAGATTCAAAAGAAATTAAGAAATATACCTATGTTTAACATTGATTAGGATGGATTCATAAGGTTCAAGAACCATTTATGTGTTCCTTCTATACTATATTTGAAGAAGAATATTCTATAGAATCTCATAGTTATTCATTGTCTATTCATTTAGGATGTATGAAGACGTATAGGAATGTGAAAGATTGCTTCTAGTGGGATGGAATGAAGAGAGATACCACAATGTTTGTATCTCAATTATTTTTGGGCAAATAAGTTAGGTTTGAAAGTAAAAAGTAAAAGGGGATGTTGCATACGTTACCCACACCAGAATGGAAAAGGGAGAATATCACTATAGATTTTGTCGTGAGACTACTCAAAACCATTAAGTGGTTTAATGTTGTATGAATGGTAGTCGATCACCTTACTAAGTCAGCACAAATCTTCACTAACAGATATGGCTTCTCTATAGATCACATTTCAAAGATATACATTAAGTAAGTGTTAAAGTTTCAGGGAGTACGACATTCTATTGTATCAGATTATAATCTGAGGTTTACCTCAACTTTCTGGTGAACTCCTTAGCAGGAACATGATGTAGAATTTTTCTTCAACAATTATTATGATACAAAAACATATGGTTAGTCTAAAATAAATTTCAAACCCTATAAGATATGTTGAAATATTTTTATCTATATTTCAAAGGTAGTATGGATGAACACCATCCACTAGTTGAGTTTTCATACAACAATAGATTTCCCTAAAGCATTCATATGGAACCTTATGAATACCTTTTTGGGAAGTTTTATAGAGCATCAACATGTGGGGATAAAGTTGTAGAAAGAAATCTATTTGGAACTGATATTTCTGAAAAAATTGTCAAGAAACTTATAACCACTCAAGAGTATATTAATGTAGCTCAAAGTCATCAGAAATGTTTGTTGATAACCATCGATGTGATCTGGAATATTATGTTGGTGAAAATTTTTTTCTATGAATATCACCCTCGAATAAATTTATGAGATTTTAGAAGAAATGGAAACTAAGCCCTAGGATTATCTGTCCCTTTGAGATCATTGATCATATCGAGACAGTACCATATCACTTGGCACATACTCCTAATATTTATCTAGTCCATGATGTGTTCCATGTATCTCTCCTGAGGATGTACATTTCTAACCCTTAACATGTGCTAAACTCGTAGGTCATATCACTAGAGTAGGATCAGTCGTACAAAGAAAACCCTATTAAAATTATGGACCATTTAAATAATGTTCTATGAAACAAGGCCACTCACCATGTCAATTTTTTTAGAGAAATCACTAGTTAGAGTAAACTACATGGGAACTTAATGATATGATGAAGTAGAAGTATCTTAATTTTTTTTACATAAGTTATGAGTTTTTAGGAATAAACACATTTTATGGGGGGTTGAATTTAAAACCTCATGCTTTTATGGACCTTTTTTTAATAAAGAATATTTTCATTTATTTACTTCAACAAACTAAGTCAAACATTCATTTCACATAAAAAATTGGGGTAAATTAAACAGAACACCAACTTGGTGTACATAACCTGGAACACAAACTTTGAATATGTATCATGAAATTTGAACTTGTCATACGTTAAATGGAACATCAAAATGGCATACGTTACACGCAACAATGATGTTTCTACAAGACATCATTTTATTGTTATAATTATTTAGAAGAGATGATTATAAACTAGATGTTAAAATTAGAAATATGTACAACAATAAATTCTTTTCAGAAATTGTTTATTATTATTTTAAAAAAATAAAAAATATTGATAATGAAAGATATGATTTTTGGTAAGCTTCTTTTATGTTTAAAAATACTCCTTTCTAAAAGAACTACTTTTAATGTCCTTCTATGAAAAATAATAAAATTAATTTGAGGCAAATTTATAAATAAAAATTAATACAATAAACATCATTTCTTAATGTAAATTACTGAAATTATATTAGGTTGAATTTTACAATTTCTCTGAGAAACATCATAATTTTAATGAATAGTGAAAAATACTACATTTTAGTTAAAAACTGACTTTTCATTTAAATATTTTTTAATGATAAATTATACTTTAAATTTTTTTTAAGGGTACATTAGATCAATTATAAATCTATAAATACAAGTTATTTCATTATGAACAATTTCACTATTAAATTTTAAATAAAAACATAAAAACATTTAAACATTTTCAAACATTAAAAACCCATTTTTTCATCTTGTTTATGGGATTAGCCTTAATTTTAATTTTTCTGATTCAATGAATTGAATTTAGAAAAAATGAAATAATCTATTATAATCAGTATAATATTTCACTAGTGTAGAAATCGTTTTTACGTCACCATTTTTTACGTCGGTTATATATAACCGACGTAAAAATGCGGCGAGTAGATTTTTAACGTCGGTTATTTTAATAACCGACGTTACAAATCGCGGCTGTTGGGTTTTTACGTCAGTTATCTTATAACGGACGTAAAAAACCAATGCGCGGGGGGTTTTTTACATCGGTTATTTGGAAACCGACGTAAAAAACCCGATATAGACGCGTTTTTTACGTCGGTTATCAAATAACCGACGTAAAAAAACCCCCCCGGGGCTTTGGTTTTTTACGTCGGTTATTTGATAACCGACGTAAAAAACACGTCGATATCAGGTTTTTTACATCGGTTTCCAAATAACCGACGTAAAAAACCCACCCGTGCTTTGGTTTTCTACGTCGGTTATAAAATAACCGACGTTAAAAACGCGTAGATATCAGGTTTTTTTACGTCGGTTATTTGGAAACCGACGTAAAAAACCTGTAGATATATCATTTTTTACATCGGTTATAAAATAACCGAAGTAAAAAACCAAAGCGCGGGAGCTTTTTTACGTCGGTTTTAAGATAACTGACGTTATAAAGTTAAAAAATAGTTTATAACATCGGTTATATAATAACCGACGTTATAAAAAATTTAAAAAAATAAAGCCCGTGGACTGTTATTTAAGATTTTTCGATTGACAGTCCGCCGGCTCGTCTCTCTCTCGCGCGGTAAACCCTACTCGGCTCGTCGATCGACCTGCGTTAAACTCATTTTGGCTTCATTGTTTATCATCTTCACTCCTCTCGGATCTATCATCTCAACTCGCAACATTCAAGTAAGCCTTCCACGAATTTATTTCGTTCGTTTTTGTTTCGATTCATGATGTGCTTTTCGTTCTATTTTTAATCTCGTGGAATTTTTTGTTATTTCAAATGGTTATTATGTCCATTCAACTCGAAACATTCAACTCGCAACATTCTACTCGCAATATTCAAGCAAGTGTATTTTGGATAGGACTATTTTTAACTGAGTCACATACAAGGGGTTAGTTTGAAGAAGTGAACTTAGTCTGAGATATAAAGGAATCTTCTAGACTTATTCACAAAATGGAAAACTGTATTCGGTGGAAAATGCTGATAAAAGGGGATACAAAGGCAGTAGGAAACAGATCATAGATTCTCGACCAAACATTCTAAACAAAACCTAACAGGTGAGATTCTAGACTTCCAACTCAGGAGACCTAATCTTGTAGTCAGTTGCTGTAACACCCGAGACATTTATGTTATATAAATCATAAAATGAATCTTTTTCTACACAACAGTTGCTTGGAATGCTTTACACGGAATCACGACCTTCTTCGATAGCTTGCATCGTACGCAATACCGAGTTCCACTAAACAACGATATGCTATTAAAATATTATTAAAACTAGCCGTTATGAATAGTAATAACCACTTTTTGAAATTTTGTAAATTTTATTTTTCAAAATGGAATTCATTTTTGGATTCGGAATACCGAAATTAGCCTAGGGTGAAATTTTGGTATTTTTCTGAATACATTCAATTTTTGATTAATAGTGAAACCACTAAGTGGTAGGTTAAAAACTGAATTTCGCATAAAACTTAATTTTACTGCTTCTATGAATGGAATTTAGAAAGTCCGACACACACGGTTGATATCAGTATGTAAAATGTGGTTCAATGATATATAAATAATTTTTTGGTGAATAGTAACTTTTTACTTTTTTTACCGCGGTTAATAGTAAATAGGGTAACTAAGGGTGAATATGATATTACTATTACCCTAACACATGTCCTAATTCTATTGGATAAGTGTAATTCGACCAAAAACAACCTTATGAATATAATATGACCATTTAGGCCCACTTGGATTAGACTAGGACATTTATTATTAATTTATTTAAAGAAGGGTTAAAATAGTTAAAATCAAAGTTTAATAAGTAAAAAAAATTTAATATGGGGTTATACATAAGATAAATTAGACTATAAATATTCATTAGAAAGATAAAAAGCTTTTCTACATAATGGAATTTTATTTGTAATTTTTAGACATTAAATAATATAATTTATTTATGACACAACGATGATGCAGTAATTACCCTTTTAAGGAAATGTTAACATAATTGATGTTATAAATGCTCAAATAAATGTAATTTGAGACTTTTTATGAATCCCACTAATTTTCTAGGTTAATATGAGATGTTAGTATTGAGTTACTTAACTTTGTTCGAACTTATCATTCGGTTATGATTTTCACAAAAATCAATTACTAAATAGTGTCAAAATTGACATAAAATAGTTTTTAAAACAAATATTATATTATTAAATGTTATTTTATTCCTAAAAATCTAAGGTTCGGCCAAATGACTTAGATAATGTTATATATATTAATAATAAACAATTTTGGGTTCGTTTGGCTTATTATAGTAAGTTTATTAACCATATAGTATAAGAACACAAGAAGACATGGTAAAAGTAAAATTATTTAACTTAATGTTAAATCTAAATGATAAGGTTAACATAGGAACCTAAACTTGTCTAAATTCTATTTGATGAGAGGATTTCTACCCATCCCCACTTTAACTTCGAAATAAGACCCTTTGGAACCATTATAAACAGATTTTGACTTTAATATAAAATAATATTTTGAGATATTCCTAAGGTGCCCCTCTCCTCCCTTATAAAAGGGCACCTCCTCCCCCTCCTCCTCACACCAATTTGAGCTCTCAAACTCGGCCAAACCCTTCCAAAATCCCTTATACACTTCCCTAGAATAATCCTAGATGTCCTGGTCTTCTTCAATGACCAATCATAGTTCCCTAAGTGGAGGATTCAAAGAGGTGTTTCAAAGAAGATGTAATATCCATTACCGATCTTTTCAATTTCTTTATTCTTCAACTTCTTCTTCTTTAGTTGTTTCATGATAAAGTAATAACATCAGTATTACTTACATACTGATATGTTATTATAAATATGAAACAACCCTAATTCACCTTCTATCCATCCTACGGAAAAATGAAATCACCGCGCGTGCGTACTTACGGAATACCGTCTCCACGCCGTGGTGTAATCTATTTTCCACCATCACCTTACAAGGATGGGTATAATGGTGTAATGAGTAACTATATATGATTATTATAAATTGATATTGATACTGAAATAGTATAAATACACTTAAATACAATTCCACGATCATGGGAACAATATCATCGCTCGTGCGTACGTACGGAATACCGTCTCCACGATGTGATACGACTCGTTCTACATGATCATCATTACATAGTAATTATATAAATGAATTGAATGAATAAATATGATATATGTTACACTAATACCATTCTGTATAAAAGGTATCTATAACCTTAAAAGAAGAATAAGAATTTATTCAGCAAAACACACATAAGAACAAAAGGCAATAAAGACCCGAGTAACAAGTAAGAATGAAATATTACTAATAATAAGCTTAGAATATGACCATATATGATATCATATCAATATGTATGATTCTGGAATAAGTCAATAACATTATTTAAATCATTATACAGGATTTTCAGACACTTACAAAGCAAGTCGTACCTAAGGTAAGGGAAATATCACAATCTCATTTTTATCCGAGATTGTTTATACTTTAGTATTTATTGGGGTGTATTTTATCATCCACATCCATGTTTCCGGAATATGAAATATTATTTCCATACACCTACAAATGTTTAAATCCAATTTTACCCTTCGGTGAGTTTTTAGTAAAGAATATGAAAGGAATCTTTTGTCGTTTTTCATACGAGGTACTTTTTGACATTTCTGACAAAAGTACGAAGAATGTTTTTTTAACTTATACGGCAATAAATGGATTTTTAAAACATTATTTCCAAGAATATTCATTTATAAGTTTTCAAGTTTATTTTTAATCAACTTCTTTTAGTTTATAATTGTATGACATGTTAAGAAAAGAAATGTGTTTTTGAAGTAGAAAGGATATTTTCCTCAAGAATGGAGTTCAAATGTTTTATCAAAATTATATTCCATATAATATAATATAGGGTTCTATTTTTATCCCTATTATTACATTGATTTGATTATGTTTCGAGGGAATTATTTTTATGAAGTCATTTACCTTATATGATTTATTTTATGATGTCATGATGTTTCAAGAATCCCATTTTTGTTATATGTGTTATGCGATGATGTACGATTTATGATTATGTGGCACACATAAGAAATGATTCATTATAAGATGGGTGGGACCTATATCCCCCTCCAATGCATTGGGTAAAGATTTATATCTCATGAGATAGACATGGCTGGAACTGAAGGTTATTTCGGTTCAGTGATACAGGACTGAAACGAGGAGTGAACTCGGTTCAGAAATGGACTTTGTCCGCTAAGATAGTCTTGGAAATGAGTCATGACTAACAATAAATGATTTTCCATGATTATGTGTGCCTGCCACAATGTTTCAAGTTTTATGTTATGATTATGGGGATCTCATTTTCACTTCTATGATTTATTCCATGTTAAGATATTATGATCTCTTTTGCAGGTTATGATTTTCAAAAAGATATGATATGATTTTTATTTCCTTTATTTTCCCTTGATGAGCATTTGAGCTCAGCCTTTTTTGTATGTTTTCTTTTCCCCAGGTCAGGAAGATGGATATTAAGTAGAATATGCTAAAAGGGACCCTAGATATGATGAAATAAATGGGAGACACTATAGAAGATTTATGAACCGGTTGTTTGTGTTTCCCAGTTTCTAAAGACACTATACCTATACGGTCCTTTGTGGTTTTGTCGTATGTTGTAATAAGTGTGCTTCAATTTTGAAGTATTAACAATGTATGTATAGTATGGGTCGTTATAGTTGGTATCAGAGGAATTTTATTGTAAACCTTTGGAAACTAGGATGTGAAAGCCTTAGTAAGAACCCTAAGGATAAGTCTAAGCATAGAACACAATATTAGTGTTTTAGAAATGGCCATGAATAACCTAGGATAAGACCTTAAGCGTGAAAATTTTATTCTTGAATTATGTGGTTTTCCTATTATAATTAGTGTTTCTCACACCATTCTTCTTGGTATTAGTCAATGGATAGAACCCGAAGGAACTGTGTTAATGCGAAATTCGATGGGAAATGCAATGATTGTCCCCCTGAACAACCAAATGATATGGGAGCTAGAATGAAAAATCTTGTAGCCATGCTCACACAACTTTCTCAAGCTATGAATCATGCAGGACTTCCAAACGAGCAAAGGAAGGAGCAACATTCTGTTGAATCCTTCATGAGGCAGCGTCCACCATCTTTCAGTGGGTCTACTGATCCATTAGTTGCTGAAAAATGGATTAGTACTACTGAAATGATATTTTCAGTTCTTCAATGTTCTGAACATGATAAAGTCATCCTAGCAGTGTATCGTTTGGAAGGAGATGCTGATCAATGGTGGAATCTTATTAAGAATACGAGGAAAAGGGATGAAATTGAGTCCATGGAATGGGACGAGTTCAAGAACTTATTTTTCAATAAGTACTTCCCTCGTATTATCCGAACAAAGATAGAGAAAGAGTTTCTTGAACTGAAGCAAAGGGATGATGAATCTGTTGGTACCTATGAAGCAAATTTTACAAGACTTGCAAGGTATGCTTCTGGTATTATTATCCAACCTGAGTGTAAGATCGATCGATTATTTAGTGGCTTAAAACCAAGTCTTCGAAGGGCATTAGCCATAAGGGACTTCAATATATATGAGGAAATCGTTCGATGTGCCCTCAAAGTTGAGATAGAGATTGGAGTAACCCATCAGTCATATGGGTTTGATAAGAAGAGGAAAATGGAATTCAAAGGAAAATCTAAAGAGTACACTGAAAAGAAGATGAGCTTTCCCTTATGCTCAAAGTGTGGAAAGAAACATGGAGGGAGTTGTCTTAAAGGGACAAGTAAATGTTTCAAATGTGGAAAAGAAGGTCATCGGGCATTTGAATGCCACGATGATGGGAAGAAGATGTCTAATGATGCAAACAAAGGAAGGGATACACAGAATGAACCTACTACACTTCAATGTTTCAAGTGCAAGGAGATGGGGCATTATGCCAATCAATGCCCAAATCCAAGGGTTGATGATGATGGTCGACGTCAACAAACTCTTAAGGCTAAAGACAAAGGAAAGTCACATGCAATTTCTATCAGCGATGTGGAGTAAGATAACGAAGTGGTGAAAGGTACACTTACCATCCACTGTAATGTAGCAAATTTTTTATTTGATTCTGGATCCACCCAGTCTTTTATTTATGAAAAATTTTCTAAGGGTATAACCGTATTACCTCAACAATTAGATTTTGAGTTAGCTGTGACAACACCTAATGGCACATCAATCGCATCAAAAGTTTATAATTCTTCTCCGATCAAAGTTTGTGGGAAAGTGCTTCCTGCAAATCTGGTGATCCTTCCTTTAGTGGAATTCGATGTGATTCTTGGCATGGATTGGCTTTCTTTATACGGAGCTCATATCAATTTCCAAAGAAGGGAAGTCACATTTCATATTCCAGATCAATCTATGATCGTCTATCAATGCAAGGATGCACATAACCTTCCAATGGAAATTTCTTCCATTTTATGGGTATTGATTCCACTAAATGAAGGTTATTTATCTCAAATGGTTGGTGAGAAACTCGCGATTAAGAATATTCCCATTGTACAGGAGTTTGATGATGTCTTTCTGGAGGAATTACCTGGTCTTCCACCAAATCGTGAAGTTGAGTTTTCAATAGAACTCGTACCGGGTTCTTTGCCTATTTCAAAGACACCTTATACAATGGCCCCAATTGAGTTGCAGGAATTGAAGAAGCAACTCCAAGAGAATCTTGATAAGGGATTCATACGCCCTAGTGTGTCACCTTGGGGAGCACTTGTTCTATTTGTTAAGAAGAAAGATGCATCAATGAGACTCTGCATTGATTATCGAGAACTTAACAAGATCACTATCAAGAACAAATATCCTCTCCCACGCATTGATGACTTATTTGACCAACTACGCGGAGCTCAATAATTTTCCAAGATTGATCTTCATTCAGGGTATCATCAATTAAGGGCCAAAAGGGAGGATATACCAAATACGGCTTTCCATACAAGGTATGGACACTATGAATTTATAGTGATGCCATTTGGTCTTACTAATGCCCCTACTATCTTCATGGATCTAATGAATTGAGTCTTTAGAGACTATCTTGATCAATTTTTGGTAGTATTTATAGACGATATTCTTTTCTATTCAAAGAGCAAGGAAGAGCATGAAGATCACTTGAGAATTATATTGAAGACCCTGAGAAAGGAGAAGCTTTATGCCAAATTTACCAAGTGTTAATTTTGGCTTCAAAAAGTTGCATTTTTGGGTCACATAATCTCAAAACATGGGATATCCGTGGATCCAGCAAAAACAGAGGTTATCAAAAGATGGTCGAGACCAACAACAGTAACTGAGATCTGAAGTTTTCTTGGTTTGGCGGGATATTATCGACGTTTTGTAAAAGATTTTTCACGATTATCTAACCCACTCACCAAGTTGACTCAGAAAGGAGTTAAGTTTGTTTGGACAGAGGAATGTGAAGAGAATTTCAAGGAGTTGAAAAGAAGGTTATCCAGTGAACCTGTTCTCACACTGCCTTGTAGTGGAGAAAGGTTTGTGATCTATAGTGATGCATCCAAGAAGGGATTGGGGTGTGTTCTTATGCAAAATGATATGGTGATAGCTTATGCCTCACGACAGTTGAAAATACATGAGCAAAATTACCCAACACATGATTTGGAGTTAGCTGCGGTAATATTTTCATTAATGATTTGGAGGCATTACTTTTATGGTGAAAGGTGTGATATTTATACTGATCATAAAAGTTTAAAGTATATTTTCACACAAAAGGAGCTGAATATGCATCAAAGAAGATGGTTGGAGCTGATTAAGGATTATGACTGCTCAATCCATTACCACCCTGGGAAAGCAAACAAGGTGGCAGATGCATTAAGTCGACAATACCATGCTATTTTATCCATGATGAGGATCAAAAAAGATCCAATATTTATGGATTTACAAAGGTTGGATCTTGGAATTATAATGGAAGGGGGAAAATCTTATCTTTCTCAAATGAATGTTCAACCATATATACATGTGAAGATTAAAGAGGCACAGAAAGAAGATGTCGAGTTACAAAAGAAGGTGAGAAATGTTCCTGAATTCAACCTTGATTGTGATGGGATAATAATGTTCAGGTATCGGGTTTGTGTTCCTACCATCCCTGAATTAAAGAAGGAGCTGCTGGATGAGGCTCATAGTTCTTCATTCTCTATTCATCCTGGAAGCATGAATATGTATAGGGATCTGAAAGAGTACTTCTGGTGGGATGGCATGAAAAGAGATGTTGCTGAATATGTCTCTCGATGCTTGGTTTGTCAACAAGTTAAAGCTGAGAGACATAAGTCTAAGGGGATGTTATAACCATTACCCATACCCGAATGGAAATGGGAAAACATTACTATGGACTTTGTTACAGGACTTCCTAAAACATCCAAAGGAAATAATGTTTTCTGGGTCATAGTTGATTGTCTTACAAAGTCTGCACACTTCATTGCTATTAGAGAGGATTTCTATATGGATCAGCTTGCCAGGATATATGTAAAGGAAGTGGTAAGATTGCATGGAGTACCACTCTCTATTATATCTGATCGGGATCCGAGATTTACCTCGATGTTCTGGCGAAGTCTTCAGCATACTCTGGATACAGAGTTGAGTTTCAGCACTGCTTATCATCCTCAGACAGACGGTCAGTCTGAGAGAACAATTCAAACCCTAGAAGATATGTTGAGAGCTTGCTCTATTGATTTCAATGGAGGTTGGGATCAACACCTTCCTTTGGTGGAATTTTCTTATAATAATATCTTTCACTCCAGTATTCAGATGGCTCCTTATGAAGCTCTCTATGGAAAGAAATGCAGGACTCCAACTTGT
Organism: Viscum album; assembly: GCA_963277665.1. Classification (NCBI taxonomy): domain Eukaryota; kingdom Viridiplantae; phylum Streptophyta; class Magnoliopsida; order Santalales; family Viscaceae; genus Viscum; species Viscum album. Next base: position 697,362,678 of record OY728121.1, on the reverse strand, counting down.
TGGGATGAAGTTGGGGAAAGAAAGCTATTAGGACCTGATCTCGTTGATGAAATGGAAGAAAAGGTCACATCTATTCAACAACACATAAGAGCAGCTCAGAGTTGACAGAAAATTTATGCCGACAGCCGAAGAAAAGACCTAGAGTTTGAAGTGGGCGATAAAGTGTTCTTACGGATATCTCCCTGGAAGAGAGTCATGAGATTTGTAAAGAAGGGGAAGTTAAGCCCTAGATATATCGGTCCTTTCAAAATACTGGATCGTGTAGGGATGGTAGCTTACCGATTGGAGCATCCACCGAATCTCTCTCAAGTTCACAATGTGTTTCATGTATCTCTCCTGAGAAAGTACATACCTGATCCTTCACATGTACTCAGCTCAGAAGTTGTACCGCTGGAGCAAGATCTTTCTTATGAAGAACAATCGATAGAGATTCTGGATCGTAGCGAAAAAGTCCTACGAAACAAGACCACTCGATTGGTGAAAGTTTTATGGAGGAACCACCAATTATAAGAAGCTACATGGGAGCTTGAGGATATGATGAGGGAGAGGTATCCTCATCTGTTTGCTACAAAGTGACGAATTTCGAGGGCGAAATTCATTTTATGGGGGGTAGAATGTAACACCCGAAAATTCTATGTTATATAAATCATCAAATTAATCTTTTTCTACACAACACTTGCTTGGCTTCCTTTACACGGAATCGCGACCTTCCTCGATAGCTTGCATCGTACGCAATACCGAGTTTCACTAAACAATGATATGCTATTAAAATATTATTAAAACTAGCCGTTATGAATAGTAATAACCACTTTTTGAAATTTTGTAAATTTTATTTTTCAAAATGGAATTCATTTTTTGATTCGGAATACCAAAATTAGCCTAGGGTGAAATTTTGGTATTTTTCTGAAAACTTTCAGTTTTTGATGAATAGTGAAACCACTAAGTGGTAGGTTAAAAACTGAATTTTGCATAAAACTTAATTTTACCGCTTCTGTGAATGGAATTTCAAAAATCCGACAGACACGGTTGATATCAGTAAGTAAAATGTGGTTCAATGAGATAAAAATAATTTTTTGGTGAATAGTAACTTTTTACTTTTTTTACCGCGGTTAATAGTAAATAGGGTAACTAAGGGTGAATATGATATTACTATTACCCTAAAACATGTCTTAATTCTATTGGATAAGTGTAATTCGACCAAAAACAACCTTATGAATATAATATGACCATTTAGGCCCACTTGGATTAGATTAGGACATTTTTTATTAATTTATTTAAAGAAGGGTTAAAATAGTTAAAATCAAAGTTTAATAAGTAAATAATTTTTAATATGGGGTTATACATAAGATAAATTCGACTATAAATATTCATTAGAAAGATAAACATATTTCCTACATAATGGAATTTTATTTGTAATTTTTAGACATTAAATATGTTAATTTATTTATGACACAACGATGATGCAGTAATTACCCTTTTAAGGAAATGTTAACATAATTGATGTTATAAATGCTCAAATAAATGTAATTTGAGACTTTTTATGAATCCCACTAATTTTCTAGGTTAATATGCCATTTTAGTATTGATTTAATTAACTTTTTTCGAAATTATCATTCTGTTATGATTTTCACAAAAAACAATTACTAAATAGTGTCAAAATTGACATAAAATAGTTTTTAAAACAAATATTATATTATTAATTGTTATTTTATTATTAAAATTCTATGGTTCGTCCAAATGACTTAGATAAGGTTATATATATTAATAATAAACAATTTGGGGTTCGTTTGGCTTCTTATATTAAGTTTGTTAACCTTATAGTATAAGAACACAAGAAGACATGGTAAATTTAAAATTATTTAACTTAATGTTAAATCTAAATGATAAGGTTAAAATAGGAACCTGAACTTGTCTAAATTCTATTGGATGAGAGGATTTCGACCCATCCCCACTTTACCTTCGAAATAAGACCCTTTGGAACCATTATAAACCGATTTTGACTTTAATATAAAATAATATTTTGAGATAATCCTAAGGTGCCCCTCTCCTCCCTTATAAAAGGGCACCTCCTCCCCCTCCTCCTCACACCAATTTGAGCACTCAAGCTCTTCCAACCCCTACAAAAATCCCTTCTCCACTTCCCTAGAATAATCCTAGAGGTCCTGGTCTTCTTCAAAGACCAATCTTAGTTCCCTAAGTGGAGGATTCAAAGAGGCGTTTCAAAGAAGAGGTAATATCCATTACCGATCTTTTCAATTTCTATCTTCTTCAACTTCTTTTTCTTTAGTTGTTTGATGATAAAGTAATAAAATCAGTATTACTTACATACTGATATGTTATTATAAATATGAAACAACCCTAATTCACCTTCTATCCATCCTACGGAAAAATGAAATCACAGCGCGTGCGTACGTACGGAATACCGTCTCCACGCCGTGGTGTAATCTATTTTCCTCCATCACCTTACAAGGATGAGTATAATGTTGTAATGAGTAACTATATATGATTATTATAAAGTGATATTGATACTGAAATAGTATAAATACACTTAAATACAATTCCACGGTCATGGGAACAATATCATCGCTCGTGCGTACGTACGGAATACCGTCTCCACGATGTGATGCGACTCGTTCTACATGATCATCATTACATAGTAATTATATAAATGAATTGAATGAATAAATATGATATATGTTACACTAATACCATTCTGGGTATAAGTTATCTATAACCTTAAAAGAAGAATAAGAATTTATTCGGAAAAACACGCATAAGAACAAAAGGCAATAAAGACCCGAGTAAGAAGTAACAATGAAATATTACTAATAAGAAGCTAAGAATATGACCATATATGATATCATATCAATATGTATGATTCTGGAATAAGTCAATAACATTATTTAAATCATTATACAGGAGGTTCAGACACTTACAAAGCAAGTCGGACCTAAGGTAAGGGAAATATCACAATCTCATTTTTATCCGAGATTGTTTATACTTTAGTATTTACTGGGGTGTATTTTATCATCCACATCCATGTTACATGAATATTAAATATTATTAACATCCACCTACAAATGTTTAAATCCAATTTTACCCTTCGGTGAGTTATTATTAAAGAATATGAAAGGAATCTTTTGTCGTTTTTCGTACGAGGTACTTTTTGACTTTTCCGACAAAAATTACGAAGAATGTTTTTTAACTTATACGGAAAGAAATGGATTTTTAAAAAATTATTTCCAAGAATCTTCCTTTATAAGTTTTCAAGTTTATTTTTAATCAACTTCTTTTAGTTTATAATTGTATGACATGATAAGAAAAGAAATGTGTTTTTGAAGTAGAAAGGATATTTTCCTCAAGAATGGAGTTCAAATGTTTTATCAAAATTATTTTCCATCTAAGATAATATAGGGTTTTGTTTTTATCCATATTATTACATTGATTTGATTATGTTTTGAGGGAATTATTTTTATGAAGTCATTTACCTTATATGATTTGTTTTATGATGTCATGATGTTTCAAGAATCCCATTTTTGTTATATGTGTTATGCGATGATGTATGATTTATGATTATGTGGAACACATAAGAAAGGACTCATTATAAGATGGGTGGGACCTATATCTCCCTCCAATGCATTGGGTAAAGATTTATATCTCATGAGATAGACATGGATAGAATGGAAGGTTATTTCGGTTCAGTGATACAGGACTGAAACGAGGAGTGAACTCGGTTCAGAAATGGACGTTGTCCGCTAAGATAGTCTTGGCAACGAGTCATGACTAACAAGAAATGATTTTCCATGATTATGTGTGCAGGCCACAAAGTTTCATGTTTTATGTTATGATTATGGGGATCTCATTTTCCCTTCTATGATTTATTCCATGTTAAGATATTATGATCTCTTTTGCAGGATATGATTTTCAAAAAGATATGATATGATTTTTATTTCCGTTATTTTCCCTTGCTGAGCATTTGAGCTCACCCTTTTTTGTATGTTTTCTTTTCCCCAGGTCAGGAAGATGGATATTAAGTTGAATATGATAAAATGGACCCTAGATATAATGAAATAAATGGGAGACACTGTAGAAGATTTATGAACCAGTTGTTTATGTTTCCCAGTTTCTAAAGACACTATACCTATACGGTCCTTTGTAGTTTTATCTGATGTTGTAATAAGTGTGCTTCAATTTTGAAGTATTAACAATGTATGTAATGTATGGATAGTTATAGCTGCTAACCGGACCAAAACTCTGACTTAACATGGAGTTGAGAGGCAAACCAGGTGGATGTAGAGTTTTACTTCAAAAGGAGTTGCTTCTTATTTTCCATTTCTTTTTGTATTCTCTGATTCTATATGTCATTCTTGAGCTGTGAATCACATTTGTTTGCTTGATTTATTATGTTGTTTGTGTAACACTTTCCGAAGGGATCATGGTTTTTGCTTCTGTGATTTCAATTAATTTATTCATAATTTTAATTTTGTGTTAAACTAAATTGTTCTTTAACTTCTTTACAGACGTTTTTTTTGTCAGAGCTAGACTGAAGTATCAGCAGATGAATGTCTGGTTTCTTTCATTCTTACCATTTCAAATATCTTTTGAAATGAATCTATTATTGGATTTAGTTGAAGTATCTGTGGATGAAGATTTAATCTAATCCTGTTTATCATTTTAGAAAACCATTTTATCATTTTCACAGGTTGAAAGACTGTAATTGGAATTCAGTTTTTGTCCATGGTTTTTTTGTTTTCGTTTTTGGATTTTGAAAACCTAAAATAAACAGAGTTTTTAGTCGAGTTTTATTTTGATTGATAACCGTTAAAGCTGAAGGCCAAGTACAAAATCATATCCCCACAAGATATGTTACATGGGATTAAAAAGCAGAAATAAAGGATTAAACCGAATCAGTGGGATTATTGTTATTCTGAGCAGACCAGTGTTGGACACACTGGGCGGCCCTGTCAGCCTGCCAATGCAATTAACGATCACCAGAAACAAGAATGAGTGAATTGCTGATAAAATAATAACATGCTGGTAGACCTCTTTTTTCCAGTCACACTGAAGGGTGATGAAGACCAATATCAAGGTCTACACGCCATTTAAAATAGATTGTTTATCTAATATATTAAAACATCAAAACTGCAATCAATATTAATCTATGTAGGCGTCATGGTTTTCTTTGATTCAATAAAATTTAAAACTGTTATATCTAACTATATTTTGTTTTAAAAATAATAATCAAGCATATTTTTTTAAATACCTATAGATTTGTTTTATATTTTAAATTGTTTTACATTCAAATTATGATTATTTTCATATAAACATGTATTTTTCTTATCTTAAATATATATATATATATATTGTTGATATTTGTTATAGATAATAATGATTCGAAGTTGGATTACAACACATCGAATGAGCAAGGAATTTGAGGAAGGTGTTGATGCCTTTTTGGAATTTGCAAAACGAAATGTTCCAAGTAGTGACATTTTTTTCTGTCCATGCCTGAAATGTTTGAATATGAAGAAATTGAAAAGTAGAGAGATAAAAGATCATCTGATATGTCATGGTTTTAATCTGAGTTACAGCCCGTGGATTTGGCATGGTGAAACTGGACGTAATGTCACTGATGATGATGATTCGCAAGATGGTAACTCCGATGGAATTGAAGAAATGATTCGTGATATTGTAGTAGAACAAATTGAGATAGAACCGAAAGTTGCACGTCTATATGGTGATGCTGAAAAACCATTATATCCCGGTTGTACAGATTTTATGGTTTTTTCGGCGGTGTTCAGATTGATTAACCTGAAGGCGAAGCATGGATGGAGTGACAGAAGTTTTATAGAGCTGCTACAATTGATGAAAGACATTCTTCCAAAAGATAACGATCTTCCAGATTCAAATTACAAAGCCAAGAAAATATTATGCCTGATGGGATTGGGATACAAGAAAATACACGCCTGTCTGAATGACTGCATTATATATAGGAAGGAATATGAATTTCTGTCAGAGTGTCCAAAATGTGGAACATCACGGTATATGGTGAAAGAAAAATCACAGGGTGATGTAGAGATTACAAAGCTCCCTTCAAAGGTATTTTGGTATCTTCCTATAATTAATCGTTTCAAACGTTTATTTGATGATTCACATGATTCGAAAAGGTTAAGATGGCATGCTGAAGAGCGGGTATGTGATGAAAAAATACGTCATCCAGCTGATTGTCCACAATGGAAGAAAATTGATGCGCAGTATTCTACATTTGGAAATGAAATAAGAAATCTCAGACTAGGGTTGTGCACAGATGGAATGAATCCATACCGAACACTCAGTAGCACACATAGTTCATGGCCTATTTTATTGGTAATTTATAACCTCTCTCCTGAAGTTTGTATGAAGTGAAAATATGTCATGTTGAGTACAACGATCTCTGGTCCAAAGCAACCCAGTAATGATATTGATGTTTACTTGTCACCGTTGATTGATGATTTGAAACTGTTATGGGATGATGGTATTAGGGTGTATGATTCTTATAAAATGGAATATTTTCAACTACATGCAGTGCTTCTGTTCACTATAAATGACTTCCCAGCATATGGAAATTTGTCTGGATACAGTGTTAAAGGGCATAAAGAATGTCCAATTTGCGAACAACAGACGTCCTATTGTTAATTGCATCATGGGAGGAAAACAGTTTACATGGGTCCTCGAATGTTTTTGCCTATAGAACACCCTTATAGAAGACTAAAAAAGGCATTTAATGGCTCACAAGAATTTGATACTACTCCAAAACCGTTATCCCCTGATCTGTATTTTCAGAGGGTGAAAAACCATGACGTGACATTGGGAAAGACACAGAAATCTGGTAATGATAGACATATTTGGAAGAAAAGGTCATTTTTTGAGCTACCATATTGGAGGTATCATGAAGATAAACATAATATTGATGTCATGCACGTGGAGAAGACTATCTGTGATTCTTTGATTGGAATATTGTTAGATATTAAAGGAAAGACTAAAGATGGGTTGAATGCAAGATTAGACTTACTATCAATGGGAATACGTTTGGAGTTAGCTCCCACTCCTAAAGGAAGACGAACATTTCTTCCCCCGGCTTGTCATACATTATCGAAGAGGGAGAAAATTAGCTTCTGTCAGTGTCTTCATGATACCAAAGTGCCTCAAGGTTATTCTTCTAATGTAAAAAATTTTGTCTCATTGAAGGACTTGAAGTTCATAGGTATTAAATCACATGATTTTCACGTCATGATGCAACAAATTCTACCAGTTTCATTGCGTGGAATATTTCCCATTCGTGTTAGAAAGACTATAATGAAGTTGTGTTATTTTTTCAATTCAATTTGTAACAAGGCGATTGATGTGAATGCTTTGAAAATTTTGGAAAAGGATACAATTTTTATACTTTGTCAATTGGAAATGTATTTTCCTCCAACTTTTTTTGATATAATGGTGCATTTAATGATTAATCTGGTTCGAGAAATAAAGCTTTGTGGACCTATATATCTTCGTTGGATGTATCCTTTTGAATGTTATATGAAAATATTAAAGGGGTATGCTAAAAATCTATATTGACCTGAAGCCTCCATTATTGAAAAGTATATTTCTGAGGAGGTAGCAGAGTTTTGTACGAGCTACTTGGCTGCGGCGCAACACATAGGTTTGCCTACATCTCGCCATGAACGAGTTAATAATGAGGGAAAGGGGATTCGTGGCTTGAAAGTCAAATCATTGTCAGCTGAACAGACGAAGAAGTTGGAATCATACATCTTGAAAAACATAGCTGATGCTCAACCATATATCACATTGCAAATTAATGAGTTAAAAAAATGTCATCCAAAGAAGAAAGAAATGTGGATTTTGAATGAGCACAACAAAACTTTTTTGTCATGGATTAAAAAGACTTTTCTTGGTAGATCAGATGTATCAGAGACATTAAAATGGATAGTGGGTGGTCCATATTTAAATGTCATATCATGGTCTGGTTATGACATTAATGGTTATACATTTCATACAAAAGATCAGGACAACATAAGTGCAGTTCAGAATAGTGGTGTATTGGTGTTTGCAGAAGAAATGCATTTCTCGAGTGCTAAGGACAAAAACCCAATTTCTGCATCAAATGAATATTATGGAGTGATTGAAGACATATGGGAGGTTGATTACTTTAAAATTAAAGTTCCTGTTTTTAACTGTAAATGGTTTAACGGTAACAACAGTGTCAGACATGATGAATTTGGAATGACACTTGTTAATCTGAATAGATTGGAAGACACAACTGATTCTTTTATAATGGCAACACATTCAAAACAAATTTGTTATGTATTAGATCAATCAGATATGCAGTGGGATGTTGTTTTACAAGGGAAAAAACAATATGTTGGTGAGGATGAACTTGATGAATATGCTGATTTATGTGAGATCCCTACTTCCATGGAAATATTAACAGAACATAATGACGATCATGTTGAAGACATAGTTTGTGCCATAAGGAACGATCACGATGAAGGATTTTGGGAAAACAATCCATTTGTACATTCCTAAAATTATAGGTAACATATGTTTATTTCTTGTTTACATTTATTTTTTCCATAAATGTTAGATATTGTTAGTTTTTTATTTATTAAAACATGTTTTAAAATAAAATAAGTATATGTTTTTGTTAGTTTTAAGTTTTTTTAGTTTACTTTATCATGTTTATAACCATTACATGAATTTTAAAATGCTTATTTTTGTTCACTGACAATTACATTACAATGTTTACAATGTTTACCAGGTTTACCATTTTTACCATTTTTACCATCTTGACCATCTTGACCATCTTTTCCATCTTTACCATTGTTTAACATGCTTACCATATTACCAATGTTTACTATTATGTAACTTAGTACACTTTTCTATTTTCTTATTACAGTAGTATTAAAATATTTGAATTTGTGTATTTATTCACTGACAATTACTTTACCATGTTTACAATGTTTACCAGGTTTACCATTTTTTCCATTTTTTACCATCTTGACCATCTTGACCATCTTGACCATCTTTTCCATCTTTACCATTGTTTAACATGCTTACCATATTACCAATGTTTACTATTATGTAACATAGTACACTTTTCTATTTTCTGATTACAGTAGTATTAAAATATTTGAACTTGTATATTTGTGAACTGATGTTTGTTTTTTTGATTTGAAGGATAATGACAGATCATTCAGATGATCAACCACATGATTCTGGAGAGGAGAATATTGCTGGTCATACCTCTGGGGATGAACATTCACATGCTCCTATTACGACAAAGAGTTCAAAGGCTGGTAAATGTGGGTGCACACGTTTACCAAAATTATCACTTCCCCGTACGCAGGATCAGAGGATAGTAGTTGAGTTTGATGATGATGATATTCCTAGAGGTCCGAATGCCAAAGATTTTAAGGGTTTTGTTGAAACTTAGGCTAAGACCAAAGTAAGCATTCTGTATGATGATTGGAGAGGTGTGGATAAAGAAATTATCTCTCAGTTGTGGGAGACGATTTTGGTAAGATCTTTTGTCATTGTTTGACCATTCTTTTAATGTTTCAAGTATATATAATATGTTTAACCTCTTCTTTATCAGATGAAATTTGATATTCCTGACACTGGAGGAGTCAGGAAGAAATGATTATCGTTGGATACCAGGAGATGGAGGGATTTCAAATCAACCCTCTCATCTGATTTCATTTATGGTCATAGGAGTCATGACAATCCATGTCGTATATATCCTTTTATAGATGAAGACACATGGAGACAGTTTTTTGAAAGTAGAAAAAAAGAGTCATATCTGGTAAGGGAAATGTAAACTTTTATAAAATTTCTTATATAAATGATTTTATTAATGTTTTTTTAATGATTTATTATTCTTAAATTACAGCAAACAAGGAAAGCTCATCAGGAGATCCAGTCTAAAAATGTATACCCTCATAGTTTATCTCGGGGAGGGTATACATTATTGGAAGAAAAAATGATAGCGGAAAAATTTCAACAACTAAGAGCTGAGTCTTCAAGCTCTGGAGTGGTGGCCCCTCCATCCCCTCCATCTAGACATGAAAAATGGAAGAGATCTCGGAAGGGAAAAAAAGGGAAATATCTTTCGGAAGAATCGAGAATCGTAGCTGAGAGGATTGTAAGATATCTATTTAATTTATTTAAGTTAAATTTTTTCTTCATATAAGTTTCAATCATTACAGAAATGTTCAATTAATTAATACAGGACTCTCTTGAGGAGAAGAGTTCAGAGGGGAAATTTACAGCTACTGGGAGGGAAGATATTTTATTTGCAGCATTGGGAAGGCCCGAACATCCTGGTCGTGTAAGAGGATATCCGGCAGGTGTATCGGTAAGAATAGTGTTTCCACGTTCTTCAACTTCTAACATTGAGAGGGTTTATAAAAAAATAGAACCCATGGAGGCTGAATTTCATAATATTAGTGCGACGATGGAAGACAAGATTAGAGAGTCGGTGCAGTCTATGTTTGCAGAAATGAAAAGAGAATTTCAGACTGCAGCTCCCACTCCTCCACCTCCCCCTGCAGACCCCATTATTTATCCTCCACCTCCACCAGTAGCTCCCACTCCCCCACCTCAGCCTGTAGACCCCATTTTTTATCCTACGCCTCCGCCGCAGCTTCCTACATATTGCGAGTTGTATGTTGATGATTCTCAACATCATATAGTAGCATACAGGTTGGTACATTGTATAGTAGATACAGTTCATCATCAACAATTAGAGGTAGAGAATCAGAGGGTCACTGTACAGGATATTATAGATAGATCAGCTAGGGTACCAATACCTAGAGATAAGGTGGCGACAGTTGGACAGAGTATCGGCCATTTTTTAGTTTGTCCATCCAGACTTCTTCGACTCATTACCATAGAGGTATGAATGTTATATCTTTTATTTTATTTTTTTGTTAAAGTTGTTTTATCATTTGAAAACTACTATAATTCTCAATTTTTTTTTCACAGGAATACTTCAAACGTAAAGAAATACTGTATAGACAACAACAAAGACAACAAGCTATGACATCAGATACAGATTCTAGTGGTCTTGACAGATTGTCAAGATATTCACATTTGTTGTTTGGTTTTTATGAGTTTCCAATGGAATCTCATGTTTGTGGACGTGAAATAAGTGTGGGGATTACAAAATCTGATATCATGGAGCTTGTTACTGGAGATAAGTTGGGCATCAACGTGGTGCAAATGTTTTCCATGTAAGTCTTAACACCTTTTCCCTGCGTTATATTTATTAAAAATGTCTACTTATATATGTTTTGTATTAGGTATCTTTATAAAATTTGTGAGAGGAATGAACTGACAGAAGTATATGGATTCATGGACCCACAATTGATTTCCCCTGAAGCATGTGCACTGACTGAGGAACAAAGAATGGTTTATATTGGTGAAAGATTTGAAAAGAATATAATCAGACAATGTTGGATGATGCCTTTTTGTGAGAGGTATGAAACACATTTCTCTCAAAGAGTTAATTATCTTTTAACATAAAAAACCACTAACATTAAATTTCCTTTTATCAGTGATCATTGGATGTTAGGGATTTTTTTCCCAAGGTAGAAAGCTCTTTATTGGATATGCTCTGTTCATGGTGATGTGCGGGAAAGTTTTAAAAATATATTGGAAAAGTAAGTTTCAATTTCTCAATAGTTTTATATATTATAATGAATTTTAAATTTACCCCATTCGTATTATTTTCTAACAGTGCATGGGTTTACTTTCGAAAAAACACAAAGAAAAGAAATTCAAAGATCAAATATGTAAATGCGAAGGTAAATTTCCATTTATAATTTGTACTTTTTGATTTCACTACTGGAAATCTGGGCTATAGCCACGGACCTATAGCCACGGTTTTTTAGAATCGTGGCTATAGGTTTTATACAGCTATGGTTTTTTTCCTACCCGTGGCTATATCCCCTCGCCCAGTTTTTTTCTCCCCCATTCCGTCGGGCTCCATCCTCTCCCTCGCCCCCAAGCGTCGGGCTCCATCTCCTCGCCCTCGCCATTTCTCCTCCCCGTGGCCTCATCCTCACCGCGGCCTCCTCCTCCACGACGCATCAACGCTGCACCATCCTCCTCGCCGACGCCCTCCTCGCCGCGCTCTCCTCACCGATGCTCTCCTCACCGACGCCCTCCTCGCCGCGACCTTCCTTGCCGCGTCATCCTCCCCGTGCCCTCCTCCCTGCCGGCGCCTTCCTCGCCGTGACCCTCCTCGCCGTGTCATCCTCCCCGCGCCATCCTCGCTGGCGCCCTCCTCATCGGCGCCTTCCTCACCGCGCGCTCCTCGTCGATGCCCTCGAGGTCGACACCCCCATCGCCCACTATTTTTTTCTCTCCCGAGTGCTGGTTATCTTCATTTTTTATGCCTCATTTGCACCTTCGATTTCTTTGATTTAGGTAAGCTTTACATGTTTTCCCCTTCTGTTTCATATCCTCTAAGGTTGATGTTTTGAATCCACTGGTAGAATTAGTGTGTATTTTCATTGAAGAGAATTATAGATGTTTCTACGTGGTCCATTACAAATCTTGGTATGATTTCTGCTCTATCTGCAAGTAACTTGGACACCTAAGTCAGGTCTGCTGATGGTCTTCTTCTAAATGGATTGGAAGGGTTGCATCCCAAGGGATCAATACTAGGAATGTGGGTATCAGTAGAATGTTGATTTTGGTAGATGAGTTTGGATCTACATGTTTTCTTATAAAGGATGCAGGATTCACAGGACCAAGGTTGTCATATGAAAATGCATTGTGATCCGACCACGACCATCTAAGGAGCCCGGGGGAAAAAGTTGTTCCATATGTTTCTAGTGCTGAATATGTACCAATATATGAAGAATTAAAATGAAATTGAGAAATTCAATGGAGACAAAGATTCTAATATACGAAGAATTAAAATGAGAGCCTTTCTCGGACAACAAGGCTGAATTGAATCCCTATATGGGCCCAAGAAACCCTTTACAACTGTTAATGAAATGTTCAGACCATTGAAGAATAATAAGATGTTACCCCTAATATACTTATTATGTCTCATAGAACCCTTTTACTTTACATAGGTGATGGGGTCCTTAGAGAAGTATATTATAAGTCTACCACTATATAAATTTTCTAAAACATAAAAATTTATACATGACTGCTTCATTAGTAGGAATAACTTACTAGAATCATCATATGTTCACATTCAAAATAAAGCATTGTACTTAAATAAAAACCTATTTAGAAGAGTTTAATAAAGTCAAATTATATTTAACCAATATTAATGTTTCTATAGATGATGAGGATCAGAAATTAATCCTCTTAATCCCTCTTAACAATAGCTACATCACACTAATTGAGACCATGATATATGGTCAAGATTATTTAACTAAAGAAGATGTTAAATAATCTATTTGGTCTAAGGATTTTCATTCTAAACTTAAGATAAAAGGAGAGGTTGAGTGTTTTTCACAAGGGGAAGACCTAAAACTTAATGTAAAAAAGAAACAGTTCAATAGATACAAAAGTAAGAGTAATAAAGAACCCAAATCCAAAACTAGTTCCTTGGATAGAAAAGTCACATGTTTTCACTATGTTAAACCCATGCACATTAATCCCAAGTGTAGGAAACTCATGTGAGAGTTAGAACACAAAAAACCAACTGACCAGTCTTTTATGGTTGACTCAAGATATTATGCTATTGAATTCCGTAATATATCCATCCATAAACTCAATCATGAGTGGGTCCTCAACTCTCGATATTATTGTAACTTGTGTCTATATATAGAGTCTTTTTTGAATCTATTCAAGAATTTGGAAGGGTATATCCTTTTAGGAAACACTACTACAAATTTGGGCTATATCCACGGACCTATAGCCACGATTTTATAGGTCTGTGGCTATAGGTTTCATACTGCCACCGATTTTTTTCCAATCCGTGGCTAAATCGCACGATTCCATTTTTTCCCCCAATCCCTCGGGCTTCCTCCATGCCTCGCATTTCCTCCTCCCCGAGCCCTCCTCCTTGCCGCGCCCTCCTCCTTCACGACGCCTCCACGCCGCGCCCTCCTCCTCCCCGACGCCTCCTCGCCGCGCCCTCCTCGCCGTGCCCTCCTCCCCGAAACCTCCTCGCTGTGACCCTCCTTCCCGACGCTACCCTCACCAGCAGCACATCTCCGGCGATTCCCCATGGCGGACGACCTCCCCTCCCTTGTTCTCCCTCGCCAGCCACGACCTCCCCTCCCTGCACGCACGCCTCCGGCGCCCCACCTCCCTGCGCGCACGCCTTCGGCGCACCTCCTTGTTGGCCAGTCCACCTCCGGTGACCGGACCCCTCCTGGTCGAGCCCTCTTAGCACCGCCAAGATTATGTAAAAGGTACATAGTATTCATGGATTTCTAGGGTACTATAAGTGATTTTTGGCACACATCGCAAGGATTGTAATTCATTTGACCTCCCATATGTGGAATAGGAAGAAGTTTTCCTAGACTAAACCGTACCAAAGATCCATCAAGGGATTGAAGTTCAGCTTAATGAGTGATCATATTTTTAGACTATCTAAGGAGATCATGGAGTACTTAGTTTATGGTTCTGACTTTAGAAAAGTGATTGGTTGGATGAAAAATGTAATTTTTTCTTATGCAATTTAATTTCTCCATGCATCCAAATCTAACATATCATTCTTTATACATTGAACATCAACTATTCTCTATACTTTCAAGGGAGTTATATGATTATTAGCTGCTTTATTGTATTTATTACTCAGCTCAATTGTATTATTATCACATGATCATCAGTAGTTGCATTTTTTTTGGTGCTCCAACTCTTGTGTATGTAGATTCATATCATAGTCTTTCAACTTTTCTACTATCAGGTATGTTATACCTGAATCGCCTGATCATAGGGTGTCTACATAGCATACAATTTTATTGGACCATCCGATGATCCTCCATTGCATATTGTATTCTCACAGCGCATATTCATTCCTCTGATTGCAGTGTACTCCATCCGATGATCAATCCGATATTCTCACTCTGCCCATTCGTGTCATTGCACGACCCCTTCATTTGGTTGCTTTACATTAAAATTCTCATACTGTGTCTGGTTATCTTGAACCATTTCATCTATGATTATAACCTTCTTATAGTTACTACATGCGGAAGTATTGCTAGATCACCTCTATCCGAGCAATGGAGTCTTGGTTAATTCGAGAATCTCGGTCGGTGTATTTATGTCTGAACATCCCCCCTGCCCGCAACACCCACCCTGCCGCCTTCGAATCAGCCCGCACCATCCCCCCAACACCTGCAACCAGCCCCTTTCAACCAGCTTTCCAGCCTCCTCCCACTCCCTTCACTCATGGTCTGAAGATGTTGCCCCGCGGATGTCGCTGGATTGGGCCAACACGTTGCGGTCACGCCGCGGTCACGCCGCGGTCACGCCACGGTCACGCCATGGTCACGCTGCGGTCACGCTGCAGTCACGCCGTGATTTTTCCCTGCTCCAGCCACATCCAGCCCACACCAGCCCCCTTCCACCTTCATTTCAGCCCGCTGCCACCAGCATTCCAGCCCGCAACAGCCCCCCCCCCCCCCCCCCCCACCACCTTCGAATCAGCCTGCACCATCCCCACAACACCTGTAACCAGCCCCCTTCCACCCGCATTCTAGCCTCCTCCCACTCCCTTCGCTCCTGGCCGGAAGATGCTGCCCTGCAGATGTCGCTGGATCGGGCCAACACGCCGCGGTCACGCCGTGATTTTGCCCTGCTCCAGCCACATCCAGCCCACACCATCCCCCTTCCACCTTCATTTCAGCCCGCTGCCACCAGCATTCCAGCCCACAACAGCCCCCCCCCCCCCACCACCACCTTCGAATCAGCCCGCACCATCCCTCCAACACCTGCAACCAGCCCCCTTCCACCCGCATTTCAGCCTCCTACCACTCCCTTCGCTCCTGGCTGGAAGATGCTGCCCTGCGGATGTCGCTGGATCGGGCCAACACGCTGCGGTCACGCCGCGGTCACACCGTGATTTTTCCCTGCTCCAGCCACATCCATCCCACACCAGCCCCCTTCCACGTTCATTTCAGCCCGCTGCCACCAGCATTCCAGCCCGCAACAGCCCCCCCCCCCCCCCCCACTACATTCAAATCAGCCCGCACCATCCCTCCAACACCTGCAACCATCCCCCTTCCACCCACATTCCAGCCTTCTCCCACTCCCTTCGCTCCTGGCCGGAAGATGCTGCCCTGCGGATGTCGCTGGATCGGGCCAACACGCCGCGGTCACGCCGCGGTCACGCCGTGATTTTTCCCTGCTCCAGCCACATCCATCCCACACCAGCCCCCTTCCACCTTCCTTTCAGCCCGCTGCCACCAGCATTCCAGCCCGCAACAGCCCCCCCCCCCCCCCCACCACCACCTTCGAATCAGCCCGCACCATCCCCCCAACACCTGCAACTAGCCCTCTTCCACCCACATTCCAGCCTCCTCCCACTCCCTTCGCTCCTGGCCGGAAGATGTTGCCCTGCGGATGTCGCTGGATCGGGTCAACATGATGCGGTCACGCTGCGGTCACGCCGCGGTCATGCCGCGGTCACGCCGCGGTCACGCCATGGTCACGCCAAACCAAGCCCTGCTAGTGACTCTTTTTCGATGCACTATAAAAATCCCATGGCCAACCCACCAAAATCAAACCATCTATTCCAGGGCCATTTCCACTCTCACTAAAAAATCCAAACTCAAGCCCTTTTACAATTCCACGCTCCCACTTCAATTTAGCCACTATGAACTCCTTTCCAGTCCCCCACCATTTTTCAATCCACCTAGGAAACCCATCCACAACTTGACCACCAATCATGCCTACCCACCTCTCAACTTCTAAGCCACCAACCCCACATTTTCCACCAGGCATCCCACTTTAAAACCATTCCAAACCTCACCCAATTCTAACCAATTAAACCAGACCCCTTAACATTTTAAGCCCTCATCTAAATTCCTGTTCCAACTCACTTAAGGGGGGCGGGCTGTCCAGCAGGGGGGCGGGGCTGTCCAGCAGGGAGGGAGGGCTATCCAGCTGGGGGGAGGGCTATCCAGCAGGGGGGGGGGGGTTGTCCAGCATGGACTTAACTGGTTTTTTGGCACCCAAAAATACTGAATGATATTGTCTCATGCATAGTAACCGCTCTTAAAATTGATCAAAGGACCTTACATGCTGACTTGGATCTATTCGACAGAGTAATGGTTGAAATAAACCTTGACTCAAAACATCCATCTCAATTAACTTCAATGCCAATGAATACAAAACTGAAGATATAGTGGAATATGAGCAAAAACCCCCATTTTGGGATCACTATAAAATCATAGGGCATACTATCTTCAACTGTAGGGTGATTAGAAAGCAGGTAATACAACCATCTGAGAATGAATGGAAGGAAATGAGGAGACCTAAAAAAGACAAAGCCCCCATGATAGACTTTCCTGAAATATCCAAAAAGAAATATGAAGTTTGGGTCAAAAAAACTCACACTTTGACTCACATAAGAGATAGTTCAGGAACCAAATGGGTGGATGAAGTGGAGGAAGAAGAAAACTCTATTAACGATCAAAACCTCTCAATTGAAATTACAAACCTTTTACTAGACACTATTAGAGTATCAAACCGAGCAGGAAAAGATTTCTAGCTATCAAAATGACCTAGCAAAGCATAATCTCTAGCACCCAATCTTGGATGGAGGGAATTTTTCTACTAATGAACTGAAGAAACTAACCTGTACTCCTAGTACTTCAATCCACAATAATGATGTTTTCACTAAAGAAAATGATGTTGCTGACACTCCATACTTAAGCGCCAAGAAGACCCATATTCCTTCCTCACCTAAATTAGGTATGCAAAAGGAAAATCAGGAAACCCCCTAGTCTTCTAGCTCCATGGTGAAACCTGCCTCCATAGACCTAGAAGCTCGAGTAGGAATGAAAAAGATTCTAGCATCTGTTTTATATGACAATTCAGTTTCGGTTCTCGTACCCTAACATATGTAGGTTTTTAATGTTCCCCTAGAGCAGAAGTAGAATCTCTCTCAGAACTCTATCGAACAACAATCTGCTCTAGATCCTGTTATTCCAGGTACTTCTCCTCCTCTTTCTTATGCTACTAATAACTATTCCATTCTGTCTAAAAAACTGCGTTATGATCAAAATGAATCTTCCTCTGATTTTTTCTCTAAGAATTCTGCTTCTCTACACTGATGCAACCTGACCACTACTATCCCATCCCATATTGCCAAAAAACAATGCCTCTTTTATGAACAGTAGCCTGGTTTTAACTACAGGTGACTCCACAATGGGAAAGTAGCATGAGACCAAATCACATGTCCATAATCTTGGGTCTGGGGGGGTCTGTCCTTTGGTGTCCAGAGTCTAGGGGGGGCAGGACTGGCAGGGGTGTCCAGGGTCTGGGGGGGTCTTTCCTGGGGGGGGGGGGGGGGCGGGGGGTCTGTCCTGGGGTGTCTAGGGTCAGGGGCAGGGGGCAGGGGTGTCTAGTAGGGGGAGGGGTGTCCAGCAGGGGGAGGGGATGTCCAGGCAGGGGGAGGGGTGTCCAGCATGGGGGAGGGGTGTCCAGGGGGTGGTCTAGGGTGTCCAGGGTCGGGGGGGGGGGTCTTTCCTAGGGTGTCCAGGGGCAGGGGGGCAGGGGTGTCCAGCAGGGGGAGGGGTGTCCAGCAGGGGGAGGGGCTGTCCAGGTAGGCGGAGGGGTGTCCAGCATAGGGGAGGGGTGTCCAGGGGGGTGGTCCAGGGGTGTCCAGGGTCTGGGGGGGGTCTGTCCTGGGGTGGGGTCTGTCCTGGGGTGTCCAGGGGCAGGGGGGGCAGGGGGCAGGGGTGTCCAGCAGGGGGAGGGGTGTCCAGCAGGGGGAGGGGTGTCCAGCATGGGGGAGGGGTGTCCAGGGGGGTGGTCCAGGGGTGTCCAGGGTCTAGGGGGGTGGGTCTGTCCTGGGGTGTCCAAGGTCAGGGGGCAGGGGGGCAGGGGCAGGGGTGTCCAGTAGGGGGAGGGGTGTCCAGTAGGGGGATCTAATATAACTCTTGAAATCTCATTCATGTGTTTCCAATGAGTTCTTCGACTGATGTAACAGTAGAAAGCATAACCATTTAACAAAAAGAGATCTAACCCTCGTTAAGGAAGGTGCAAGTGATAAGCTTGCAAGTCGGGTTTCATGTCCTCAAAGCACACAAAATTTGGAAATGTTCTTGAACCGTCCCTACTGTTTTGTTTACATCCACATTTCCCAAAAACTAATTCCCAACTCACCATAAGCCTGACAAGGATAAGCTCTCTCTTTTATCCAGTTCTGATACCGCCATCACTAGCTGGTCCATTATGGACACTTAATGAGTAGGTTTTCACTGAAGGTAACCTTACACCCTATGCTACAACTCTATTCTGCTGTGACAATAATGAGGAAATTTCATTTGGCCAACAGGGGGGCTGTCCAGCAGGGGGGCTGTCCAGCAGGGGTGGGGGGGGCTATCCAGCAGGGGGGGGGGGGTTGTCCAGTAGGGGGATGGGGTCCAGGGGTGGTGTCCAGGGGGTGTCCCGGGGTTTAGGGGGTCCAGGTGGTGTCTAGGTGTGGTGTCAAAGGGTGTCCAGTGGGGGTCCAGGTGGTGGTGTCCAGGGGTGTCCAGTGGGTGGTGTCCAGGGGTGTCCAGTTGGGGCATGGTGGGCTGTCCAGTGGGCTGCAGGGGGCAAGGGGGCAGGGGGCA